>JASTWF010000293.1:0-612395 GCA_030390025.1 Squalus acanthias | reverse complement strand
TCTTAGGAAGCCATTTTGTGTCCAACTCAAAATACACTTGCACATTCCCCCCTTTTTGTCCTTACTAGGACAAAATCTAGCTGAAATTGACCCTTTCAATCCCTTGTCCTTCTTCTCGGTCCCCGAACCCACTGTGACCGGCATCATCTTGGCCATCTAATCCTTAAAAATGTATCTTATTCAATCGCCTTAGTTCTTCTCCTAGAGGGTCGTCGTCCTCTTCTTCATTTAGTTCCCTCTGCACCATCATACTTCCTTCGGGTATAACTGCCTTACCTAGCCTATCACAACAACACTTGGCCATTTTGACAAACAGACTGATACATACAATTACTACTACTACTACAAGTCCATGCAATAATATTTGTCCCATTGATCCCAGCCATCCTCCCAGCATCCAGTCAAACCATCCTTGGCTCTTTGGATTCTTATACTGACTCACTGCATCTCTTATGTGTTTGACAATGTTAGTTATATTTTCTGAACTGTCTGGGATATAGGTACAACATTCACTCCCTATCAAAGCACAAGTTCCTCCTTTATCTGCCAACAGATAATCTAATGCCATTCGATTCTGTAATGTCATTACTCTCATAGCTACCATTTCCACACTCATTTCGGACAATCCTTCCTCAGTTTCATTTGCTACTTTTTCTATCAGGTCTGCTAGCTCGGTTACTTCTCCCATAATTTCCCTACTCCGTATGGGGCTATTAATACTCCAAAGACTCTTTCATAAGTTTCTACCTCTCTTTTAGTTCTTTGGAATTCATAATGTTTTCCTATCTCATCTAAAATATGGATATAAGGTACCACATAACCTAAATAGCAGGATCCTATCCAGTTATGTGGCAACCATGGGTAAGCCTTGTTCCCGCATATAAAATAGGTACAGTTATAGGCTGTCAGATTACCCTCTCCTCCCATCCATATTCGGATAGGGTCGCCGGTCCAGGGGGACCTGCTGGTTTTATTATTTACCTTAGTCCAGTCAAACTGAAAAAATCCCTGGTCAAACAGGCCAGGAATTGGTGGTTGCCACACGACTGTTTGATTACAAGAGCTCTCTCCGACTTCTTTTCATCCTGCATCCTGCTTACTTCAGCCTGCTTTTTAAAACATAATGCCCCTGTGGCCTACCAGCTCCTGAGGTATTGGTTAATACAAGAAACAGGGGTGTTCGAGTATGATTATAATTGGGCTGATACCACCCCTGAAAGGTGGTTAGGTTATACCCTGCTGATCTCCAGTGTGTTACGTCCGAGGTCTTATCCGGGTCCCTTGAACTGTTTCGCCTTATTACCCATTCTGCTGTTTCGGAAGTATTAAAGGGAATTGATCTTAGAGGGTTTCCCCCCTTTGTGTGAGTAGGTATATGGGCACAGACCCAACAACTAGTTCTGTCACTAGTTTTAGCATGTTCGTAAGTCATATACAAGAAAGTGTTAACATGTAATTCTCGTTTCTTTCGGGATCCTTCCCCACCTCTTTGGCACGTCATGCGTATTAGTCCGATTGATATGCAAAGTATAAGTAACAGCTTCATTGTTTAAGTCCTTTAAGATTCAATTGTCCTTGTTCGGTGCTTTCTTGCAGTGGGGATGCGTGGATCCAGGTAGGTCTTTCCTTGACCTTTACAGCTGTATTTGTTGCCAAGAGTACTTGATATGGCCCTTCAAAGCGTGGCTGCAGACCGTTCTTTCTTTTGAAGACTTTTACATAGACGTCGTCTCCTGGTTCCAAGTTATGGCACTTTCTTTCTGCTGGTTCCGTTTGAGCTTCCTTTACCTGTCGGTGAAAGCTGGAAATACATCTAGTTAGTGCAATGCAATAGTTTAGCATATTTTCATCCATTTTATGAATGTCCATTTGTTTGACCGTAAAGGGTGCTGAGAATGGCAGTCTTTGGGGTCGTCCCATAACAATCTCATGTGGCGACAGTCCAGTTATCCTGTTAGTTGCTGCTCGCATTATTAATGCTAAGAGTAATAGTTCGACCCATTTAAGTCCGGTTTCATTGCAAAGTTTATTCTTCAGTACTCCGTTATATCTTTCTACCAGTCCCGCGGACTGTGGATGATAACTGCAGTGAAAATGCTGATTAATCTGCAAAGCTTTACAGAGTTCCTTTACGATCATTCCAGTAAAGTGCAATCCATTGTCGCATGAAAGCTGCATAGGTATTCCAAACCTTGGTATGATTTCTTTTAGCAAACACTTTACAACTGTTACAGCATCATTTTTTTTTTTTTTACATGGAAAGGCTTCAATCCATCTTGAAAACATATCTATAATTACTAACACGTATTTGAATCCTAAACATACAGGTAATTCAATAAAATCCATTTGCAAATTTACAAAAGGGCCTGATGGATTTGGGTGGGAGGCAGACTGTACTTTCTCTGTCTTGCCTGGATTCATTTCCTGGCAAGTGGTGCACCTTTCACTGATTTGTTTTGCAATTGCCGAAATACCTGGTGCATACCATGTTTGATTAATATAGTCTGCCATCCCCCCTTTGCCCGCATGCGTGAAAACATGAACGCATCGGGCAATCCACGGGAGTAAAGATTTCGGAGCCACCATGCGGCCGTCATGGTGAACCCATATCCCTTCAGGCGCTTTAAAACAAGAATCCCTTGCCCAACTTAACACTTCGTCCGAGTTAGCCTGTGACTCAAAGGCTAAAACATTAATAGAAGGCGGGTCATTGTCCAATTTTTGTTGACGCAAAGCAAAGGCTGAAACTTGTGGCCCTGTATCAGACAGAGCGGCTGATTTGGCAGCTCTATCTGACCGTTTGTTACCCAGTGCTATTTGATCCTGACTGCCTGTATGAGCCTGACATTTGATAATGAAATTCTAGCGGAACACAATAGAGCCTTTAAAAGATTGTCAATTTGTTCGGCATTTTTAATAGTCGATCCTGAAGTTAGAAATCCCCTTAGTTTCCAGATCTGTCCGTAATCGTGGGCGACCCCGAAAGCATACCGGGAGTCGGTATAAATGTTAACAGATTGATCAGTAGCCAGTATACAAGCCCTTGTAAGAGCGAAAAGTTCTGCTTGTTGTGCTGAAAAAGATTGAGGTAATGAGAGCGCTTCTACAACTGAATGATCATCTGATATGGCATACCCAGCTCTGGGTGATCCTTTGTCATCCCTAAGAGCTGACCCGTCTACGTAGTATATTAAGTCACTATTAGAAATAGGAGTTTCAGATAGATCTATTCGAGGCTTGGTCACCAATTGGGTGACCGTCTCGCAGCAATGTGGGATTCCATCTTCTTCCGTGGGCAGCAGTGTGGCTAGATTCAAAACCTAACATCTTTGAATTAGGAGATTAGGGTTGGACAATAATTCAACCTCATATTTACTGCTGCGAGCTGATGTCAGATGTTGAGTGGTGCATTTTGTCAACAGTACTTCGACTGAATGTGACACAAATAAAATAGTCCGGTGATTGAGCGTGATACTTTGAGCCTGTTGTACAGCATAATAGGCGGAGGCTAGAATTGGCAGGCATCCAGGCAGGCCGCGTGCAACAGGATCTAATTGAGTACTGAAATAGGCTAAAGGTCTTTGTTTATCACCATGGGTTTGAGTCAAAACGGATTGAGCAAAGCCCAATTTATGATGGACAAAAAGATTGAACTGCTTCTGATAGTCTGGCAGCCCTAATGCTGGAGCTGATATAAGGGCTTGCTTGACATTCTCAAAGGCATCCGCTGCCTTCTGATTCCAAGCAAGAGGGTCTTCCTCCATGGGCATGGAGATATCAAGCAATGGGCGCACCAGGTCTGAATACCCCATGATCCATTGTCTACAGTATCCTGATATGCCAAGAAAATGTTTTAATTGCTGTTTAGTAGTAGGTAACGGTGCTTCACAAATTGCTCTGATTCTCCCCTGCGACAGACAGTGGCTATCACCACGGAGTTCATGTCCCAAATACTGTACTTTCTCTGACACGAACTGCATCTTGGAACGTGATACTTTATGTCCCTTCACTGCGAAAGCATGAAGCATAATAAGCGAGTCAGTTTGACATGACTGTTTATCAGGCGAAGCTATCAGCAAATCATTGACATATTGGATAAGTGTGGACCCTCCAGTGAAGAGAATGTCCTCTAAATCACGCTTGAGGCTTTGAGAAAAGATTGTGGGACTCTGTGTAACCTTGTGGAAGTCTTGTCCAAGTGAACTGTGTCCCTTTAAATGTGAAAGCGAATAGGAACTGTGAATCTTGGTGGATAAGGATAATGAAGAAAGTTGAACATAAATCGATGACAGTGTAATACTTTGATCCAGAGGGAATACTAGTTAGAATAGTAGCAGGATTTGGCACAACTGGATAAACTGGTAGTACTGATTCGTTAACTGCTCTGAGATCTTGCACTAGTCTCCATTTCCCACTTTCCTTCTTTTCGACTGGCAAAATTGGAGTGTTGCATGGGCTCTGGGTTGGAATGATTATTCCTTGCTGTAACAAAAAGTTAATGACAGGCTGAATTCCTTGTTCGGCTGCTGTTGAAAGCGGGTACTGAGGTCTACGGGGCAATCGGACGGATGGTCTTAACGTAACTTTGTATGGCTGAGCAGTTAGCATTTTGCCAACCTCGTTTGAATGGCTAGACCATACTTGTGGCGGAATTTGATCCAGCAGTTGCTCCGTTTCCCGTGAAATAACTGGAGGGGAGTATTCTTGTAAAGGACACATAGTGCATCTATCAGTAGGGATGTACACCTGTAGTCCTGTTTCGGAACATATTATTGTTGCTTGCATTTTGCATAGCAAATCTCTTCCTAAAAGGTTCATAGGGGCGTCGTCTGATAGGAGAAAGGCGTGCTGGCCAGAAAAATTGTCTGTTTGTATTGCTAATGGTTGTGACCACGTCATAGTCTGTGAGACGCCGGAGAGTCCTACACATGTGACATTCTTTTCTGTACATGGGGCTCTTCTAGCATATTGCTTTGTTAATAGTGAGCTTGTGGCTCCTGTGTCAACAAGAAAAGGAACTTTCTTGCCCTGCATTTTTATGGATAAGTATGGCTCATCTTTAGAATTTACTGATACTGAAGGTAACTGAAGAATGTGGGTAACATTCGGGGCTGTTTCTCTGCGTCATTTTGAATAATTTTGCCATGGGGATCCAAATTGTCCTTCCATATTTTGACCTCCCCAAGGGTTCCCTGTTGTAAAACCTGCCTGCGGACGAGTGTAAACCTGGGCTTGGGTATCTACATTGTTTGGTGCACCTCCCCAGCCTTGACTTTGCTGCTTGGGGAACGGGCAGTTAGCCTTCCAGTGTCCGATCTGACCACAGTTAAAACATGGAGAGTTTGCACCTCCTCCGTTCCACTGGCCTCTGCCTGTCCCTCCTCTACCTCTTCCTCTAAATCTACCTCTGTTATTCCCTCTGCCTTGTCCTCTGTATTGACCCTGATAATAAATGGTTGTCTGGGCAGTCGGGGCTGCAAAAGCTGCTTGTTCCATTAAGAGGGAAACCTTGTTCTTTTGGCCTCTATTTCTCTCCTGAATTCCTTTTAGAATCTGTGTTAACTCAGGAGTTGTTTTATGTCTCCAATCTAGGCAGACTAGAGTCAATGGTTCTTTAAGTTCTGCTCTGAGACCATTTACAAGGGCATTGATTAAAGGAATCTGGTAATTTTCTTTGGTCATTCCAGAATGCTGCCCCATAACTGCTTCTATTCTTTCTATATAATCCTCAACGTCTTCGTCCTTTTTCTGAGTTGTCTCAATTATTTTTGTCCAATTAGTTCTTTTTGGGAATTTAATATGCATTACTCTATAGAATTCGGTCCAGAATTGATCATTTGGTAGTGTTTCTGGATTCCATCCCTTGGCTGTTTTATGATCGTTAATATCTTGGAAACTATCTTCGCCTTCTGTTAAAAGGCGGTATCTGGAATCTTTTAACCAAGCCCTGAGTAGCTGGTTAACGTCCACAATAGTGGGCTGTTGGCAAATAATGGTGCTTTTGAGCTCACTAATTGCTTTTTCTAAGTCCTCTGAGGGGTTCGGTAACTCGTGGATTATTGTCCGTAGCTCGGAAGCTGTCCATGGGCGATGGACAACAACTGGATCTCCGTCAGACTTGTGGACGTTGGGGAACCATCTGAGCGGATGTATATTGAGGGCTGTGTGGGATCTGGTATTTTGACTTGGGCCTCCGTTAACGGTGGTGTGATCTGGGCTAGACCCCTGATCTCCATTTCGGAGGTCGCTTACTTCACCAGCCGTTGTACCCTGTAGTCGCTCTTCATATGCGGGAGGTTTTCTGTACCATCCCTTATCCTCGTCATCACTTGAGTGAGACGTGGGTAAAGGAGGGTAAAGAGAGGTATGAGCGGTAGGCTTCAGGGTTTGTCTTAAAGTCATTTGTCTAACTTCATCTTGTTTAGCCAATTTACCACTGGGCTCTTGCTCTTTTCTCTTATTTTTAATTTCAGATCTACTGGCTTGTATACTACGGTCCTTACACCTTTCTGTTTCCTTTTTCCAGTCTGAAAAGGCTGACCAATTTACTGACTTTTTACCCTTTCTTTGTGGGTCTCTATTTGTGAGACAGTCCTCCAGACATGTAATTCTATCCACGTTAAAGGTTCCGTCAATGGGGAATGGGTGTCTGCCATTCTTGGTCCATTTAGACCAATCAGGCAAATCCCTTGTGGACATCCAACCACAGTTCTGGAAGATGTAAAAGGCTGGAGTTCCTTTTTCTGGGATCTTGCTCTGTGAAGCTCCCATCTTAGTAAAGTTTAGTTATACTAGGCACTCTTCTTCTGAATGGCAAATTTCACCCTTTACCCCTTTACGATTATTATTAACCCTTCGGAGCTCCACAAGTGACAAACAATAACAAGAATTAACAACAATAAAGACAATGATAAGTAACGCAAAAGCCCAAACAGGCAAACAAATCAAGTAATCAAACATTTAACCTTATACTTTAAGCTAAACAAAGAGTCAATTCCCAGTTTGCGTTGTTCGCCACTACAAACTGAGTCCTTAACATTTAACTTATACTCTATATATGAAGGTTTCTTATCTAAACCTTTCTGCCGTGAGACTCTTTTCTCCGGCTCAAGGGACCCACCCTTGATACTGCAGTTTTAATCTTTTAGCGCTTTCTCACAACCTGGTACCTTTCAGTCCGGGCCACAACCCTGCCGACTTTTTTCCTTACCTCCTCTGCCTGATAGTTTTGAAACTTGAGCCGCCAATATCCTCCCCCTCCTCTTAACATTAGAAATAAAAGAAGCAAAAGTTACAGGATTCAACTCAAATCCAAAACTCGAGTCTTACAGATCGCTGTGTCACCGTCGGAAGAAACAGACTGCACCAATTCAGTATCTAATGAGAAATCCTTTTTATGTGATAAAACATCACTGTGGCCATTCAGGATTTGTCACTAGAAATTTGTGGTGTCCTTTGTCCGTGACTTACCGAAAGGTAGCAAGCGATCTCGGTGGAACCTCCAAGTAATACTGTCGAAGTTTCGACTTCCGAGTAAGACTCTTTAAACATAAAGTATCTTCAAAGGAAGTTTATTATTTTACTTGCTGCAAGGAGGATGCAACCAGTCAAAACTAGGCTATGATGACACCCTGCAAATACAAAAACTGTTTGACATTTATACACAGAAACAATACAAGCTTCCTATATCACATGACATGGTAATAAACCATTAATTGACAGCATAATGCCTATAAAACAAGTTAAAAGAGTATTTGTGTATACTGCACATAAAAGGACTTTCTAACGGTCATAAAGATTTAAAACAGCAGAAATCCCTCCAAAGGGGGACGTGTGATTTCTCCCACCACACCATCTAGAATTCAAGGGAGATAGTGATTCACACCATGGCCTTGGAAACTTCTTTGATCTACAAACCCAAGTTATTTATTGGGGGCAATTAAAACAGTCTACAAACTGAAATTCCTTCATTAGGTTGAAACTATAAACAGTTGGCTAATCTTTCTAACAGACATTGTGTAGGCCATTTTAGATTTTATATTCTGTAGTGATACCAATAGTACTGAAGGACCACGGTCACCTCTAGTGTAAGCGTAGAGATACCACTGGTACCGAAGGAGCATGGTCACTGTAATTGTAACTGAAGTGATACCATTAGTTCCGGAGGAGCACAGTCACTGTAAGTGTAAGTGCAGAGATACGAATAGTACCGGAAGAACAAAGTCTCTGTTAGTATAAGTGTAGTGATACCACTAGCACAGGAGGAGCACAGTCACTGTAAGTGTAAGTGTAGTGATACCACTAGCACAGGAGGTGCACAGTCACTGTAAGTGTCAGTGTAGTGATACCACTAGTACAGGAGGAGCATAGTCACTGTAAGTGTAAGTGTAGTGATACCACTAGTACAGGAGGAGCACAGTCACTGTAAGTGTAAGTGTAGTGATACCACTAGTACAGGAGGAGCATAGTCACTGTAAGTGTAAGTGTATTGATACTACTAGTAGCGGAGGAACACAGTCACTGAAGTGTAAGTGTAGAGATACCACTAGTACTGGAGGAGCACAGATACTGTAAGTGTAAGTGTAGAAATACCACTAGTACCAGAGGAGCACAGTCAGTGTAAGTGTAATTGTAGAGATAGCACTAGTACAAGAGGAGCACAATCAGTGTAAGTGTAAGTGTAGTGATAACACTAGTATCAGAGCAGCACAGTCAGTGTAAGTGTAATTGTAGAGATAGCACTAGTACAAGAGGAGCACAATCAGTGTAAGTGTAAGTGTAGTGATAACACTAGTATCAGAGCAGCACAGTCAGTGTAAGTGTAAGTGAAGAGATACCACTAGTCCCGGAGGAGCACAGTCAGTGTAAGTGTAAGTGTAGAGATACCAACAGTACCAGAGTTGCACAGTCACTGTAAGTGTAAGTGTAGTGATACCACTAGTACCAGAGGACCACAGTCACTGTAAGTGTAAGTGTAGTGATACAAGTAGGACCGGAGTAGCACAGTCACTGTAAGTTTAAGTGTAGTGATACCACCAGTACCGGAGGAGTATAGTCAGTGTAAGTGTAAGTGTAGTGATACCACTAGTACCGGAGGAGCACGGTCACTGTAAGTGTAAGTGTAGAAACACCACTACTACCGGAGGAGCACAGACACTAAGTGTAAGTGTAGTGATACCACTAGTACGGGAGGCACACAGTCTGTGTAAGTGTAAGTGTAGTGATACCACTAGTACCGGAGGAGCACAGTCACTGTAAGTGTAAGTGTAGAGATACCACTAGTACCGGAGAAGCACAGTCACTCTAAGTGTAAGTGTAGTGATACCAACAGTACCAGAGGAGCACAGTCACTTCAAGTGTAAGTGTAGTGATACCACTAGTACCAGAGGACCACAGTCACTGTACGAAGGGGAAGTCATGTTTGACAAATTTGCTGGAGTTCTTTGAGGAAGTAACATATAGAGTGGATAAAGGGGAACCAGTGGACGTAGTGTATTTAGACTTCCAAAAGGCATTTGACAAGGTGCCACACAAAAGATTATTGCTTAAGGTAAAAAATCACGGGATTGGGGATAATATTCTGGCATGGATCGAGGATTGGCTATCTAACAGAAAGCAAAGAGTTGGGATAAATGGTTCATTCTCAACCTGGCAATCAGTAACTAGTGGTGTTCCACAGGGGTCAGTGCTGGGTCCCCAACTCTTTACAATCTATATTAACGATTTGGAGGAAGGGACCAAGTGTAACATATCAAAATTTGCAGATGATACTAAGATGGGAGGGAACGAAGTGAGTGAGGAGGACATAAAAAACCTGCAAGGGGACATAGACAGGCTAAGTAAGTGGGCAGAGATTTGGCAGATGGAATACAACACTGGAAAGTGTGAGGTGATGCACTTTGGCAGGAAAAATCCTAGAGCAATTTATTATCTTAATGGCAAGAAACTGGAGAGTACTGAAGTGCAAAGGGATCTGGGGGTCCTGGTGCACGAAACTCAAAAGGTTAGTATGCAGGTGCAGCAAGCGATTAAGAAGGCAAATGGAATGTTGGCTTTCATTGCTAGGGGGATAGAATATAAAAATAGGGAGGTATTGCTTCAGTTGTACAAGGTATTGGTCAGACCGCACCTGGAATACTGCATACAGTTTTGGTGTCCTTACTTAAGGAAATACATCCTTGCTCTCGAGGCAGTGCAAAAAAGGTTCACTCGGTTAATCCCGGGGATGAGGGGGTGGTCATATGAGGAGAGGTTGGGTAGATTGGGACTCTACACATTGGAGTTCAGAAGAATGAGAGGCGATCTTATTGAAACATATAAGATTGTGAAGGGGTTGGATCGGGTGGATGCGGGGAGGATGTTCCCGATGACAGGTGAAACTAGAACTAGGGGACATAGTCTTAGAATAAGGGGCTGCTCTTTCAAAACTGAGAGGAGGAGGAACTACTTCACTCAGAGGGTGGTAGGTCCATGAAATATGCTGCCACAAAAAGCTGTAGAAGCTACATCATTAAATAAATTTAAAACAGAAATAGACAGTTTCCTAGAAGTAAAGGGCATTAAGGGTTACGGGAAGCGGGCAGGAATTTGGACATGAGTCTAGGTTCGGATCGGTCATGGCCCTGTGGGTAGTGGAGCGGGCCCAGGGACCGTGTAGCCTGATTCTGCTCCTATTTCGTGTGTGCAATTCTGTTAGATGCAGGAGATGGTTCTGTGATAGTAGATAGTAGATTGGCGGTTAGGATCAGATCAGCCATGATCTTATTGAATGGCGGAGCAGGGTCGAGGGGCCGATTGGCCTACTCCTGCGCATATTTCTTATGTTCTTATGTTCTTATGTTCTTAACTGTAAGTGTAGTGATAAAGTAGGACCGGAGGAGCACTGTCACTGTAAGTGTAAGTGTAGAGATACCACTAGTACCAGAGGACCACAGTCACTGTAAGTGTAAGTGTAGTGATACAAGTAGGACTGGAGGAGCACAGTTACTGTAAGTTTAAGTTTTGTGATACTACTAGTACCGGAGGAGCACAGTCAGAGTAAGTGTAAGTGTAGAGATACCACTTGTACCGCAGGAGCACAGTCACTGTAAGTGTAAGTGTAGAGATACCACTAGTACAGGAGGAGCACAGTCACTGTAAGTGTAAGTGTAGAGATACAAATAGTACCGGAGGTGCACATTCACTGTAAGTGTAAGTGTAGAGATATCACTTCTACAGGAGGAGCACATTAACTGTAAGTGTAAGTGTAGAGATACCACCAATACCGGAGGAGCAGAGTCAGTGTAAGTGTAAGTATAGAGATACCACTACTACTGGAGGAGCACAGTCAGTGTAAGTGTAAGTGTAGAGATACGACTAGTACCAGAGGAGCAGAGTCAGTGTAAGTGTAAATGTCGTGATACCACTAGTACTGGAGGAGCACAGTCACTGTAATTGTAAGTGTAGAGATACCACTAGTACCGGAGGAGCACAGTCACTGAAATTGGAGTGTAGAGATACCAATAGTACCAGAGGAGCACGGTCAGTGGAAGTGTAAGTGTATTGATAACACTAGTACTGGAGGAGCACCGTCTCTGTAAGTGTAAGTGTATTGATACCACTAGTACCGGAGGAGCACGGTCAGTGTAAGTGTAAGTGAAGTGATTCCAACAGTACTAGAGGTGCACAGTCAGTGTAAGTGTAAGTGTAGTGATACCACTAGTACCGGAGGAGCACAGTCTCTGTAAGTGTAAGTGTAGAGATACCAATAGTACCAGGGGAGCACAGTCAGTGGAAGTGTAAGTGTAGTGATAAAACTAGTACTGGAAGGAGCACAGTCTCTGTAAGTGTAAGTGTAGTGATACCACTAGTACTGGAGGACCACAGTCTCTGTAAGTGTAAGTGTAGACATAGCACTAGTACCGGAGGAGCACAGTCAGTGCAAGTTTCTGTGTAGAGATACCACTAGTATCGGAGGAGCATAGTCAGGGTAAGTGTAAGTTTAGAGATACCACTAGTACCGGAGATGCACAGTCACTGTAAGTGTAAGTGTAGTGATACCACTAGTACCGGAGGAGCACAGGCAGTTTAAGTGTAAGTGTAGAGATACCACTACTACAGGAATACACAGTCACTTTAAGTGTAACTGTAGACATCCCACGAGTACTGGGGGAGCACAGTCACTGTAAGTGTAAGTGTAGAAATACCACTTGTACCAGAGGAGCACAGTCAGTGTAAGCGTAAGTGTAGAGATACCACTAGTACCAGAGGAGCACAGTCAGTGTAAGTTTAAGTGTAGAGATACCACTAGTACTGGGGGAGCACAGTCACAGTAAGTGTAAGTGTAGAGATCATAGAATCATAGAAGATAGGAGCAGGAATAGGACATTCGGCCCCTCTAGCCTGCTCCGACATTCAATGCGATCATGGCTGATAATCCAAATTCAGTACCCTGTCCCTGCTTTCTCCTCATATCCATTGGTCCCTTTAGCCTTAAGAAATATATCCAACTCCTTCTTGAATCTATTTAATGAATTGGCCTCTACTGCCTGCTGTGGCAGAGAATTCCACATGTTCACCACTCTCTGGGTGAAGAAATTCCTACTCATTTTTGTCTTAAATGGCTTACCCCTTATCCTTAGACTGTGACCCCTGGTTCTGGACTCCTCGACCATCAGGAACATCCTTCCTGCATCTAGTTTGTCCTGTCCTGTCAGAATGTTATAAGTTTCAATGAGATCCCCTCTCATTCTTCTAAACTCCAGCGAGTATATGCCCAATCGACCCAATCTTTCTTCATACGTCATTCCTGCCATCCCAGGTATCAGCCTTGTGAATCTTCGCTGAACTCCTTCCATGGCAAGAACATCCTTCCTCAGATAAGGCGACCAAAACTGCACACAGTACTCAAGGTGTGGTCTCACCAAGACCCTGTACAACTGCAGCAAGACATCCTTGTTTCTGTACTCAAACCCTCTCGCTATGAAGGCCAACATACCATTTGTCTTCTTAACCGCCTGCAGCACCTGCATGCTTACCTTCAGCGACTGGTGCACAAGGACACCCTGGTCTCGTTGCACTTCCCCTTCTCCCAATCTATTGCCATTCAGATAATAATCTGCCTTTCATTTTTTGACACCAAAGTGGATAACCTCGCATTTATCCACGTTATATTGCATCTGCCACGCTTCTGCCCACTCACCCAACCTGCCAAATCATCCTGGAGTTACTCGGCATCCTCCTCGCAGCACACACGCCCACCCAGTTTTGTGTCGTCTGCAAACTTGGAGAAATTACATCTAGTTCCCTTGTCTAGATCATTAATATATATTGTGAATAGCTGGGGTCCAAGGACCGATCCCTGCGGTACCCCACTAGTCACTGCCTGCCAATCGGAAAAAGACCCGTTTATTGTAACTCTTTGCTTTCTGTTTGTCAACCAGTTCTCTATCCAAGTCAATACCTTGCCCCCAATCCCATGTGCCTTAACTTTACACGCTAATCTCTTATGCGGGACCTTATCAAAAGCCTTTTGGAAGTCCACTGGTTCTCCCTTATCTATTTTACCACTTACATCCTCAAAAAATTCCAATAGATTAGCCAAGCATGATTTACCTTTTGTAAATCCATGTTGACTTTGTCCGATCCTCAGCTATTACAACTTTTATCATGGACTCTAGCATTTTCCCCACTACCGATGGCAGGTAATTCCCCGCTTTCTCTCTACCACCCTTTTTGAATAGTGGGGTAACATTAGCTACGCTCCAATCCATGGGTACTGTTCCAGATTCCATCGAATGTTGGAAGATGATCAGCAATGTATCTACTATTTCTAGAGCCACTTCCTTAAGTACCCTAAGATGTAGATTATCAGTCCCTGGGGATTTATCGGCCTTCAATCCCTTCAATTTCCCTAACACCATTTCCCTACAAATACTGATTTCTTTCAGTTCCTCCCTTTCATCAGATCCTATGTTCCCCAACATCTCTGGGAGGTTATTTGTGTCCCCTTTGCGAAGACAGAACCAAAATATGTATTTAATTGGTCTGACATTTCTTTGTTCCCCATTATAAGATCCCCTGTTTCTGACTGCAAGGGACCTATGCTTGATTTCACTAATCTTTTTCTCCTCACATATCTATAAAAGCTTTTACAGTCAGTTTTTATGTTCCATGCAAGTTTACTCTCGTATTCTATTTTCCCCTTCTTAATTAATCCCTTTGTCCTCCTTTGTTGAATCTTAAACTGCTCCCACTCCACAGAGTTACTGCTTTTTCTGGCCAATTTATATGCCCTCTCCTTGGATCTTATGCTATCCCTAATTTCCCTTGTTAGCCATGGTTGAGTCACCCTTTTTGTTTTATTCTTATGCCAAACTGGGATGAACAAATTCTGTCGTTCGTCCATGCGGTCTTTGAATGTTTGCCATTGCCTCTCCACCGTCAACCGTTTGAGTGATATTCCCCAATCAATCCTACCCAACTCGCACCTCATACCATCGTAGTTTCCTTTATTTGAATTCAGGACCCTAGTCTCTGACTCAACTACTTCACTCTCCATCCTAATGAAGAATTCTATCATATTATGATCACTCCGACCCATGGGGCCTCGCACAACAAGATTGCTAATTAATCCTTTCTCATTGCATAATACCCAGTCTAAGATGGCCTGATCTCTGGTTGGTTCCTGGACATATTGGTCCAGGAAACCATCCCGTAAACACCCCAGGAATTCCTCCTCCATAGTATTGTTAATAATTTGGTTAGCCCAATCTATATGTAGATTAAAGTCACCCATGATGACTGCTGTGCCCTTATTGCACGCTTCTCTACTTTCCCTTTTAATGCTGTGGGATCGCAAATTAGGACTGTGAAACGAAACCTATATCCCCTAGTCTTTAAATATATATTAACCAAGGCTGTTGGGCAGTAATATAAGCAATCATGTTTAAAGGATAGTTAATTCACTTATGGAGAGATATCAATACGTACATATAGCTTTTAGATAGTTGCAAAGCATGATGGACTATTTGGTTCATTATATTAACCCTTTTAAATAGTACTGTAAGAATCACTGCTTACAAGAAGCCAGACTATTGGTGCCACAGCACTGATTTCCAGGCATTTTAGAAGGTCATTATCAGTGCTACAGAAGCAGTGTTTATATGTAGTTGGCCTTCTGAAGAGATAAGGGAAACTGAACTGTACAGGGAGTCAGCCATTTCTCTCTTGGCCTCAGACCCCTTATCTCCCTTTGGAGATGACATTGTTTACCATAATAAGCTTTTCTCGAGAATTAACAAAGTGTTGGTCAGGTACAACCGCATGGTAAAGGAAAGATAAGTGTGGTATGACCTCGTTTGAGAGAAAAGATGGTGTCTGGTAGACCTCGCTCCCAGAGACTAGATGAAGGCCCTATGGATAACAACTATGTGTTATGTTTAATGTCACAGAACATTTCAGGGCGGCTCCCAACATTGAGTGACTGATCATTAACCAATAAGGGAGCAATGGTACCGACGCTGTTTGTATGTGTATGCCCACTTTTGTAACCTGTGGGTGTTGCCTATCGAAAGGTATATCAATGCTTGTATGTAGTTTTTCCTTTGAGAGTCGGTTCGATTTCTGAGGAGATCAACCTCTCTCCCTTTGTGCACAAAGCCTTCTGGCTAGTTTCTAATAAACTTTTACTTTGTCTTCAGTTCCGTCTCCGTCTGGTTTTGCTCCAAATTCGATGTAACAGTAAGGCCCGTTGGTGAGTAATTGGGATGCCGGGGGCAGGGGTGACCTCTTAGGACTTTAATTAGTCTCGGTGTCAGAAGTGGGCCCCTGTGAAAAAGTCCCAATTCGAATCTAACAATGCCATCCCCAACCTCTGCATTACTGTTTGGAGGTCTATATATCACTCCCACTAACGTTTTCTGCCTCTTGTTATTTCTCAGTTGAACCCATACAGATTCCACATCATCAGAGCTAATATCCTTCCTTTCAATTGTTTTAATCCCCTCTTTAACCAGCAATGCTACCCCACCTCCCTTTCCTTTTTGCCTATCTTTCCTGAATATTGAGTAACCCTGGATATTAAGTTCCCAGCATTGGCCACACTGGAGCCATGTTTCGGTAATCCCAATCAAATCATATTCGTTTACCTCTATTTGCGCAGCTAATTCGTCCACCTTGTTCCGAATGCTCCTTGCATTAAGACACAAAGCCTTCAGGCTTGTTTTTTTAACGCTCTTAGACCTATTAGAATTAGTATTTACTGTGGCCATGTTTGATTTAAACCGTTGTTTTCTCTGACTGCAACTTTTGTTTTTCTCCTTCCTATCTTTTGCTTTTATCCTTGTTTCCCTTTCCTCTGTCTCCCTGCTCAGGTTCCCAACTCCCTGCCATTTTAGTTTAAACCCTAACCCAGAGCACTAGCAAACACTCCCCCTAGGACATCGGTCCCGGCCCTGCCCAGGTGTAGACCGTCCGGTTTGTACTGGTCCCACCTCCCACAGAACCGGTTCCAATGCCCCAGGAATTTGAATCCCTCTTCCTTGCACCATTCCTCTAGCCACGTATTCATTTGAAATATCCTTCTATTGCTACTCTGACTAGCACGTGGCACTGGTAGCAATCCTGAGATTACCACCTTTGAGGTCCTATTTTTTAATTTACCTCCTAACTCCCTATATTCTGCTTTTAGGACCTGATCCCGTTTTTTACCTATATCGTTGGTACCTATATGTACCACGACAACTAGCTGTCACCCTCCCCTTCCAAAATGCTCTATAGCCGCTCTGAGACATCCTTGACCCTTGCACCAGGGAGGTGACATACCATCCTGGAGTCTCATTTAATGCCGCAGAAATGCCTATCTATTCCCCTTACAATAGAATCCCCTATCACGATAGCTCTCCCACTCTTTTTCCTCACATCCTGTGCAGCAGAACCACCTATGGTGCTAGGAAGTTGGCTGCTGCTGTCTTCCCCTGATAAGCCATCTCCCTCAACAATATCCAAAGCGGTATATCTGTTTGAGAGGGGGATGGCCACAGGGGACCACTGCACTACCTGCCTGCGCCTATTACTCTGCCTGGTGGTCAACCATTCCCTTCCTGCCTGTACACCCTTTACCTGCGGTGTGACCAACTCCCTAAACGTGATATCCACGATGTTCTCAGCAACGCGAATGCTCCAGTATGCATCCATCCGCAGCTCCAGTGCCGCAATGCGATCTGTCAGTAGCTGCAACTGGATACATTTCCCACACACATGGTTGTCAGAGACACAGGAAGTGTCCCTGATTTCCCACATAGCGCAGGAAGAGCATGTCATAGAAAACATAGAAAACATAGAAAATAGGTGCAGGAGTAGACTATTCGGTCCTTCGAGCCTGCACCGCCATTCAATGCGTTCATGGCTGAACATGCTACCTCAGTACCCCATTCCTGCTTTCTCGCCATACCCCTTGATCCCCCTAGTTGTGTGTATTATATCTAACTCCCTTTTGAATATATTTAGCGAACTGGCCTCAACAACCTTCTGTGGTAGAGAATTCCACAGATTCACCACTCTCTGGGTGAAGTAGTTCCTCCTCATCTCAGTCTTAAATGGCTTCCCCTTTATCCGTAGACTGTGACCCCTGGTTTTAGTTTTCCCTAACATTGGAAACATTCTGCCCGCATCTAATTTGTCTAAACCAGTCAGGATTTTAAACGTCTCTGTAAGATCCCCCCTCATTCTTCTGAACTCCAGAGGATACAAATTCAGTTGACCCAGTCTTTCTTGATATGTCAGTCTGGCCATCCCAGGAATCAATCTAGTGAACCTTCGTTGCACTCCCTCAATAGCAAGAATGTCCTTCCTCAAGTTAGGAGACCAAAACTGCACACAATACTCCAGGTGTGGCCTCACCAAGGCCCTGTACAACTGTAGCATCACCTCCCTACTCCTGTACTCAAATCCCCTTGCTATGAAGGCCATCATGCCATTTGCTTTCTTGACTGCCTGCTGCACTTGCCTTCCCACCTTCAGTGACTGATGTACCATGACGCCCAGGTCTCGTTGCACCTCCCCTTTCCCTAATCTGCCACCATTCAGGTAATAGTCTGCCTCCCTATTTTTACCACCAAAGTGGATAACCTCACATTTATCCACATTGTACTTCATCTGCCATACATTTGCCCATTCACCCAACCTGTCCAAGTCACTCTGTAGCCTCCGAGCATCCTCCTCATTGTTCACACTGCCTCCCAATTTAGCGTCATCCGCAAATTCGGAGATATTACAATTAATCCCTTCGTCCAAGTCATTAACATATAATGTAAACAGCTGGGGCCCCAGCACCTAAACCTGCGGTACCCCGCTGGTCACTGCCTGCCATTCTGAAAAGTAGCCATTTACTCCTACTATTTGTTTCCTGTGTGCCAACCAGTTTTCAATCCACGTCAACACATTACCCCCAATCCTATGTGCTTTAACTTTGCACACCAATCTCTTGTGTGGGACCTTGTCGAAGGCCTTCTGAAAGTCCATCTACTGGTTCCCCCCCGTCCACCCTATTGGAAACATCCTCAAAAAATTCCAGAAGATTTGTCAAGCATGATTTCCCTTTCACAAATCCATGCTGACTTGGACCTATCATGTCGCCACTTTCCAAATGGTCTGTTATGACATCCTTAATAATTGATTCCATCATTTTACCCACCACCGATGTCAGGCTGACCGGTCTATAATTCCCTGCTTTCTCCCTCCCTCCTTTTTTAAAAAGAGCGGTTACATTAGCCACCCTCCACTCCTTCGGAACTGATCCAGAGTCTAAGGAATGTTGGAAAATGATCGTCAATGCATCCACTATTTCCAAGGCCACCTCCTTAAGTACTCTGGGATGCAGACCATCAGGCCCTGGGGATTTATCAGCCTTCAGTCCCATCAATTTTCCCAACACATTTTCCCGACTGATAAGGATTTCCCTCAGCTCCTCCCTCTTACCAGATCCTTTGATCTCTTTTATTTCCGGAAGGTTGTTTGTGTCCTCCACAGTAAACACCGAACCAAAGTACTTGTTCAATTGATCAGCCATTTCTTTGTTCCCCATTATGACTTCCCCTGTTTCTGACTGCAGGGGACCTACGTTTGTTTTTACTAACCTCTTTCTTTTTACATATTTATAGAAGCTTTTGCAGTCCGTTTTAATGTTCTCCGCAAGCTTCCTTTCATATTTTATTTTCCCTGCCCTAATCAAACCCTTCGTCCTCCTCTGCTGAGTTTTAAAGTTCTCTCAGTCCCCCGGTTTGCTGCTACTTCTGGCCAATTTGTTTGCCACTTCCTTGCTTTTAATACTATCCCTGATTTCCCTTGTTAGCCATGGTTGAGCCACCTTCCCTTTTTTATTTTTATGCCAGACAGGGATGTACAATTGCTGTAGTTCATCCATGTGATCTCTAAATGTCTGCCATTGCCCTTCCACTGATAACCCCTTAAATATCGCTTGCCAATCTAACCTCGCCAATTCACGCCTCATACCCTCAAAGTTGCCCTTATTTAAGTTCTGGACCATGGTCTCTGAATTAACTGTTTCCTTCTCCATCCTAATGTAGAACTCCACCATACTATGGTCACTCTTCCCCAAGGGGCCTCGCACCACAAGATTGCTGATTAGTCCTTCCTCATTACACACAACCCAGTCCAGGATGGCCTCCCCTCTAGTTGGGTCCTTAACATATTGGTTTAGGAAACCATCCCTTAAACACTCCAGGAAATCCTCCTCCACCGTATTGCTTCCAGTTTGAGTAGCCCAATCTATATGCATATTAAAGTCACCCATGATAACTGCTGCGCCTTTTTTGCATGCACCTCTGATTTCCTGTTTCATACCCTGCCCCACCTCACTACTACTGTTTGGAGGTCTGTACACTACCCCCACTAACGTTTTCTGCCCTGTGGTGTTCTGCAGCTCAACCCATATTGATTCCACATCCTCCAATCTAATGTCCTTCCTAGTTATTGCATTAATCTCCTTTTTAACCAGCAATGCTACCCCACCCCCTTTTCCTTTTATTCTATCCTTCCTGAATGTTGAATACCCCTGGATATTCAGTTCCCAGCCTTGATTGTTCTGGAGCCACGTCTCTGTAATTCCAATCACATCATATCCGTTAACATCAATTTGCACAGTCAATTCATCCACCTTATTATGGATACTCCTTGCATTAAGACACAGAGCCTTTAGGCTTGTTTTATTAACACCCTTTGTCCTTTTAGACTTATGATTTAGTATGGCCCTTTGTGTTTCTTGCCTTTGTTTACTCGGATTTCCCTTATTGTTTCTCATCCTTCTAACATTTGTTTCTGACTGCATATTACTTCCCCCTGTTTCGCTACATAGGTTCCCATTCCCCTGCCATATTAGTTTAAATCCTCCCGAACTGCCTTAGCAAATATTACCCGAGGACATCGGTTCCAGTCCTGCCCAAGTGCAGACCGTCCCTTTTGTACAGGTCCCACTTCCCCCAGAACTGGTTCCAATGCCTCAGGTATTTGAATCCCTCCCTCCTGCACCACTGCTCAAGCCACGTATTTAATCTCGCTATCCTGTTCATGCTACTCTGATTAGCACGTGGCACTGGTAGCAACCCAGAGATTACTACCTTTGAGGTCCTACTTTTCAATTTAGCTCCTAGCTCCTTAAATTCTGCTTGTAGGACTTCTTCCCGCTTTTTACCTATATCGTTGGTACCTACATGCACCACGACAGCTGGCTCTTCACCCTCCCTTTCCAGAATGTTCTGCAGCCGCTCCGAGAAATCCTTGACCCTTGCACCAGGGAGGCAACAAACCATCCTGGAATCTCGGTTGCGGCCACAGAAACTCCTGTCTATTACCCTTACAATTGAGTCCCCTATCACTATAGCTCTACCACTCTTTTTCCTGCCCGGGGCTCACCTACAGTACCGCCGCTCGCCGCCTGTGTTGCCTCGCAGGTCCGCCGCCTCTGCCGCCTCGCCGCTCTAGGCCTCGCTGCCGCCTCGGGGCTCACCTTAAGTACCGCCGCTCGCCGCCTCTGTTCCCTAGCAGGTCCGCCGCCTCTGCCGCCTCGCCGCTCTACCAGTAGTACTGGAGGAGCACAGTCACTGTAAGTGTAAGTGTAGAGATACCATTAATACTGGAGGAGCACAACCACTGTAAGTGTAAGTGCAGACATAACACGAGTACCGGAGGAGCACAGTCTCTGTAAGTGTAACTGTAGTGATACAACTAGTACCGGAGGAGCACAGGCACTGTAAGTGTAAGTGTAGAGATACAACTACTACCAGAGGAGCACATTCACTGTAAGTGTAAGTGTAGAGATGCCACTAGTACAAGAGGAGCACGGTCAGTGTAAGGGTAAGTGTAGTGATACCACTAGCAGCAGAGGAGCACAGTTAATGTAAAAGTAAGTGTAGTAACACCACAAATACCAGAGGAGCACAGTCACTGTTAGTGTAAGTGTAGTGATACCACAAATACCAGCGGAGCACTTTCAATGTAAGTGTAGAGATACCAGTAGTACCGGTGGAGCACAGTCACTGTAAGTGTAAGTGTAGTAATACCACTATTACCGGAGGAGCACAGGCAGTGTAAGTGTAAGTGTAGTGATACCACTCGTGCCGGAGGAGCACAGACAGTGTAAGTGAACGTGTAGGGATACCAATAGTACTGGAGGAGCACAGTCACTGTAAGTGTATGTGCAGTGAAAACACTAGTACCGGAGGCGCACAGTCACTGTAAGTGTAAGTGTAGTAATACCACTATTACCGCAGGAGCAACGGCAGTGTAAATGTAAGTACAGAGATACCACTAGTACCAGAGGAGCACAGTCTCTGTATGTGTAAATGTAGAGATACAACTTTTACAGGAGGGGCGCAGTCAGTGTAAGTGTAAGTGTAGAGATACCACTAGTACCGGAGGAGCAGAGTCTGTGTAAGTGTAAGTGTAGAGATACCACTAGTACCGGAGGAGCAGAGTCTGTGTAAGTGTAAGTGCAGTGATACCACTTGTACCAGAGGAGCAAACTCATGTAAGTGTAAGTTTAGGGATACCACAAGTACCGGAGGAGCACAGTCACTGTAAGTGTAAGTGTAGAGATACCAATAGTAGAGGAGGAGCACCGTCACTGTAAGTGAAAGTGTAGTGATAAAACTAGTACTGGAGGAACACAGTCACTGTAAGTGTAAGTTTAGAGATACGAATAGTACAGGAGGAGCACCGTCACTGTAAGTGTAAGTGTAGTAATACCACTAGTACTGGAGGAGCACAGTCAGTGTAAGTGTAAGTGTAGTGAAACCACTAGTACCGGAGGAGCACAGTCAGTGTAAGTGTAAGTGTAGGGAAACCACTAGTACCGGAGGAGCACAGTCTCTGCAAGTGTAAGTGTGGAGATGCAACTTGTACCGGTGGGGCACAGTCAGTGTAAGTGTAAGTGTTGAGATAACACAAGTAGCGGAAGAGCATAGTCACTGTAAGTGTAAGTGCAGAGATAACACAAGTATTGGAGGAGCACAGTCACTGTAAGTGTAAGTGTAGAGATACCACTAGTAGCAGAGGAGCACAGTCACTGTAAGTGTCAGTGTGGAGATACCATTAGTACAGTAGGAGCAAAAACAACCTATGTGTAAGTGTTGATATACCACTAGTACTGGAGGAGTACAGTCCCTGTCAGTGTAAGTGTAGTGAAACCATTAGTACCGGAGCAGCACAGTCAGTGTAAGTGTAAGTGTAGTGATACCACTAGTACCGGTGGAGCACAGACACAGTAAGTGTAAGCGTAGAAACACCACTAGTACCGGAGGAGCACATTCAGTGCAAGTGTCAGTGTAGGGATATCACTAGTACCGGAGGAGCACGGTCAGTGTACGTGTTAGTGTAGAGATACCACTAGTACCGGAGGAGCACGGTCACTGTAAGTGTAAGTGTAGATATGCCACTAGTACTGGAGGAGAACAGTCACTGTAAGTGTAAGTGTATTGAAACCATTAGTACCGGAGCAGCACAGTCACTGTAAGTGTAAGTGTAGTGATTCCACTAGTACCGGAGGAGCACAGACACTGTAAGTGTAAATTTGAGATACCACTAGTACCATACGAGCACAGTCACTGTAAGAGTAAGTGCAGAGATACCACTAGTACCAGAGGAGCACAGTCACTGTAAGTGTAAGTTAAGTGATCCCACTAGTAACAGAGGAGCACAGTCACTGTAAGTGTAAGTTAAGTAATACCACTCGTACCAGAGGTGCACAGTCACTGTAAGTGTCAGTGTAGAGATACCACAAGTACCGGAGGAACACAGTCACTGTAAGTGTCAGTGTAGTGATACCACTAGTACCAGAGGAGCACAGTCGCTGTAAGTGCAAGTGTAGAGATACCACTAGCACAAGAGGAGCACGGTCAGTGTAATTGTAAGTGTAGAGATACCACTAGCAGCAGATGAGCACAGTTAAAGTAAAAATAAGTGTAGTGACACCACAAATACCAGAGGAGCACAGTCAGTGTAAGTGTAAGTGTAGAGATGCCACAAGTAATGGAGGAGCACGGTCAATGTAAGTGTAAGTGTAGTGATACCACTAGTGCCGGAGGAGCACAGTAAGTGAAAGTGTAAGTGTAGAGATACCACTAGTACAGGATGAGCACTGTCACTGTAAGAGTAAGTGTAGAGATACCACTAGTACAAGAGGAGCACAGTCACTGTAAGGGTAAGTGTAAAGGTACCACTCGTACCGGAGGAGCACGGTCACTGTAACAGTATTTATAGAGATACCACTAGTACCGGCGGAGCACAGTCACTGTAAGTGTAAGTGTCGAGATACCACTAGTACCAGAGGAGCACAGTCACTGTAAGTGTAAGTGTAGTGATACCACTCGTACTGGAGGAACTGTGGCCCAGAAATTGGACTTTGATGGTTGCCGCGATATCGCACTCCGCGCCTGCCTATAAGGTTTTGGCCCACACGAACTTCAATTCCTGGGCCTCTCCCTGTTGCCGGCGCGCAGTGTGTGCATGGCCCAGTGGCGCAGTTCGTTCGATGCGAGGTCTGGGATCACGTGGGCCAGTTGAGCCAATGGCAGCACACCATCTTACATTCATAGTTTTGACAGGAAGAGCTGTCAAAGCAATGAATACAACAAGCCCGCAAAAGAACAGCCAAACCTCAATTAATTTTTTTTAAAAAGCCATCACATTAATAAAATAGCTATAGATAAATAAATTAACTAGTTTAAACAAAAATTTAAATTCATTTAAAATGTTATAAAAATAAACTTACCTTTCTTTAAAGTCTCTAAAAAAGATAAAACTGTTGAAAAAAAATTAAAATAATACTTAATTAACTACTTACCTTGTTAAAAGGGGGTCTTACGCCTTCTTTCTTTATGTGTAAAATTTTCAACACTTACCTGCGCATTCAAACCTGGAAAAGAAACTAAGTGCATTGCGTGCGCACAACCTGTAGCGTGCAGGCGGTTCACTTAGGAACTGCCCCCTTCGCAATACCCGAAGTTCCGGTTTCCCACGCATGCACAATGCATGCAGGAAACCGGCACTTCGGGACCCAATACGCGAGAGTACACAGTGCGCAATCTCTCGTATTAGGTCTAATTTTCGCGCCACAGTCTCTGAAAGTGTAAGTGTAGAGATACCACTAGTACCGGAGGAGCACAGTCACTGTAAGTGTAAATGTACAGATAACACTAGGACAGGAGGAGCACAGTCAGTGTAACTGTAAGTGTAGAGATACCACTAGTACCGGAGGAGCACAGTCACTGTAAGTGTAAGTGTAGTGATACCACTAGTAACGGAGGAGCACAGTCAGTGTAAGTGTAAGTGTAGAGATACCAATAGTACCGGAGAACCAGTGTCAGTGTAAGAGTAAGTGTAGAGATACCAATAGTACCGGAGAACCAGTGTCAGTGTAAGAGTAAGTGTAGAGATACCACTAGTACCGGAGGAGGACAATCAGTATTAGTGTAAATGTAGTGATACCACTAATACCGGAGGAGCACAGTCAGTGTAAGTGTAAGTGTAGTGATACAACTAGTACCGGAGGAGCACAGTCACTGTAAGTGAAAGTGTAGTGATACCACTAGTTCCAGAGGAACACAGTCAGTTTAAGTGTAAGTGTAGTGATACAACTAGTATAGGAGGAACAGAGTATCATTAAGTGGAAGTATAGTGATACCAGAAGTACCAGAGGAGCACGGTCACTTCATGTGAAAGTGTAGAGATACCACAAGTACCAGGGGAGCACAGTCTCTGTAAGTGTAAGTGTAGATATACCACTAGTACCGGAGGAGCACAGTCACTGTAAGTGTATTTGTAGTGATTCCACTGGTACCGAAGAGCAGAGTCAGTGTATGTGTAAGTGTAGAAATACCACTTGTACCACAGGACCACAGTCAGTGTAAGTGTAAGTGTAGAGATACCAGTAGTACCGGAGGAGCACAGTCACTGTAAGTGTCAGTGTAGAGATACCACTAGTACCGGAGGAGCACAGTCTCTCTAAATGTAAGTGCAGTGATCCCACTTGTACCAGAGGAACACAGTCACTGCAAATGTAAGTGCAGTGATACCACAGGTACCAAAGGGACACAGACTCTATAAGTGTAAGTGTAGAGATACCACTAGTACCGGAGGAGCAAAGTCTCTATAAGTGTAAGTGTAGAGATACCACTAGTACCGGAGGAGATCAGTCAGTGTAAGTGCAATTGTAGTGATACCACTAGTACCGGAGGAGTTCAGTCACAGTAAGTGTAAGAGTAGTGATACCACAGGTACCAAAGGAACATAGACTCTATAAGTGTAAGTGTAGAAATACCACGAGTACCGGAGGAGCTCAGTCTCTGTAAGTATAAGTGTAGAGATACCACTAGTACCGGAGCAGCAAGGTCAGTTTAAGTGTAAGTGTCGGGATACCACTAGTACTGGAGGAGCACAGTCTCTGTAAGTGTAATTGTGTAGTGATGCCACTCGTACCGGAGGTGCACAGTCACTGTAAGTGTAGTGATACCACTAGTAAAGGATGAGCACAGTCAGTGTAAGTGTAAGTGTTGAGATACCACTAGTACCAGAGGAGCACAGTCACTGCAAGTGTAAGTGTAGAGTTACCACTAGCAGCCGAGAAGCAAAGTCACTGTAAGTGTAACAGTTGAGATGCCACTAGTACCAGAGGAGCATAGACTCTGTAAGTGTAAGTGTAGTGATACCACTAGTACCAGAGGGGCACAGTCTCTGTCAGTGTAAGTGTAGTGATACCACTAGCACCGAAGCAGCACAGTCAGTGTAAATGTAAGTGTCGAGATACCACAAGTACAGGAGGAGCACAGACAGTGTAAATGTAACTGTAGTGAGACCACTAGGACCGGATGAGCACAGTCTCTTTAAGTGTAAGTGTAGTGATACCACTAGTACCAGAGGAGCACGGTCACTGTAAGAGTAAGTGTAGAGATACCAGTAGTACCGGAGGAGCACAGTCTCTGTAATTGTAAGTGTAGAGATAGCATTAGCACAGAAGAGCAGAGTCACTGTAAATGTAAGTGTAGTGATTCCACTAGTACTGGAGGAGCACAGTCACTGTAAGTGTAAGTGTAGAAATACCACTGCTACCGGGGGAGCACAGTCACTCTAAATGTAAGTGTAGAGAAACCACTAGTACCGGAGCAGCTCAGTCTCTGTAAGTGTAAGTGTAATGATACCACTCGCACTGGAAGAGCACAGTCACTGTAAGTGTAAGTGTAGTGATAACACTAGTGCCAGAGGAGCACAGTCACTGTAAGTGTAAGTGTAGTGATAACACTAGTGCCAGAGGGGCACAGTCAGTGCAAGATTAAGTGTAGAGAAACCACTAGTACAGGAGGAGCACAGTCTCTGTATGTGTAAGTGTAGAGATACCACTAGTACAGGAGGAGCAGAGTCACTGTAAGTGCGGTGATTCCACTAGTACCGGAGGAGCACGGTCAGTGTAAGTGTAAGTGTAGAGATATCACTAGAACCGAAGAGCAGAGTCAGTGTAAGTGTAAGTGAAGAGATACCACTAGTATCGGAGGAGCACAGTCACTGTAAGTGAAAGTGTAGTGCTACCACTAGTTCCAGAGGAGCACAGTCAGTTTAAGTGCAAGTGTAGTGATACAACTAGTATAGGAGGAACAGAGTATCATTAAGTGTAAGTATAGTGATACCACAAGTACCAGAGGAGCACGGTCACTTCATGTGAAAGTGTAGAGATACCACAAGTACCAGGGGAGCACAGTCTCTGTAAGCGTAAGTGTAGATATACCACTAGTACCGGAGGAGCACAGTCACTGTAAGTGTATTTGTAGTGATTCCACTGGTACCGAAGAGCAGAGTCAGTGTATGTGTAAGTGTAGAAATACCACTTGTACCACAGGACCACAGTCAGTGTAAGTGTAAGTGTAGAGATACCAGTAGTACCGGAGGAGCACAGTCACTGTAAGTATCAGTGTAGAGATCCCACTTGTACCAGAGGAACACAGTCACTGCAAATGTAAGTGCAGTGATACCACAGGTACCAAAGGGACACAGACTCTATAAGTGTAAGTGTAGAGATACCACTAGTACCGGAGCAGCAAAGTCAGTTTAAGTGTAAGTGTCGGGATACCACTAGTACTGGAGGAGCACAGTCTCTGTAAGTGTAAGTGTAGTGATGCCACTCGTACCGGAGGTGCACAGTCACTGTAAGTGTAAGTGTAGGGATACCACTACTACCAGAGGAGCACAGTCACTGCAAGTGTAAGTGTAGAGTTACCACTAGTAGCCGAGGAGCAAAGTCACTGTAAGTGTAACAGTTGAGATGCCACTAGTACCAGAGGAGCACAGTCAGTGTAAATGTAAGTGTAGAGATAGCATTAGCACAGAAGAGCAGAGTCACTGTAAATGTAAGTGTAGTGATTCCACTAGTACTGGAGGAGCACAGTCACTGTAAGTGTAAGTGTAGAGATACCACTGGTACCGGGGGAGCGCAGTCACTCTAAATGTAAGTGTAGAAATACCACTAGTACCGGAGCAGCTCAGTCTCTGTAAGTGTAAGTGTAGTGATACCACTCGCACTGGAAGAGCACAGTCACTGTAAGTGTAAGTGTAGTGATAACACTAGTGCCAGAGGAGCACAGTCACTGTAAGTGTAAGCGTAGTGATAACACTAGTGCCAGAGGAGCACAGTCACTGTAAGTGTAAGTGTAGTGATAACACTAGTGCCAGAGGAGCACAGTCAGTGCAAGATTAAGTGTAGAGAAACCACTAGTACAGGAGGAGCACAGTCTCTGTATGTGTAAGTGTAGAGATACCACTAGTACAGGAGGAGCAGAGTCACTGTAAGTGTAGTGATTCCACTAGTACCGGAGGAGCACGGTCAGTGTAAGTGTAAGTGTAAAGATATCACTAGTACCGGAGGAGCACAGTCACAGTATGTGTAAGTGTAGAGATACCACTAGAACCGAAGAGCAGAGTCAGTGTAAGTGTAAGTGAAGAGATACCACTAGTATCGGAGGAGCACAGTCACTGTAAGTGGAAGTGTAGAGATACCACTATTAGTGGAGGAGCACAGTCACTGTAAGTGGAAGTGTAGAGATACCACTAGTACCGGAGAAACACAGTCAGTGTAAGGGTAAGTGTAGAGATACCACTAGTACCGGAGGAGCACTGTCACTGTCAGTGTAAGTGTAGAAATACCACTAGTACCGAAGAGCAGACTCAGTGTAAGTGTAAGTGTAGATATACCACTAGTACACGAGAAGCACAGTCACTATAAGTGTAGTGTTACCACTAGTACTGGAGGAGCACTGTCACTGCAAGTGTAAGTGTAGAGATACCACAAGTACCGGAGGAGCAGAGTCATGTGTAGAGATACCACTTGTACCGCAGGAGAACAGTGAGTGTAAGTGTAAGTGTGGAGATACCACTAGTACCGAAGAGCATAGTCAGTGTAAGTGTAAGTGTAGAGATACCACTAGTACCGAAGAGCAGTCATTGTAAGTGTAAGTGTAGTGATACCACTAGTACCGGAGGAGCACAGTCTCTGTAAGTGTAAGTGTAGAGATACCAAGAGTACCAGAGGAGCACAGTCACATTAGCTGTAAGTATAGTGCTAACACTAGTACCAGAGGAGCACAGTTACTGTAAGTGTAAGTGTAGAGATACCACTAGTACCGGAGGAGTACGATCAGTGTAAGTGTAATTGTAGAGATAACACTAGTACCGGAGGAGAAGACTCATTGTAAGTGTAAGTGTAGAGATACCACTCGTACCAGAGGAGCACATTCAGTGTAATTGTCAGTGTAGTGATACCACTAGTACAGGAGGAGCACAGTCACTGTAAGTGTAAGTGTAGATATACCACTAGTACCAGAGGCTACGGTCACAGTAAGTTTAAGTGTAGAGATACCACGAGTACCGGAGGAGCACAGACACTGGAAGTGTAATTGTAGAGATACCACGAGTACCAGAGGAGCACAGTCGCATTAAGTGTAAGTGTATTGATAACACTAGGACCAGAGGAGCGCAGTCACTGTAAGTGTATGTGTAGTGATACCACGAGTACCGGAGGAGCACAGTCAGTGCAAGTGTAAGTGTAGCGATACCACGAGTACCAGAGGAGCAAAGTCACTGTAAGTGTAAGTGTAGAGATATAATTATTACCGGAGGAGCACAGTCTCTGTAAGTGTAAGTGTAGAGATATAATTATTACCGGAGGAGCACAGTCTCTGTAAGTGTAAGTGTAGAGATACTACTCGTACCAGAGGAGAACAGTCAGTGTAAGAGTCAGTGTAGAGATACCACTAGTACAGGAGGAGCACAGTCACTGTAAGTGTAAGTGTAGAGATATCAGTAGTACAGGAGGAGCACTGTCACTGTAAGTGTAAGTATTAGTGATACCACGAGTACCGGGTGGAGCACAGTCACTGTAAGTGTTAGTGTAGTGATACCACTAGTACAGGGGGAGCACCGTCACTGTAAGTGGCAGTGTAGTGATACCACTAGTACCGGGTGGAGCACAGTGACTGTAAGTGTAAGTGTACTGATACCATTTGTACCGGAGGAGCACAGTCAGTGTAGGTATAAGTGTAGAGATACTACTAGTACCAGAGCTTGCTGTCACTGTAAGTATAATTGTAGTGATTCCACTAGTAACAGAGGAGCACAGTCAGTGTAAGTGTAAGTGAAGAGATACCACTAGTATCAGAGGAGCACAGTCACTGTAAGTGTAAGTGCAGTGATACCACTAGTAGCGGAGGAGCACAGTCTCTGTAAGTGTAAGTGTAGAGATACTACTAGTACCAGAGCTTGCTGTCACTGTAAGTATAATTGTAGTGATTCCACTAGTAACAGAGGAGCACAGTCAGTGTAAGTGTAAGTGAAGAGATACCACTAGTACCGGAGAAGCACAGTCACTGTAAGTGTAAGTGTAGTGATACCACTAGTAGCGGAGGAGCACAGTCTCTGTAAGTGTAAGTGTAGAAATACCACTAGTACTGGAGGAGCACAGTCACTGTAAGTGCAAGTGTAGAGCTAACACTAGTACCGAAGAGCAGAGTCAGTGTAAGTGTAAGTGTAGATATACCACTAATACACGAGAAGCACAGTCACTATAAGTGTAGTGATATCACTAGTACCGGAGGAGCACTGTCACTGCAAGTGTAAGTGTAGAGATACCACTATTACTGACATGCATAGTCAGTGTATGTGTAAGTGTAGAGATACCATTGGTACCGAAGAGCACATTCACTGTAAGTGTAAGTGTAGAGATACCACTAGTACCGGAGGAGCACAGTCACTGTAAGTGTTATTGTAGAGATAACACTAGTACCGGAGGAGAAGAGTCATTGTAAGTGTAAGTGTAGAGATACCACTCGTACCAGAGGAGCACAGTCAGTGTAATTGTCAGTGTAGGGAGACCACTAGTACAGGAGGAGCACAGTCACTGTAAGTGTAAGTGTACTGATACCACTTGTACCGGAGGAGCACAGTCAGTGTAGGTTTAAGTGTAGATATAACACTAGTACCAGAGGCTACGGTCACAGTAAGTTTAAGTGTAGAGATACCACGAGTACCGGAGGAGCACAGTCCTGGAAGTGTAAGTGTAGAGAATCCACTAGTACCGGAGGAGCACAGACACTGTAAGTGTAAGTGTAGTGATACCACTAGTACCGGAGGAGCACAGTCTCTGTAAGTGTAAGTGTAGAGATACCACGAGTACCAGAGGAGCGCAGTCACTGTAAGTGTATGTGTAGAGATACGACGAGTACCGGAGGAGCACAGTCAGTGTAAGTGTAGAGATACCACAATACCGGAGGATCACAGTCTCTGTAAGTGTAAGTGTAGTGATACCACTTGTACCGCAGGAGCACAGTCAGTGTAAGTGTCAGTGTAGTGATACCACTAGTACCGGGTGGAGCACAGTGACTGTAAGTGTAAGTGTACTGATACCACTTGTACCGGAGGAGCACAGTCAGTGTAGGTTTAAGTGTAGAGATACCGCTAGTACCAGAGGTTGCTGTCACTGTAAGTGTAAGTGTAGAAATGCCACTAGTACCGAAGAGCAGAATCAGTGTAAGTGTAAGTGTAGATATACCACTAATACACGAGAAGCACAGTCACTATAAGTGTAGTGATACAACTAGTACCGGAGGAGCACTGTCACTGCAAGTGTAAGTGTAGAGATACCACTTTTACCGACAAGCATAGTCAGTGTATGTGTAAGTGTAGAGATACCATTGGTACCGAAGAGCACAGTCACTGTAAGTGTAGGTGTAGTGATATCACTAGCAGCAGAGGAGCGCAGTCAGTGTAAGTGTAAGTGTAGAGATACCACTAGTACCAGAGGAGCACAGTCACTGTAAGTGTAAGTGTAGAGATACCACTTGTACCGCAGGAGAACAGTGAGTGTAAGTGTAAGTGTAGAGATACCACTTGTACCGCAGGAGAACAGTGAGTGTAAGTGTAAGTGTAGAGATATCACTAGCACCAGAGGAACACAGTCACTGTAAGTGTAAGTGTAGTGATACCACTAGTACCAGAGGAGCACAGTCATTGTAAGTTTAAGTGTAGAGATACCACTAGTACCAGAGGAACACAGTCACTGTAAGTGTAAGTGTAGAGATACCACTAGTACCAGAGGAACACAGTCACTGTAAGTGTAAGTGTAGAGATACCACTAGTACCAGAGGAGCACAGTCACTGTAAGTGTAAGTGTAGTGATACCACTAGTACCAGAGGAACACAGTCACTGTAAGTGTAAGTGTAGAGATACCACTAGTACCAGAGGAACACAGTCACTGTAAGTGTAAGTGTAGTGATACCACTAGTACCAGAGGAGCACAGTCATTGTAAGTTTAAGTGTAGAGATACCACTAGTACAGGAGGATCACTGTCACTGTAAGTGTAAGTATAGAGATACCACTAGTACCACAGGAGCACGATTACTGTAAGTGTACGTGTAGTGATACCACGAGTACAGGAGGAGCACAGTCAGTGTAGGTTTAAGTGTAGTGATTCCACTAGTACCAGAGGAGCACAGTCACAGTAATTGTAAGTATAGAGATACCACTAGTACCACAGGAGCACGATCACTGTAAGTGTAAGTGTAGAGATACCACGAGTACAGGAGGAGCACAGTCAGTGTAAGTGTAAGTGTAGAGATACCACTAGTACCGGAGGAGCACAGGCACTGTAAGTATGAGTGTAGTGATACCACTAGTACCGGAAGAACAGAGTCACTATAAGTGTAAGTGTAGAAATGCCACTAGTACCGAAGAGCAGAATCAGTGTAAGTGTAAGTGTAGATATACCACTAATACACGAGAAGCACAGTCACTATAAGTGTAGTGATACAACTAGTACCGGAGGAGCACTGTCACTGCAAGTGTAAGTGTAGAGATACCACTTTTACCGACAAGCATAGTCAGTGTATGTGTAAGTGTAGAGATACCATTGGTACCGAAGAGCACAGTCACTGTAAGTGTAGGTGTAGTGATATCACTAGCAGCAGAGGAGCACAGTCACTGTAAGTGTAAGTGTAGAGATACCACTAGTACCAGAGGAGCACAGTCACTGTAAGTGTAAGTGTAGAGATACCACTAGTACCAGAGGAACAGAGTCATTGTAAGTGTATGTGTAGAGATACCACTTGTACCGCAGGAGAACAGTGAGTGTAAGTGTAAGTGTAGAGATATCACTAGCACCGAAGAGCAGAGTTATTGTAAGTGTAAGTGTAGTGATACCACTAGTACCGGAGGAGCACCGTCTCTGTAAGTGTAAGTGTAGAGATACCAAGAGTACCAGAGGAGCAGAGTCACATTAAGTGTAAGTGTAGAGATACCACTAGTACCGGAGGAGTACGATCAGTGTAAGTGTTATTGTAGAGATAACACTAGTACCGGAGGAGAAAAGTCATTGTAAGTGTAAGTGTAGAGATAACACTAGTACCAGAGGAGTACAGTCACTGTAATTGTCAGTGTAGTGATAATACTAGTACTGGAAAAGCACAGTCACTGTAAGTGTAAGTGTAGATATAACACTAGTACCAGAGGCTACGGTCACTGTAAGTTTAAGTATAGAGATACCAATAGTACAGGAGGAGCACAGTCACTGGAAGTGTAAGTGTAGAGATACCACGAGTACCAGAGGCTACGGTCACTGTAAGTTTAAGTATAGAGATACCAATAGTACCGGAGGAGCACAGTCATTGTAAGTGTAAGTGTAGAGATACCACTAGTACCAGAGGAGCACAGTCACTGTAAGTGTATGTGTAGTGATACCACGAGTACCGGTGGAGCACAGTCAGTGTAAGTGTAGAGATACCAAAATACCGGAGGATCACAGTCTCTGTAAGTGTAAGTGTAGTGATACCACTAGTACCGGAGGAGCACAGTCTCTGTAAGTGTAAGTGTAGAGATACCACGAGTACCAGAGGCTACGGTCACTGTAAGTGTATGTGTAGAGATATCATTATTACCGGAGGAGCACAGTCTCTGTAAGTGTAAGTGTAGTGATTCCACAATACCGGAGGAGCACTGTCACTGTAAGTGTAAGTGTAGTGATACCACTTGTACCGCAGGAGCAGAGTCAGTGTGAGTGACAGTGTAGCGATACCACGAGTACAGGAGGAGCACAGTCACTGTAAGTTTAAGTGTAGAGATACCACTAGTACAGGAGGATCACTGTCACTGTAAGTGTAAGTATTAGTGATGCCACGAGTACCGGGTGGAGCACAGTCACTGTAATTGTTAGTTTAGTGATACCACTAGTACCGGAGGAGCACAGTGACTTTAAGTGTAAGCGTAGAGATACCACCAGTACCAGAGGAGCACAGTCAGTGTAAGTGTAATTGTAGTGATACCACTAGTACCGGAAAAGCACAGTCACTATAAGTATAAGTGTAGTGATACCACTAGTACCGGAGGAGCACGTTCAGTGTATGTGTAAGTGTAGTGATACCACAATACCGGAGGAGCACGGTAGTGTAAGTGTAAGTGTAGTGATACCACTAGTACCGGCGGAGCACAGTCAGTGTAAGTGTAAGTGTAGTGATACCACTAGTACCAGAGGAGCAAAGTCAATGTAAGTGTAAGTTTAGAGATACCACTAGTACCAGAGGAGCAAAGTCAATGTAAGTGTAAGTTTAGAGATACCACTAGTACCAGAGGAGCACAGTCAGTGTAAGTGTAAGTCTAGAGATACCACAATAGCGGAGGAGCACAGTCAGTGTAAGTGTAAGTTTAGTGATACCAGTATTACCAGAGGAGCATAGTCAGTGTAAGTGTAAGTTTAGTGATACCACTAGTACCGAGGGAGCACAGCCAGGTTAAGTGTAGGTGTAGTGATACCACTCGTACCGGAGGAGCAGTCAGTGGAAGTGGAAGTGTAGTGATACCACTAATACCGGAGGAGCACTGTCAGGTCAAGTGTAAGTGTAGAGATACCACTAGTACTGAAGGAGTACAGTCACTGTAAGTGTAAGTGTAGTGATACCACTAATACCGGAGGAGCACTGTCACTGTAAGTGTAAGTGTAGACATACCACTAGTATTGGAGGAGCACAGTCACTGTAAGTGTAAGTGTCGTGATACCACTAGCACTGGAGTAGCACAGTCACTGTAAGTGTAAGTGTAGGCTTGCCACCAGTACAAAAGGAGCAGCCTCATATCTAGCATAAGTGTCCGTACAACTTGTACCAGAGGGTCATGTTCACATATAGTGCAATTATCGGTTACCGGAGGAGCACGGTCCCATATAATGTAAGTGTAGGGGTACCACGAGTATGCGAAGAGCCCGGTCACCTCTAATGTGAGTGTAGGGATACCACTAGTACTGGAGGAGCCGTTCACCTCTAGTGTAAGTGTAGGTGTAACCCAATACAGGAAGAGCACAAGCACGTCTCGTGTCAGTGTAGCGATACCACAAGTGCAGGAGCAGCACATTCAATAGTTGTGTTTGTGTTGTGCTACCACTATTACCATAGAAGTAGGTTCAAGCTTAGGCATGCTCCAACTACCTGAAGAGCAGGGACACATCTAGTGTCAGAGTAGCTACCATTAGTACAAGTGAAGCATGTCACCTCTAAAGCTACCAGATTGGGTTAATCACCAATACTGCAGGATGTGATTCACTGTCTGTTCTGGAGGAGTTGGTGCGCTTGGAGTGTATCATGGACAGGGCATGACGATTATTGCGTGGGGACCTGCCTTTACCAGGCCTGTAGGAATAGCATCAGCACCAGTACTGGGAGATTTCACATTTCACTTGTAAGCAATCGTGTATTTCTTAAACTGTTTAATAACAATATCACATAGATCTTTAAATTTGACGTATCAGACGAGAGAAACAACTTACCTCAGTCTATTTGTTCAATGACTGTAACTAATGCTAATTATGAGCTAACCTGATTGACTCGCTGGAGGATTGAAGTGTGGATAAATATAGGTTCCCTTACATGTCCAAGTCAGAGTCTTTCATCTGAGACATAATTCATCCATTCTCACAGAAAATGGGGCGACCGACTATACTTCTGACAAAAGAGATTTACTATCCGATTCTCGCAACTGTCGGGGTGCCCGGTGAGCCACTGTAACCTGTGTGCTGTTAATCGGCGTTAACTGTTTCCCTGTTCATTCAGCATGTTGGATATGGTAACGTGTTTTCTAGATGGCAGCGTTACAGTCGGTAGTGACTGGAACCAACTCGAGAAGCAAGTGTCCACACTCCCTGCGCTCCCCTTAATCCGATAACTTTACTGATGTTACTATGTTCTTTAAAGCTCCAACACAAGGACTTTAGTGGATTTCTGGACCCTCTTGATCCCCCCGTGCAGAGTTAGCGCTGCAGCAGCTCATTAAAATGTGTGGGTGGGTTTCCCAGGTAATGGCTCCAATACTAATCCTATTCTCACACTGCTCCGTATGGATAATCACACTGAATGCAGTAAAATGCTCTCCACAGGGAACTCCTTACATATTTCAATCAGACACTGGAGCATTATTTCTCTCCTCTCTCTTTCTTACAGCGAACTTGGTGACAATGGTTATTCTCTCCCGAGGAAACTGCGGCCTTTCCAAGTGTATCTCTGTCTACATGGTGGCCATGGCCACAGCAGATCTACTGGTCATGATCTTCAATGTAATGGTGTATTATATTTTCAGTTATCACTTTCCACTTTCATTCCTGTCCCTCACTCCCGTATGTAAGTTCATTCTATACATCACTGCTTTCGCCCTCGATTTGTCTGTTTGGTTCACCGTCTCCTTCACATTTGACCGATTTGTAGTTATCTGCTGCCGGAAGTTTAAATCAAAGTATTGCACCGAGAGAACTGCGGCCGCGGTTATCACAACGTTCTCTATTTTAAGCTTTTTCAAGAATATTCCCTTTTTCTTTATCTATGAAGCACAGCTAATAATTAATAAGGTGCAGTGGGGCTGCGGGACAAGGGTGGCTTTTTTTTCCCTCACCTCCAGGTGCAGCGTGCGTCTGGTTTCACAGCGCCTGGGCCATTTGGCTTCCTTTTACTTTAATCGCTTTGTTTAATTCTTTAACCGTCCGACGTATTTTAGTGGCCAGCAGAGCCCGCAGGGCCCTCCGGGGTCAAAGGACTGAGAATCAGAGCGATCCAGAGATGGAGAGCCGAAGGAAATCCATCATTTTACTCTTCACTGTATCGGGCAGTGTTATGTTGTTGTGGCTGACAGCTGCTGTGACTTTTTTATCTGCCAGACTGTCAAACCCCACTTATTACCGAGGTAACCGCACAGACCCTGGATATATCGCCACGGAAACCGGAGCTTGCCTCAAGCTTTTGAGTTAAATTCAAAACCCCTGTATTTATGCAGCGACCCAGAGGAAATTCAGAGAAGAGCTGAAGAATGTGATGAAATCTCTCTGGACACCGATTCTGAGATTATTTGGAAAATTAGAATAAAAATGATCAAGTCAAACCGAAGCTTCTTCGTAATTAAAGATCATTTTCAACTCCGTTTCCACCGTAAAGTGTCCTTCTTTCCGGTAATGTGAAAATGGGAGAATCCTTTTGTGAACATTTCTTACATTTTGTAACATTCTTTTACTGTCGGCATTGCTTTAGTTTTTCTCGCTTCTTTCACAAAGTAAACATAACCTATTCCTGCAAATTTAGCACATTTCAAGTTCAGGGATCAAAGATAACAATGATGATGTTCAGCAGCGGAGTCGGACATGTGGGTAACACAGGAATCCACCTTACACTGCAGGTACTGGGATCAGGTGCGCCTCTTTAAAATCATCAATAAAGCTTGATTAGGCGCCGAAATAATCAAAGGTCTTGCGATCGCCGATACTGTTAATTTCCTGGAAATGTAGTGTGAATATTGCGGGCGCGGGTCTCCCTATCGGACTCCATTCCTTTGACAAATAGAGCGGGCTCTTCTCACGTGATCAGTGTTCGAATGCCAGAAGCAGTCGCAACTCGGCTCATCGATGTGACCTTTCACCTCTTTTGTCTCAGATACTGACTTAAAATCTCGATTGTTCACTGACTGGTGTCTCTCACTTAGCACAAAGATGGAGTCTGCTCTTGGTTAGTGCTGTCGATAAAAGTGTCATGGGTAATACTATTGATATTCTGTCTCAATCAGTCTCCCAAACTAAATAGTAAAGAAATGTAATCATGAATGCTTATTCATAAAATCATTAACTATTACATTTGATGGAAGTTATCTGTGAAAAAAATACTGGCAGAAATGCAGAAAAAATCGAAAAATTATTAACTATTCTGTGTTTGGCTGAACATTTGGAGACGGTCAGAAACAATCTTTGGTCATTATCGTTTTATTATGCGGTTGCGCATTTTTCCAAATCGTCATTGAAAAATTCCAGCAACTTTGAATCAGTTACAAATTGTTCATCGGTGATCTCGCCTGATTGTGAGAGAAACGTCAAGGAATGGGAGTAGAGTCTCAATGGGAAGGAGCTGAAGGGTGTGGATAGACAGCGAGCGATATCGATCCACATACTCAATTCACAGGAAGTGTGTTTTCTGGTGGATAATTTCATGATAAAACCAACAGAAATTGGTGTTTTATAGAAATGGGCATAGATCACAAGAATAAACAAGTGATGATGAATCTTTACAAAATGTTGGTGAGGCCACTGTTAGAACACCAGGTACAGCTTCGGCCCTTCATTGTTGACAGGCCATTAAATCCACTGAGAGCGGGCAGTGTAGATACACCAGGATGGTGCCGTGGATCAGAACTATATTGGTGATGAGGGGCAAGATAGTGGGACTATTTGCACCGGAGCATCGAAAGTTATGAATGATATAATGCAACTTTTAAAAATTATGAACAGTTTTGGCAGAGTGAAGAGGGAGAGATTATTCCATCTACTTGGTTTGTCAGCAGTAAAGGATGATCGACTTAAAATGATCACAAAGGGAATGAGCAGAGAGGTTAGCAGAAACTTTTTTATGCGAAGGCTTCCTGGAGTATGGAATGTTTTGCCTCAGGGAATATTTAAGGAGAAATTAGGTGAATATTTGAAGCATAGAAAATAAATAGCTGTGGAGAAAGTAGGACGTTCCGATAGTTTTTGAATGCTATATCAAAGGACTCAGTACAGACGTATTGGGTCAGATGACCTACTCCCACACAGTAAGTCTCTATGGTTTTAAAGGGTTACCTATGTTGGTATCATTTTCATTTTTTGGTTTCTAAGATACCCTCATCCCCTTTATGAATCTGTTAAACAAAATATTAAAAATAAACTGGCACCAAGGAAGATCCCAGAGGATCAATAGTCACCTGTCCCTTACAGTTTCCTATTTGTCGATAACCGATTTTCATTTTGTAATGAGCTGTCTGTGCAGTGCCAGATCTCCCACCCATCCCATAATTCCTCACCGTTTGTAGATGTGGAACCTTGTCCGCTGCTTCGTTAAAATCAGACTGGGTCATTCCAACTGCATTTCCCCTGCCCTACAGGACAGTGATAAGTTTCAGAAACTCCAGCAGGTTAGTTAAAGATGACACCGTCCCTTAAACCAATATAATTCCCTTTTACATTGCTCCTTTCCTAGGTGCTCACCCACTGGATCTCTCCTGGCCTTATTTTAAACACTGGGATTATTTCAGCCGCTGTCGGATCCTCAGGAATCGTCTCTAATTGAGGAAACTTGCAGCAGTGTCAGTGAAGCGTCACTCCTGTCAGTCCCCATTTCTTTATCTCGCGGTGTCTGGGTCCCTGGATTCCAGATTTCCAATTATGCGGTTGAACATTGTAACTACATTTAAATACCCCTTGATCGCTGCCTCTCATGCAAGCCTTCAATGATTCACTTGTGTTCTACTCCGAATATTTACCGAACGGCTTTTATTTGTCCTTAATATCTACCTGCTAGATTCGTTGGATAATTAAACGCTTTTTTAAATCTTGCTCTTAAATATTGCTCCTTACATAATAACTTGGATCCACGGTGTTTCCTAATCTCTTTTAATTCCACTAGTTCTTCCTCAACTACTTTCCGCTTGTCTGCTCCAGCGCTGAGATCTCCCAGACCTGCCCCACGGCCGGAGTCTCACTCGCACAGCGGGCGAATTATTGGAAAATTATGGAAGCGCTTCCTCAGCTTTGATTCCATTCACATTAATGGGCGGGCAAAGAAAGCGGCCTGAAATCATAGAATCAGAAAGCACATAAGGAGACCATGCGGCTTCTCGTGTCTCACCCAGCTGTTTGAAATAGGATACCAATTAGTTCAATCTCCTTCTATATCCCCACAGCCAACCAGCCCATTCCTTTTCAAGTATATATTGAATTCCCTTTTAAAGTTTCTGTTTTTATAAAGTTATCAGCAGTGGCTCTCTGGTAGCTCTGTCGCCCCTGAATCAGATGGCAATGGGTTAAAGACCCGCTCCAGAGACTTGAACACTAAATCCATGCTGACAGCTCAATGCTGTACTGATTGTGTGCTGCACTGTCGGAGGTGCCGTCTTTCGGATGGAACGTCAAACCGAGGCCGCGACAGTTCTGTCAGGAGGACATTAAAGTTCCCACAGCACTATTTCAAAGAAGAGCAGGGGAGGTCTCGACAGAGTCCTGGTCAATATTCATCCCTCAACCAACATCACTGAAACAGATTATCTGGTCACTATCTCATTGCTTTTTGTGGGTGCTTGCTGCGTTCAAATTGGCTGTACCGCTTCCTACATTACAACAGTGACTACACCTCAATAAGTACTTCATTAACTGTAAACGCTTTTGGACGTCCTTAGGTGGTGAAAGGAGCTGTAATCGGCTTCCGGTACCCTTTCAGGCAATGCATTTCAGATCTTAACAGCTCGCTATGTAAAAAAAACAATTTTCTCATCTCCTCGCTGGATCATTTGCCATTTAACTTCAATTTGTGGCCGAGACTACCAAGGCTCCTGCCAATGGAGTCAATGCTGCCTTATTTAGTCAAAACACCTCATAATGTTGATGAAATCTTTCCTGAACTTTGCATGCTCTATGGAGAGCTATCCCAGATACCGGCCATGTCGACAATATTCAGGTCTTTCTGTCGACAAGGCTCCGATCGAGAACTCACATCCGCGTACTTCCAGTTTTACATTGATCTCTTTCTTTTTCGGTTCAGAAATAATCGTTATTTTTTATATATAATCAACAATCAACAGTTAAGCAAAATTAATTTTAAGTATGTTAACCAATTCCTGTTGAAACGGATCCAATCTCTACCTTTAACGATTTTATCGATTCGCTGTTAATATCATTTCACTGATCGGTAGTTAAAAGCTGAGAACAAAAGAAAATTGATATTTTATTAATTCAAAGTGGGGCTGTCAACGTCTATTATTTTTTTTAATTCTTCTCCCTTACTTTCTCATCACTGGTTGCATCTCAACAGAGCCGGGACCAATATTCTCGCGGGGAGGTTTGCTAGTGCTGTTGGGGAGAGTTTCATCGAGCTTGGAATGGGGATGGGAACCAGCATATAGGAGTAGAAAAGAGGAATAAGATGTATAAAAGAGTGAGCGTGTTGGACTGTAGTAGAGAAGAAAGTAGTACGAGAGGCGGAAGTAGCGCCATATTAGATAGGAGCAGACTAAGAAAGACTAAAAATATTCAAAAATGGTTTTAGAATGCATGTGCGTAAACGCACAAAGTGTGGTGAATAAGGTTGGTGAGCTACAAGCACAAATAGTCGTGTGGCAATATGATGTTGTGGCAATTACGGAAACGTGGCTCAAAAACGGTGAGGACTGGGCACTTAATATTCAAGGGTACAAGGTGCTCAGAAAAGATAGGGAAGGAAAAAAGGGAGGTGGGGTGGCAGTGCTGATTAAGGAAGAAAATGTAGAGTTAGAAAGAGAGGGTGTTCTTGAGCGGACAAAGCCAGAATCCATTTGGTTAGATTTGAGGAGCAAAAAGGGTTGATCACGCTACTGGGTGTATTCTACAAGCCTCCAAATAGTGAGAGGGAGGTAGAGGAGCAAATCTGCAGGGAAATTGCAAGAGATATCCAGGAGCTATAGAGTGATGATACTGGGTGACTTTAATTCCCCAAATATCGATTGGGATAATGCTAGTATAAAGAGAAAGTAGGGGGAGGGAATTCTGAAATGTGTTCAGGAGAATTTCCTTGATCTGTATGCTCCTGGCGCAACTCGGAAGAAAGCTTTGCTGGATCTAGTGCTGGGAAATGAGGTGGGCCAGGTCGACCAAGAGTCTGTGGGAGAACACCTGGGTACGAGTGATCATCATATCATAAGATTCCGATTCGCAATGGAGAGGAACAAGGACAAATCTAGAGTGGAACTTCTAAACTGGAATAGTGCTAACTTCAATGGGATGCGAAAGGATCTAGCCAGGGTAAAATGGAACCAATCACTGACAGGAAAAACTGTAACGGAACAATGGGTGAACTTTAAGGAGTAGATGTTACAAGTACAGGCTAGGTTCATTCCAACAAGAGGGAAGATCAGGGAACCAAAGCAAGGGCGTCTTGGATGACGTGGGAGATAGAGAAGATGATGAAACAAAAAAGAGGGTGTATGATCAGGTGAATTCTTCAAGGGGGAAGCAGACCCAATAGGGGAAGTGAAGATGAAATTAAGATTCGCAAAGATAGAATATGAGAGAATGGCGGTTAACGTAAAGGGAACCCCAAATTCTTCTATTGGCATATAAACATTAAGCGTGTAGTAAGAGGCGGGGTGGGGCCTATTAGGGACAAAGAAGGTGATATATGCTTAGAGGCGCAGGACAAAGCTAGAATACTCAATGAGTACTTTGTATCGGTGTTTACAAAGGAGGTGGATGCTGACAAAATATCGGTAGAAGTGGAAAAGGTAGAAGTAATGGAAGTGGTGTAAATTGATAGACAGGATGTACAAGAAAGGCTGGGTATGCTTAGAGTGGAGAAGTCGCCTGTTCCAGATGGCTTGCATCCCAGGTTGCAAAGGGAATTGAGGGAGGAGATTGTGGAAGGGCTTGCCATAATTTTCCAATCTTCCCTGAATGCGGGAGAGCCGCCTGAGCATTGGAAAGTGGCAAATGTGACATAATTGTTCAAGAAAGGGTGTAAGGACACTTCTACTAACTACAGGTCGGACAGTTTAACATCAATGGTTGGCAAAGTTTTAGAAACAGTAATCAACGGTCAAATTACCGGGCACTTGAAGAGCTTTAAGCTAATTAAGGAGAGTCAACACGGGTTTGTAAAAGGCAGATTATGTTTTACTAATCTAATTACATTTATTGATGAAGTAACAGGGAGGATTGATGAAACGAATGCAATGAATGTTTTCTAAATGGATTTTCGGTAGGCGTTTGACAAAGTATCACATAGAAGGCTGGTAAACAAAATTGAGGCTCATGGAATAGGAGGATCAGGGACAGATTAGATAAGGAATTGGCTTAAGGACAGAAAAGTGTGAGTTGTGGTAAATGGTTGTTTTTCAGACTGGAGGATGGTTGATAGTGGTGTTACACTAGGGTCAGTGCTGTGGCTAATGCTTGTTTGATATATGTAAATGACCTGGATATTGGAATACAGTGTAGAATTTCTAAATTTGCCGATGATACCAAACTTGGGGGTGTGGCAAACAGTGAGGATGATACCAATCGACTGAAACCGGACATATAAAGTCGAGCAAAATCGGCAGAAACGTGTCAGATGGAAAATTACTACAGATAAGAATGAGGTGATGCATTTTGACAGAAGGTACAAGAAGAGGCAATATACAATTAATGGCACAGTTTTAAAGAGTGTGCATGGACAGAGGGACCTGGGAGCTAATGTGCATAGGTCCCTGAAGCTGGCAGGACATATTAAGAGAGTGGCTGACAAAGCATATGGGATCTTGGGCTTCATTAATAGAGGTATTGAGTATAAAAGTAGAGAAGTTATGCTGAACCTTTAGAAAGGACTGGTTAGGCCACAACTGGAAGATTGCGTCCAGTTCTGGTCACCACAATTTAGGAAGGATGTGAAGGCACTTGAGAGGGTGCAGAGGAGATTTACCAGAATGGTTCAGGGGATGGGGGATCTTATCACAAGCACAGGTTGGAGAAGCTGGATTTGTTTTCATTAGTGCAAAGGAGGTTGAGGGTGATTTGATAGAAGTGTTCAAGATTATGACGGGTTTCGATAGGCTAGACTGGGAAAGGGTGTTCCCACTAGTGCATGGTACAAGGACTAGGGCACAGAGATTTAAGGTTTTGGGCAAGAGATACAGAGGGGATGTGAGGAAAAACGTTTTTGATACAGAGAGTGGTGAGGACCTGGAACTCGCTGCCGACGGAGGTGGAGAAAGCCGAGACACTCAATGTTTTCAACTGGATAGGCACTTCTGGGAAATAAACTTGCAGGGCTACGGGAATAGAGAGGGGGAATGGGACTGACTGGGTTGCTCTACAGAGAGCCACCACGGGCTCGATGGGTCGAATGGCCTCTTTCTGTGCAGTTATAACGCTATGATTCGATGACTGTATGGCCTCGCTCTCCTGTTTCCATTTCTTTCTGTCGGATCCCACACTGTGCCAGATTCCAATCCCACGGCGTACCTCACTCTGCCAGTTCCCGATCTCCCCTTTGTTCAAGAATTTTCCCTCGAATATCAGAGGGATCGTGTTAAAATGAAATGTATTATTGCTGTCACGGGACGTGTTGGGATTACCTCATTTTGACTGTGTGGACACTTCAGGTAAGCTAATCGTAGAAAGCATTTTTCTGCACTTTATTCGTCACACAGCTCAATCACAGAGATTGTAAGGATTCACAATTCCAGATTGGAAGAAATTATATAAAAACGTGCTTTATAGATTAGAAAAGAGGACAAATCCAGCTGACCTAATGTCGGTTTTAGTGTTAAGGGGAATGCACAAATTACTCAAATTCTTCATTATATCAAGGAGTTCAAAACATAAAGATTGACAAGATCAAAATGTGAAATTAAGAGTTAGAAAGAAAGCCGGGCTGAACATTTCAGTTCACTGGATAACTGCATTCTGTTTCTTATATATTGAATTACCAAGAGAGTCATTCAGCACGAACCTATTTATCTGCTTCTTATGTTGAAACGAAGTTATCGAAAGTTTATCACATGACAAACATAACCTTCTGTAAACAAACTGCAAATCCATGTGCTGTGTAACACAGGCACATATAAACTGATAAACTTCAATCTGAGGATTTTAACAGTCAAGAAATAGAACGAAGAAAGCAAGAAAACTATCTTGAAAGAAGGGAAGATTATCAAAAATACACCTTTAAGTGGAGTACACCTGTCACTACATTTACTGCTGTTTAAGGGCAAGAAGAGGAACTCTATTATTTAACGTTATTTTTTTAAGTTGCCGATTTATCCTAATCATCCTCACAGTTGTTAACGGGATATTCTGTGGTGCCTATCCCTACTGTAACAAATCAAAAGCTGGTATCCAAGCTACATGCACTCTATTGAAGTACACACAGATACATTCTGTTGTGTTGTATTGAAGGGGGCCCTGCAGAGAATTAAATGCACGGAATGCCCTGTATTGCGAATCCAAGTATCTTCCCAAGTCGAAGAGATCCCGCTCTTGGACAGCTGGATTTTACTATCCTGAAAGATATATGCTGAGGAAGAAGATGGATCCTTCATTCCCTCCTTTAACTCCTCACTGAGGAATTGGATTAAAGAGGAGTAGGGGGGGCGGGGTGCCGGTGATGCTCCATTGCTGAATTGAGAATTGAACGGACTGACGTTCACTAATACGCTGTTGCATTCTGGGAGTTGAAGTCCATCCGTGACAGAGACTCAAACTGAACTTTTGCATTATGGGAAACCGGTACTGGGCTGAGGTTCTTGATTTTGACAATTCAGCAAAATATAAGGTTCTGGCTCCAGAAAGAGATGCACAGTTGTGGTGAAACTACAGCAGGCATTTCCCTCAGCCTAATTGCTGATAAACGCCTAATGTTTAGTTTCAATTCAATTTTAAATGATTTTAATTAATGTATTACCTTTACTAATGTAATGTAACGATTAGATATAGTGCATCATGCGCTTCCAGTGAACTACTAGCAACAAAAAAATGCTGATTCTAATTTCTCTTAAAGGAAATGACCCTAACATCTGTTAGTGCTGATTGGTGAGAAAGGCTTCGCGGAGGGTACACGTGAATTTGTGTCTTTCTCTGCTGTCTGAGCTCTTCAATCTGAGCCCACATCTCCCAAAGATACTTGAAGATCCCATATCCGCTTCCCACAATCAGTATCTCCGCTTTCTTAGTGCAGCATTTGTTAAATTTGCACGCTGCACTGCAACACACTAAGGACAGTGGCATGGGGATCATCGAATCGTAGAATCATAGAATTATACAATACAGAAGTAGGCCATTTGGCTCATTGTGCCTGTCCCAGCTCTTTGAAATAGATTGCCAATTAGTCATATACCTCTGCTACTTCATTTATTTTGCTTCAAATGCCCGCTGGTTTTAGTGCCAATTACTTTAAATCTGTGTCCTCTGGTTACCGTGCAGTCTGCCTCTGGAAACAATGTATTCTTATTTACCTCATCAAAACCCTTCCTAATTTGTATTAATTTTGGTGCTCCCCTGAATTATTTACCTAACATTTATCATAAGTTTCCTTTTTTCTGTTAACAATTTTAAATTCAATTTTGCTTCAATTTTGCTAACAGTACATGTCGTACTTTGTCAAACGCCTTTAGAAAGTCCATATACTCAACATCAGCTGCACTATCCTCATCAACCCTCTACAGTTACTTCATGGAAGGACTCGATCAAGTTAGTAAAATATGATTCCTCTTTAAAATATCCGTGCTAATAACGTTTCTGTCAGATTTTGTCTCAAAATATTTGTGCACGACGTTAGACTGACTGGCCTGTACTGGTGAGCTTTATCCCTCCCCCCTTCTTTGAACGGGCTGTAATATTTGCAATCCACCACTATTCTGGCAGCACTCTGATATCTAAGGTGGATTTGAAGAATTTGTGACTCCAGAGCCTCTGCAATTTCAACCATTACTTCCCGTAGCTACCGCGGACACAGCCCATTTGGACCGGGTGAAGTTTCTACTTTCAGCGCTGCCAATCTTTTATGTAGGTCCTCTTTATTTATGTTTTTTTCCTATTCAATTTCTCAACTCTCGCCTCCTTTACTGTGACATTTGCAACATCCTTTTCTTTAGTGAAGACACATGCAAAATATTCATTTAGTTCCTAATCCATGCCCCCTGCCTGCACAAGCAGATCTCATTTTTGGTCCCCAATAGGCCCCATTCTTGAGAGTGCCACAATCCCGGAGGATCCCTGCACCACCTGCCTCTTCGCACACTGCCAACTTACTATCCTCCTGAACTCACTGTGGCTGCGGGGTGATCACCTCCTGGAACATGTGATCCAGCAAATTCTCAGCCCTGCAGTGACTCAAGCTCAGAAACTCTGAGCTAAAGTTCGAGCAGTTGGAGGCACTTCGTGGACACGTGATTATCATGGCCAGGTGAAGCGCTCTGGAGTTCCAGCATGTCACAGGAATATCAATGTAAGTTGCAGCATCTCAATTCAACAGTGACATAAATCAAGATAGAAGATTAAAGAGTGTTTGAAAATAAAATAACTTTAAATTAAATTAAACGGAAGTACATTAAACTAAATTCAGTCGAAATAAAGGAAATTCAATTAAATTAAATAAATTACTTTAAAATAAATCTAGTGTGTTATATGGCACTTTAGGCATTACTGTACATGGTTGTTGCTAGTAACAGAATTACTGTCCGATTTGCATTGCCCAGTGATATTTGTTCCAATTCTCGTGTTCTTTGCTTGAAGAGTTGTTGAGGAAACTGATATCCCGGGGCTGACGGACTTGGTGTTGGGTTTTTCTCCCCGAACTTGTTGGACCGGCGGAATTCCGGAACTGGAGAAACTGACATCTGGTCACTGAGAAGCCGAAGTATTCTGATACAAACACTGATCGGCAGCATATTTCCTTTTCTCAGACAATCAGACCGCGGCCTCACTTACTGTGGCCCATCGTGAAGCGCGCCACAGTCTGGAGAAGGTGGTTCCTGCTGACGTAGGGTGCGTTTCAGAGTTGAATCTGGTTTGTCACAATTCTGACACTAACAGCCAATGGGTGCAGCGCTCAGCCGATTCTGTGACGTGTCACCAAATATATTCAGGAGCTCCTGAATCTTTCAATCCCTGCAGTTTGTTTGTTCAGCAGTTTTTTTTTATTCCTTGTAGTTCAAGGATAACAAATAAATCGCTAATATTTTTGCTTACTGCTTTTTCGGGATCATTGGACTTGTAGGCATCACTCCGGGCATTGATTTTATTCCCTTTAATATAACGCAAAATAAATTTAATCCCTTTAGTTTCCTCTAGCTTTGACTGCAACAAGTGGTAGATTCGGATGGTAAGGTCGGCCGTCAGACTCAGGATGGAGCTCTGTAATCCTCCACTAACAGTCTACAACCACATAACTCTCTGCACTGTTATACAAACAAATCCAACGCTATCATCGTATTCCGACGTGTAGATACATAATGGAGAACTTCGCGTGAGTTACACCCCAACTATTGAAGTCCATCTTTATACATCATTGTGCAAAAGATTTACAGCAAACACTTAAATCTGTTGCTGCGACTAAGAATTTATGAGAGTAGATTTCATCTACAGGAACTGAAATCTGACCCACAATCCAGAAGCTTTCACTGCTCAACTGACTCTGATAGCAAAGATTTGAAACTATTGGTGGCTACTTCAGCAGTGTCGGCAATTTAACAATGAGTCTTCGGAAAATATGGAACAAGATAATAACTCTGTATCTACTGAAATTTCCTCTGCTTCAGTTAATTCTGCCAAATAAGCCAGTTCATGTGAATTTTCAAACATCGATGGGGCGTAAACTGCCTGTAGGATGTTTTACACCCAGCAATGATCTTTTCTCATTAGTCAATGGAAGGGAAATTCGGTCGGGTTTATGATGGGCGGTCAGTCAGCTCCTGCTCGATTTCCGCCCAGGCCGAAAGTGAGACTGACCATAATTTCAGAATATTCAGATTCCATTAAACCCAAATGGATCGATAACTAACTTTACAACTTGTGTTTAAAACAGCTTAAATTAGGATCGCTGAAATGCTCCTTACAACTAGTCCTGAAGTTATGGCTGGAAATAAAGAACTTAGGATGAAATGAGTCATGGGAGGAGAGGCCAAACCGGCGGCGTCGCATCGCTCATCCGTTATATGCTGCTATGGAACTGAATATTGGGCGGTGCCTATAACAGCAAGCGATGTGATTTTGCCTTACTGCCCAAGACGAGCTTCTACCCCTTGCATTTCTATAGCGCCTTTCAAGGCCTCAGGATGTTGTAACGCGCCTCACAGCGAACAATGTAGTTTTAAAGTGTAGTCACTGCAGTATTGTCAGGAAATGCAGAATACAATTTGTGCACAGAAAGGCCCCACAAACATAAATGCGATAAATGACCAGGTGGGTTAAAATTGGGCATGGGCTGAGGAAACGAAACGACCAGTATCGCATCGATCGCCTGTTATACGCTGGGTCCGATATTCACTTACATTGACTTCACTAGAAATGAATATCGGGCCTGTCGTATAACGGTCGGCAAATGCGATTCGTCTGGTTTGCGACCCTTTCCGTGTCCAATTGCAATGATCTGTTGTAATTCTGTTTGTTGAGGAATCAATACTGATAAGGCCACCGGAAGATTAGAGATACCATGCAAGGCCGACTCGTGTAGCTATTAGGAACTCTTTGGCAAATTCCGAGCTTAATTACTGTTTTTCTTGTGGACCCTAACCCATTATAGACAGACAATTAAGATCTCTAACATGAACTATCACTGCCCCTACACTCCGCTTGGGTTCAGGATGGGAAATTACCGCACTGGGCGCAAAACAACGCCATCAGGAGAACTACAGAAAACTGGTATATGAAAGACAGCGCACAAACCGACAGTCCAAAATAAAACACGTTAAAAACAATACATGCTAAAGGAAATTTCAAACAATATGTGCGATGCCGATCAATCACGGAAGATGTGTAAAGATCGAGTGGACACTGTGTGGTAACACAATACAGCTTCCTGTGACTTGAACTTTATTGCATCACTTCCTGTGATTAGTCCAGGATAAATACTGGACTGATCAGTTGGATCCTGGAGAGGCATAGAGTAAGACCTCTTTTGTATGTAGCACCTTTTTAGTTGATTAAAGCTTACTTTAAGTTCACCACGCGTAAGGCTCATTCTTACGACAATTTAATCAACTTTGGAAAACTTCGCACTCAAACTTTTTGGACGAACTCGTAACTAAGAATCCAGGGCATCACCCATCATGGAAAACATCCTTAAACCATCGCGTCTTGACTTGGACCCAAACACCCCAGCAGCCGGTAAGGTGTGGAAACACTGGTATCGCACGTTTGACAATTTTCTTGAATTTTGCAAGGCTGATGATGACTCAAAGTTGCGGATACTCATCAACTGTGTCACCCCGAATGTATTTCAGTATGTGGAGGAATGGGACAGTTACGAGGAGGCAATTCGGACGCTTAAGAGACTATATACTAAGACACCGAATGAGGTCTATGCCAGACATCTACTAGCTACAGCCCAACAAGGGCCGGAGGAATCCATTGATAAATTCCTCCAAGAGCTTCGCACACTTAGTATGGACTGTAACTTTCAGGCGGCCTCAGCTGAGCTGTACCGTGAAGAAATGATCCGTGATGCTTTCATCTGTGGGCTTGCCTCCCCATTTATACGCCAGCGTCTACTGGAAAGTAAGACACTTGAGCTTCAGAGAGCTTATGACATGGCTTGCTCTCTAGATCTGGCAAAAAGAAATGCAGACCTTTATACAGTGCCCAGACCTCGGTTTGCTGCCTTAACTACAGTCAGGCAATTTAAGAGGCCACAGGTGAACTCTATTAGGGAGGACTTTATCCCTGACGATCAATCTGATGACTTCACTGATGAAGAGGATGATGACCCCACTGTGGCAGCCTCTTGGCAATCTAAGAAATGCTTCTTTTGTGGTGATGAGTTTCACCCTCCGAAATTCTGCCCTGCTCGCAATGCGTTTTGCAGTCATTGCAATAAAAAGGGTCATTTTGCAAAGGTTTGCCTATCAAGAGCCTCTACGAGGGCTTATCAAGCTAAGTCCTACCGAACTGCCCCGGTAAGGGCCTATCAAGATGTTCCGGCTAAAATCTATCGTGCTTCCTCTCGGGTTTTCTCTCGAAGAAACACACCTAGAGTTTCAGCCACTCTTTGTGCAACGACACCAATTACAGCTGCTTGTCCTCAGAACCTATTCCATGCAGCTACAAAAGCATCAATTAATGGACATACTTTAGATGCCTTAATTGACTCAGGTAGCACTGATAGTTTCATTAGGGAACAGATTGTTGCAGAGTTAAAGCTACATGTTTTCCCATCGGACCAGGCAATTGCGATGGCTCAGTCATCACTTAATACCAGAATTTCTGGCTTTTGTATGGTTGAAATAACACTTAATGGTCACAGGTATCCCTCCACCCGGCTTTCGGTGCTCAAGGACTTATGTAGTGATCTTATCTTGGGGCTGGATTTTCAAAAGCAGCATAAGAAGCTCACCATTGAGTTCGGCGGATCCAAACCTGAACTCACTATTTCTAATATACGACCTCGATTACCGTTCTGTACATTGTCAGCAGCTTCACTGGATGAACCCTCACTGTTTACCAGTATCCCTCCTCGATGCAAACCGATTATAACAAAGTCACGACGTTTCAGTCAGGAAGACCAGTCTTTTATTGCGGCTGAGATTTCTCGGCTTTTAGCAGAGGATATCATCGAGTCTTGTTCGTCGCCATGGTCGTTATTGTTAAGAACCCTCTACAACCTCACAAGAAACGGCTGTGCATTGACTATTCACAAACCATCAATCAATATACGGACTTGGACGCATACCCATTGCCGCGCATCGAAGATATGGTTAATAAACTGGCTGAGTACACGGTGTTCTCAACATATGATCTGAAAAGTGCCTATCATTAGGTACCCTTGAAGGTCTCAGACAAGCAGTATACGGCCTTTGAAGCCAATGGACGGCTGTATCAATTTCGTCGCCTCCCCTTTGGGGTCACTAATGGAGTGGCTGTCTTCCAGCGAGCAATGGATGACCTGGTCAAACAGGAAGACTTGAAGGATACGTTTCCTTATCTGGACAATATTACTGTCGCAGGTCGCAATCAGTGGGAACATGATGCCAATCTCTAACGATTTTGGAATGCACTCCAGCACCGTAATTTGACATTAAATGCGGCTAAATCCATTGAGTCACAACCAACCATCAACATCCTTGGCTATTGTGTGGGCAATGGCATCATTAAACCTAACCCTGAAAGGCTTCGCCCACTCCAAGAACTCCCGCCACCTAAGAATCCGGCCTCCTTGCGCCGGGCCCTCAGCCTGTTTGCATACTATGCTAAATGGATTCCTAACTTCTCAGACCGAATCCAACCTCGACTGAAGGCCAGCACATTCCCACTGGACACAGCGGCTGTTGCAGCCTTTAACCTCCTGAAAAAACATTTGGAGAAAGCGGCTCTTCACTCCATCGATGAGAGTCTTCCTTTTGTTGTTGAGTGTGATGCCTCGGAGGTGGCGATCTCGGCCACTCAGAATCAGGAAGGTCGTCCGGTGGCATTTTTGTCCAGGACTTTTCAAGGGGCTGAGCTACATTATCCTCCAGTCGAGAAAGAAGCTACAGCCATCATAGAGGCAGTACGGAAGTGGAGTCATCTCCTAGCTCGCCAGCACTTTACCTTAATCATGGACCAGCGATCGGTCGCCTTCATGCTCGATAATCGAAAACGGACCAAAATTAAAATTAATAAAATCCAGCTTTGGCGGCTGGAATTGGCCTCTTTTGGTTACACCATCCACTATCGACCTGGCAAGGAGAATGTGGCTCCGGATACCCTCACACGAGCATTCTGCTCCGCCATGGCACCCTCTACGCTCGTAGACATCCATGATGGGTTGTGTCATCCGGGCGTTACTCACATGCTACACTTCGTGCGGTCCCGAAATCTCCCATTCTCTACCGGGGATGTAAAGAAGATGTGCTCGGACTGCAGAGTCTGTGCGGAATTGAAACCTCAGTTTTTCCGCGCCTCGGGTGGTATACTCATACATGCGACCCAGCCAATGCAACGGCTTAGCATCGATTTTAAGGGGCCGTTGTCCTCTTCAACTCGCAACACTTATCTATTGACCATGGTCGATGAGTATTCCCGTTTTCCGTTTGCCTTTCCCTGCCCCAATATGCTGACGACCACGGTTATCAGCTGCCTTGAGCAGGTGTTTGCTTTCTGTGGCATGGCATCCTATGTTCATTCGGATCGGGGCCCTTCTTTTATGTCAGGAGAACTCAAGGCCAATCTCTCGGAACGGGGTATTGCTGCCAGCAGAACGACGCCTTATCATCCGGTCGGGAATGGGCAAGTCGAGCGTTTTAACGCTATCATCTGGAATGCGGTATGTCTGGCTTTGAGATCTCGGGGCCTACCCAACCAGCAATGGGAAGCAGTACTTCCAGACGCATTACACTCCACACGGTCCTTCCTTTCGACCGCCACAAATACGACGCCTCATGAACGGTTCTTCCAATTTCAGCGTCGCTCATCCTATGGGATATCTCTCCCGTCGTGGCTGACTGCACCGGTACCAGTGCTACTCCGAAGATAAATTCGGGCGTCTAAGAATGACCCCCTGGTAGATGAGGTTGAGCTCACTGACGTCAACCCTACCTACGCCTATATTCGGTATCCTGACGGTCGGGAATCTACGGTGTCATTGCGGGATCTGGCTCCCTGCCCGCCGAAACAAAGAGGGACACCAGGGGATGATATTGTACCAGGCACATCTCTGGGCTCGCCAGGTGCCTCTCATCACGATCTGGATCTGACGCCGGCTGGTACCTCACTCCAGCGTGCCGACTTGGGGCAGACTGACTATGAGCCCGTCGGGGCTCGCACGCGCAGCCACGATCCACCCCGTACCTTACGCTCGGAAACGGATCTGCCACAGCTCTGCCCGACACCCGTTCGGGCACCAGTACACAGTCAGGATAGTCCTGACCCCTCACAGAGCGGGCTGGATCACTCGGACTCTGGTCCACGGCCCGCGGCAGGTAAACGGGCTAGGGGCCCTCTACCGCTACGAGAACCCAAACGGGTGCAGCTCTCCCTCGTCCGGCGGCTACGAAATGGAGGGAGCATCCCGGCCTCCTAATCTTTTGGGGGGGGGGGAGAATGTGGTAACACAATACAGCTTCCTGTGACTCGAACTTTATTGCATCACTTCCTGTGATTAGTCCAGGATAAATACTGGACTGATCAGTTGGATCCTGGAGAGGCATAGAGTAAGACCTCTTTTGTATGTAGCACCTTTTTAGTTGATTAATGCTTACTTTAAGTTCACCACGCGTAAGGCTCATTCTTACAACACACTGCGCTCGCTGTATTCTACGTGTAATCGGGTATAGTGAAGATCAGAGCAGTGGAAGCAGTCCGCGACATCTCCTCTGCTGATCTTACACATCCTGCAGTATGAACCGTGGATTTGACTAATCCCAGGGGCAGCCTCTCCTCCACATCTTCCAATCACTAACTCAAACGCTGCTTATATTGGAAAACAGTTTCAGCTGAGGCACAACAGGAGGGCGTAAAAAATATCAGTTAATTGGCTCAAGTTTTCATCAGATGTCTTTACACCGAACAACGCTCGCAAACCCGGGTCCGCAGTGGGGCCGGGCGGATCTCCCATACACCGCCTTGCACTGAGGATACCCACTCAACACCAGTTTGTAAAAAGCAGGGGGTATTATATATTACTGTCTGAGCCAAACACAGGTAGAGGATTGTTCCATCTCAATACCTGGCTATTAAATTCTACAGATCGGTGAATTAACTTCCCCTATTATTTAGTTTATTATAAATTCTTACACAGTTTTACCTGTTGATCCAGATCGCTGATTCAGATTAATAGCAGTCAATTTCCCCAGGATAAATTTAGAAACAAATAATAACTTTATTTTAATGTTGCTGGGCAGCCTTCGACTATTTCTCATTAATAGAGACGTCAGAAAAAGCAGGTAAAACGACGCAAGTTCAGTTAACATTCAAAGAAATGGTGAACCATCGCGACACTGTGAAGGAGACAGCGGCTCCACTCCTTATTCCCAGGAGACGGGATCAGGCGTACGGTGCAGGTTCAATCAGTCCAAGCAACATTTCCAGCAAACCTGCGAGAATAAGTAATGTCACCAGGAGTTCTAAACCACCGAATGTCATCCTAAATCTGACGGATATTCCTGTCAATTACACGGTAGAATTAAATTACAGTCCTCGCTCTGTCAGATATTAAACCCGTTGATCAAATATTATCTTCCATTATTAAAGCTCATTCATCACTGACACATGTTATACTTTAGGCAGAATGTCCTTATTTGTCAGGAGCCATCAGCCAACGAACTGAGGAAACCCACAGTCAATGTTGGGTTAAATCACACACGGGGCACAGATATAATCGAAAACATGTGACATTTTACAAGAACCATCTTGATGTAGCTATAAGGAGAGAGAACCCCAGTCTAAGCTGGAATAGGTGCTAAAAGTGAATTCTAATGTTACAAAGGGAGCTCTAGTGCGTATTTATTTTATTTTTAACCAATCTTAGAATCAGTGTCCAGGGAGATTTCAGCAACTTCTTCAGCTCTTCCCTGAATTACCTCTGGGTAGCTGCATAAATACACGTGTTCGGACAGGAACTCAAAAGCTTCAGCATGGCTCCGGTTTCAGTGGCGATATATCCAGGGTTTGTGCGGTCACCTCGGTAATAATTGATATTTGTCAGTCCGGTAGTTGCAAAACTCACGACAGCTGTTAGCCACAACACTATAACACTGCCCGATATAGTGAAGAGTAAAATGATGGATTTCCTTCGGTTCTCCATCTCTGGGTCACTCTGATTCTCGCTGGTCTGACCCCGGAGTCCCCTGTGGGCTCTGCTGGCCACTAAAATACGTCTGATTGTCAAAGAATTACACAAGGCGATTAAAGTAAATGGAAGCCAAACTACCCAGGCGATGTGAAACCAGGAGAACGCTGCTCCTGGAGGTGAGGTAAAGAAGGCCACACTTGGCCCGCAGCCCCACTGCACCTTGTTAATTATTTGCTGAGATTCATATGCAAATATCAAGGGGGTGTTCTTTAACAAGATCAGAACAGAGAACGTTGTTATAACCGCGGCCGCAGTATTCTTGGTGCAAAATTTTGTTTTAAACTTCTGGTAGCAGATAACAACAAATCGGTCAAATGTGAAGGAGACGGTGAAACAGACAGATACATCGAGGTTGACAGTAGTGATGTATATAATTAACTTACAGACGGGAGTGTGGGACAGGAATGAAAGTGGAAAGTGATAACAGAAAATATAATACACCATTACATTGAAGATCATGACCAGTAGATCTGCTGTTGCCATGGCCACCATGTAGACAGAGATACACTTGGAAAGGCCGCAGTTTCCTCGGGAGAGAATCACTATTGTCACCAAGTTCGCTGTAAGAAAGAGAGAGGAGAGAAATAATGTTCCAGTGTCTGACTGAAACATATATAGATTTTGAGAGCATTTACTCCATTCAGCGCTCACTCTGCACGGGCTGACAAGACGGTCCGAAAATCCGCTAAAATGCTTGTGTTGGAGCTTCAAAGAACATAGTAACATCAGTAAGTTTATCGGATTAAGGGAAACGCGGCTTTGTGCGGACACAAGGTTCACGAGTTGGCTCCAGTCACTACAGACTGTGCTGACATTAGGGAAACACGTCACCTTATTCACCAGACTGTAAGAAGAGGGGGATAATTAACACCGATTAACAACAAACAGGTTACAATGGCTCACCGGGAAGACCGACGGCTGCGAGAATCGGGTAGTAAAACTCTTTTCTCTGTAGAATAGTTGGTCGCCCCATTTTCTGTGAGTTTCAATGTATTCCTTAGGAGCTGAAAGTCTCTGACTGGCGCACGACTGAAGTAATGGAAGAGAACCTATATTTATAAACAAATCAATCCTCCAGCGAGTCAATCAGGTTAAATTATAATTAGCTCCCGGTGGCCTGTCACTTTAATTCACCGCTTCACTCCCACTCTGACCTCACCGTCCTCGGCCTATTACACTGTTCCACGGAAGCGCAGCGTAAGCTCGAGGAACAGCACCTCATCTTTCGTTTAGGCACGCTTCAGCCCTCTGGACTCAATATCGAGTTCAACAATTTTAGATCATAACCTCAGCTCCAATCACATTTATATTTTATTCTTTCCACCCTTTTATTTGCGCCCCCCCCCCACCTTTTTTTTCCTCCTAGAAGCTGGCAGCTGTCCTTCATTCTGCCAGTGGATTTCACACTTCTTTCAGCCTTAATCTGTCACATTAACACCACCTCTAGCCTTGCATATCTCTTAATGTCTCTTAATGTCTCTTCATCTCCCCCTTTGTTCTTTTATCCCCTCCCCCTTTTCCCAGCTTTACTCTGGCCTTAAATCTATTTGATTTCCGGCTCTTCACAGTTCTGACGAAAGGTCATCGACTGAAACGTTAACTCTCTTTCTCTCTCCACGGATGCTGCCTGGCCTGCTGAGTTTTTCCAGCGTTTTCTGTTGTTATTTCAGATTTCCAGCATCCGCAGTATTTTGCTATCGTAAATTATAATTAGCTTCAGTTACAGTCATTTAACAAATAAACTCAGCAAATTTGTTTTGCTTATCTGATATATCAGATCAAGAGAACTGTGTGAAATTGTTATTGGAGAGTTTAAGAAATGCACAATTTAAAATTTGTTTACAAGTGAAAAATGCTATCTCCCAGTACTTGTGCTGTCTAAATTCCGACAGGCCTGGTGAAGGATGCTCCCCTTATACTAATCATCATCACCCTGTCCATTATTCATTCATAATACACAAAATTGTCCAGAACAGGCGGTGAAACAAATCCTGCAATGCTGGTGATAATTCCAGTCCGGCAGCATGACCTTGTTCCTCCAGTGCTATACGTACCCTACACATATACTAGAGGTGACTGCGCTCCTCTGGTATCAGTGGTGCCCTGCCTTATATTAGAGTTGACTGTGCTCCTCGTGTACAATTGGCACCCCTACACTTATACTAGAGGTGACTGTTATCCTCCTGTAAAAGTGGCAGCCCTACACTTACACAAGACGTCTCCGTGCTCCTCAGGTAATAGTAGCATTCCTACACTTGAGCGGTAGCACTACACTAACACTAGTATTGACAGTGATCCTCCAGTACTAGTGGTACCCCTCCACTGACAATAGATGTGCAAGGGCTCCTCCAGCACAAGTAGTTCTGCTACACTTACACTAGAGATGACCGGGCTAGTCCGGTAAGAATGGTATCACTAAAATTACACTAGTGGTGACCGTGCTTCTCCTGTAACAGGAGACACTTACACTTACACTAGTGTTGACCGTGCACCTCCCGTACTAGTCGTATCCAAAATATTATCAGAGTGGACCGTGCTCATCCGACGCTAGTGGTATCCTACACTTACACGAGATGTGAGCGTGTTCCTCCTTCACTACTGGTAACAATAAACCTACACTGGAGTTGACCTCGCTCATCCGGTACTGGTGGTACACAACAATAGAGAGAGGTGAATATGTGAAAGCTAATGATGTGCTTTCGGAAGAAGCACATGTTCGCTGACCACACCCAGCTCTACCTCCCCACTACTTACCCTGATCCCTCCACGTCTGTAACTAGTCAATGCGTGTCCAGCACTGCATGAGCAGATATGTTCCCCCTAAAAAATATTAGGAAGACCAAAGTCATTGTCTTCGGTCACCGCCACAAACACCGTTCACTAGCCACCAACTTGTTCCCTCTCCCTAGGATAAATGTGATTGTAACCTCCGATACTGGTGGTACCCTACACTTACACTAGTGGTGGCCATGCTCCTCTGGTACTAGTGGCTCCTACAGTTCCACTAGGTGTAAGCGTTCTCCTCCTGTACTAGTGGCACCTACATGTACATTAGAAGTGACTTTGAGACTCCATTATTACTTGCATCACTGCAGTTACACGAGAGGTGACCCTGCTCTTCCGGTACTAGTGCAACACCTGCACATCCACTAGATGTGACCGCACTCCTCTGGGACTGGTGGTACACAACATTTTCTTTCGTTCATAGGATGTGGGCGTCGCTCGCAAGGCCAGTATTTATTGCCCACCCATAATTACCCTTGAGAGTGTAGTGGTGAGCCGCCTTCTTGAAACCGCTGCAGTCAGTGTGGTGAAGGTACGCCAACAGTGTTGTTAGTGAGGGAGTTCCAGGATTTTGACCCAGCGACGATGAAGGAACGGCGATATATTTCCAAGTGAGGATGGTGTATGACCTGGTGTTGAACTTGGAGGTGGTGGTCTTCAATTCGCCTAATTCCCTTGTAATTCTTTATGGTAGAGGTTGCAGATTTTGGAGGTGCAGTCGAAGAAGCATTGACGAATTGCTGCAGTGCATCTTGTAAATGTTACTCAATGCACCCATGGTACGCCGGTGTTGGAGGGAGTGAATGGTTAACGTGTTGGATTGGGTGCCAACTAAAGGACTGCTTTGTCCTGAATGGTGTCGAGCTTCTTGAGTAGTTTTGGAGCTGCACTCATCCAGGCAAGTGCAGACTATTCCATCCCACTCCTGACTCATGCCTTGTAGCTGGAGGAAAGGCTTTAGAGAGTCAAGAGGTGAGGCACTCGCCGCAGAATACCAGCCTCTGGCCTGCTCTTGGAGCCACGTTATTTATGTGGCTTGTCCAGTTAATTTTCTGGTCCAAGATGACTCCCAGGATGTTAAAGTTGGGGGATTCGGCGTTTGTAATACCGTTGAATGTCAAGGGGCGGTGGTTGGACTCTCTTTTGTTAAAGATAATCATTGACTAGCACTTGTGTGGCGCGAATGTTAATTGCCACTTTTCAGCCCAAGCCTTGATGTAGTCCAGGTATTGCTGCATTCGGGCATGGACTGCTTGATTTTCTGCGGAATTTTGAATGGAACTGAACGCTGTGCAATCATCAACGAACGTCCACAATTCTGAACTTATGATGAAGCAGTTGAAGACGGTGAGCCTCAGGGCAGCTAGGATACTGCCCTGAGGAACTCCTGCAGCGATGTCCCGAGGCAACGGTGATTCACCTCCAACAGCGACAACTATCTTCATTTGTGCTAGGTATCACTCCAACCAGTGGAGAATTTGCCCCCGATTCCCATTGACTACAATTTTACAAGGGCTCATTGATGCCACAATCGCTCAAATGCTGCTTCGATGTCAAGGGCAGTCACACTCACCTCACTTCTGGAATTCAGCTCCTTGGACAAAAGCTGAAATGAGGTCTGGAGCAAAGTGGTCTTGGCAGAACCCAAACTGGGCATCTGTGAGCAGGTTATTGTGAGTAAGTGCCGCTTGATAGCTCTTTCAATGAAACCTCCCATCACTTTGCTAATGATTGAGAGTAGACTGATTAGGCGGTAATTGGCCGGCTTGGATTTGCCCTGCTTTTTCTGGACAGGACATACTGGGCAGCTTTCCACATTGTTGCATAGATGCCAGTGTTGTAGCTGTACTGGAACAGCTTGGCTAGAGGCGCTGCCAGTTCTGGAGCACAATCGTCAACATGACAGCCGGGATGTTGCCGGGTCCCATAGGCTTTGCTGTATCCAGTGCGCTCAGCCGTTTCTTGATCTCACATGGAGTGAATCGAATTGTCTGAAGACTGGCTTTTGTGATGGTAGAGACCTCTTGAGGACGCTGAGATGGATCATCCACTTCTGACTGAAGATGGCAGCAAAGGGTTCAGCCTTGTCTTAAGCACTTGCGTGCGGGTCTGTTACTTCACGCTTCACGGATGGGGATGTTCATGTAGCCTCGTCCTCGCGTTAATGCCTTAATTCTCATCACCATTCTCTTCCAGAAGAGGGGACAGTGCGGAACGAGCGGTGGAAATGTTTGGTGCTGATTTTCAGACGGTGGAAAATTTGCAGCACCCGCCCTGCCCGCTTCATGAAAATGGAAGTTGAATTCTTTTGGAATTTCCCGCTCTACCGTCCGTAGCCCTACTCACAAAACCCCATCAATGACAAGCTGCTAATTGCTAGGTGGCAATTCCTATTGGACTAATTTTATTTGGATTGTGCACGTGGGGAAAGTTTCTTTCTGAAGAGTTCCTGTTTTTGGCCTTTTACTATTTCCAGCTCGTGAACGGTTTCTCCAACACCGCCGGTGCTGTGGGATATTTTGGATCTCCCCCTGTATCTGTGACTATGAAGAGCCAGAAGAGGGGAGTGATGAGGAATAGCAGGACAAGCAGGCAGTTGGAGACTCGCTTCAGGAAGAAGTCGCCCAGGAGAGCCCATTGCCCGCTGTCAGATATCTGTGACCGCAGGTCAGAAGTGGCACCGGAACAGAAATAAGATCAGAGACATCAGAAAAATAAACCAGTCCGGCTATCATGGAGCTCTGCTCCACAACAACCGAGGCTCCCATCGGAAAACATCCTGATTAACTTTTTACAAACAATTACATAGGATCTACAGCACAGAAACAGGCCATTCGGCCCGACTGATCCAGGCCGGTGTTTATGCTCCACACGAGCCTCCTCCCACCATTCTTCATGTTATCCTATCAGTACATCGTCCTATTCCTCTCTCCCTCATGTACTTACATAGCTTCCCCTTAAGTGCATCTAAGCTATTTGCCTCAATTATTCCATAGTAGCGAGTTTCACATTCTCGCAACTCTCTGGGTAAAGAAGTTTCTCCTGAATTACCTATTCGATTTATTACCGACTATCGAATATGATCCCTAGTTTAGGATAATCCAGCCAGTGGAAACATCTTCTCTACATCTCCCCTATCATATCCCTTCATAAGTTTAAATACCTCTATCAGGTCACCCATCAGCCTTCTCTTTTCTAGAGAAAGAAGCCCCAGCCTGTTCAATTTTTTCTGATAGTTATATCCTCTCAGTTCTGGTATAAATATTGCAAATATTTATTGAAACTTCTCCAGTGACTCCTTTTATAATATGTCTATCTCGCTGGGACACCACACCTTGCCAAATTATTTCCCCTAATCCAAATATTGCTACAACTGAAAATAAGCCATTCTGTGTGCTTTCCTCCTTTGATAGCCCCCGGTGCCCCTGCCGATTCCTACAATTTAAGTCCCTTTCATCCCAGTCTCTCCCCTCTCCTCAGTGGGCCTGTTTGACTGATACTGTCCAGCACCTTTCTTGTGGGACTCAGGCGGCACTTCCTTCGATTTGGTGGCGGGTTGTTTCCCATTTCAGAAAGAAGTGCAGAGTGTGGAGCCGTTCCGCTTGGCTTTATCTGGAATGTAACTCATGGGCCAGAAAGCGGTCCTTAATGTTAATGATAACAGGGGCAGAAAGCAGATACAAAGCGTCATGTGAGTATTCCACTGATTTCCGACATGTCGGTCTGATTGAAGGAAGGCCTGTCTGGAAAGGATGGGGTGGGGTGAAGTTTATTGAGGTACCTTCTGCACATTGCTATCCAGGATGTTTATGAGCCAGGAAATGAAATCCAGTTCCCGGCACAGATATTTGTCTTTTCGCACTCGGGAGTAAAGTAGCGAAGACAAGGGTGATCCTTTACTCCCCAGCGACATGAGGGCTGATCAGCCCTCGGGATCTTTCGCTGCCAGTGGGTCACTGTACCTGACTCGGGCTGGCCCGGCCCTCTGACGGCCGCTTCTGCCCTGCTATATATTGTAAGAGTGGTAGTTGAGAGCCTTGAGTTTGTCCGCTCACCGCATCCTCCCAGTAGGACGGCCGCCAACTCAATGCCCATTTCATGTTCTTGTTTGGACTATAGGATACCCTATGATGCTTTGCTCTGAGTTTTGTGGAACCACTGCCAGTGGAATGGGTCCTAGTGACTGAATTGTCACGTTACATCACTACATGTGATTGACCAATAAAATGGGGGCTCTCGGCTTTCTAACCACCAGGTGGGGTTTCAGTGTAAACTCATTATTTCCCCCTGGCCGGTGAAGCGATTGCGTTCTTTATATGGAGCAATCGGATATTCAGTGTAACACCGCGAGCTGGATCTGTTACCATCCAAAGGGTGGAGTGTTCTCCACATCTGGATCCTTCCCATCACGCTCCCGTTGATGGTCAGGGCGCTCACTGTACCGGCGGTCAATCAGGAGGTTATTCTCTTCCAGCAAGGTCGATAATCTGCACTGTGGGATATTAAAGTGAGACGTCACTTCCCTCCCTTCCGTTTTTATCATTATCACAACCCCTTTCGGTGCCGCTACTTTCTGTCTTCTCTACAGCACAAACCGAGTCCGGCCTGACATGATGAACTCTGTAGGGAACAGTTGAGTGTCCATTAGCTGAGATCAGTCACTGAGCTGTGAGACCCTATGTCCCACTGCTGATTACAGGTGAATGCACTGTAAATCGGGATTGGATTACTTTCCTGTGCTGTGACCGTGATGATCACCGATTCAGCACAATTAATGGATTCAGTAGAACCCAACCCCACTGATCATTGTAAATGACCGAAACACCTAGATACATGTGGGTGACGGGACTGGCCAGGATGGACTGATCATTACAATAGATTGATCGCTGCAGCCCAATCCCACTGATCATTACAAATGCGCCATGTAGCTACATGTTGAAAAGGGTATTCGCAAGGATGGACTTCTCATTACAACAACAATAAACTTCATTTATATACTGCATTTAACTTAGTAAAACGCCCCAAGATGCTTCACGTTAGTGTAATCAGAGAAAACAGGATACTGAGCCAAATAATGATATATTAGGACAGGTGACCAAGCGTTTGGTCAAAGACGTAGGTTTTAAGGAGCTTTTTGAAGAAGGAGAGAGAGGTGGAGAGGTTTAGGGGGGGAATTCCAGAGTTTAGGGCCCAGACAGCTGAAGGCACAGCCGCCAATAGTGTGTAGAAGAAAGTGGGTTGGGGGGGGCACAAGATGCCAAATTTGGAGCAATATAGATATCTCAGAGGACTGTAAGGCTGGATAAGTTTACAGAGATAGGCGAGGTGCGAGGCTATGGAGCGATTTGAACAGGAGGAGACAAGTTTATAAATCTAGATGTTGCTGGAGCGAGAGCCAATGTAGTTGAAGGAGCAAAGGGTGATGTGTCAATGGGACTTGTTGCGAGTTAGGTTATGGGCAGCAGAGTTTTGGGTAAGCTTATGAATGGAGCTTGGGAGATGGGAGGTCGGACAGAACGGCATTGGATATTCAAGTCTGGAGGAGGCAAAAGCATGGAGGTTTCTGGCGGTCGAAAAGGCGGATCTGGTAGATGTTACGCAGTCTTTGTGATGGATACGATATGGAGTCAGAAGCTGAGCTGGGGCGCCGTGTTTGCGAACACGCTGATTCAGCCTGAGACATTGGCCGTGGAGGTAAATTGAATCGGTGGCGAGAGAACGGAATTTGTCGCTGGGACCAACGACAATGGGTTCAGTCTGCCCAATGTTTAATTGAAGGCTCATCCACGACTGCAGGTCAGACAAGCGGTTTAACGACACAGCGGCAGTGGAGGGCTCGAGAGAGGTGGTGCTGAGGTAGAACGGTGTGTCGTCAGCATACATGTGGAATCTGACGTTGTGTTTCCGAATGATGTCGCCAAGGATCAGCATATAGATGAAAAATCGAAGGATGAAAAGTATAACCTTTGGGGACACCAGAGGTAACGGTGCGAGAGTGCAAAAAAAGGCCATTGCAGGATATTCTGTGGCTCTGGCTGCATAGGTAAGAGTGGAACCAGGTTAATGCAGGAAAATGGAGGAGAGGCTTTGGGACCAAGGTGAGGTCAACCTTGTCAAAGTCGGGAAGAATGAGGCAGGATAGCGCACCACGTTCACACTCACAGAGAATGTCGTTGGTGACTTCGATTAGGGCCGTTTCAGTGCGGTGGAAAAGGCAGAAAACTGATTAGAGAGACTCAAACATGGAGCTGTGGAAAGTTAAACACGGATTTGGGAGCTAACAGTACGTTCAGGGACTTTGGTGAGGAATATGAGTTAGAGATGGAGCGATAGTTTGCAAGGATAGAGAGCTCAAGTTGCATTTGTCAGGAGGTGTGTGAGACGGCAGATTTGAAAGGGATGGGGATAGTACCAGAGCTGAGGGAACCGTTCACTGTATCAGCTAGCATGGGGCTAGGAACAGAAGTTGAGTAGTCAGCCATTTTATGGGATTCAGTTGGAAGAGGATCGAGAGAGCACGAGGACAACATTAGATCGGAGAGCATACAATGGGAAATGGGAAACATAGGCAATTTACGGTAATACATTAACTGTTTAATTACTAATACACGGCAGGTGAATTTAAAGGAATACAGTAAATGTTTAATTAGAAACACAGGACTGGAGAATTTAGGGGAATAGAACAATTGTTTAGTTATGAATAGAATAAAAGGAACTATAGGGAAGCACAGTAATTGTTTAATTAGAAATAGAGAACAGGGAACTTTAGGGGAACACAATAACAGTTTAAATAGAAATAGAATAACATTGATTTTAGTGGATCACATTAACTGTGTAATTAGACATGAGGAACACGGGGTATTAGGGGAACATATCAACTGTTTAATTAGGAAAAGAGAACAGGGGAATTTAGGAGTTAAGGTTTAATTAGAAATGGGGGCACATGGAAATTAGTAACCATTTATATAGAAGTAGGTGACAGGGTACACGGTTACTGTTTGATAATAAATAGAGGCAAAAAATGTCAGGGAAACACAGTAACTGTTAATTAGAAATAGAAAATCTCAAGGAAACACAACTATTTAATTAGAAACAGGCGGCGGGGAATCACATTAATACGGGACTGAATTGGACATGGTAATGTAATGGTTAACTTGTTCATGTCTTTGATTTCTATTTTATATGTTGATATTAGATGATGTTGTTGATTACACATCGGCTTCTCACGATTGGAGCTGGGTGCAGATACATCACTGACTGAGGGAATTAAAACCTCTGCCTGCTGCCTTACTCCTGCCTTAAATACAGTTGGTCGCCTGAATCCAGTTAAATGAGAATGTGCCTCTTACACAGAACTGGCCGCAACTCACCACCCCTTCCCCCAGAAGCTGGATGCCAGCCGGATTGGCAGAGCCTGGGATGCATGGGGAGATGAAACCAATTCACTTAAACTTTATCAATGACGAGTTCTCCTTACTGAACGAGCTGATTTTTTCTTCTACTGGGCTAACAAGTAATATAACCTTAGTTCATTATCTTATCGATAGTTTCACTCTTGATCCATATAATTGCAATTATACCAAGTGAAAGCTTGAATTATAAGTCATGACATTTTCTGTATCATTGATGTCAATTAAAAATGCTGATGTATGCCAGTTGCTTTCCTTCGCAGAACTAACACTTTTCCACACGTTATTAAATGATTAATGTTCTCTGAAATATATGAATCAGTTTGGGATGACATCTCTTAAATTAAATATATTATTGCTTCATCCTGAAACTGAACATTTCTGCATGGTCAGGCCTGGCCCATCAGCCCAGCGGTGCTTTAAATTGTCTTGTACTTCCCTGCTTAACAGACAAAGACTGTAGCATTACTACAATATAAAGAGAAACCAATGCAATATAACGTTAGAAGATTTCAGGACAGTCTGATTAACCCTTTCCTTACAGTGCCTCACTTTTGGCGTTAGCGTACTAACGGCCATCACTAAACAACATCTCATCAGCATCATATATTTATCTGGACCTATTCTATGGCGCAGATTTCTACCTATTATTTTTAAACGTGTGCTCACTCTCTAGAGCCACATTAACAAATTCATGTAGTGGTGATGTCAGCTTGACTGACCATGTCATAGATCCGTTCTTCAGGAATCTGCATCATGTATATCGCATGCTGGTTGGTTCACGTTCAACGCGCCACTTCTGTACACACTGACATCACAAGATCAGGCAGCACCAGACATCCGATATTGACCCATTTCTGTCCATTCTGGCTATCGATCAAAAGATCGGGGCTGTGGACGTGTTTGATTTGAATTTCACCCTGTATGGTCCTGATGTTTCGGATAGTGGCCTAGCATAAACAAGGACACAAGCATCGCCAACAGAAAGCTATAAATTAGTTATTTTCTCAGCACTTTCCTGACTTTTACTAGATTTTGTAGTGCGTAAGAATGTCTTTATGAGATCTTTGATTCCAAATGATTCGACATTGACCTGTATTGGTGGCAGTGATTAAAACTTTAATCAGCACAAGCAAGTATCAATACAATTACTGTATCTTAAGCAGCAGGTTACAAAGTATAAATCAGGGTTATACTACTCCGTTTATGCCTCTTGTAATAGTCGCCTTAAGAGTTGTCTGCACCCCTCTGACCATGCGTCAGGCCCCTATTCAACTAGGAGTATCTCCGAGAATTCCCTGGATCCTCCTCTGTCTTCCATAGAAACATAGAAAAATAGGAGCAGGCGTAGGCCATTCGGCCCTTCGAATTGCTCCGCCGTTCAATATGAGCATGGATGATCCTTTTTCTCAATACCATTTTTACGCTCTCTCTCCATACCCCTTCACACCTTTTGCGTCCAGAAATCTATCTATCTCCTTTTTAAATATATTCAGTGACTTGGCCGCCACAGCCTTCTGTGTTAGAGAATTCCACAGGTTCACCACCCTCTGAGTGAAGAAATGTCTCCTCATCGCAATCCTAAATGTCCTACCTCGTATCCTGAAACTGTGACCCCTCCTGCTAGAGCCCCCAGGCAGGGGAAACTTCCTCCTTGCATCCAGTCTGTCTAGCCCTGTCAGAATTTTACACGTTTCAATGAGATTCCCTTTCATTCTTCTAAACTCTAGTGAATACAGGCCGAGTCGATCCAATCTCTCCTCATACGACAGTCCTCCCATCACAGGAATCAGTCTGATGAACCTTCGCTGCACTCCAATAATGCAAGTATATCATTTCTTATGTAAGGAGACCAACAATGCACACAGTATTCCAGGTGTGGTCTCACCAAGACCCTGTAAAACTGTAGTAAAGCATCCTGGATCCTGTACTCAAATCCTCTTGCAATGAAGGCCAACAAACCATTTGCCTTCCTAACAACTTGCAGCACCTGCATGTTTGCTTTCAGTGACTGGTGTACAAGGACACCCAGGTCCCTTTGTACATCAGAATTTCCCAATCAAGCACCATTTAAATAATACTCTACCTTTCTGTTTTCTCTACCGAAGTGCGGAACTTCACATTTATCCACATTATACTGCATCTGTCATGTATTTGCCCACTCACTCAACTTACTAAATCGCCTTGAAGCCTCTTTGCATCCTTCTCACAACTCACAATCCCACCGAGTTTCGTGTCATCAGCAAACTTGGAAATATTACATTTGGTTCCTCATCCAAATCATTGATATATATTGTGAATAGCTGGGTCCCAACCACTGATCCCTGCGGTACCCCACTAGCCACCGGCAACCACTCCAAAAAAGACACATTTATTCCTGTTCTCTGTTTCCTGTCTGATAACCAATTTTGAAACCATGCCAGTATATTACCCCCAATCCCATGTGCTTTAATTTTGCACACGAATCACTTATGTGGGCCTTTATCAAAAGCCTTCTGATAATCCAAATACACCCCATCCACTGGTTCTCCCTTATCTATTCTATCAGCTACATTCTCAAAAAACTCCAGTAGGTTTGTCAAATACGATTTCCCTTTCATAAATCCATGTTGACTTTGCCTAATCCCGTTGATATTTTCTAAGTGTCCTGTTATCACATCCTTTATAATTTACTCTAGCATTTTCCCTCCTGCTGATGTTAGGCTAACCGGTCTGTAGTTCCCTGTTTATTCTCTCCCTCCTTTTTTAAATAGTGAGGTTACATTTGCCACCCGCCAATCTGCAGGAACTGTCTCATAATCTATAGAATTTTGGAAGATGACAACCAATGCATCCACTATTTCCAATTCTACCTCTATTAGTAGTCTAGGATGCAGATTTTCAGGCCCTAGGATTTATCAGCTTTCTGTCCCATTAATTTCTCCACCACTATTTTTTTACTAATGATAATTTCCTTTAATTTCTCCTTCTCACTAGACCCTTGGTTCCCTAGCATTCATGGGAAGTTATTTGTGTCCTCTTCCGTGAAGACAGAACCAAAGTATTTGTTTATTTGCCTTTTCATTTCCTTGTTCCCCATTATAAATTCTCCCGTTTCTGACTGTAAGGGACTTACATTTGTCTTCACTAATCCTTTTATTTTTACATACTAGTAGAAGCTTTTACAGTCCGCTTTTATGTTCCTTGCAAGTTTACTCTCATACTCTCTTTTTCCCAGCTTAATTAATCTCTTGGTCCTTTTTTGATGATATCTAAACTGCTCCCAATCCTCAGGCTTGCTACGTTTTCTGGCAACTTTTTATGACTCCTCTTTGGATCTAATACTATCCTTAATTTATTTTGTTAGCCGCTTTTCCTTTTGTGCTTATGCGCCAGAAAGGAATGTATAACTGTTGCAATTCATGCATTTGTTCCTTAAATGTTAGCCATTGCCTATCCACCGTCATGTCTTTTAATGAAGCTCCCCAATCTATCATAGCCAACTCACTCCTCAACCATCGTAGTTTCCTTTGTTTAGGTTTAGGACCTTAGTTTCGGATTGGACTTTTTCACTTTCCATTTTAATGAAGAATTCCTTCTTGTTATGGTCACTCTTCCCTAAAGGACTCCGCAAACAAGATTATTAATTTACCACTTCTCATTGCACAATACCCAATCTTGCAAAACCTGTTCCCTAGTTGTCTCCTCAACGTACTGGCCTTAAAAATAATCTCGTACACACTCCAGGAATTCATCTTCCACAGTATTATTGCTAATTTGGTTTGGCCTGTCTATATTAAGATTAAAGTCACCCATGATGACTGTAGCACCCTTGTTACATGCTTCTCTAATTTCCTGTTTGATGCCATCCCTTACATTACCACTACTGCTTGGAAGCCTTTAGACAACTCCTACCAATGTTTTCTTCCCCTTGGTGCTTCTTATCTCCACCCAGACTGATTCTACATCTTGATTTTCTGAGCCAATATCCTTTCTCACTATTGCTCTGATGTCATCATTTACTAACAAGACCGCCCCACCTCCTTTTCCTCTTCGCCGGTCCTTCCTAAATATCGAATATCCTTGGATATTCAGCTCCCAGCCTTGGTCACCCAGCAGCCATGTCTCCTTAATTGCAATTATATCGTATCCATTTACATCTGTTTGTGGTGTTAATTCGTCTACCTTATTACGAATGCTTCATGCATTCAAATACAGTGCATTTAGATTTGTCTTTTTAACATTTTTAGACATCTTAACATTTTTTTGTACTTTGACCCTATTTGTCTTATTACGATTCTTTCTTACCCGGGCTCTATTTGTTAGTGCACTCCTTTGTTTGTACGCTTCCTTACACAATCTGGTTTTCTTACCGCAATCACTTTCCTGTACTGCTTCCACAACTTTCAACTATCAGAATTGTCTTCTTATACACTATGGAGATGTTTGATTACAATATCCCCCTGCATGGTCCCCGACTTTGCGGGATTTCGCTAAGCTATCAAATACATCCTTCTCATTGTTCTGTACCAGAAAGGACACAACCATCTCCAGGTTAAATCTATAAAGTAAATGTCTTAGCTACAATTTCCTGATTTTCACTGGACTGTGTATTGATAACAGATTGATATCTTTTGTCGGGTAGTGTGGAAGTGATATGAGTTAAGAATGGACAGAACAGGATAGATAAAAGCAGGCTGCTTCAAGAACTAATGACCAGAGATAAAAATAATAAATGTAAGAGATTTAGAACTGAGGGTCGGAGAAATACATTTACATGGTGAGTTATGAGGCTGTGGAATTAACGGAGGCACCAATTGTGTCAATATTCAACTTTAAATTGGATAGATTGATCAATGATAATAACTTGATGGAATGTTCAGATAGGGCGGGAAAAGTGAATGGAAGTATTTGTTCGGGGTCAACGCCAGAAGGACTGATTGGGTCGAATGGAGTGTCCCCTGTTAAAACATTCCAACATTGTGATGAACAGTTGAGATTTTAAGGAGGTATCTGTGAACAAAGATTTCTAATGTCACATTGACGATTCAAGTTCCTACTGTCTACATCATTAGTCACTGATAAGAAGACAGAGCCCCTACTGGTCCAGTAGACAATGGGGGTGGCGGGGGGAGGCGGAGTCTGATGGGGAGACCAGCGCCTGCAACATTCACACCAAGATTACAGAGTAATTACTGTTTAAGTTGTGCGTTTCTTTGAGCGTCAACATTTCTTTTAGTGGACATTTACTAACGACATTCCCGTGGTGACATTCCGCGCTCCCCAGAAGAGCCATCACGTATTCTCTGCTCCTTATTAGAGATGAGCGTGATTTTCACGGTGGGCCAAATCTATTCCTGCTCGTCGCTCTGCTGCTCAGTAATTGCAAAGCCTCAGGACCTAATCTGCAAGCTAAGATTGACACAAATAAAACTGAACGGAGAGACTGGAGAGAGAAAGGCAGGCTCACTGCCTCAGTTTAGAAGAATGAGAGATGATCTCATTGGAACATGCAAGATTCTGAAGGGGATTGACAGGGTAAATGCTGAGAGGTTGTTTCCCCTGGCTGGATTGTCTAGAACTAGGGGGCACAGTCTCAGGATAAGGGGTTGGCCATTTAATACAGAGATCAGGAGGACTTTCTTCACCAAGAGATTTGTGAATCTGTGGAATTCTCTGCCCCAGAGGGCTGTGAAAGCTGCGTCTTTGAGTATATTCAAGGCTGAGATAGATATATTTTTGGACTCTAGGGGAATCAAAGGATATGGAGTTCGGGCGGGATAGTGTAGGTGATGTCGATGATCAGCCATGATCTTATTGAATGGGGGAGCAGGCTCGAGGGGCCGTATGGCCTACTCCTGCTCGTATATCTTATGTTCTTATGTGCCCCGATCTTCCGAATTGACCAGTAAAGGATCTTTTCTTTACCATTACAAATGATACTTTGTATTTTGAATTTGCATTCCAGATTATTCTTAGTCTGTTAAATGTGTCTTCTGTATCTTTGCCTTCTGGCATATGTAATAAACGAATGTGGAGTGTACACGATTACACTGAGCCCAATTCGGGAAAAGTTTAGGTGGACTGATATTGAGACTATTTGGGAACATTATAAAATAATGCGTAAGCATTTAAAAGGGTTGCTTAAAGGAATAAATAGGCAAACAGTGGATGTTACATCATAACAAGGAGAGTCTCTGGTTTCCATAAAGAATTGGCAGAAGAATTGGTGATTAAATTAACACGATAATCATTCAGAACAACGAACAATAAATGGAATCATTGATCTCAAAGGCAATCGCTTCCAATATGTGTGCAGGTTTTGTGCTGAATCAGGTTCGAAGGGGGTTAACTGATAGAGCAAACAATCGGATCCCAAATTTTATATTAGACAAACAACTGAAGATCTGGAAGTCAGATGGGAATTTAAATTGGTGTAAAATGCGAAGATTTGAATCTGAGCATTATGCGTCACAGAGAGAAACATATAAAATATACAACACACTGAAGCTCTTTGGCTCTTTGAGTCTAATCTTACTGAGGCTAGCGTTAGCAGTGAAGACGACAAGCTTGCGATCTCCTGATGGAGCCCTTGCCACGAAAAGGCTTGCAGGTAATCGAATATGGTGCGGGGATCTGTAGAAAATAGAAAATAAATTAAACTCCCAGCGTGTGAAGGTCAACGGAGGCCGACGGGGATAAATACTGACACATCGGTTTGAAATGGATCGGAAACTTTAAAAAAAGAGGAAATAATATGAAACGGAAAAGCAACATTGCGGGAGAAATTATCCGCTCCATCACAATAAACATCTGCACCGCCTAGCCCGTGTCAGTCTGAATTGTAGCGAGTGGAAGCAGGAAAGGGGAACGGGATTCTACAGCTGCAGCCACAGCAGATCATGTGTTAAAATGTAACGTGATTCTGAACTAAGCCATTCCTTTATAATCTATATTCTGACTACACATTTTATAACCGTCAGGCACATTTGAAGGAAAGAGTTCCGATTGTGGCGCGCAGTGTGATTGGACAGGGACTGTTGGAGCTGATTCAGATATTCGCAGGGCATTTTGGAGATGTCCAGCAGGAGTGAGGACGCTAAAAACAATAACTTAATCTGCATGGTCAACGTTAACGTGGCTTTAAATAAGAACTATTCTTACTATAGCATATGCGAATAATAATAACACTCTGAATTTTCAGGGTAATCCACGAGCACACATTGGTGATCCAGCACCAGTCCCGGATCTAATCTGGAGACATCTTGGGGCTGAGTAGTAATGGTAATCCGGTCACCAGTGAACCGCCGTCCCGTCTGTCCGTTGCTTGACAGAGAACAAATGTAATTGGTTGGTTGTGGAGCGATTCGATTCGCGATAAGGCGCTGCTCAAATTCACGTCCCATCTTACCAGGGACAGAGAAGACTGCAACTGTGGGCAGTGAACACCCAAAGGAAAGTGAAGAGACAACTTTATAACAAACACGGAGTAACGCCGCATCATTCGGCAGGCAGCAATAGCGATAACACAGTCTAACATCGCTCCATACAAAGCAATAACTCGTTACAAAGACTTACCTGGGACACCGATGCCTATAATAAACGGGTAGAGAATTTCCGGGTAATCAACCATTGTATTTTTGTGTGAGAATCGTTATTACGGGCCGGTATTACAGGATTCAGCCCAATTGAGATTCTGCTGCGAGTTATTCCAAATGATTCATAAATATACAATGACTTGAGTAAGTTTTAAATTTGAACAAACAGCAGACACCATGGGACAAATTTAGCACAAACTAATTGTGTTATTTATACAGATGTTGTACAGTGCTTCCGCTCCTTTTTTTAAAAAAAAAGGTGTGATTCGTTGCAGTTTTACGGTTCTATCTCAAGTGCATCTGTGATCCGTAAATGACCCACCTTTATAGAACAATCGATGCCACGGTGAGAAAATCAGCTTACACAATAATTGGCGTTAGTTACATTTACTTAACAATCAAGGCAGGATTTCCCACTTCTGCGTCCCTGGAACGCCAATGGGGAAATAATGCACCTCTTTCCATAGATTCTACACCAACAGTACACAATTATAACATTACTGGGGGTGACTCTACTCTAACCTTACTGGTGGTGATTCTACTCTAACATTACTGGTGGTGACCCTACTCTAACCTTACTGGTGGTGACTCTATAACATTACTGGTGTTGAATCTACTCTAACATTACTGCTGTTGAATCTACTCTAACATTACTGTTGGTGACCCTACTCTAACATTATTGTTGGTGACCCTACTCTAACATTACTGTTGGTGACCCTACTCTAACATTACTGGTGGTGACCCTACTCTAACATTATTGTTGGTGACCCTACTCTAACATTACTGTTGGTGACCCTACTCTAACATTACTGGCGGTGACCCTACTCTAACATTATTGTTGGTGACTCTACTCTAACATTACTGGTGGTGACTCTACTCTAACATTACTGTTGGTGACCCTACTGTAACATTACTGTTGGTGACCCTACTCTAACATTACTGCTGGTGACTCTACTCTAACATTACTGGTGGTGACCCTACTCTAACATTACTGTTGGTGACCCTACTGTAACATTACTGCTGGTGACCCTACTGAAACATTACTGCTGGTGACTCTACTCTAACATTACTGGTGGTGAATCTACTCTAACATTTCTGCTCGTGACTCTACTCTAACATTACTGGTGGTGACTCCACTCCACCATTAATGCTGGTGAATCTACTCTAACATTACTGCTGGTGACTTTACTCTAACATTACTGATGGTGACCAAACTCTAACATTACTGGTGGTGAATCTACTCTAACATTACTGCTGGTGACACTACTGAAACATTACTGGTGGTGAATCTACTCTAACATTACTGCTGGTGACACTACTGAAACATTACTGGTGGTGAATCTACTCTAACATTTCTGCTCGTGACTCTACTCTAACATTACTGGTGGTGACTCCACTCCACCATTAATGCTGGTGAATCTACTCTAACATTACTGCTGGTGACTTTACTCTAACATTACTGATGGTGACCAAACTCTAACATTACTGGTGGTGACTCTACTCTAACATTACTGGTGGTGACCCTATTCTAACATTACTGCTGGTGACCCTAGTCCAACATTACTGCTGGTAACTCTAATCTTATTCCAACATCCTTTTGAGGAAATGGTTCAAGATCTTAAAAATCGCCTGTTTCAAAAACAATTCTCCTAAGGTTCCCTCTAGTGCTTTTGCCAATAATTTAAATCTACGAGCGCTGCTTGTCGATCCACTCGCCTAGAAAACAATGGCTCCCTACTTGCTGAAGCAAAACGCATTATAATTTTGAAGACATTTCAAGCTCCACCCTTAACCCTCTCTGCTCTAAGGCGAGCAATACCATAATTAGATTTTTTATTCGATCCTGGGATGTGGGCGTCGCTGGCAAGGCCAGCATTTATTGGCAATCCCTCATAGCGCTTGAGAAGGTGGTGGTGAGCCGCCTTCTTAAACCGCTGCTGCCCGTGTGGTGAAGGATCTCTCACAGTGCTGTTAGGTCGGGAGTTCCAGGATTTCGACCAAGCGACGATGAACGAACTGCGATATATTTCCAAGTCAGGATGGTGTGTAACTTGGAGGGGAAATTGCAGGGGATGGTGTTTTCTTGCGCCTGCTGCCCTTGTTATTCTAGATGGTAGAGCTCGCAGGTTTGGGAGGTGCTGCCGAAGAAGCATTGGTGAGTTCCTACAGTGCATCTTGTAGATGTTACACACTGCAGCCACGGTGCGCCGTTGGTGGAGGAAGTGAATGTTTAAGGTGGTGTACATTCGTAGAATTGTTACAGCACGGAAGAAGACCATTCGGCCCGTCGAGTCCGTGTCGGCTCTCTGCAAGAGCACTTCAGCTAATCCCACTCCTCCGTCCTTTCCTCGTAGCCCTGCAATTATTTTCTTCCTTCAGGTATTTATCCAACTGCCTTTTGAAACCCATGATTGTGTCTGCCTCCACCAACTTTTCAGGCATTGCATTCCAGAGCCTAGCCACTTGCAGGGTATCTTTTTTCCTCGTGTCACCTTTAGTTCTCCTGATAATTACCTTAAATTTGTGTACTCTGGTTCTCGACCTTTCTGTCAATTGGAACAGTTTCTCCCTATCTACACTGTCCACATCCCACATGATTTTGAACACCTCGATGAAATCTCTTTGCAATCTTGTCTGCTCTAAGAAGAGCAACCCCAGCTTCTCCAGTCTATCCACGTTATTGAAGTTCCTAATTCCTGGAATCATTCTCGTAAAGCTTTTTTGCACCCTCTATAAGGCCTTCACATCTTTACTGAAGTGCCGTGCCCAGAATTGGACACAATACTCTAGTTGAGGCCGAACCAGTGTTTTATACAGATTCAGCATAAGTTTCACGCTTTTGTGCTCTGTGCCTCTGTTCATGAAGCCCAGGATCCCGTAAGCTTTTTTAACCACATTCTCAACCTGCCCTTCCACCTTCACCGATGTGTGCACATATACCGCTAGGTCTCTCTGTTCATCCACCCCCTTTAGGGTTGTACCCTTTCGTTTATATTTCCTCTCTTCATTCTTTCTACCAAAATGTATCACTTCGCACTTTTCTGTGTTAAATTTCATCTGCCAAGTGTCCGCCATTTCCACCAGCCTGTCTATGTCCTCTTGAAGTCTATGACTCTCCTTTTCACTGTTCACTATACTTCCAAGTTATGTGTCATCTGCAAATTTTGAAATTTTGCCCTGTAGACCCACATGCAAGTCATTAATATGTATCAAGAAAAGCAGCTGTCCTGGAACCGACCCGTACAGAACACCACTGTATACCTTCATCCAGTCCGAAAAACAACCGTTCCCCACTACTCTCTGATTCCTGTCACTTAGCCAATGTCGTATTCATACTGCCACTGTCCCTTTTATTCTACGGGCTTCAAATTTGCTGTCAAGCCCATTATATGGCACTTTGTCAAACGCCTTTTGGAAATCCATGTTCAACTCATCAACCGCATTTCCCTCGTCAACCCTCTCTGTTATCTCATCAAAAACCTCGATCCTTTTAGTTAAACATGATTTGCCTTTAACGAATCCGTGCTGGCTTCCCTTAATTAATCCACACTTGCCCAAGTGACTATTTATTTTGTCCCTGATTATCGTTTCTAAAAGATTCCCCACTACCGAGGTTAAACTGATTGGCATGTATTTGTTGGGTTTATCTTTAAAACCTTTTTTTGTACAAAGGTGTAACATTTGCAATTCTCTAGTACTCTGGCACCAGCCCGTTTCTAAGGAGGATTTGAAGATTATGGCCAGTACCTCCACGATTTCTTACGTCACTTCTCTCAGCATCCTCGGATGAATTCCATCTGGTTCTGGTGACTTATCTACTTTAAGTACAGCCAGCCTTTCTCGTACCTCCTCTTTATCAATTTGTATCCCAACCAGTGATTCCTCTACCTCTTCCTTCACTTTATCTATGGCTGCATCTTCTTCGTTGGTGAATGGGGTGTCAATCAAGCGAGCTGCTTTTTCCTGGATGATGTCTAGCTTCTTGAGTATTTTTGGACATGCAAATGGGAAGTAGTACATCACACTCCTGACGTGTGGCTTGGTGAGTGAGGATGTGAGACACTTGATGCAGAATACCCAGCCTCTGACCTGCTCTTGTTGCCACATTACTTACGTGGCTGGTCCAGTTGAGCTTCTGGTCAATGGTGATCCCTAGGGTTTTGATGGTGGGGGATTCGGCGATAGTAATGGATGTGAAACACATGCAAAGGCGTGAGGTTTATATCCTTACCTGATATGCATTAGACTTGCCAGAAGAAGTTAGGACATTTCCATTCCAGCGGAAATACTCCTTTAACGGCCTGGTAAGGCTTAATTACTGCAAAATACCTCTCTGGTAATCAATATTAACTTTTCACGTGTGGAGTCTCAATCCTTATGATTTTAATTTTTGTTGGAGATTATTTGTTTACTTTTAATTTTGTTTGGTTTTATCTTTCTCTTAGACGCATACTTTTCCCTGTCTTTATTTCGCTTTCTGCACATGATTTTGCATTTAATTAAATATTCTAACTTACACTTCCTGGTTCAGACTTTCCATTGACCTCAATGGTGGAAATTTCGTCCGATTCCATAAGGGGCACACAAGCTTCCGTCCCAGATTTTCCTTTCTGCACTCTGCACAAGCGATATTTACCGCTGTCGGCACAATGTCTTAAATAAGGCCTTAAATATGTCCTCAAAATGATGGTTCGGTTCAACGGTGTCGTCAAAATTGAGAGTGAATGCCGGAAAATCAAAAAGAACGAATTCTAATTCAATGAACGTTTATTAAAACGAAACCAGGCTGCCAAATCCAACTGCTGATGGTAAGAGAAAGTCTCAGGCACGATAAAGAGACAGAAATAAAGTGAAAGCAAAGACTGCGACTGATAATAAGCGTGTAGATTTTTAACTTGCCACCCAGCTGTAAAACCAGAATGGAAATAAAAATCGGATGATATTTGTAACTGGTGGCCGCTCGACACCCACAATTGTACACTCGATATGCAAATTTGCATTATCTTACAGAATATATTTAAGAAAAAAAAGAGTGAGTTTTGTGCAGAAAATGATAAAAGGAGCACGAGTGGAGAAAGATAAAAAATTAGAGTGAATGGAAGGACTAAAAATGAGAACTGAAAAGTTTGATTGCAGTAAGAGCGATCCAGGGGATGAATGGTGTGAGAGGAATATTAAAAGGCGACACTCCACTCCTCCCCGGCCGTCTGCGGTGTCAAATTTTGTTCGCTAGCGCTCTTGTGAAGAGCTCTGGGACGTTTTACAACAACAACAGCTTTCAGATATCTAACACCTTTAAAGTAGTAGAACTTCCAAAGGCGCTTCACAGGAACATTATGAAATACAATTTGACACCGAGCCACATAATGGGATATTAGGGCAGATGACCAAACGCATGGTCAAAGATATAGGTTTTAAGGAGCGTCTTAAAAGAAGAAGGAGAGGTAGAGAGGTGGAAAGGTTTAGGAAATTAACTTCACTGCTTAGGCGCTTGTCCGCTGAAGGTATGACCACCAATGGTAAAGCGATTCAAATCGGGGATGGGCAAGAGCCCAGAATTGGAGGAGCACAAATATCTCATAGCACTTTATGACTGGAGGAGGTTACAGAGATAGGGAGGGACGAGGCCATGGAAGGTTTTGAAAGCAAGGATGAGAATTTTATAATAGAGGTGTTGCTTAACCTGGAGCCAATGTAGGTCAGCGAGCACAGGGGTGATGGGTGAATGGGACTTGGTGCGAGTTAGGATACGGGCAGCAGAGTTTTACATGACATGAGGTTATGGAGGTTGAAAGATGGGAGGGCGGCCAGGAGTGCATTGAAATAGTCAAGTCTACTGGTAGCAAGGGCATGGATGAGGGTTTTAGCAGCAGATGAGCTGAGGCAGGTGCGGAGTCGGGCGCTGTTTTGGATGTGGAAATTGGCGGACTGAGTGATGGCACTGATATGAGGTCGGAAGTTCATCTTCTGCTCAAATAGGAGATGGTTTGTTCAACCGTGTCAAAGTCTGCAGAAAACGTTAAAGGCGTTATATAAATGCAAGTTGTTGTTGTTGTTGGATAAACTCCAGCAGTATGTCCATTGATACGTTGCCGCTCGACCAGTAACTGAATCTTGTCAATGGTCCAAGCAGACTTCACCCTGTCTGCGAGTAAACTTCATCCCATCACTGGAGCTCAGAATTTAACTTTGCACACCCTCAGATTTTGTTCCTCTCCGTCCTCTGTTTACAATCGGGGCATGACTCTTCTAATCTCTTTCTGCATCTACATTTTGGTTGCTGCTCCAGACCCGAGCCCATCACGTCTATCTCCCATGTGTGTTCTCTTGGCCTCTCTAAGGCACTACTTTCGTATATCATCCCATTTCTGTCACATGCGACGTTTCATGTCCCCCCTCTCAGGTACTTTGGGCTCCCTATCTCAGTCGATAACTGATCTGCTGCTGAACTATTAACTTTGAGGCTTGAATCTGACTTGGATAAACCTGGAGATCAAAGGAAACGCTAGCTTCTTTTCTCCGCTCCCAGCCGTTTCTTTAAACACCTCTCCTTTCCCCTCGCCATCTTTAACTCCAACAACAATTGCAAATAGCTCATGGACTTCTCTGTCACTAAAATTGCGATCATGTAAACCGCTGTCTCTGCTGCTGTTCCCGTTATCCTTTCCCAATAAACCAAAACTTCCACAGGCTCCCCTGCCCTAGCCCTAATGTTAGTTATTTCTCTGGTTAGCTCCTATCTCCTTTCATGTTCTCCCTAAGCTCATCTTACCCACGAGATCCACCTCCTGCTCTCTTGAACCAAATCCCTATAATGTTTACCACCCAAATTCGTGTTTTGGCTCCATACTAGCTGACATTGTAAAGGGGCCCGTATCGGTGTTATGTCCCTGCCCCATTGCAAACCACAATCATCACCCGAGCCTCAAAATACCACACCGACCCCGATGATTTCGTAAACTAACATCCTATCGGCAGCCACCCTTTCATCTCAAAGCCTTTGACGGTATTGGTACCTCACAAATCTGTGCCCATGTTTCCCACAATTGAATGTTTGAATCTCGCCAATCAGGCTTCTGCCATTCCCATAGCACTTAAAATGCTTTAATCAAAGTCACAAACAATGTGACAGTGAATGCAGTGCATTTTCCCTCCTTGTTGTCATCATTATCTGCACAGTCTTTGAAGTGGTCCATCACACCATCTTCCTGCCTCTCTATCGTTTTGTAGCCGAGTAAGACTGCCCTCGCCTAACTCCACTCTTATGTTTCCAATCATAACCACAGCATTTCCTGCAAAGGCTTGCCTTCCATTCCTTAACGATCAATTTGTAGCCCTAACATTCTCCTCATCTACATGGTGCCGCTTGGCGACATCAACTGTAGACATTGTGGTTGCTTCTTCATATACGATAATAGCTCCCAGCTCTATCTCTCCACCTCCTCTCTTGAATCCTCCACTTCCTTTCTGTGATCTGATTGATTTCGTGACATCCAGTCTTGGATGAGCCGCAATATTTTACAATTAAACATTGTTATCAGCCCCCGCCACACATTCCTTACACTTGGCACCAAATGCATTCTCGTTACAAACATTTTTCCCAGATTGAAAAAGCACTTTTGAAAGCTCAGCACCCTATTGGATCTGAGACGAGTTTCCGACGCTATATTGTCTCCATTGTAAAGGCAATTGTCAGCAATTAAGTGCAAAGGATTAATGTCATAGAATCATACAGCACAGAAAGAGGCTATTCGGCCCATCTTTGAACGAGCTATCCATTTAGCCCCACTCAAATGCTCTTTCCCCATAGCCCTGCACTATTTTCCGTTTCAAATATATATCCAATACCCATTTGAAAGTTACGACTGAATCTGCTTCCTCCGTCCTTTCAGGCAGTGCAGTTCAGATCAGAACAACTCGCTGCATTAAAAAAATCGCATCTGCCCCTCTGGTTCTTTTACCAACAATCTGAAATCTGTGCCCTATGGTTATCGACCCCCTTGCCAGAGGAAACAGTTTCTCCCTATCTACGCCATAAAACATTTCATAATTTTGAACACTTCTATTAAATCTCCCATTCACCGTCTTAGTTCTAAGGTGAACTTTTACACACTCTGCACATAACTGAAGTCCCTCATCCCTGGTAACATTCTAGTAAGTTTCCTCTGCACTCTGTCCAATGCCTCGATATCCTTCTTAAAATGTGGTGCCTCACCAGTGATTTAGAAAGTGTCGGCATAACGTCCTTGCTTTTGTACTCGATGCCACTATTTATAAAGCCAAGGATCCCGTATGCTTTTTAAAGAGCCCTATTAACTTGCCCTGTCACCTTCACAGATGCGCGACTGTTTTTTATACATTTGTTTTACTGAACTTTGCAAAATATATTTTACCATAAAATAATGCAAAAATAAATTCAGAATGTATTTCTTCTCTAATAATATTACACAGTTCTGAAATGCACTCCGCTTGTCATTAAATATATGTTAAAGATGTCCAACTGCAGATTTACTGTTTGTGTTATATTTATATGAGATGAATTATGTATCTGCTAACAAAAAGCTGCCTGCAACCTGTCACTATGTGAAACTGATAAGATTTTCCACTGGCAATCTCCGCGGTGAGCACAGAGTTTCCTGGGGTTAGTTCAATGCGCCTCGCATGGCCACTTGACTCTGTGCCCTTACGTTGATGACGTCTTTTGCGGCGGGATATCCTACAACTGTTATCGATTTAGGTTGAGGAAAAAGCTCGAGAGCAGGAGGTCACACAAGCCTCTTCCCTTAATAAGAGAAATCACTCCTTATTTTCTGCCATCGTTCTCTCTCACACTCCATCTCAATACTGCTAAAATTATAGATTAAGCTCCCCATCATTCTTACTTCATTTGTACCACGGTTTTGTGTCGTTATTTTTCTCGCTGATTTACCTTTGTTTCTGATTGTTTTTCATAATTTTTCATTTTCCTTTTGTCTGTCTTTGCAGAAACCAGTACGTCTTTGCTTCCTTCTCTGTCCTTTTAATGTATCGATTGCAATGTTATTCTGTCGTGAATGTCTATTGCAATATATATACAAATTACCTGAAGGGGCGGTGAAAGCCGATTAAATGGTAAATCTCAAAAGGAAATTGGATAAATACTTTAACTGGAGAAAATGGCAGCACTGTGGAAGCGGAATTAATTGCATGGCTCTTTCAAAGAGCCGGCAGAGGCACGGTGGGCAGAAGGGCCTTATTCTGTGCTGTAAGATTCTCTGATTCTGATTATATATATTAAAACAGCGTGAATGAATCTGAGCTGGAATAACCTTCCCCCACCTCCCGGCTGCATATTTTCCTTTACAATATGGCGAATTTTAACATTGGATTTTCAGGATAGAAAAGATCCTATTAGGTAATCCCCAGAGTTAAACTCACTGCAGTGATCACATATATCTCCGGTCCGCCGATGCTACGGTGTCGGTTTGAAGGCTCAGTTCGAAATCATTTGTTAATTTTTGCACATTGATTGTAAACACGAATTCCTCCCCTTAACCCCAATGAAAGGCAATTTAGATTAGCCGTCTTACCATTGAGAGCTACTTGGCACAACAACATATTGTGAAGCAGAACAGATTGCCCGGACTCCAACATACTCGCGCTCTTTATCCAGTGACGTGTATTCAGCGTGGATTCTGCACAGACTCTGCAGCTGGGTAAGCCGAGCGGTGTCATCCGTGTGACAATTCACACCACCAATTGCTCGCGTCAAGCGCCCTGCTGTGGAAACTTGCAACCACAAGCTGGCAAGTACCGGATGAGTAGATTGCATCGTATCTAGGACTGTTTTTAGGAACATCGATTGCAGCAACACGCAGATCATTGTAAAGCCTTAAACAATACGTGTTATATCGAAATTATAACACCCCCAACTGTTAAAGAAAATGCAAATTCTGCATCTTATTTGATATGAGGACAAAACAAATGATAATGAAAAGGTTGAGACTGATAGAAAGTCGGTCAGTTTCTGAAAAAATGCAAATGTATTTTCAAACGAGGTCACAAGCGTTAGATCTGCAGAAATTTGCGAGTCAACGGAAACGACAGCACAGAACTGCGAGCTGGTCATGGTACATACCGAAGGAATAAAATGCCCAGTTTCAGCATTGCTAATGGCAAGTATGAGGCCCATTGCAAAATCTATTTCGTTACGGATTTCACTGGTCAGCAGCTGAAACGTCTCACCAGAAAGGATGTTTAAGTTCGGGAAATTAGTTATTTATTTAGCGCCTTTCACGGTCGTAGGGTCTCCCAAAGGGCTTCACAGCTGACTAGCTAATCTTTTGAGATATAATCACTGCTATTTATTGGATTAACGTGCAGCCAAGTTCCGAACAGCAGGTCCCACAAACTATAATTAGCTCAGTTAATCTAGTGAAACATAAGTGACAGTGTCACCCCCCTTTAATTACACGAGATTAGATATCATGGGATTTAGTGCAATATAGTAGAGTGGATTTATGATTGGGTAACAGAGCGAAAACAGAGAGTAGGAATAAACGGATCATTTCCGGCTTCGCAGGTTGTAACTAGTGGGGTGCCACAAGGATTGGTGCTTGGCCTTCAGCTCTTTACAATGTATATTAATAATAGATATGGGGACAGTGTGTAATATATCAAGGTTTGCGAACTATGCAAAGCTAGGTGGGAAGGCAAGCTGAGAGGAGAACGCAAAGAGGCTGCAAAGGGACATAGACAGGTTAAGTAAGTGGGCAAGAATTTGGCAGATGAAATATAACTTGCGGAAAAGTGAAATTTTCCACTTTGGTAGGAAGAATAGAAAAGCAAAATATTTTTAAAAAGCTGACAGACTCGTAAACGTTGGGCTTTAGAGGAATTTGGGTGTCCTTGTCGAGGAATCACAGAAAGGTAACGTGTAGGTGCAGCAAGCAATTAGGAAGGCAAATGTTTTTTAAACCTTTATTGCAAGTGCGTTGGAGTACAAGAGTAAGGAAGATTTCTGCATTTATATATGGCTTTGTGTGGCCACTCTTGGAGTACTGCGTAGATTTTAGTCTCCTTGCCTAAAAATGGATATACTCGCCTTGGAGGTGTTGAAACCAAGGTTCACTAGGTCATTCCTGGGATGACAGGCTTTGCATGTGAGGAGAGATGAGTAGAATGGACCTATATTCTCTGGAGTTGAGAAGAATGATAGTTAATCTCATTGAAACGTATACATTTCCTATAGGGGAAACAGGGTAAATGCAGGAAGGATGTTTCGCCTGGCTGAAGAGTCTGCAACCAGGGGCTACAGTCTCAGGATAAGGGGACGGCCATTTAGGACCGCGATGAGGAGAAATTTCTTCATTCAGAGGGTTGTGAAACTTGGAATGCTCTACCCCAGAGGGCTGTGGATGCTCTTTCGTTGAGTATATTCAAGAATGAGCTCGATAGATTTTTGAACACTAAGGGAATCAAAGAATGTGGAGAGAGGGCGGGAAAGTGGAATTGAGGTAGAAGATCAGCCATGATTTTGTTGAATGGGGAAGCAGGCCTGATGGGCCGTATGGTCTACTCTGCTCCTATTTCTTCTGTTCTTCTGTTCAAGTGGTAATTGATATTTTAGATAAAAAGAAGAAAAAACAAACGGTGCAGGATATATGCAACGAACATAGACAATACTCGAGACACACAACCGATTGTGTGAAGAAGCAAATCAGTTGATGATTCACGTGTAGACCCAGCGTCAGATTTACATTTTTTGGATAGGTTTATCTTGATTTTTTGCAGATTTAATTTATTATTACATTTCACTCCCTCTTTCGAGGTTACACAGGTCCAAGGTCCGTGTCCCCAGCGGAGAACTAATAGGGCAAACATAGAAACATAGAATCTAGGAGCAGGAGTAGGCCATTCGGCCCGTCGAGCCTGCTCCGCCATTCAATACGATCATGGCTGATCATCCAAATCCAGTACCCTGTCCCTGCTTTAATCCCCACAGTACACATATCCCACCCTACCCCCGTAACCCCACGTATTTAATTCCCCCTAACATATCCCATCCTATCCCCATAACCCCACATATTTAATCCCCCCTAACACTAAGGGTCAATTTATCATAGCCAAATCAACCTAACCCACACATTTTTGGACTGTGGGAGGAAACCGGAGCACCCGGAGGAAACCCACGCAGACACGGGGAGAATGTGCAAACTCCACACAGACAGTCACCCGAGGTCAGATTCGAACCCGGGTCTCTGGCGCTGTGAGGCACCAGTGCTAACCACTATGCCACCGTGTTGCCAAAGTAATGGGTGTGAAGCCAATGTCAGAAATCCTCTGTGTCCCACCATCAGGGGGTGCTGCAAAGACTGCTGCAGCCAATGTTCGACTGATTGCCTATCTGGAAGCATGTTTTTTGGTTGCCACTTAGAATAGACCTATTAGGTAATGCCCTCATGAGAATCTTCTAAGCAACCAGCACAGCAGAATCAACCAATACCGTGTTTCGTTATTGCTTATCATTCTTTAATAGAACCGGCTTTCTTGGATACCTCAAGAGGCAAGTTAGGAATCAAATATGAAACACCAATGAGCACAGCTACTCCCAATGTGATATAACTACAGGTGAACGAATTAGCCCGCCCTCCGCCCACCCGCCGCCCCATTGCAGAAAGCTCTTGGATGCAAGAGAGGGAGATCTGAATAGTATAACAGGAGATCCCATTTCTTTCCATCATTTAATAAATTTGACTATTACTGTCAGCTGATATTTCAACATATTCTTCAACTCCTCCCTGAATGTTCTCTGGTTCACGACATAAATACACGTGTTTGTGCAGCAGCTCCATGGGAGAAGCATAAGTCCGGATTCCTGAAGGATAAAGACTGGGTCGTTGCAACCTGTATAGACATAAGTGCCTGTGATTCAGTAACAGATGTGATGTACGGTGAATGTCGCCCATAACATGACGAAACTTCCGGATATACTGAAGAGTAAAATGATGGATTTTTTCCGGTTCTCCAACTCAGGATCACCTTTATGTTCAGCAGTGTTGATGCCCCTCAATGCTCGTCGGATTCTATTGGAGGCTAATATGTGTCTTACTGTCAGTACATTGAACAGTAGTATAAGGAAAATTGCAAGACACGGTGTTAAAATATGATTACTCCAGGAATATGCTATCCACGTGGGTAAAGTATAAAAGTTGGATTTGAGGCCACAGAACATTGGGATGTTGTTAATGAAATACAAAGGTTCAAGTACAAAGTATATTGGGATATTTTGCAAACAGCTCAGAACAAACACCGTGCCTACAATCGGAGCTGCCGTTTTCTCGGTGCAATATGTTCTTTTCAGCTTCTGGCAACAAATAGCAACGAATCGATCAAAGGTGAAATTGACTGTTAACCAGACAGAGCCGTTTCTGCAAGCATAATCTAGGACCGTTTTGAGACGGCACGCCGGAGTAACGGACAAGGCACTAACTGGATAGTAAATGCCAATGATCCGGTTCAATATCACACCGGTGATAACGACCAGTAGATCCGCGACAGCCATGGCCACCAGATAGAGAGTGATACATTTGGAGAGACTGCACTTTCCCCGGCACAGGATCACAATTGCCGTTATGTTAACTGCAAGAAAGAGGGAAATCGGTACAAAGCATCAGGATTTTGTCTGAATTTCACAGTTTCATTACAGCCTCTGTGGAAGGAATCGAAACGCCCGCTTTGTGGGGACTGAGGATAAATGTACCCTATGGGTCCGGGCGGAAAACGCACCGCATCCAGAAAACGCCAGTTTTACAGCGCCCAATATTAACTCCATTCATTCAATGGCGAGTAAAACCAGCGTTGTTCCCGATCCCATCAGTTTTCCAACGGACTGGTTGGGTTCGTTTCAAAATAAATCTAAATAATAATTAAAGTTTGTATTTGAAAAAAAATCATAGCAGGTGACTGGTAAATGTGAAATAATATCTAAAATGGAAAATAAGTGGAGGCGGAAGGATAAAATGAAACTAATTAAAATGGAGGTGGAAACTTGTAATCGGTACCGATGATGTCCTATCACCTGCCCTAGAACCTGCCCACTTGTAGGCAGTGATTCTCCCGATGAAGGCATGTCCTGTACTGTAGACTGCACCGTATGTGTATGCCAATCTCTGAGCTGGTGCTTGATAGGGTTAGATCCAGTACTGTATCGATTGGGTTCAAGGCACAACTGAACGTTGGTGCAGCTGATAAATGTGACCCTCGGGTCAGCGGTCGGAGCAGAGCAAATTTACAGGTGTGAGAAGCGGAAAGTGAAAGTCAGAGTAGGTAAGGCCGCAGTAATGAGTCAGTGAAGCGGAAGTTGGGGAGTGAAGGAGGAAGGAAGAACAAGCTGGGAGCGAGGCGTGGTAGAATTTTGAAGCATCAGGCACAGACACGTGAAAGAGTTAGAATTTTAAGTTAGCCATGGGCAAAGAGGTAAAACAAACTGTGCCGTAACTCGGATTCCAACTGAAGTGGCTGGGACTAAAACATAGGAACCTAAGCCGCAAACAGAGCAGAAAGTGCCCAGGATCCATCCCTGGCCTGAGTAGTGTTAGTCGATTACAGCCATGTGTTAAAGAGCAGAAGCAGTGCACGAAGGTCCCATGTTCCCTGGACGGATCCGAGTGGGCTTCACAGTTTGGTGCATTTGTGAGGGAGGGACGGGTCTGTGTGTGTGAGACAGGTGGGTCCGTGTGGTAGGGGTTAGGGTGGGTATGGGATTTCCAGTTTGGGGAGGAGGGTGGATTCTTGTGAGGGTAGGACGAGTCCTTGTGCGGGGAGAGGCGTGTGTTTTGGGGATGAGGCGGGTCCATTTGGAGGGGGAGAGGCACTTGTGATTGAGGGGGGGGCGGATTTGTGTGTGGAGGGACGGGCCAGTGTGGGGACGTGTCTATGTGACAGGAATCTGTGTTGGTGGAGGGAGTGGGCCTGATGGTTGTTGCTTGGAGGGTAGTGGCTAGTGAGTGGGAAGGGGTGAGTTTGTGTAGGGGAGGAGCAGGATAGTGTGGGGGCAGGAGCGGGTTGGTAGGTTGAGAGGTTCCAGGTTCCATTCGCACCTTATTATGTTAGCTGATATCACACGGTATGATACTGTGCCCCTATAGACAAGCAAGGACCCAGATTTGTTAAGGGCTTATGTTAGCTCACCTCACCCAGCGTGGTATTGATCAGCAAACATATCTGGGAGGCATTAGGTTTCAACCACGGCTTGTGCTGTGTTAGCTTAACACAACCAGGGTGGTTCAGCAATATTAAGCAGAAGGGGCCCAGGCTCCATCCCCGGCTTGTACTGAATTAGCTGATCTCACCCAGTATGGGACTGAGTTCCATACAGATCATGAAGGACCCTGGCTCCAAGCCTGCCATATGCTGTTAGCTAATCACAACCTGTGTGGTACTGAGCCCCACATGAAGCAGGAAGGGCCCAGGTTTTGTTCTTGGCCTTTGCGAGACCAGACTCACTGACAGAAAGTGTCTAATTGCCATCACCGGCCTGTGCTGCGTTAGCTGATCCCACTTAGTATGGTGCTGAACCCTATGCAGAGATGGGAGTGCCCAGTTTCCATCCCCGTTAGCTGTTAGCTCAGCTCAACCGGTATGGTATTTAGCCCCATACAGAGCTCGGAGGCCCCAGATTCTAAACCTCGGATGTGCTGATTTATAATCCCCGGGGTGGTACTGAGCTCCACACGGAGCATGAAGGGCCAAAGATCGATTTGAGCGTTGCGTTGTTCGCTGCTCTCACTTCATGTGGTACAGAGCCTCACACATAGGAGGAAGGACCCAGGTTCCAACCCTGCCATGTGTTGTTAACTAATCACAACCAGTGTGGTATTAAGCCTCGGGTGGAGCAGGAAGGACCCAGGTTCCACCCCTGCCATGTGTTGTTAACTAATCACAACCAGTGTGGTATTAAGCCCCAGGTGGAGCAGGAAGGACCCAGGTTCCACCCCTGCCATGTGTGGTTAGCTAATCACAACCAGTGTGGTATTAAGCCCCAGGTGGAGCAGGAAGGACCCAGGTTCCACCCCTGCCATGTGTGGTTAGCTAATCACAACCAGTGTGGTATTAAGCCCCAGGTGGTGCAGAAAGAGCCCAGGTTCCACCCCTGCCATGTGTTGTTAGCTAATCACAACCAGTGTGGTATTAAGCCCCAGGTGGAGCAGGAAGGACCCAGATTCCACCCCTGCCATGTGTTGTTAGCTAATCACAACCAGTGTGGTATTAAGCCTCAGGTGGCGCACGAAGAGCACAGGTTCCACCCCTGCCATGCGCTGTTATCTAATCACAACCAGTGTGGTATTAAGCCCCAGGTGGAGCAGGAAGGACCCAGGTTCCACCCCTGCAATGTGTTGTTAGCTAATCACAACCAGCGTGGTATTAAGCCCCAGGTGGAGCAGGAAGGACCAAGGCTCCACCCCTGCCATGTGTTGTTAGACAATCACAACATGTGTGGTATTAAGTTCCAGGTGGAGCAGGAAGGGCCCAGCCTTCAATTACGGTCCATGCTGAATATGTTAATGAGTCACACTCATTGAGCAAGAAGGGCACAGGCTCCAATCCCAACATGTGCTGAGTTAGTTAGTCCACTCTGTGTGCTACTGAGCCACATACAGAGTTAAGAGGAACCAGCTCCCATCCACCGCCTGTCCTCATTTAGCTGATTTAGTCCAGTGTCCTACTGAGCCCCACACAGATAAGGCAGTGTCCAGGTTCCATCCCGAGCCTATGCTGCTAGCTCAGCTCTCCAGGCGTGGCACTGAACCCCATTTAGAGCTGGGAGGGAAAATAGTTCTTACCTCTACCTGTGCTGAGTCAGTTGCTCCCTATCACAGATGTACTGAGATCCACACAGAGCAGCAAAGGCCCAGTTTCCATTCGAGGCTTGTGCTGTTATCTGATCTCACTCCCTGTGATAATTAGCGCTACACAGAGTAGAACGGGCCGAAGCTCTTTGACCGCCCTGTGCTGAGTTAATTGATCTCACACAGTGTGGTTCTGAGCTCCACACTCAGCAGGACGACCCAGGCTTCATTCTAGGCCTATTCATAATTTTTGTAATTGGTTAAACAAATTAGCAGAAAGGGCCGAAATTGCAGACAGGCCTGTCCTGTTAGTTCATCTCATCCGGTGTGGCACTGAGCAACAAAAGAGTAGAAAGTGTTCGGGTTCCATACACGGCCTGTGCTGAGGTACCTGATCTCATCCAGTGTGGAGCTCCACAAAGTGCAGAAAGGCCTAGGCGTCATTTGCTCCTTGTATGTTCGTTGATCTCACTCCGTGTGGTTATGAGCTCCAAACTGAGCAGAACGGACCTAGTTTTCATCCGACCTGTGCTGAGTTTGCTAATCTAAGACATTGTGGCACTGAGCCCCACACACAGATGGAATGGCCGATTCTCCATCCTGGCCCCTGCTGTTAGCTCGCCTAACCCTGCGTGGCAGTGAGGGACTCACAGAATAAAAAAGACAAAGTTTCCAACCGAGGCCTGAGGTGAGTTAACTCATTTCTCCCGGTGTGGTACTGTACCACACAGAGCAGGAACGGCCCCGGTTCCATTCACGGCCTGTTCTCCGTAATCTGATCTCAAATTTAGGAACATAGCAACAAGAGTCGGCCATTCAGCACTTCGAGCCTGCTCCATTAGATCATGGCTGATCTGTATTGTAACTGCATTTGCTTGCCTTGTTTCCGTAAACCTTCATACCATGCCTAACAAAAATCCATCAAACTCAACTTTGAAATTTTCATTGACCCAGGCCTCAACAGTGTTTGCGGGAGAGAGATCCAGATTTCCACTATCCTTTTTTGTTGAAGAAGTTCTCCCTGACAGCACCCCTGTACAGCCTAGCTCTAAATTGAAGTTAATGCCCTGTTGTTCTGGACACCACCCGCCCCCCTCCCAGGCACCCGAGGGAATAGTTTATCTCTATCGACCCTATCAACGCCTTTAATTAGGTAAAACACCTCAATTAAATCACCACTTAAGGGGATACAAGGCAAGTCTGTGTAACCTGTCCTCTTTATTTAACACTTTTTGACCAGGTATCATTCAGGTGAATCTACACTGCATCCCCTCCAAGACCAATATATCCTTCCTGAGGTGCGGTGCCCAGAACTGAATGCAATACCCTATATGGGCTGTAACGAGGGCATTATATGATGGTAACATAAATGCACCACTTTGTATTCTAGCCTCCTTGAGATGTAGCACAACAAACGGAAGTCGATACGTATTTCAGGAGAAGGAGACAAAATGTCGGGAGAAATGGCTGAGACTTTCAGAGAGCAGTGCAGACGCGGTGGGTCGAGTAGCTTCCTACTATGCCGTAAAGGACCATAATTCTATCATTTTCCAATTAACTTCTTATTCAGGAACGTTACTTTAAGTAGATGGTGATTTTGCTTAAAGACTGTTGCCTCTCACTCAGAAAGATCTATTTTAATATTCCATAAGCACCTGATAGATTGGAGAATGTTACTCAAAGGTTTGACGGTGGATAGTCATGGCAAACATTCAAAGATCACATGGATGAACTGCAGAATTTGTTCATCCCTGTCTGGCATAAAAATAAAACAAGAAAGGTGACTCAACCATGGCTGACAAGGGAAATTAGGGCTAGCATAAGATCCAAGGATAGGACATATACATTTGCCAGAAAAAGCAGTAAACCCGAGGATTGGAAGCAGTTTAGGATTCAGCAAAGCAGGACAAAGGGATTAATTAAGAGGGGGGAAATAGAATACGAGCGTAAGCATGCAGGGAACATAAAAACTGATTGTAAAAGCTTTTATAAATATGTGAAGAAAAATAGATTGGTGAAGTCAAGCGCAGGTCCCTTGCAGTCAGAATCAGGGGGATTTATAATGGGGAACAAAGAAATGATCGACCAATTAAAAACATATTTTGGCTCTGCCTTCACAAAGGAGAACACAAATTACCTCCAAGAGATGTCGGGGAACATAGGGTCTAATGAGAGGGAGGAACTGAATGAAATCAGTATTTGTAGGGAAATGGTGTTAGGGAAATTAATGCATTAAAGGCCGATAAATCCCCAGGGCCTGATAATCTACATCCTAGGGTAATTAAGGAAGTGGCCCTAGAAATAGTAGATGCATTGCTGGTCATCTTCCAAAATTCTATAGACTCTGGAACATTTCCCATGGATTGGAGGGTAGCTAATATTACCCCACTGTTCAAAAAAGGTGATAAAGAAAAAACGGTGTGTGGGGAAAATGCTAGAGTCCATTATAAAAGATGTAATAGCAGAGCACTTGGAAAACTGTGACAGGATTGGACAAAGTCAACATGGATTTACAAAAGGTATATCGTTTTTGATTAATCTACTGGAATTTTTTCAGGATGTAACTGAAAGAATAGATAAGGGAGAACCAGTGGATGTGGTGTATTTACTTTCAGACGGCTTTCGATAAGGTCCCGCATAAGAGATTAGCGTTTAAAGTTAAGACACATGGGATTGGTGGCAAGGTACTGACTTGGATAGAGAACTGGTTGGCAGACAGGAAGCAAAGAGTTTAAATAAACGGGTCTTTTTCCGAGTGGCAGGCACTGACTAGTGGGGTACCGCAGGGATCGGTGCTAGGACCCTAGCTATTCACTATATATATTCATGAGCTGGGTGGGCGTGTGTGCTGCGAGGAGGATTCCGAGAAACTCCAGTATGATTTGGACAGGTTGGGTGATTGGGCAGAAGCATGGCAGATGCAGTATAATGTGGATAAATGCGAGGTTAATAACTTTGGTGGCAAAAACAGAAAGGCAGGTTATTATCTGAACGGCAATAGATTGGGAGAAGGGGAAGTGCAACGAGACCTGGGTGTCCTTGTGCAGCAGTCGCTGAAGGTAAGCATGCAGGTACAGCAGGCGGTTAAGAAGGCAAATGGTATGTTGGCCTTCGTAGCGAGAGGGTTTGAGTACAGGAACAAGGATGTCTTGCTGCAGCTGTACAGGGCCTTGGTGAGACCACATCTTGAGTATTGTGTGCAGTTTTGGTCGCCTTATCTGAGGAAGGATGTTCTTCCCATGGAGGGTGTGCAGCGAAGATTCACCAGAATGATACCTGGGACGGCAGGAATGACGTACGAGGAGAGATTGGTTCGATTGGCCTTATACTCGCTTGAGTTTAGAAGAATGAGAGGAGATCTTATTGAAACCTGTAAAAGTCTAACAGGGCTAGACAGACTAGATGCAGGAAGGATGTTCTCGATGGCGGGGGAGTCCAGAAACAGGGGTCACAGTCTAAAGATAAGGGGTAAGCCATTTAGGACAGAGATGAGGAGGAATTTCTTCACCCAGAGAGTGGTGAACCAGTGGAATTCTCTACCACAGAAGGCAGTTGAGGCCAAGTCAGTAAATATATTCAAGAATGAGTTAGATATATTTCTTATGGCTAAACGTATCAAGGGATATGGGGAGAAGGCAGGTACAGGGTACTGAGTTTGGATGATCAACCATGATCTCGTCGAAAGGTGGAGCAGGCTCGAGGGGCCGAATGGGCTACTCCTGCTCCTATCTTCTATGTTTCTATGTTTCTATGAAACAGAGTGCAGTTTACAAAATAAAGCATTATATGGATTTCACCAGTTTCAGGGTGGGGGGGGGGTCATTTTATCGTGTCCTGCCCGTCAAGAAACTATCGGAATCGGGTGCAAAGCTGGATTTGCACATCGCCCGATTTCATTCCCCATTGAAGTTAATGGAGACCAATATTGGGCGGGGTGTAAAATGCGACCTCTTCCACCAAGATGGACTAGGGCAGCAGACACATGGGAACACGACCAACAACCAGTTCCCTTCCAAGTCACACACCATCCTGACTTAGAAGCACATCGCCGTTCCTTCATCATCGCTGCGTCAAAATCCTGAAACTCCCTCCGTAACAGCACTCTGGGAGTACTTTCACCACACGGACATAAGTGGTTCAAGAAGGAGGCTCACCACCACCTTCTCCAGGGCAATTAGGGATGGGCCATAAATGCTGGCCTTGCCTGCGAGACCCACATCCCACAAACGAATACAAAAACCTGTCGTTTCGAACAATCCCGTCAGTTTCAAGGTGGGCTAGTTAGGTTAAAATTGCCCTTACTGATCATTATGGATTTCATTAGAGCCTTCTGTCGAGGAAGGGGCTCGGTTACGAAAGGATCTTGCTTCTTATTAGCATCTTATTAATCGAGCAAGAAGAGACGAAGTGTCTCGGAATTTGTGATCAGTGGCGAAGCGATGGCACTCGCCACTGCACTTGAAGTAAGCTGCCCAAAAAGATCCAGTGATGTCTGTTGGGTGAATTTCACCTCTCCCGACATTAGTTTGAATCCGCCGCCAAATCAATGGAATATCCAGGGTCCAGCTACAGAGATATCATCAAGAGCCAAAGCAGCCAATCACATTGAATAATTCTCAAAGACGGAAAACCAGCAGGTAAAATGCAGAGATTATAATTTACAATAAGGATTGTGACAGACACATAGGATTGTGAGAGAATCTGAAATAACGTAACAAAACTTTCAAACAATTATTACCTTAAAAACAATGTTATGGTTAAAATATTAACATTATAAAGTGACATTCCACTATTCTAAAAAAAAAAATTCAGGGTCAGAAACATGGTTCAGCAGTCAATACGCCGTTAAAAAGCCATTATTTTCGTGTTTTATGTAAACGGCGATATTCCAGCCGCACATGCGAAGTTTTCGCCAGGAACTAGATTTCAGTGTCATGTGAATTGATCGCCAGCTCCGGGGAGTTCCACAGCGCGACCTGTGGAGAAGATAGAATCACTGTCAGCAGTTTATATATATCCGCGTCGATTTACGCATGCGCTGAATTTAGCAGTTGCTGTCACTTTCAGAGGAGGACTGGCGGCGAACGCTGAGAGTTTCGCTGTCATTATCAGCGCAAAATTTGGCTGGGCCGATGCGTTTCTGTAGAAGGCGATCAGCTATGATATTCTCTACATCTGATACCTTCTCGACACTCGCAGTCTAGGCTTATGAGTGTTAGGAACGTAAGAGCATAAGAAATTGGAGCAGGAGTAGGCCACACGGACCCTGGAGCCTGCTCCACCATTCAATAAGATCATGGCTGATCATGGAACTCAACTCCACTCTCCCGCCCCATCTCCATATCCCTGGATTCCCCTGGAGTCCAAAAGTCTATCTATCTCAGCCTTGAATATACTCAAAGGCTTAGCATCCACACCCCTCTGGGGCAGATAATTCCAAAGATTCACAGCCCTCTGAGTGAAGAAATTCCTCCTCATCTCGGTCTTAAATGGCCGACCCCTTATCCTGAGGCTATGCCTCTTGTTCTAGACACTCCAACCAGGGGGAAACAACCTCTCAGCATCTACCCTGTCAATGCCCTTCAGAATCTTGCATGTTTCAAAGAGATCACCTCTCATTCTTCTAAACTCCAGAGAGTAAAGGCCCATTCTACATAATCTCTCACCAAGAAGCAATCTACTGAACCTTCATTGCACTACCTCTAAGGCAAGTATATCCTTAATAACAACAGAAAACTCTGGAAAAACTCAGCAGGCCAGGCAGCATTCGTAGAGCGAGAAGCAGAGTTAACGTTTCAGGTCGAAGACCTTTCGTCCGAAAGATGCTGCCTGGCCCGCTGAGTTTTTCCAGCGTTTTCTGTTGTTATTTCGGATTTCCAGCATCCGCAGTATTTTGCTATTGTACAAGTATATCCTTCCTTAGATAAGGGCACCGAAACTGTGCACAATTGTCCAGGTGTGTTCTCACCAAGGCCCTGTACAATTGACTGCAATAGAACTGAATATCAGGCGCTGCGTATAACGGGTGGCCGAACCGATAGCGCACGCTTTGCACCACGGCCCGAGAGGAATTTCTAGCCCTTTAGACGGTATTATGCTTCGAAGCAGGAAAAAGACGGTTAATTTCCGGTAAACGACAGGACATACGAAATTGGCATGTGCATTTCAAGCTGCTGGAAGATAGATAGCACGGTTTCCGGGTTTGTATATGGCCGAGCTCATGCTTAGCCTTGAGGAAGGTCATTCCAAAGCAATGCACTGACATTCTGTACCTTCATCTCTTAATCATAAAAGCACAAATACACTTCCAGTAGGGGTCAATGGATAATAATTTGTAAGCATAACCCGGGCTGATTTTCAGCCTTTCCAGATGTCAAGCAATTTCATCAGCCCCACATTCACTATCCAGACAGCTCAGCGAACTCAGCACACACGGGAGACCAAATCTGGGCTTGAGATCCACTCTAAGATGTTGCTTGTATCACCTTCCAATTTGATTTTCGGAAGGAATGACACAAAAATAAAAAAACATGTATTTCATGTCTTTCCCAAAAAAACAGGGTAATAAACATGAACAAAATTCAATTTTATTACAAATTTAGAATAAAAACCACTCGCTCGGTTAGTTTGTGCAACCGAGTGGAACTAACATCACTCTGATGCTGGTTGTGTTGCCTACATCACAACCTCTGAGATCAACGGACAGATGAGCCGAAAATGAATTCTAGATTTCCATCTCTGTGTAGCTCAGTATAAGAAAAGACCTTGGGTCAGAATTTGTGGTGGGTGGTACGCCGTCATACCACCTTTGAAATGGCCTGCAAGTTGCGAACTGTCAGTGTACGCATTGACAAATCATCCGCACGGCCAAAAAAAAAAACAATTTCTGGCGCAGAGTTCGGCTATTTGCTCCCAAACTGCCCAGCAATTGCATGCACATGTTTTACGGTTGATTTAAACAGGCGCAGGGCGTGTTTGCATCAGCGTAAGGGGATACCTCAGGCATGTTGTAATCATTTTCAGCGGGGAAATCGAATAGTTTAATTGTATCTCGATAGTTTTTGTTGTTTCTGCAAAGATTGGAGTTTTAATGATTTCAATAATAACTATCAGCAAAATTATTTTTTTATTAACAGGACCAATATATAGTGAAGTTGGTGGAATGACGCTAATTAGGAATTAAATTCCAATCCTGGAAAGTAATTATAATTTAAAATGATTACGGGATTCCCTTCTGAAATGAAGTAAAATCTAATTCTGTTTCCTGATTGGAGGACACGGCCCAGAATTTATTAACGATTTTCGTATTTATTTAAAACAATATTTCTAGTCCATTTGAAACATTTTCGTTTGATTTTCAAATGTCATGATTTGAAACCTATATTTACTAGAAAGCTGTTTCCATGCGGGATGCAGTAACAGAGGGGTAGATCTTGACTTTGCGCGATAATGTAAAAGGAGTGATAATGAGTGTGCAGTCCATTTTACATCTCCCCCGATTTGTATTTCCTTTGACTTTATTGGGAAGAGATGTAACACGGGCTGCCGACTCGATATCACCCACTTTGCACTGTCGCTAAAAGTCAAGATCTACCCCAATTTCTGATGTGCACACATACTGTTTCTTTTCAGTAAAGTCCGCCAATAATTTCCTTATTTTCCTATCCTTCCCTACAGTTAACATGTTGGCGATTGCGATCCTTTCCCGGGGAAAGTGCGGTCTCTCCAAATGCATCACTCACTACCTGGTGGCCGTGGCAGCAGAGGATCTGCTGGTCATCATCACTGGCGTTATACTCAATCGGTTCATCTACATTTACTTTCCCGTAAATTATCTGTCGCTTATTTCGGTATGTCGGAGCAAAACCGTCCTAGTTCATGTACACAGAGATTGTTCTGTCTGGTTAACCGTCGCTTTCACTTTTCGCCACCTGAAAGCCATATGTTGCCAAAAGCTGCCAAACAAATATTGCACCAAGGAAACGGCAGCTGCGATTGTAGGCACGGTGCTCGTTCTGAGCTGTTTAAAAAACATCCCTTGGTACTTTTTACATGAACCTCTATATAGAATTAACACAGTGCTCTGGTATTGCCGGATAAGATCAAGCTTTTATCCTTTACTCCTATGGAAAGCATTTTCTTATTTTGGCTGTATAGCAAGTCCTTTTCTGCCATTCTTCGGTATTTTGCTGCTCAATGCTCTGACCGTGAGATATATATTAGTGGCCAGCAGAGTCCACCGGTCATTGCGGGGCATCCGCAGCACTGAAAATAACCCCGATACTGAGATGGAGAACCACAGAAAATCCATCATTCAACTCTCCAGTGTATCCGGCAATTTTATATTGTTATGGCTGACGTACACGGCCCATTACTTGTATTACCGAGTTAATAATACCTATTCATACACATGTTCCAATGACCCACAAACTACAAGAAACCGGAAAAATGCTCCTGCTTTTGAGCTGCTTCACAAACACATTTATTTAGGCAGTGACCCAAACCAAATTCAGAGAGGATTAAAGAAAATGGTGAAATATCCATTTAATAAGAATGTTGAGCTTTAGATGGTTAGAAACACTATGGATTTGCTGGTATTACAATTCAACTTAGAAGCTCAGAACAAAAGCAACAGGGACAGGCTCAGGCCTTACGGCCCCTGGAGCCTGCTCCAGCATTCAATGACATCATGGCTAAACTTTTACATCAACTTCATCCTTCCAGCCATGTTCAATTTCCCTTGATTCCCTTAGAGTCCAAAAATCTATCGATCTCAGTCTTGAATATATTCAAAGACTGAGCATCCACCGCCCTCTGGCGTCGAGAATTCCAAAGATTCACAACCCTCCGTGAACTCAGTCCGAAATGGCCGATCCCTTATTCTGAGACTGCGCCCCCTCTTTCTGATTACTATATTTGGTCACGACAGATATGAGCTCAGACACCAGATTCACTCTCTCCAGTCATGTCCCAGCTTAACTTGCCACTAATTTTGCAACGCCGTGCTTTTTCGCTAGGAAGTTCGTTTTAATAAAACCATATTAAGTGACTATTCCGCTTCTCTGCTGACCAGCTTCCAACCCTTGCACCCTCACTAAACTTGAGCTCATCCAAACATTATTCTGCCGATATCCTGACTCACACCAAGTCCTGCTCAACCTAGAACCTTGTGCTCGCTGACTTACATTGGTTCCCGGTTGGGAATCGCCTCGTTTTTAAAAAATCATCAATTTGTTCTAATTCCTCGACTGCTTCGCCCCTCCCAATCTCTCTCACCTGCAGCAGCCCTACATCCCTCATATTCTGGCCTCTTGGACATCCTCTCTTTTCGTTACCCAACCATTGCTGACAGTGCCTTCAGCTGTCTAGGCCCTGAGCTCTGGAATTGCCTCCCTAAAATGCTCTGCTTCTCTACCTCTGTCCCCTCCTTTAAGATATTCTTTGAAACCTACCTCGTTGACAAAGCTGTTGGTCAGCTGTGCAATTTCTTCCTACGTGGCCTTTGTCAAATTGTGCTTAACAACACTCCTGTGGATTGCCTTTTGATATGTTATTTAAAGGCAATTTGTGGTTGTTATCCGTGTTCTTCAGCTATGTATCTGATTATCAAGCTTTTGATTAGAACTGGCCGTTATTTAACTCCTGCCTGATTCCGAGGGTGAAATTGGTCTTCTGCAACAGTGCAAAACAGGCGACAGCGAATCGGCGGGCTGTATTACACGGCGCCCCATTCACTTTTCATGTGAATTGACGTCAAACTGTAAGACATCCTGCCAATTGGCTGTTGCCCCTTCGCGCTTTCGTGGACGACCAATTTGATCTGCACTCGTTTAATAAGCGGGTTATTATATTGTTCCTTTACATTCCTTCATTTTTTCTGATGCTTTAAATGAAAGAAGCCACGATCTATAATGGTTGGAGGGAATGTTAACAGCACAGTTTGCAGTTGGAACCTGGAGCCTCCCAGCACTGTGTGGGCCTCAGTACCACACTGGTTGAGATCAGCTAACCGAACACAGGCCAGGGATGGAGCCTGGGCCCCTCTCGCTCTGTCTGGGGCTCATGACCACACCAGGTTAGCAGTGACCGGGGATGGAGCCTGGGCCCCTCCCGCACTGTCTGGAGATCATGACCACACCGGGTTATAACTGACCGGGGATGGAACCCGGGCCCTTCCCGCTCTGTCTGGGGTTTAGTACCACACCGGGTTAGCACTGACCGAGGATGGAGCCTGAGCCCTTCCCGCTCTCTCTGGGGTTTAAACCCACACCGGGTTAGCACTGACCGGGGATGGAGCCTGACCCCCTCCCGCTCTGTCTGGAGATCATGACCACACCGGGTTAGCACTGACCGGGGATGCAACCTGGACCCTTCCTGCTGTTCGTCTTTGATCCAGTCCGGTACCATATTCATAGGATCATAGAATCATAGTAAGTTATGGCGCAGAAGGAGGCAATTCGGCCCATCGTATCTGTGCCGGCCGAAACGAGCTATCCAGCCTAATCCCACTTTGCAGGTCCTGGTCCGTAGCCTTGAAGGTTACAGCACTTCAAGTGTCTGCATCGTCCCGCTCTTTTGTGAAGACAGACACAAATTATTGGCATACTAGTTAACTTTTTGGTCTCTAATAGGCCTTACTCTTTCCTTAGTTTAGGTCTTGCTCTTTATGTATCTTTGGGTTTTCCTAGATTTTGCTAGCCAATATTTTTTATGCCCTCCCTTTGCTTACGTGGTTTCCTTTTTAACTTCAGCCCTGCATAACAGGCCGTTAATAGATCCTGGTCCCTTCCTGCTATTTGTGAATCTCAGTAACACAAAGGGTGAGATCAGTCAACTCCACAGGTCGTAGATGGAATCTGGGCACTTTCTGCAAGATGTCGGGCTCAGTACAAAAATTAGCACTGTCCTGAAATGAAGCCTAGTCCCTTCATTGTCTTTGTGGGCCAGCAACTTATGTCTGAGATCAGCTAGTGCAGTGCAGGCTGGAACCTGGCTCCTTCCTGCTCTATGTGTCTGGCCCAGTACCTAATTCAGCACAGGCCTCGAAGGAAGACTGGGCAATTCCTGCTCCACATCGGATGAGGTCATGTATGTTGCCTCCCTGGTCAAGGGTCAAGGACCTCTCGGAGCGGCTGCAGGGCATTCTGGAGGGAGAGGGTGAACAGCCAGTGGTCGTGGTGCATATAGGTACCAACGATATAGGTAAAAAACGGGATGAGGTCCTAAAAGCTGAATATAGGGAGTTAGGAGGTAAATTAAAAAATAGGACCTCAAAGGTAGTAATCTCAGGATTGCTACCAGTGCCACGGGCTAGTCAGACTAGAAATAGAAGGATATTTCTGATGAATACGAGGCTAGAGGAATGGTGCAAGTGGGATGGATTCAAATTCCTTGGACAATGGAACCAGTTCTGGGGGAGGTGGGACCAGTACAAACTAGACGGTTTGCACCTGGGCGGGACCAGAACCGATGTCCATGGGGAAGTGCTTGCTAGTGCTGTTGGGGAGGGTTTAAACTAAAATGGCAGGGGGTTGGGACCCTCTGCAGGGAGACAGAGGAAAGGGAAGCAAGAATAGAAACAAAAGACAGGAAGGAGAAAAGCAAAAGTGGAAGGCAGAGAAATCAAGGGTGTAAATCAAACAGGGCCACAGTAAATAATAATACTAAAAAGATGAAGAGTGTTCAAAAAATCAAGCCTGAAGGCTTTGGGGGAAAAATTAGGTCGCGCCCCATTTGGGGCGCAAATATCGTCTGCATGCAAATATTAGCGCCTGGCGCTAATTATCGGCACTGAATGGAAAGTTCACTTTTACCGCCCCGGGAGGTGAGTGGAGCGCTAAATCAGGCGCTGCACACCTGTCTTAAGGCGCAAAGGCCGAGCAGTGAGGCGCTAACTCAGCGCGCGAGCGCAGCGCAGCTGCTGCCAGTTAGCGAGGGAACACAGACACACTGGCGCCGGCCACTTCTTAAAGCGGGGGGGGGGGGCCAACTTGCTCCCCAGCCACACCCTGCTCATTGCAGCCTTGAATCTCGGCCTGGAGAGACCTGTGAATCCATTTTACTGCCAAGGATGGAGAGGGTGAGAGAACGAGCTCATCGCTTCACCGAGCGGGCCTTGGATGCTCTGGTTGGCGCGGTTGAGCGCAGAAGATGTATGCTCTTCCCTGAGAGTGGCAGGAGGCCTTTGCCACGCGAGTTCAGAAGAGTGTGGAGGGAGGTGGCTCAGAGCGTCTCCTCCAGGAGCATGGTGCCCAGGACCCATACTCAATGCCGCAAAAAGTTCAACGACCTCACTCGGGTCGTCAGGGTGAGTGGCTTTTTCTCAATACCTCTCCATCCCTCCATCTCAACCTCACTCTATGGCCAGAGGGTCTTAAAACCCCAATGCACAACACTCATCCAACACCTATGGCCCTTTCATGAAACACACACACACATTCCACACTTTGCATACAGTAAGGGCTATTCACCTATGGGAGGCACATCAGGCAAGACCATGGCTGTATACAGTAAGGGCTATTCACCTATGGGAGGCACATCAGGCAAGACCATGGCTGTATATTTACTCAGATGCTGTCCTTTTTCTTACAGGCCAAGCTGGCGCATAATCGGAGACAGCAGCAATGGACAGGTGGAGGGCGGCCTCAGCTGCAACCCCTCAGCGATCTGGAGGAGCGCGTCCACAGGATTGTGGCAAGCCGGGTGATCGGTCCCGTCGCCACTGGAGACGCCGACCCCGTTCTGGACAGCAATGGTAAGGTCATCACCTTTTTGTCCTCTGTCCTTCCACTTGTCCCTCACAACACCAGCCTTTGACACTTTCAATCCAACTTGCTAACTCGCTGCACTTATTCCTCCCTTACTGCCACCCTGTCCTCACGCTAAAGCCACTCTTGTACCTCCCTGCTTTCAGATGGTGATTCACCAGCTGAGGAGACGGGCCCTGAAGCTGCCACTGGGAGTGATGCTGCAGCCGAGGAGGAAGAGGAAGCCGGAGCATCAGTGCCACCCTCTCCCGAGGAAGCCCATGCCCACACTGGGAACACGCCTTCACTGGAGGGGAGCAGGGGGGAAGGGTCTGAAGAGGGTGAAGCTCCAGGACCCAGCGGGCTGCAGCAACGCCATGGGGGTAGGGAAGAACGGGGGCCTTCTCCCCACAGGGAGAGTATGCCAGACACTCCTACTGCAATGGACGCAGAGGAGGAGCGGCTGATCGCTGAAATGAACACCCAGGCGGTGGGCATGCACACTGAGCTCATGGGTGCAGTGGGAAGGGTGCCTGAATGCATTGAGTCACTGGCAAGGAGTGTGGAGCACTTCGCTGTAGCACAGGCGGATGCCACACTAACGCTTAGTGCTGCAATTCAGTCACTGGCTGCCGTGATCCCATCTCTGACTGCTCTCATGCAGACTCAGATTGAGGCCACGCGAGCACAGACTGCTGCCAACCTCGATGGTTCGTGCACATGTCCCGGGGCTGTCACCGCGCCGCAGCAGGCCAGCAATCTGTTCTCCAGCAGATTGCTCCGGATGCTGAAGTGCTGCCCCGTGGGAGTGCCAGTGTGTCGGGCGAGCAGGGAGTTGCTGTCCTCTCTCACGATGACAGCATTCCTGCTGCCAACACTGTCACTTCTCCACTGCACTTGCCACCGCCTGTAGGACAGACTGCTGCCGCCCATGCAGAGTTGGTGCAGTCTGCAGCCGGACCCTCCAGGCCCAGAACTGGTCGAGGCCGTCCTTCAGGGGCATCTGCAGTGTCAGGGTCTGACGAGCAGCAGCCTTCCACCAGCCTTGCTGCAGCCACTGAGGTCCCATTACGGAGGAGCAGTAGGGTTAGAAGGGGGGAAGTGCGCAAGGGAAGGAGATCACCCTCGAAGGGCAAAAAGTAGGAGGTGTGACAAAATGCTGGTCATTTTTTTATTAAAGGTCGAGGTTCATGGTCCAACTTTTGTTTAGTGTTTTGGACATTATCTCCAGGTTGTGAGAACCAGTTATGTTATTGACTGTTTTTTTGTGTTTATTTCTATGAGTTTGTCATGAGGAATTCACACACACAGAGTTTGTAAAATAAATAAGTTTCTGTATTCAAAATATACATGGTTGGTGGTTGGAATTATTGGTGCCTTGGCCGGCTTAGGGGTTGCGTGCTGGGTTCATTAATGTTGTTAGCAATGGTAGGGGCCCTAGAAGCGGCTTGCTATTAGCCGTTGACGGACGGCCCTTGCAGTTTGACCATTGTGGGCCGCCCTCCTGCCTTGGTGCTGCTGATGATCATCCTCCTCGTCCTCTTCCTCCTCTTCATCCTCCTCCTCTGGTGGTGCTCCAAGGCCTGATGGCATTGGCTGGGTCCTGAGGATTGCCATGTTATGCAACATGCAGCACACGACTACGAAGTTCAATACTCGCTCAGGCGAGTACTGCAGGGCTCCTCCAGAATGGTCGAGACAGCGGAACCGTTGCTTCAGCACGCCGATTGTGCGCTCAATTATGTTCCTGGTAGCTTGATGGCTCTCATTGTACCGCAGCTCAGCAGGGGTGTTGGGCGTACGGAGCGGTGTCATCAGCCAGGTGCTCAATGCATACCCCTTGTCCCCGAGAAGCCAACCAACTGGCTGATGCGGTGCCTCGAAAAGTTCTGCCACAGTAGTCTGGCGCAGGATAAAAGCATCGTGGCAGCTGCCACGATAGTGGGCATTGACAGCGAGTATCAGCTGTCTGTGGTCACAGACCAACTGAACATTCAAGGAATGGAACCCCTTTCTGTTCCGGAATTCCTCGGCATTCTCATGCGGAGCACGCAAAGCCACATGCGTGCAGTCAATGGCGCCCTGCACCATGGGGAAGCCCGCTACCCTCGCAAAGCCCAGAGCGCGGTCACGCTGCTTGTCTGGGGTCATGGGGAAAGAGATGAACTCTCGTCTCCTTTTAAAGAGGGCATTTGTGACCTGCCGGATGCAGCAATGCACCGCGAACTGGGAGATATTGGCGAGGTCCCCAGCAGCAGCTTGAAATGAGCCAGTAGCGTAAAAGTTGAGAGCCACTGTGACCTTCACTGCCACCGACAGAGACGTCCTGGACCTCAGTTGAGGCTGCAGATCTGGCTGCAGCAGGTGGCAGAGCTCAGTGACCACCTCCTTGCTGAATCGCAGCCTTCGCAAACACAGCTCCTCAGACATATGGATGTAGGAGAGCTGTTCACGATATACCCTGGGAGGGTAAGCTCTCCTGTACATACGCCTGTTGGCCCTCCTCCGTCTGGCCATCATTGCCACTCTCTCTCTGCGTCTCTGTATCCACCGATTCAGCTGGAGCAGGACGACGCCCCCAATCAGTGCAGCCCCCATATTCTCTTTGCAAGCAAAGTAATGAAGGACAGCAACTAAAGTACTAGCGAAGTTAGGATCAATAGGCAAAACTACCTCACAAAGCGTTGAATCAATGCAGAAGTCTCTCTTTCTCTCTCTCCGAATCTCTCTCTCTCTCTCAGAACGAGTGGTGCAAAAATGTCGACCACAGAAAAAGACAGGAAGAGGCCCCGTATAAATAGCGCCCCCCCCCCCCCAGCCCCACAGCGATTGATAGCGTTCCAGTCTTCCGGTCGTTGGATGCGCCAGGCGGTAAGGCAGGGGGCGCCACTCAATTTCCGCTCCGGGGCGCCACAAGGGCGTTGCACCATGGAATGACATCACAATCTGCGCGCGCAGGTGGTCGCAGCGGTAAGTTTTAGCGCCGCCGCACAATCTCTAGTTAAGTTCCCGATCGGCGCAAACATCGCTGCGCCCGGGCATTAGCGGCTTTGCGCCCCATTAGCGCCCTCTTAAGGCGCTAACGGGAGGTGCAACCAACTGAATTTTTACCCCTTTGTGTCTGAATGCGAGGAGCATTCGTAATAAGGTGGATGAATTAGCTGCACAAATAGATGTAAACAGATATGATATAATTGGGGTGATGGAGAAATGGCTCCAGGATGACCAAGTCTGGGAATTCAACATCCAGGGGTATTCAATATTCAGGAAGGACAGGAAAAAAGGAAAAGGAGGTGGGGGAGCATTGCTGGTTAAAGAGGAGATTAACACAATAGTAAGGAAGGATATTCGTTCTGATGATGTGGAATCTGTATGGGCAGAGCTGAGAAATACCAAGGGGCAGAAAACGTTAGCGGGAGTTGTATACAGACCCCCAAACAGTAATGCTGAGGTTGGGGATGGCAATAAACGGGAAATTAGAGACACGTGCAATGAAGGCAGTTATCATGGGTGACTTTAATCTACATTTAGATTGGGCTAACCAAATTTGTAACAATACTGTGGAGGAGGAATTCCTAGAGTGTATACGGGATGGTTTCCTGGATCAATATGTCGAGGAACAAATTAGAGATCAGGCCATCTTAGACTTTGTATTATGTAATGAGAATGGATTAATTAGCATTCTTGTTGTCCGAGGCCCCTTGGGGAGGAGCTATCATAATATGATAGAATTCTTCATTAAGATGGAGAGTGAAGTAGTGGACTCAGAGACTAGGACCCTGAATTTAAATAAAGTCAATGTCGATGGTATGAGGGACGAGTTGGCTCGGATTTTTGGGGAACGTTATTTAAAGGGTTAATGGTGGTTAGGCAATGGCAAACATTTAAAGATCGCATGGATGAACTACAGAATTTGTTCATCCCTGTTTGGCATAAAAATAAAACAAAAACCATTACTAACAAGGGAAATTAGGGATAGCAAGGAAAGGAAAGGACATATAATTTGGCCAGAAAAAGCAGCAAACCTGAGGATTGGGAGCAGTTTAGGTTTCAGCAAAGGAGGAAAAGGGGATTAATTAAGAGGGGGAAATAGATTAGGAGAGTAAGCTTGCAGGGAACATAAAAACTGACTGTAAAACTTCTATAGATATGTGAAGAGAAAAAGATTGGTGAAGTCAAGTGTAGGTCCCTTGCAGTCAGAATCAGGGGAAGTTATTATGGGGAACAAAGAAATGGCAGACCAATTAAATACATATACGATAGCAAAATACTGCAGATGCTGGAAATCCGAAATAACAACAGAAAACGCGGAAATACTCAGCAGGCCAGGCAGCATCCATGGAGAGAGAAACAGAGTTAACGTTTCAGGTCGAAGACCTCAATTAAATACATACTTTCGTTCTGTCTTCACAAAGGAGGACACAAATAATCTCCCAGAGATGTCGGGGAACATAGGGTCTAGTGAGATGAAGGAATTGAATGAAATCAGTATTTGTAGGGTTATGGTGTTAGGGAAATTGACGGGATTGAAGGCCGATAAATCCCCAGGGCCTGATAATCTACATCCCAGGGTACTTAAGGAAGTCGCCCCAGAAATAGTAGATGCATTGCTGGACATCTTCCAAAATTCTATTGACTCTGGAACAGTTCCCATGGATTGAAGGATAGCAAATGTAACCCCACTATTTAAAAAAGGTGGTAGAGAGAAAACGGGGAATTATAGACCGGTAAGTCTGACATCGGTAGTGGGGAAAATGCTAGAGTCCATTATAAAAGATGTAATAGCAGAGCACTTGGAAAACAGTGACAGGATCGGACAAAGTCAACATGGATTTACAAAAGGTAAATCATGCTTAACTAATCTATTGGAATTTTTTGAGGATGTAACTGGTAGAATAGATAAGGGAGAACCAGTGGATGTGGTGTATTTGGACTTTCAGAAGGCTTTCGATAAGGTCCCGCTAAGAGATTAGCATGCAAAGTTAAAGCACACAGGATTGCGGGTAAGGTACTGTCTTGGATAGAGAACTGGTTGGCAGACAGGAAGAAAAGAGTTGGAATAAACGGGTCTTTTTCCGAGTGTCAGGCAGTGACTAGTGGGGTACCGCAGGGATCAGTGCTAGGACCCCAGCTATTCACAATATATATAAATGATCTAGACGAGGGAACTACATGTAATATCTCCATGTTTGCAGACGACACAAAGCTGGGTGGGCGTGTGTGCTGTGAGGGAGATGCAGAGAAACTCCAGTATGATTTGGACAGTTTGGGTAATTGGGAAGATGCATTGCAAATGCAGTATAATGTGGATAAATGCGAGGTTATCCAATTCGGTGGCAAAAACAGGAAGACAGCTTATTATCTGAACGGCAATAGATTGGGAAAAGGGGAAGTGCAACGAAACCTGGGTGTCCTTGTGCACCAGTCGTTGAAGGTAAGCATGCAGGTGAAGCAGGCGGTTAAGAAGCCAATTGGTATGTTGGCCTTCATAGCGAGAGGATTCGAGTACAGGAGCAAGGATGTCTTGCTGCAGTTGTACAGGGCCTTGGTGAGACCAAACCTTGGTAATTGTGTGCAGTTTTGGTCACCTTATCTGAGGAAGGATGTTCTTGCCATGGAGAGAGTGCAGCGAAGATGCACCAGACTGATACATGGGATGGCAGGAATGACGTATGCAGAGAGATTGGGTCGATTAGGCTTATACTCGCTGGAGTTTAGAAGAATGTGAGGGGATCTCATTGAAATGTATAAAATTCTATCAGGACTAGACAGATTAGATGCAGGAAGGATGTTCCCGATGGCCGGGGAGTCCAGAACCAGGGGTCACAGTCTAATGATAAGTGGTAAGCCACTTAGGACTGAGATGAGGAGGACTTTCTTCACCCAGAGAGTGCTGAACCTGCGGAATTCTCTACCATACAAGGCAGTGAGGCCAATTCATTAAATATATTCAACAAGGAGTTAGATATATTTCTTTAGGCTAAAGGGATCAAGGGATCTGGGGAGAAAGCAGGGACAGGGTACTGAATTTGGATGATCAGCCATGATCTCATTAAATGGCGGAACAGGCTGTAGGGGCTGAATGGTCTTCTCCTGCTCCTATCTTCTATGTTTCTATGTTTCAGCTAACAGCACAAGCTGATGGTTGGATTGTGGGGCCTCCCAGCATTGTTTGGGTTTCAGATTAAATGGTAGGACACTGTGTAGCGTAGAGGAACAAAGGGTCCTTGGAGTGCATGTCCACAGATCCCTGAAGGTAGCAGGCAAGGTAGATAAGGTGTTTAAGAAGGCATACGGAATGCTTGCCTTTATTAGCCGTGGCATAGAATACAATAGCAGGGGGGTTATGCTTCAACTGTATAAAACACTAGTTAGGCCTCAGCTAGAGCACTGCATGCAGTTCTGGTCACCAAAATGCAGGACGGATGTGATTGCACTAGAGAGGGTACAGAGGAGATTTACAAGGATGTTGCGGGGAGTAGAGAATCTTAGAAACATAGAAACATAGAAAATAGGTACAGGAGTAGACCATTCGGTCCTTCGAGCCTGCACCGCCATTCAATGCGTTCATGGCTGAACATGCTACCTCAGTACCCCATTCCTGCTTTCTCGCCATACCCCTTGATCCCCCTAGTTGTCAGTGTTATATCTAACTCCCTTTTGAATATATTTAGCGAACTGGCCTCAACAACCTTCTGTGGAAGAGAATTCCATAGATTCACCACTCTCTGGGTGAAGAAGTTCCTCCTCAGCTCAGTCTTAAATGGCTTCCCCTTAATCCTTAGACTGTGACCCCTGGTTCTAGTTTTCCCTAACATTGGGAACATTCTGCCCGCATCTAATTTGTCTAAACCAGTCAGGATTTTAAATGTCTCTATAAGATCCCCCCTCATTCTTCTGAACTCCAGAGGATACAAGTTCAGTTGACCCAATCTTTCTTGATATGTCAGTCCGGCCATCCCAGGAATCAATCTAGTGAACCTTCGCTCCACTCCCTCAATAGCAAGAATGTCCTTCCTTAAGTTAGGAGACCAAAACTGCGCACAATACTCCAGGTGTGGCCTCACCAAGGCCCTGTACAACTGCAGCATCACCTCCCTACTCCTGTACTCAAATCCCCTTACTATGAAGGCCATCATTCCGTTTGCTTTCTTGACTGCCTGCTGCACTTGCATTCCCACCTTCAGTGACTGATGTACCATGACGCCCAGGTCTCGTTGCACCTCCCCTTTCCCTAATCTGCCACCATTCAGGTAATAGTCCGCCTCTCTATTTTTACCACCAAAGTGGATAACCTCACATTTATCCACATTGTACTTCATCTGCCATACATTTGCCCATTCACCCAACCTGTCCAAGTCACTCTGTAGCCTCCTAGCATCCTCCTCATTGTTCACACTGCCTCCCAATTTAGTGTCATCCGCAAATTTGGAGATATTACATTTAATCCCTTCGTCCAAATCATTAATATATAATGTAAACAGCTGGGGTCCCAGCACCGAACCTTGCGGTACCCCGCTGGTCACTGCCTGCCATTCTGAAAAGTACCCATTTACTCCTACTCTTTGTTTCCTGTGTGCCAACCAGTTCTCAATCCACGTCAACACATTACCCCCAATCCCATGTGCTTTAACTTTGCTCACCAATCTCTTGTGTGGGACCTTGTCGAAGGCCTTCTGAAAGTCCAAATACACCACATCTACTGGTTCCCCCCTATCCACCCTATTGGAAACATCCTCAAAAAATTCCAAAAGATTTGTCAAGCATGATTTCCCTTTCACTGACTTGGACCTATCATGTCGCCACTTTCCAAATGGTCTGTTATGACATCTTTAATAATTGCTTCCATCATTTTACCCACGACCGATGTCAGGCTGACCGGTCTATAATTCCCTGCTTTCTCCCTCCCTCCTTTTTTAAAAAGAGGGGTTACATTGGCCACCCTCCACTCCATCGGAACTGATCCAGAGTCTAAGGAATGTTGGAAAATGATCGTCAATGCATCCACTATTTCCAAGGCCACCTCCTTAAGTACTCTGGGATGCAGACCATCAGGCCCCGGGGATTTTTCAGCCTTCAGTCCCATCAATTTCCCCAATACCTTTTCCCGACTAATAAGGATTTCCCTCAGCTCCTCCCTCTTACCAGATCCTCTGACCCCTTTTATTTCCGGCAGGTTGTGTGTGTCCTCCACAGTAAACACCGAACCAAAGTACTTGTTCAATTGATCTGCCATTTCCTTGTTCCCCATTACGACTTGCCCTGTTTCCGACTGCAGGGGACCTACGTTTGTTTTTACTAACCTCTTTCTTTTTACATATTTATAGAAGCTTTTGCAGTCCATTTTAATGTTCTCTGCAAGCTTCCTTTCATATTTTATTTTCCCTGCCCTAATCAAACCCTTCGTCCTCCTTTGCTGAGTTTTGAAGTTCTCCCAGTCCCCGGGTTTGCTGCTACTTCTGGCCAATTTGTATGCAACTTCCTTGGTTTTAATACTATCCCTGATTTCCCTTGTTAGCCATGTTTGAGCCACCTTCCCTTTTTTATTTTTACGCCAGACCGGGATGTACAATTGTTGTAGTTCATCCATGCGATCTCTAAATGTCTGCCATTGCCCTTCCACTGATAGCCCCTTAAATATCGCTTGCCAATTTAACCTCGCCAATTCACGCCTCATACCATCAAAGTTGCCCTTATTTAAGTTCTGGACCATGGTCTCTGACTTAACTGTTTCCTTCTCCATCCTAATGTAGAACTCCACCATACTATGGTCACTCTTCCCCAGGGGGCCTCGTACCACAAGATTGCTGATTAGTCCTTCCTCATTACACAACACCCAGTCCAGGATGGCCTCCCCTCGAGTTGGTTCCTCAACATATTGGTTTAGGAAACCATCCCTTAAACACTCCAGGAAATCCTCCTCCACCGTATTGCTTCCAGTTTGAGTAGCCCAATCTATATGCATATTAAAGTCACCCATGATAACTGCCGTGCCTTTTTTGCACGCACCTCTGATTTCCTGTTTCATACCCTCCCCCACCTCACCACTGCTGTTTGGAGGTCTGTACACAACTCCCACTAACGTTTTCTGCCCTTTGGTGTTCTGCATCTCAACCCATATTGATTCCACATCCTCAAAGCTGATGTCCTTCCTAGCTATTGCATTAATCTCCTCTTTAACCAGCAATGCTACCCCACCCCCTTTTCCTTTTATTCTATCCTTTCTGAATGTTGAATACCCCTGGATGTTCAGTTCCCAGCCTTGATTGTTCTGGAGCCACGTCTCTGTAATCCCAATCACATCGTATCCGTTAACATCTATTTGCACAGTCAATTCATCCACCTTATTACGGATACTCCTTGCATTAAGACACAGAGCCTTTAGGCTTATTTTATTAACATCCTTTGTCCTTTTAGACTTATGATTTAGTATGGCCCTTTGTGTTTCTTGCCTTTGTTTACTCGGCCTTCCCCTATTGTTTCTCACCCTTCTAACATTTGTTTCTGACTGCATATTACTTCCCCCTGTTTCGCTACATAGGTTCCCCTTCCCCTGCCATGTTAATTTAAATCCTCCCGAACTGCTTTAGCAAATATTACCCCGAGGACATCGGTTCCAGTCCTGCCCAAGTGCAGACCGTCCCTTTTGTACAGGTCCCACTTCCCCCAGAACTGGTTCCAATGCCTCAGGAATTTGAATCCCTCCCTCCTGCACCACTGCTCAAGCCACGTATTCAATCTCACTATCCTGTTCTCTCTATTCTGATTAGCTCGTGGCCCTGGTAGTAATCCAGAGATTACTACCTTAGAGGTCCTACTTTTTAATTTAGCTCCTAGCTCCCTAAATTCTGCTTGTAGGACCTCTTCCCGCTTTTTACCTATATCGTTGGTACCTACATGCACCACGACAGCTGGCTGTTCACCCTCCCTCTTCAGAATGTTCTGCAGCCGCTCCGAGACATCCTTGACCCTTGCACCAGGGAGGCAACATACCATCCTGGAATCTCGGTTGCGGCCACAGAAACTCCTGTCTATTCCCCTTACAATTGAGTCCCCTATCACTATAGCCCTACCACTCTTTTTCCCGCCCTGCTGTGCAGCAGAGCCAGCCATGGTGCCATGAACCTGGCTGCTGGTGCCTTCCCCTGGTAGGCCATCTCCCCCAACAGTATCCAAAGCGGCATACCTGTTTTGGAGGGAGATGACCACAGGAGACTCCTGCACTACCTTCCTGATATTGCCCTGCTTCTTGGTCACCCATACACTGTCTGTCCTAGCCTTTACCTGCGGTGTGGACAACTCACTAAATGAGCGATTCACCGAGTTCTCGGCATCGTGCATGCTCCAGAGTGAGTCCACCCGCAGCTCCAGCACCGCCATGCGGGCTGTCAGGAGCTTCAGCTGGACACACTTCCCGTACACGTAGTTGTCAGGGACACTGGAAGTGTCCCTGGTTTCCCACATGGCACAGGAGGAGCATGAAACGGGTCCGAGACTTCCTGTCATGACTTAACCCTTATGTTACTTTATTACTAAAATTTAAACTTATTTATCTTAGGTCCAGGAGTTAAGTCCCTGAAAACAAAATATAAAATCGAACCTACCTTTTAAATTCCCTCTACCCCTAAAGGTTAGAGGAGGTGGGAGGGTGGGAGTCACTACTAGTGTAGTGTCTCGGGTTTAGCAACCGCTCCACCTATATACGGGTACCAATGATTTGGCCCCGCCCCCTGCCTTTGAAAAAGCCCGCGAAGCTCTTACCCCGCTGGGGAAAAAGGCCACGTAGGTGAGTTTATTGACTCACCTCAGGCCTCTGCCGCTCCAACCAGGTCCGCTCCTCCTTCCCCGCTGCCGACCGCTCTGTGGGAGAGAGAAAGAAAGAAAGGCTCCTCCTCCCCCGCTGTTGACGCTGGTCTGAGGCCAGTGATGAGGAAAGACTGGATAGGCTGGGTCTATTTTCCTTGGAACAGAGGAGGCTGAAGGGAGACCTTATTGAGGTGTCTAAAGTTATGAGGGGCATATATAAAGTGGATAGAAAGGACCTATTTCCCTTAGCAGAGGGGTCAGTAACCAGGGGGCACAGATTTAAAATAATTGGGGGAAGGTTGAGAGGGGATTTGAGGAATTTTCTTCACCCAGAGGGTTGTGGGGGTCTGGAACTCACTGCCTGATAGGGTGGTAGAGGCAGGAACCCTAACCACATTTAAAAAGTACTTGGGTGTGCATTTGGGATGCTCTTAGCTGCAGGGCTACGGACCAAGAGCTGGGAAGTGGGATTAGGCTGGATAGATCTTTATTGGCCGGTGCGGACACGATGGGCCGAAAGGGCCTCCTTGCGTGTTGTAACTTTCTATGATTCTACGATTCGACATGGTTGACATCAGCTAACTGAGCACACATCGGGAATGGAGCCTGCTCTGTCTGGCTCAGTATCACACCAAGTGAGATCAAAAATTCAGCACAGATCTATAATAAAGCCTGCGCCCAATCTGCTCAACCTGCGGCCCAATACCAAACGCGATCAGTTCAGTTAACTCCGCACTGGCTCTTCCTGATCTGGGAAGGAGCTCATTACTACACATTAGATATCAGCATACGCTGGGAAAGTAACATAGGCCCTTCTTGGCCTTTTATCGACCCAGCATCACACCGGATGAGATGAGCTAACAGCCCAGGCTGCGGGTGGACACTGGAGACACACAGCTCTGAGTGGGCCTCAGTACCACAATGGTTGAGATCAGCTAACTGTACAAGCCGGGGATTGAACTCGGGCCCTCCCTGCTGCTGTGAAAGTCTCAGTAACACAGAGGGCGAGGTCAGCTAACTATACAAGCTGGGGATTGAACTCGGGCCCTCCCTGCTCTGTGAATGTCTCAGTAACATAGAGGGCGAGGGCAGCTAACTATACAAGCCGGGGATGGAACTCGGGCCCTCCCTGCTTTGTGAAAGTCTCAGTAACACAGAGGGCGAAGTCAGGTAGTTCGGCCCAGGGCGGGGATCATGCCAGGGCTCCTCCTTCTCCACGTTGTTCTAAGTAACAAGCATGGCAATGATGGAACCTTTGTCCTTCCCGTTCTGTTTGGAGCTCAGTACCATACTGGGTGATATCAGCTGAATCAGCACTGTCCGCGGCACGAACCCGGGCCCTATCTGCTCTGTTTGTGACTCCGTACAACACCTTGTGAAATCAGTTAAATTAGTATCGGAGGGGATTCCATGATGGGCTCATTATCACACTGGCTGGGATCAGTTAAGTCAGTAAAGGGCGTTATTGTATCCTGTCCTATCCATCTCCATGTTGGGCTCAGTATCACACTGGGTGAGATCAGCTAATTCAGTACTTGCCGAGAATGCAGCCTGGGTCCCTCCTGCTCTGTGTGGGTCAGTAATTCAGCATGTATGGTAGAACCACACTGCACATTATAATGCACTTTTGTCCATGGCTAAAACCTGTTGTTCATGTGTGATCCTCCTAAGTTTGGCCTCTTGATCTTTACATACTGCAAGTAAATGATGTCTTCGCCGTGAGTGTGTTTATTTCTGGTGTCCGACGTCATTCATTACTCAAACAGAAACTATTGTATTTCTATAAGCCAAACCTGGAAAGCCATGCAAGTAGCAGTATACAAGGGGTTCAGTCCTGCTATATCATGTAAAGAGTAAAATAAATAGCTCTGGCCAAATCGATCTCTGTGTATTGAGAGATATAATTGCATTTGAATGTAGGATTTTGCTAGTAAAGACCAGATTTCATGACCCTTACAATAGATCATTACATGTCTCTACAACAGAGGAATTTCACCTCACTCCTGTCACTCTACTATCAGAGGGTCATCATTATTATTGACTATATCGTTTTGTTTTGTGACGATACTGTGTTTGCATGCACTAACAGTTGCACTTTTCCCACCAGTTTGCAGCTATTACAGTCAATTGGGAGGTAATCGAGTTGTTTTCTGATGTAGAGCAGTACTGTATAAACTAACTATAACTACAAGCCCACTGACTCCCACAGCTACCTGGACTACACTTCCTCCCACCCCGCCTCCTGTAAGGACTCTATTCCATTCTCCCAGTTTCTCCGTCTCTGCCGCATCTGCTCTGATGATGCCACCTTCCATACCAGTGCTTCCGACATGTCTTCCTTTTTCCTCAACCGAGGATTCCCCTCTACCGTGGTCGACACGGCCCTCGACCGTGTCCGTTCTATCTCCCGCACTTCTGCCCTCACCCCTGCCCCTCCCTCCCGGAACCACGATAGGGTTCCCCTTGTCCTCACCTTTCACCCCACCAGCCTCCATATTCAACGGATCATCCTCCGCCATTTCCGCCACCTCCAGCGTGATCCCACCACCAAACACATCTTCCCCTCACCTCCCCTTTCAGCATTCTGCAGGGACCGCTCCCTCCGCGACACCCTATTCCACTCCTCTACCACCCCCAGCACCCCTTCCCCTTCGCCCGGCACCTTCCCGTGCACGCGCAGGAGATGCAACACATGCCCTTACACCTCCCCTCTTCCCACTGTCCAGGGCCCCAAACACCCCTTCCAGGTGAAACAGCGATTTACTTGTACTTCCTGCAATTTAGTATACTGTATTCGCTGCTCACGATGTGGTCTCCTCTACATTGGGGAGACCAAACGCAGATTGGGTGACCGCTTTGCGGAACACCTCCGTTCAGTCCGTAAGGGGGACCCCGAGCTCCCGGTGGCCTGTCACTTTAATTCACCGCTTCACTCCCACTCTGACCTCACCGTCCTCGGCCTATTACACTGTTCCACGGAAGCGCAGCATAAGCTCGAGGAACAGCACCTCATCTTTCGTTTAGGCACGCTACAGCCCTCTGGACTCAATATCGAGTTCAACAATTTTAGATCATAACCTCAGCTCTAATCACATTTATATTTTATTTTTTCCACCCTTTTATTTGCCCCCCCCCACCTACCTTTTTTTTTTCCTCCTAGAAGTTGGCAGCTGTCCTTCATTCTGCCAGTGGATTTCACACTTCTTTCAGCCTTAATCTGTCACATTAACACCACCTCTAGACTTGCATATCTCTTAATGTCTCTTCATCTCCCCCTTTGTTCTTTTATCCCCTCCCCCTTTTCCCAGCTTTACTCTGGCCTTAAATCTATTTGATTTCCAGCTCTTCACAGTTCTGACGAAAGGTCATCGACCTGAAACGTTAACTCACTTTCTCTCTCCACGGATGCTGCCTGGCCTGCTGAGTTTTTCCAGCGTTTTCTGTTGTTATTCCGTATAAACTAAACTGATCGCCGACAGTGAGCATTAGGATGTAGATTTAACTCAATTCTTCTTTTGGCACCTGAATTATCAATTCAAGCAGAGATGGTGTCAATGTGTGCCCAGACTTGGCTTATATAATCAACTAGTTAATAGAAACATAGAATCTAGGAGCAGGAGTAGGCCATTCGGCCCGTCGAGCCTGCTCCGCCATTCAATACGATCATGGCTGATCATCCAAATCCAGCACCCTGTCCCTGCTTTAATCCCCACAGTACACATATCCCACTCTACCCCCGTAACCCCACGTATTTAATTCCCCCTAACATATCCCAATAACCCCACATATTTAATCCCCCCTAACACTAAGGGTCAATTTATCATAGCCAAATCAACCTAACCCACACATTTTTGGACTGTGGGAGGAAACCGGAGCACCCGGAGGAAACCCACGCAGACACGGGGAGAATGTGCAAACTCCACACAGACAGTCACCCGAGGTCAGATTCGAACCCGGGTCTCTGGCGCTGTGAGGCACCAGTGCTAACCACTATGCCACCGTGTTGCATAGAAGGTTAATGCAGAAACGCTCGTCCATCTGTCCATTGTGTCTGTGCCGGGAAAGAGTAGCCTGGTTCCAGCTAGACAAAGAGCAGCGAGTTTACCTGTGGACGATCTGGGTTTCTGCCATTTGTGCACAAGCAACCCCCCCCCCCCCCCCCCCCACACACACACACACACACACACCTGGGAGGAAACCTCAGCCTTGAATGTTAACCAGTCTGACGTAAGATAAGTAACTCGCGTGTGTTGGTGTGAGGGACAGTGTGAAGCCAGGACAGGCAACTGTAACCTATGTGAGTCCACATGGGTCAGTAATTGTGTTTGGAATGCTTAAACATGGTAATGGGTTTACACAGATGTAGTGATCCGACAAAACACAATCCATCTTGTTAAACAGGGCGGAAGTTGGGTTACATTTATTGCTAAAGTGCATTCCGTCTTATGTCCTTGATCTTTGAGTTGACACTCTTGTTATCCTAAATAATATGGACGTATCACAATAAGGTTTTGTTTCTAGTTCACGGAACTGTCTCATGTTCAGCCTTGTAAAGGAATAATAAGACAACAGATCAGTCTGTTTGTTTATTTCCTGAAATCGACCTCTACCTCGAACTTTATACTTGAGAGGCGATTTACAGGGAATTGCAAAGAATCCACTTGAAGAATCGCACATAACACAACGGAAAACAGGCTAAAATAATATTAAAGATTAAACTTCTAAAAGGAGCAAGGAAGAGATCAAGGTAAAACTGGAGGGACTCGGACGTGAGGTTTCGGTCGGGGCCTCGCCCAGAGCGGGTGAAAGACCTGAAAACTTTCGACATTGCCAGAAGCTGGGATAGTTCTCCATAGAGCAGAGAATGTTCAGGGGAGATTTAATAGAGGAGTTCAAAAATATGAGGGGTTTGGATTAAATAAGGGGAGATTGTTTCCACTGGCAGGAGGGTCAGTAATCGAAGGACACAGTTTGCCGTTAATTGGCAAATGATCCAGAGAGGAGCTGAGGAGATGCTTTTTTTTTACATAGCGAGCTGTTACGATCTGGAATGCATTGCCTGAAAGGGTAATGGAAGCAGATTCAATAATAAATAAAATATTGAAAGTATACAGCTCCTTTCAATACCCCAGGACGTCCTAAAGCGCTTCACAGCATATAAGATACTTTTGAAGCGTAAACAGTGTTGTCATGTAGGGGGCAGGACACCCATTGTACACAGCCAGGTCTCACAAATAACCATGAGTTGATGACCAGATAATCTGTTTCATTGATGCTGGTTGAGGGATGAATATTATTCAGGACACTGTGGATACCTCCTCTGCGCTTTTCAAAATAGTGCTGTGGAATCTTTTCTGTTCTCCTGAGAAGGCAGACGGGGCCTCGATTTATCGTCCCATCCCAAAGACCGCACCGCCGACAGTGCAGCACACACTCAGTACTGCATTGAGATGTCAGCATAGATTTTGCGTTCAAGTCTATAGCGGGATTTTAACCAACTACCATCTGATTCAGAGATGAGAGAGCTACCACAGAGCCACTGCTGATACCTTTATAAATATAGTAACTTTCAAAAGGGAACTGGATATATATGTGAAAATTCAAGGTTTGCTTGGCTGTGAGGAAAGAATAGGGGAGTTGAACTTATTGGTTAACTAGTTCATAGAGCCGGGAGGGGCATATTAGGCCGCATGGTCTCCTTATGTGCTTTCTGATTATATGATTCTAGGCCGCTTGCGTTGCCCGCAATTTTCCACCCAATAATGTAAATGAAAATAAAGCTGACGAAACGCATCCATAATTTTCCAATAATCCGCCAGTTGTGCGTGTGAGATTCCGGCAGTGGTGCAGGTCTGGGAGATGGGGGTGCAGGTCTGGGAGATCCCAGCGCTGGAGTAGAAAAGCAAAATGTGGTTAAGAAAGAACTAATGGGTGTGGAATTAAAAGAGAATAGGAAACACCGTAGGACCAAGACAGTATGCAGGGAGCGATGTTAATGATTAAGGAAAAGCGTTTTAATTATCCAATTAATCTAACAGGTAGATAGTAAGGACCAGCAAAGGCCGTTTTGGTAAATATTCGGTCTAGAATACAAGTGAATCATTGAAGGCTTGTATGAGAGGCAGCGAGCAAGGTTTTTTTTTTAAATGTGCTACGTTATCCAACCGCACAACATGGAAATCTGGAATCCAGGGACCCAGACACCACGTGATAAAGGAATGGGGACTGACAGGAGTGATGGTTTACTGACACTGCTTCAAGTTTCCTCAACTAGGGAAGATTCCTGAGGATCCGACAGCGGCTGATATAATCCTAGTGTTTAAATTAAGGCCAGGAGAGAGCTAGTAGATGAACACCTGGGAGAGGAGCAATGTAAAAGGGAATTATATTGGTTTGAGGGGCGATGTGTCATCTTTAACTAACCTGCTGGAGTTTCTGAAACACATCACTGTCCTGTAGGGCAGGGGAAATGCAGTGGGAATGACCCAGTCTGATTTTAATAAAGCAGCGGACAAGGTTCCGCATCTACAAACGGTGAGGAATTACGGGATGGGTGGGAGATCTGGCGCTGTACAGAGGGCTCATTACAAAATGAAAGTAGGTTATCGACAAAAGGGAACATTTACGACTATAATGGATGGATGACGATTAAACCTCTGGAATCTTCCTCGGCAACAGTTTATTTTTATGATTTTCTTTAATAGAATCACAACGGGGATGAGGGTATGTAAGAAAAAAAATGAAACTGATACCAACAAACCGTAGAGTTTTATTGGCTGGAGTTAAGCCATTCTATCTGTATTGGTTCTTTGATACAGCAATCAAAAACTATCCACACTGTCCCCCTCTCTCCACAGGCATTTAGCTTCCTCTGCTTCAAATATTCATTCAACTTTCCCTTAACTATTCCCTGAGGCAAAACATTGCTTTTTCCAGCAGCTCTTTGCATAAAGAAGTTTCTGCTAACCTCTCTGCTCATCCCCTCTGTGATCATTTTAAGTCTATCACCCTTTATCACTCACTCAACAACTAGATGAAATTATCCCTCCATCTACACTCTGCCAATATTGTTCATAATTTCTAAAATCCTCGATTGAATATCCTCTTAGCTTTCGCTGCTCCAGTGCAAAATGTTCCAATATCTTGCCGCTCATCACCAGTATAGTCCTGATCCACGGCACCATCCTGGTGTATCTACACTGCCCGCTCTCAGTGGATTTAATGGCCTTTCCAAAATGAGGGACTGAATCTGTACCTGGTGTTGTAACGGCGCCCTCATCAACATTTTGTCAAAGTTTATCATCACTTACTTTTTTCTGTTCATCTATGCCCATGTCTATAAAACTCAAATTTCTGTAGGTTTATTCATGCACTTATCTACCCGCATAAGTGCTTTTATGGAATTAAGCATTTGGTCCGCTATCGCTCGCTGTTATCCACACCCATCAGCTCCTTCACATTGAGATTTTGCTCCCATTCCTTGGGGTTTCTCTCACAATCAGGGCAGATCACCGATCTACAATTTGTAACTGATTCAAAGTTGTTGGTATTTTAACTTATTATTTGGAACAATATGTAACCTCATAATAAGATGGCAATGACCAAAGATTCTTTCTGACCGCCTGCAAATGTTCAAACAAGCACAGAATACTTAATATCAGTTAAATTTTTGAAGAATTTCTGGCAGTGTTTTAACAGGTCACTTGCAACAATTGTAATAGTTCATAATTTTATGAAGAATCATTCATTTTACATTCCTTTACTTTTATTTGGGAGACTGATTGAGACAGAATATCAATAATATTATTCATGACAGTTTTATGGACAGCACAAAACTAGAGCAGACTCCATCTTTGTGCGGAGTGAGAGACACCAGTCAGCGCACAATCGAGATTTTAAGTCAGCATCTGGGACAAAAGAGGTGAAAGGTCACATCGATGAGCCGAGTTCCGACAGTTTTCGCCATTCGAACACTGATCACGTCACAAGAGCCCGCTTTATTTGTCAATGAGGAATGGAGTCCGATTGAGAGACCCGCGCCTGCAATATTCACACCAAACTTCCAGGAAAGTTACCAATATCGGCGATCGCAAGACCTTTGATTTTTTCGGCACCCAATGAAATATTGTTGATGATTTTAACCTGGAGCGGTCGATCCCAGTACCTGCAGTGTAAGGTGGATTCCTCTGTTGCCCACATGTCCGACTCCACTGCGGAACCTCATCATTTTTATCTTTGATCCCTGCACCTGAAATGCGCTAAATCTGCAGGAATAAGTTATGTTTACTCAGGGAAAGATGCGGGAAAAAACGAAAGCAATGCAGACATCAAACGCATGCCACAAAATGGAAGATATGTTTGTACAAGAACTTTACCATTTTTCACATTAACGGAAAGAAGGATATTCTACGGTGGGAAAGTAATTGAAATTGGGCTTTACTTATGAAGAAGCTTACGTTTGCCGTATTCATTTTATTCAGATTTTCTAACCAACCTTAGAATCAGTGTCCAGGGAGATTTCAACACATTCTTCAGCTCTTCTCTGAATTTCCTCTGGGTCGCTGCATAAATACACGGGTTTTGAAAACCACTTAAAAATTTTAACATGATTCCGGTTTCAGTGGCGATATATCCAGGGTCTGTGCGGTCACCTCGGTAATAAGTGGGGTTTGTCAGTCTGGTAATTGCGAAAGTCACGGCGGCAGTCAGCCACAACAATATAAAACTGCCCGATACAGTGAACAGTAAAATTATGGATTTCCTTCGTTTCCCCATCTCTGTATCGCTCTGATTTTGACTCCTGTATCCCTGGAGTCCCTTGCGGGCTCTGCTGGCCACTAATATACGTCTGACTGTCAAATAATTTAACAAGACAATTAAAGTTAAAGGAAGCCAAACGCCCCAGGCGCTGTGAAACCAGAGGTAGGCTACACCTGGAGGTGACGAAAAAAAAGCCACAAAGTTCTGGCAGCCCCACTGCACATTGTTAATTATTTGTTCAGGTTCAAAAGCAAAAAAATGGGAATGTCCTTTAAAACGATTAGTACCGTGAACGTTGTTATAACCGCGGCCGCGGTTCTCTTGGTGCAATCATTTACTTTAAACTTCTGGCAGCAGATAACTACAAATCGATCAAATGTGAAGGAGACAGTGAACCAAACAGACATACCGAGGTTGACAGCAGCCATGTATAGAATGAACTTACACACGGGAGTGTGGGACAGGAATGAAAGTGGAAAGTGATAACATAAAACATGATACACTATTACATTGAAATCATGATCAGTAGATCTGCTGTTGCCATGGCCACCATGTAGACAGAGATACACTTGGAAAGGCCACAGTTTCCTCGGGAGAGAATCACAATTGTCACCAAGTTCGCTGTAAGAAAGAGGAGAAAAATAATGTTCCAGTGTCTGATTGAAATGTATATGGAGGTACCTGTCGAGAGCATTTTAATTAATTCACTGTGATTATCAACATGGAGCAGTGTGAGAACAGGATTAGTATTGGAGCCATTACCTGGGAAACCCACCCACACATTTTAATGAGCTGCTGCAGCGCTCACTCTGCACGGAGTGACAAGACGGTCCGGAAATCGGCTAAAATCCTTGTGTTGGATCTTCAAAGAACATTGTGACATCAGTGAGGTTATCGGATTACACAGAACACGTGATTCACAAGTTGCTTCCGATATCTGCCACAGTGTAATGCTGACATCTGGAAAAAAAGTTACCTTCTCAAACCGGCTGCATGTACATGGATACAGTTAACCTCGATTAACAACAAACAGTTTACAATGTCTCACCAGGTACACCGAAGCCTGCGAGAATGGGGTAGCAAATCTCTTTTATCAACAGCATCTCTAGTTGCCCCATTTTCTGTGAGAATGGATGAATTCTGTAGGAGATGAAAGACTCTGACTGGCTCACGGCTGAGGCAATGGAAGAGAAGCTATATTTATCCACACATCAATCCTCCAGGGAGTCAATCAGGTTAAATCTTAATTAACATTAGTTACAGTCATTTAACAAATAGACTCAGGCATGTTTTTATTGTCTGACACGTCAGATTAAACTAAATAGAAGAAATTGTTATTGGAAAGTTTAATAAACACATGCATAATTCAACATTATTTACAATTAGAGAGTTCAATCTGCCAGTACTGCTGCTGCCCCTCTTACGACAGCATCAGTGAAGGCAACTCCCCCAGCACTACACGCCCTGACCCAATCCTTGACATAGTCTTATTGCTCCAACCCCTCCAGAACAGGCGGTGAACCAAATCTTGCGGTATTTGTTATGACGGCAGTCATGTGTCATTAAAGTTAATCGTGTTCCTCTGGTAGTTGTAGTAAGCCCACACTTACACTAGAGCTGAGAGTGCTTCTCCTGTATGTGTGGACGCCCTACACTTAAACTAGAGGTGACCGTGCTTCTCCGGTACTATTGGTACCCCTACACTTACAATTGGGGCAACACGGTGGCATAGTGGTTAGCACTGTTGCCTCACAGCACCAGGGACCCGGGTTCGAATCCGGCCTCGGGTGACTGTGTGGAGTTTGCACATTCTCCCCGTGTCTGCGTGGGTTTCCTCTGGGTGCTCCGGTTTCCTCCCACAGTCCAAAGATGTGCGGGTTAGATTGATTTGGCTATGATAAATTGACCCTTAGTGTTAGGGGGGATTAATTACATGTGGTTACGGAGATAGGGTGGGGTATGTGTCGGTGCAGGCTCGATGGGCCGAAATGGCCTCTATCTGCACTGTGGGGATTCTGTGATTCTGTGATTGTGAATAGAGACAGTGCTCCCCTGGTACTAGTGGAACCCATGCACTTACACTGGAGGAGACAGTGCGCCCCTGGTACTAGTGGTCCCCCTAAACTTACACTAGAGGAGACAGGCTCCTTCAGTACTAGTGGTACACTACACTTCTACTCGAGGTGATGTTGCTCCTCCGGTACTAGCGATACTAGCGATACCCCTGCACTTAGACTAGTGCTGGATGTGAACGTCCTGTTCTGGTGATTCCCCACACTTACACCAGCAGTGCTCCTGCTTCTACTGTACGAATGGCACCCCTACAAATACACTAGAGGTGACCGTGCTAGACCAGTGGTAGTGGTAACCTGCAATTACACACGAGCTGACCGTGCTCCTCTGGTACTCGAGCTGGGTCTAGTGGTAAACCTGTACTTACACTAGAGGAGACAAGTACGCCTTTGATATTAGTGATACCCTACACTTATACTAGATGTGACAGTACTACTCCTGTAAATGTGGTGTCCATACACTTACGCTGGTAGTGGCAGTGCTCTTCAGGTATTAGTGGCAGCGTACATTTACACTAGAGCTGACCGTCCTCCTCCGGTACCAGCAGTACCCCAACACTTACACTAGTGGTGAACGTGGTCGTGCGGTACTAGTCGTTCCCTCACTTACATCAGCGGTGATTCTGCTTCTATGGTACTTGTGATAACCCTACACATACACTAGATGTGACCGTGCTCCTCTGGTAATATGGTGTCTACAGTAGCACCAGACGTGACACTGCTCTTCCACTGCTATAGCTAATTCTATTCCTGTTCATGGCCCCACACTTGTTGCAGTGACGGAGAACCATCGACTGCACTACTGTCGAGGACTCTGCTTTTTCAGCACTGTTGTAATACCTACTGCTGGGAAATAATTAGTGAGCAGTTTTACAGCACCAGTAGTAGACCTACTAGGGGACACAAGAAAGAATACAAGGACATAAGAAATTATGAGGGTCCTAGATAAATTGGATAGGAAGGGCCTATTTCATTTAGCAGGGAGGTCAATATCCAGAGGGCATCAATTGAAAGTAATTGGTAGAATGATTAGAGGGGAGATGACGATAATCTTTTTCACCCCGATGGGGTCAGGAACTCACAGCCTGAAAGGTGCAGGAGAGGCAGAGACACTCATCACATTTAAAAAGTACTTGGAAATGGACTTGAAGTGCCGTAACCTACAAGGCTACGGATCAAAAGCTGGAAGGTGGGGTTAGGCAGTCTGGCACTTTCTCGGCCGGCACAGACACGATGGGTCGAAAGACCTCTTTCTTTGCCATAAATTTCTATATTCTATTATTCTATTCGAACTTTCGAGCCTGCTCCGCCATTCAATAAGGTCATGGTTGATCTTCTACCTCAACTCCACCAGAATTCCCAAATCTCTTGGTTCCCTGAGTATCCAAAAACCTCTCTCAGCCTTGAATATAGTCAACAAAAGAGCATCCACAGTCCTCTGGGGTAGCGAAATCCAAAGATTCACAACCCTTTGAGTGAATAAATCTCTCCTCCTCTCAGTCCTAAATGGCTGATCCTTTATTCTAAGATTGCGACACCTAGTTATAGACTCTCCAGCCAGGGGAAACAACCCCCAGCATGTACCGTCCCCTCATCCCAGGAATCAGCCTAGGGAACCTATGTTGCACCCCATCCAAGGCTAGTGTATCCTTCCTTAGGTAAGGAAAGAAAGGCTTGCATTTTTTTAGCGTCAATTCACGGCCACCGGACGCCTCAAATTGCTTTACAGTCAGTGAAGAACTTTTGAAATGGAGTCACTGTTGTATTGTGGAAAACTCAGCAAGCTCCCACAACAGCAATTATCTGTGTTTGTAATGGTGGTACTCCGGGGATGACAGGGCAGACGGGATCGCGGTTTAACGTCTCATCCGAAAGACGGCACTATCTGACAGTGCAGCACTCCACTGGAGTGTCAGCCTAGCTTTATGTGCTCAAGTCCCTGGAGTGGGACTATGAACCCACAACCTTGATGACTCAGAGGCGAGTGTGATACAGCTGACACTGATCAAAATTGTACACAGTACTCAAGGTGTGGTCTCGCCAAGGCCCTATACAATTGCAGTAAGACTTCTCTAATCTTTTACTCCAATCTTTTTGAAATGAAGGCTAACAAACCATTTACTTTCCTAATTGTTTGCTGCACCTTCATGTTAACTTTCCGTGATTTGTGTACAAGAGCACCCAGGTCCCTCTGAATAACAACATTTCCCAATCTCCCACCATTTAAAAATATTCTGCTTTTCTATTGTTCCTACCAAAGCGGATAATTTCAGATTTTCCACAGTGGATTCCATCTGCCATGCTCTTGTCCACTCACTTAACCTGTCGATATCCATTTGCAACCTCTTTGCATCTTCCTCACAACTTACTTTCCCACCTAGCTTTGTTTCATCAGCAACCTTGGTTACATTACACTCGTCCCCTCATCTAATCCATAGATATAGATTGTAAACAGCTGTGGCCAAGCATTGATCCTTGCGGCACCCCACAAGTTGCAGCCTGCCAATCTGACAATTACCTGGTTAATTCCTACTCTCTGTTTTCTGTCGGTTAACCAATCCTCTATCCATGTCAATATATTACCGCAAACTCATGAGCCCTTGTCTTGCATTGCAAACCTTTATGTGGCAACTTATCGAATGCCTTTTGGAAATCCAAATTTACTACATCCACTGTTATCCCCTTAACTACTTTGTTAGTTACAACCTCAAAAAACTCTATTAGATTTGTCAAATACGGCTTGACATTCATAAATCCGTGTTGACTATGCCCAATCATATTATGACTTTCTAAGTACCCTGTTACCGAGTCCCAAATAATACATTATTTGATTAGCATTTTCACTACTACTGTTGTCAGGCTAGCTGGCCTGTAGTGACCCATTTTCTCTCTTGCTCCTTTCTTGAATATCGGAGTTAATTTTGACACTTTCCAATTGGTGGGGACCGTTATTGAAACTAGGAAATTCTGGAAAACCAAAACCAATGTATCCAGTATCTCTCTGGCCACCTCTTTTAAAACCCTAGGTTGTAGGCCACAATGTTCAAGGGATTTGCCGGCTTTTAGTCCCATTAATTTATCCACTTTATTTATTTACTAATTCTAATTTCTTTAAGTTTCTCATTCCCTCTAGACACGTGGTACCCCACTATTTCCGGAATATTTTTTATGTCTTCTTCCATGAGGACAGATAGAAAGTATTTGTTCAATGTCTCTGCCATTTCCATATTACCCATTATAATTTATCCTGTCCCTGTCGGTAATGGTCTTTAATGGGACCTTGGGAGGCCGCCAAGCGAAGGTCAGTAAAACAGTTTTTGATTTTCCTTAATGTGGAGTCAGATGGTGCAGGATTGGGACCTGGGCTCACCCTGTTACCTTTGGCCTCCCTCCATTCCCCAAGGGCTGGGTCGCTGTCGGTGCAGCCGAATTTTTCTGTGTCTCGACCAACGAGCTACATCGGACAATTGGCGTCTGAAGCTCGCAGACTTTAATTGGAGAAAACAAGAATCCCAATTTTCAGTGAGCTTCGGCCCCACGTCTTTGAACGTATGTTCAGCTTGGCCATCATTTCTGGCACTAGACTGATGTCTCCCCCAGAGTACAGAATGTGTAACGAAAATCTGGCGGTACTAATGAAGGACGGTTGATCCACATTATCATCAACAACATCCTGCCTATACATCGCGCCTTTAACGTAGTAAAAGGGTCCAAGGCGCTTCACAGGAGCGATTATCAAACAAAATTTGATACCGAGTCACATAAGCAGATATTAGGACAGGTGACTAAAAGGTTGGTCAAAGAGGTAGATTTTAAGCAGCGCTTTAGCGGAGGAGAGGGAGAGCCTGACAGGTTTAGGGAGATGTTAGCAGGGTTTAGGGCTTTTGCAGCTGAAGGAACGGCCGCCAATGGTGGAGTGATAAAAAACGGGGTGCACATGAGGACAGAATTGTAGGAGCTAAATATCTCGGAGGGTTGTAGGGACTGGAGCAGATTACAGAGATAGAGAGGGCGTGGCTATGGAGGGATTTGTAAATATGGATGAGCATTTTCAAATGGAGGCATTGCCAGACTGTGAGTCAATGTCGTTCAGTGTGTTCAGGGGGTAATGTGTGAACGGGAATTGGTGCGAGTTAGAATGCAGGCAGCCGAAGTTTGGATGAGCAGAAGTTTACCGAGGGTCCAAGGTGGATGACCGGCCAGGAGAGCAGCGAAATAGTCCAGACTTGATGTAACAAAAGCAAGGCTGAGTGTTTCAACACCTGTTTTAGGCCCTTACATTTAGCTGGAAATCTATCACACAGAAACAGAAATAGGTGTGTGCAAATGAATGATGCGTTGTGAGTCTAGAAATTACTGTTTGCGATATTAGCACATTAAATCGTAATATTTACAATAGAATCCCTCTGTACGGTTTTAATGCCGGTTTTGACATTTATATCATGAATGGCAGGCGAAGTTGCTTGAAATGATTGAGTAACTATTCCGATACCAATACTGTGCAGCTAAGCATCGGAAAGAAAGACCGGGCTAATCTGAACCTTATTTCAATGGAGAGGAAAATCGGGCGGAGTATAAAACGAAAGGTAACCCAGAACCTGCCCGTTTCTCGCATAACCGGTTTGGTTAAATTACCCCTCCTGGCGTGTTATCCAATACTTTGATAAAGAACGCCAGTACCATGTTGCTCCTTGTGAATAACTTTGTTGACTCGCTGGTAGTTTCCTCCCAAATTACCCAGCACCGTTCCATTTCCACAACCTGCCTGAATCGTTTCCCTGCAGATTCCTGTGTCTCTGTGAGCTGGAGGTCACCGCATGTGATCTTAGAGGAAGAATGCAACCTGTGACATTCCGCTTCTTTAGAGGAGGTGTTCACCAATTTAAAAAGGAAATAACATTTTCCAATCAGGCGTCTGCTGACTGCAAGGCCTCTCCCCAGGCTTTCAGTCTAGAACCGGAAATCCGCCCCAGTTCCTCATAGTCTGGTACAAACACGTGATATTGGATATAGTGATATGGGCACAACGCGTGCAGCAGCTGACGTCTGCATTTCCTATTCCATAGGGCAGCCCACTTAGGCAACTAATTGCTAAGACGCACAGAGTAGGAATGTCCCAGGTTCTAGACTGGCGTAGAAATAGTTGGGAGTATGAACGGGAAAATGATTACCGCTCTTGGAGGCAATTTTAACCTAACCTGGCAGTCGGGAAACTGATGGAATCGGGTGAACGCGGGATTTGCTCGCCGCCTGATTTTACTCTCATTGAATTCAACGGAGAGTAATATAGAGGGGACACGGGTGGGGAGGATGTAAAACTGGCTTTCCACCCGTTACTGTCAGATTCCTGCCCGGCCTGTTATGTTAAAATTACCCCAGTGCGAGGGGTGTGTGTGTGCGTGGGGGGGGGGGGGGGGGGGGTGAGCCCAGGTCCAGGTCCAGGTATGAGTGAACACTCACCGGGCAGGCTGAGAAATGTCGTGTTGACACCCACCTGATTGCCTGACTGATCGCCGCCATAAACAAGTAATGAAGCTCATCAGAGGTGAAAGGTGAGACGCGTGATTTGCAGGAGGTGTAGGAAGAAAATAAGATCGCCTTAAATCAAGAAAGTAATAGCGCCGTTGATAGTTTATTTCTACCCTTTAAGAAACACATTCATTACTGCATCAGAGATCAAAAAGGTTGTTCACTACAGAAAGTCCAAAGAATCAGATCTGGTCACTGTTATATTCCAGCTTGATTTTTCCCACTATAAACCGATGCGAAATGTGTCAAATTTCTCTTTATTCTGCTTATTTAAGAGCTGGTATTGCTGGTAATACCTTTAGCTTCACAGGTGTTGTTCGGTTCAAAACTGGACTAGACGGCACTGCAACAAGTAGTCTTCTTGCTGAATCAGTAAATCACAGAATGATACGGCACAGAAATAGGCCATTCGGCCCATCGTGCCTGTGCTGACTCTCTGAAAGAGCCATCCAATTACACCCACTCTCTTGCTCTTTCCCCATAGCCCAGCAAAATTTTCTGTTATAATTTTATATCCACTTCCTTTTTGAAAGTTACTATTGAATCTGATTCCACCTCCATTTCAGGCAGTGTGTTCCAGATCACAACAACTCGCTGCGTAAATACATGTCTCTTATCTCATCTCTCCTGTTGCACTTTTGCGAATTACATTAAATCTGTATCCTCTAGTTACTGACTTTTCGGCCAATGGAATTAGCTTCTCCTAATTTACTCTATCACAACGCCTCATAATTTTGAACACCACTAATTAATCTTCCCTTATCCTTCCCTGCTCTAAGGAGAATAATCACAGCTCTCGACATAACTGAAACCCGTCCTCCCTGCTAAAATTCTAGCAAATCTCCTCTGCACCATTCCAATGTCCTGATATCCTTTCTACAGTTTGGTATCTAGAATTGGACACAATGCCCCAGTTGAGGTTTAATCAATGATTTACAAAGATTTAGCATAACTTCCGTGCCTTTGTACGCTGTGCCTCTATTTACAAAGCAAATTATCCCGTATGCTAATTAAGAGCTTTTTCAGATTCTCCTGCCACTATCAAGGTTTTGTGCCCCTGAGCCCCCAGGTCTCTCGGTTCCAGCATTCCCTTTCAAAATTTACTGTTTTGTTCATAAAGATTCTCCTCATTCTTCCTCCAAAAATGCATCATTTCGTACGTTAAATGTCCACTGTAATGTGTCCCATTGTACGACCTCCATTCTATAACGGTGGTGGCATCAGATTGTTGTAGGCTGGACCTCAGGGATTGTTGTTTCAGATGTGCTGTCCTGATCAGTAGACTCATTGGAAGGCTGATAAGGAAAGCGGAATTGTTGGGAAACAGTAACTAAATAAACAAATCAATAAATATGCAAACAAACAAACAAACTGAGGTAAACGATGATAATTTCCTCCACGTAATATGTGAAATTCCTCGATAAATAAGAATTGCGGCATACGTTATAATGGGCTAGAATTTACTGTCAAAATAATGGTGCGGCAAATTGCACTCACTGTTATTTATTCACAAATGGGACAGCGACCTCGAGCCAGCACAGATGCGCAGTTCAACGCGAAAACCTGGAGTTAATGTCCGAGAACCACCGCTATTCGTCAAGCTGCTCGAAATTGGCATCTCGCTGTCTGGCTCCCCATTCAAATGTACTGAGCTGCGTTAATTTCCTACACCTGCATGGTAGAGAGGCATCAATCTCACCACAGAAAGCTAGGGATTGTCCATATCAGTCAAAGTAGCATTTCTAAAAGTCTGACCATTTTCAATTACTGAAAACAACCTTTCCAGCACTGATAATTAACCTTTACGAATGTGGAGTCTCATTCCTTCAGATATTAATTGTTGACAGAGATTATTTTTCAAATTAAAATTTAAAACGAATAGTTTATCTTTCTTTTTGTCTCTTTTTTCTCTCTCTGATAACAATTTTTATTTCCCTTTCTCTAATTCACTTTCATACCTGATTTAACATTGAATACTTATTCAAACTTACACTTCCTGTCTCACAATCTGCACTGTTCAGACTTCAATCCTTCACTATGATTGGTGAAGGGGATACACAATTGCTTGTTCTGTTCACACAGGTCCCAGATGCCCTGTAGAGGGCGCCGCAACGTTTGGATCTGTTACTGCAACTTCAAGTACAATATGACATAGGAATTAAACAGACATCTCCATCCTCAATGATGGCGAACCCCAGCACACGAGTGCAAAAGACAAGTCTGAAGCGTTTACAACAATCTTCAGCCAGAAGTGCTGAGTGGATGAACCATATCGACCTCCTAATGAGTTCCCCACAATCACAGAAACCAGTCTTCAGCCAATTCAATTCACTCCACGTGATATCAAGAAACGACTGAGCGCACTGATTACAGCAAAGGATTTGGGTCCCGACAGCATCCCGGCTTTCACGCTGAAGACTGGGGCACCAGAACTAGCCGCACCTCCAACCAAGCTGTTCCAGTACAGCTGTAACACTGGCATCTATCCGACAATGTGGAAAACTGCCCAGGTACTTCCTTTCCACAAACAGCAGGACAAATCCAATGCGACCAATTACAGCAAAATCAGTCTGCTCTCAATCATCAGCAAATTATTGGAAGGTGTCGTTGACAGTGCTATCAAACGGCACTTGTTAACCAATAACCTGCTCACCGGTACTCAATTTGCGTTCCGCCAGGACCACTCGGCTCCAGACCTCATTACAGCCTTGGACCAAACATGGACAAAAGTACTGAACACCAGTGGTGAGGTTTGATTGACAAGCGCTTGACAACAAGGCTGCATTTGACCCAGTGTGGCATCAAGGAGACCAAGTAGAATTAAAATCAATGGGAATCAGTCGGCAAATCTCCACTGGCTGGAGTCATATCTAACACAAAGGAAAATGGTTGTGGTTGTTGGAGGTCAAACATCTCTGCCCCAGGACATCGCTGCAGGAGAACCTGAGGGCCGTGTCCTAGGCACAACCATCTCCAGCTGGTTCATAAATGACCTTCCCACCACCATACGGTCAGAAGAGGTGATGTTTGCTGATGATTGCATTGTGTTCAGTTCCATTCACAACTCCTCAGATAAAGATGCAATCCATGCCCGCATGCAGCATGACCTGGACGACCTCCTGGAGTTTTTTGAGGATGTAGCTGGTAGAATAGATAAGGGAGAACCAGTGGATGTGGTGTATTTGGATTTTCAGAAGGACTTTAGTAAAGTCCCACGTAAGAGGTTAGTGTGCAAAATTAAAGCACATGGGACTTTTTTGTATTCGTTTATGGGATCAAGGCATCACTGGTATGCCAGCATTTATTGTCCATCCGTAGTTGCCCTTGAGAATGTGGTGGCGAGCTGCCTCCTTGAACCGCTGCAGTCCGTGTGGTGATGGTACTCCCACAGTGCTGTTAGGTAGGGATTTCCAGGAATTTGACCCAGCGCCGATGAAGGATCGGCGATATACTTCTAAGTCAGGATGGTATGTGTAACTTGGAGGTTAACTTGGAGGTGGTGGTGTTCCCATGCACCTGCTCCCCTTCTCCTTCTAGGTGAAAAAGGTCGCGGGTTTGGGAGGTGCTGCCGAAGAAGCCTTGGCGAGTTACTACAGTTGTACTTGTAGATGGTACAGACTGCAGCCACGGTACGCCGGTGCTGGAGGGAGTGAATGTTTAATGTGGTGGATGGGGTGCCAATCAAGCGGGCTGCTTTGTCTTGGATGGTGTCGAGCTACTTGACTGTTGTTGGAGCTGCACTCATCCAGGCAAGTGGAGAGTATTCAATCACACTCCTTACTTGTGCCCTGTGGATTGTGGAAAGGCTTTGGGGAGTCAGGAGGTGAGACACTCGCTGCAGAATGACGAGACTCTGACCTGCCATTTATGAGGCTGGTCCAGTTAAGTTTCTGGTTAATGGTGACCCCCTGGATGTTGATAGTGGGGGATTCAGCGATGGTAATGCCATTGAATCTCAAGGGGAGGTGGTTAGACTCTCGCTTGTTGGAGATACTCATTGCCTAGCACTTCTATGGCGCAAATGTGAACTGCCACATATCAGCCCAAGCCTGAACACCGACCATGTCTTGTTGGATGCGGGCACGGACTGTTTTATTATCTGTGGAGTTGCGAATGGCGCTGAACAATGTGCAGTCATCAGCGAACATCCCTATTTCTGAACTTATGTTGAAGGGAAGGTCATTGATGAAGCAGCTGAAGATGGTTGGCCCTCGGACACTGCCCTGAGGAACTCCTGCAGCGATGTCCTGGGGCTGTGATGATTGACCTTCAACCACCACAACCATCTTCCTTTGTGCTAGGTATGACTCCAGCCAGTGGAGCGTTTTCCCCCCGATTCCCATTGACTTCAGTTTTACTATGGCTCCTTGATGCCACACTCGTTCAAATGCTGCCTTGATGTCAAGGGCAGTAACTCTCACGTCACCTCTGGAATTCATCTCCTTTGTCCATGTTTGCACCAAAGCTATATTGAGGTCGGGAGCTGAGTGGTCTTTCCGGAACCCAAACTGAGCATCAGTGAGCACGTTATTGGTGAGTAAGTGCCGCTTGATAGCACTGTCGATGACACCTTCCATCACTTTGCTGATGATTGAGAGTAGACTGATGGGGCGGTAATTGGCAGGGTTGGGTTTGTCCTGCTTTTTCTGGACAGGACATACCGGGGCAGTTTTCCACATTGTCGGATAGATGCCAGTGTTATAGCTGTACTGGAACAGCTTGGCTAGAGGCACGGCTAGTTCTGGAGCTCAAGTCTTCAGCACGATAGCTGGGATGTTGTCGGAGCCCATAGCCTTTGCTGTATCGAGTGCGCTTAGCCGTTTCTTGATATCACGTGGAGTGAATCATATTGTCTGAAGAATGGCCTCTGTGATGGTGGGGACCTCGGGAGTAGGCCGATATGGATCACCCAATCGTCACTTCTGGCTGAAGATGGTTGCAAACGCTCAGCCTTGTCTTTTGCACTCATGTGCTGGGCTCCACCATCATTGAGGATGGGGATATTCTTGGATCCTCCTCCTCCCGTTAGTTGTTTAATGGTCCACCACCCTTCACGACTGGATGTGGCAGGACTGCAGAGCTTCGATCTGATCCTTTGATTGTGGGATCACTTAGCCCTGTCTATATTAGGTGTAATATACTGGCATGGATTGAAAATTGGTTAACAGACTAGAAACAAAAAATATAAATAAATGTGTCTTCTTCGGAAAGGCAGGCGGTGACTGGAGGAGTACTGCAGGGATCAGTGCTTGGGCCCCAGCTATTCACAATATATATCAATTATTTGGATGAGGGAAACAAATGTAATATTTCCAAGTTTGCTGACGACACGAAACTAGGTGGGATTGTGAGTTGTGAGGAGAATGCAAAGAGGCTTCACGGTGCTTTAGCCAAGTTGCATGATTGGGCAAATACATGGCAGATGCAGTATAATGCGGATAGCTGTGAAGTTATCCACTTCGGTAGGAAAAACAGAAAGGCAGCTTATTATTTAAATGCAGACAGATTGGGAAATGTTGATGTAAAAACGGACCTGGGTGTACTTGTACACCAGTCACTGAAAGCAAACATGCAGGTGAAGCAAGCAGTTAGGAAGGCAAATGGTATGTTGGCCTTCATTGCAAGTGGATTTGAGTACGGGAGCAAGGATGTCTTACTACAGTTATACAGGACCTTGGTGAGACCACACCTGGAGTACTGTGTGCAGTTTTGGTCTCTTTACCTAAGAAAGCATATACTTGCCATAGAGGGAGAAAAGCTAAGGTTTACCAGACTGTTTCTTGGGATGGCAGGACTGTCGTATGAGGTGAGATTGGGTCGACTAGGCCTGTATTCACTAAAGTTTAGAAGAATGAGAGGGGATCTCATTGAAACGTATACAATTCAGACAGGGCTAGCCAGACTGGATGCATGGATGATGATTCCCCTGGCTGGTGGGCGAAAACGAAGGGTCACAGTCTCAGGATACGGCGTAGGACATTTAGGACTGAGATGAGGAGACATTTCTTCCCTAAGAGATTGGTGAACCTGTGGAATTCTCTACCGGAGATGGCTGTGGAGGACAAGTCATTGAATATATTTAAGAAGGAGATAGATGGATTTCTAGACGCAAAAGACGTGAAGTGGTATGGGGAGAGAGCGGGAATTTGGTATTGAGATCGAGGATCAGTCATGATCATATTGAATGGCGGAACAGGCTCGATGGGCCGAATGGCCTGCTCCTGCTCCTATTTTTTATGTTTCTACGTTTCTATTCAGTCTTGTTCTGATAAGTTGCAACGAACATTCGCGGCACACAATTACCAGTCAATGACTATCTCCAACAAGTGAGAGTCTAACCATCTCCCCATGACATTCAAAGGAGTTATCATCGCCGAATCCCTCACCATCAACACCCTGGGGGGTCACCATTGACCAGAAACGTAACTGGTCCAGCCACGTAAATACCGTGAACACAAGATCAGTTCAGAGGCTGTGTATTCTGCGGCGAGTGTTTCGCTCCCCAAAGCCTTCCCGCATCTAAAAGGCACTACTGAGGAGTGTGATGGCATACTCTCCACTTGTCTGGATGAGTGCAGCTCCAACAACACTCAATAAGCGCGACACCATCCAAAACAAAGCAGCCCACGTGATTTGCAGCACATCCAACACATTAAACAATCAACCCCTTCACCACCGGCACACCGTGGCTGGAGTGTGTACCATCTACAAGATGCACTGCAGCAACTCCTCAAGGCTCCTTCGGCAGCACCTCCCAAACCAGCGAACCCTACCACCTAGAAGGACAAGGGCAGCAGGCGCATGGGAACACCACGACCTCCAAGTTCCCCTCCAAGTTACACACCATCCTGACTTGGAAATATATCACAATTCCTTCGTCGTTGCTGGGTCAAAATCCTGGAACTCTTTCCCTAACAACACTATGGCAGTATCTTCACCACACGTACTGCAGCGGTTCAAAAAGGCGGCTCACCACCACCTTCTCAAGGGCAACTAGGGATGGGCAAATGATGCTGGCCTTGCCAGCGTCGCCCACATCCAAGCAACATATACAAAAAAGTCTAACGAATGGCGGGCGCGGTTCGTCAAATGGCTACAGTAAATCCTGGTGCAATATATCTCATTGCAATACCATTGGGAGATGAATTTTTGGAGTCAATATTCAGCAGAACCGGAAATATTGATGTGTAATTTGCTCTTGTAACTACAAACCTTATTGAATTGTATTTTGGAATGATTCCACAACTTCTTGCCTACGAAAATCGAAATGACAATTGATATCAACAATTCCAACATTGCCAGCAGGTAGAGAGCGAGTATGGGACTGGAACGGTATATCTGTGGATCAGTGGCAAGAACATGTTCAGGGCAAACAGAAATAAGCAACAAGAACATTCGTATATACAGAGACACCACATTTCAAGGAGAATCTCAAATCGAAACTTACACATTAGCCAATTTTTGGCCAATGAAGAATGTTGGAAGCGGAATTGAACTCTGCCAGTACTGCTTAACGAGCATCGGAAATCTGTTTTACGCCCCTCCCGATTTTCCTCTCCAATTGAATTCAATGGAAAAGAAAATCGGGAGGAGCGTCATGCAGACTATTTTCACCCCCATTGTCTCAATATTAGGCAACCTCCCAAAGGGCATCAAGAATATGTCTTCAGCTGAAAGCATATTTCAGTGTGGGGGAGGTAATTAATGGACCAGGGCGTGGAAATATTATTCAGTCCCCGTTTGCAAGTCTGAACTTTCCCTATAGATAAAAAAACTGATCGTAATGTTGGAAGTCTAGGAGAACATTTCATTGAAGCTTCTCTGCACTCCAGGCTGAGGAGAGAGTAGCCGCAAAACACAGGAGTTAGAGTGCCGCCACAGGCCGACTGGTGCAATTACAGCATAACTTCTGCTCGTTACAAACGTGAACAGATGGAAGTATAATTTGAAAAGTTGTATCAGGTTGGGTACTTAGAAAGTACGGACAGGCCAAAGGTTGCTTTAATCCCCACAGTACCAATTCATAGAATCATAGAATGATACAGCAGAGAAGGAGGCAATTCGGCCCATCCTGCCTGTGCTTGCATCTTGAAAGAAATACCCAATTAGACACACTGCCCTTTCTTCGTAGCCCCGCAATTTTTTTTCTTTCAAGTATTTATCCAATTTCCTTATGAAAGTTACATTTGAATCAGTTTCCACCACTCGTTCGGGCAGTACATTCCAGATCATAACAAGTCGCTCTGTAAAACATGAATTCTCCTCATCCACCCGCTGGTTCTTTTGCCAATTACCTTCAATCTGTGTCCTCTGGTTACCGACCCTCTGACACTGGGATCAGATTTTCCTTATCTACTCTATAAAAAATAATTCACAAGATCCATGTAATAAATGTCTTTGTTAGCTATTTGTAGATTTTAAGCAAGTTTGTGTTGCCTCTCTAAATATTTATATTGGGCCAAAAATTCGGCACTTGCCTGGTGAGTACGCGCTGTGTACTCACCCGTAAGGCCCGCTGAAGTGCCGGTTTACTGCATATACTGTACATACGCGGGAAACCAGAACTTCCCGTCTCGTGAAGGGAGCGGTTCAGAGGTGAACAGCGTGTGCGGTAGAAGCTGCGCGCACGCAGCGAATTTAGGATTTTTTCCAGGTTTCTCCAGGAGGGTAAGCATTGAAGAAGCTGCGCTTTTATAAAGGAGGAGCAAGACCCGTTTTTAACTAGGTAAGTGGTTAATTAATTACAATTTAAAAATGTTTTCAACAGGTTTATCTTTTTTAGATATTTTAAAGAAAGGTAAGTTTATTTTTAGCACTCTTAAAAAGTATTTTAATTTTTTCAAAAATTTAAATTTTTGTTTAAAGTAGTTAATTTATTTAACTTACAGTTATTTGAAAAATGTGATGGTTTCTTTTTTAATTAATTGAAGTTTAGGTGTTGTTTTGGGGCCGATTTCAATTCATAGATTTGACAGGTCCTGTCAAATCTATGAATGAAAGATGGTCTGCTGCCATTGGCTCTCCATGGCCCACGTGATCCCAGGGGATGCGTCGCACTAAATACACTCGTGTGATACACAAGCACTGCGCGCCGGCAGTTGGGGGAGGCCCAGGAGCTGAAGTTCCCGTGGGCCCAGAGGTCAATGGCAGGCGCGGTAGTTAGGTGCGCGCGGGATCCTTACCCCCGCGGCAAGCCAGGGAGCCTAATTTCTGGGCCATTAACTTCAGACTTACATACATAGATACATAGATACATAGAAGATAGGAGCAGGAGTAGGCCATCCGGCCCTTCGAGCCTGCTCCGCCATTTAATGAGATCATGGCTGATCCTCCAATTCAGTATCCCGTCCCCGCCTTCTCTCCGTAACCCTTAACCCCTTTTGCCTGTAGAAATATATCTAATTCCCTCTTAAATATATTTAATGAGCTGGCGTACACTGCCCTCTGTGGCAATGAGTTCCACAGGTTCACCACCCTCTGAGTGAAGAAATTCCCCCTCATTTCTGTCCTAAATGGTTTAGCCCTTATCCTTAAATTATGTCCTCTAGTTCTGTTCTCACCCGCCAAGGGAAACATTCCTTCTGCATCTAGTCTGTCTAGACCTGTCAGAATTTTATACACTTCTATGAGGTCCCCTCTCAATCTTCTAAACTCCAGTGTGTACATCCCTAAACTACATAGTCTCTCCTCATAGGTCAATCCCGCCATTCCTGGACTTCTTTCCTGCATACATGACTTCACAAGATGTCCCCTCATCCCACTGAAACGCTGAGTTGACAGTGTATTGTGGTTACACTTCGTAAGATGGAAACCCAAACGCCTCCCAAAGAGATTTCTCACTGCTTCTCTCTCAAGTTGATCCGCCGATCAATGGTTTTATTATGTCTGTGTGTGCCTGGGACGCAAAGCTGTACTGTGAAGGGCAATCTCAATTGTTTTTTGTATGACATTATTTAATTGTGGAATCAGCCATAACACGCCCAGAGGGAGTACTGATTTGAAACTGTTATTCATGTATTAACGGAGCTTTGCTAACCCTGTATAAAGCATTGCTTAGGATTCAGCTGGAGCACTGTGGCCAATACTGGGCACCACACTTTTGGAATGATGTCAAAGCCTTAGAGAGATTGCTGATGAGAATTTATAGAAAGATACCTGGGATGAAAAACTTCAGTTACGTGTTTAGACTAGAGAAATTGGGATTGTTCTCCTTAGAGAAACGAATATTAAGGGGAAATTTGATAGAAGTGTTCAAAATGATGAAGGCGTTTGATGGATAAAATAAGGATAAACGGGTTCCAGTGGCAGAGCGGTCGGTATCCAGAGACACAGATTTAAGGTCATTGGAAAATTAACCAGAGGCCATGTGAGGACAAAATTATGCAGCAAGTTGTTGTGATCTGGAATGCACTGTCTGAAAGGGAGGTGGAAGCAGATTCTATAATAACTTTCAAAGAAGAATTGTATAATTACAGTTCTGTACTTACAGTCAAAGTAATGGGCCAAGAATCACAGAAACTACCAAAAGTCAGATAATTAATGGGGTCCTAACCTCGAAGTAAATGCAAGACAGGACCAGATCGGCTACGCCAAGAAGGGCACTGATCACTCTCAGTGCCAGACAAGTCGCCACCTTCGAAAGATTAAGCAAAAGATTAATAAAATATTTGAATTTGGTGAGAACTTCACAAAGCCATTAGTTGTCTGGGCGGAGAATCTCCTTCAGTTACCCATCTAAAGACATTACTGAGTTCCAAATTCCATACAAAATAGTTTTATTGCAATAAAAATCGTTTCATAGAACCTTACAGCACACAAGGCAGCCATTCCATTATGTCTGTGCCGGCTCTTTGAAAGAGGGGTGAAATAAGAGTCTTTTATTTTCTTTCTGGAAATAAAATTTGACCTAGTATGGCAGGATATGTAGTAGGCATAAAGGAAAATTTATTTCAATCTAATTTGTGGAGGAAAGCGCTTTTCTATTTTGGATTTCGCAGAGTAATCTGAGCAGTGTGAGTCGTGGGAAACTGCATTGATCAGGGGTAGAGTCAATGACCAAATAATGAAACAATTACATAGAAAATTTCGTCTGGACATTCATTCGGAACATAGGAACAGGCGTAGGCCATTCAGGTCCTGGAAACTGTTCCTTCAATCAGTTAGATTATTTTTGATCTTTAGGTTGACTCCATCTACCCGTTTTGGGTTCCAGTAGCTTTAATACGCTTGCCTAGTAAAAGTGCAATGAGAACAAGTTTCCGGAATTACAACAGGGCCTCGTGGAGAAAACACTTTGGGGTAGATCTTAAAACGAGCTGCTGACTCGTTTTACCAGATACGAGGTCAAAATTTACCCCTGGTGAGGGTAAAAAAGACAATATTGATTAAGAAATCAATGGAACTGAATATCGGGCCGGATGTCTAACGAGTGACCAAAGCACGATCGCTTGTTTTACCACCCGGCAATTCTACAATTTCATCCCCGAAACCCACCCAATTATACGGGTTAACACATATCTGAACAATCCCAGTTAAAGGTAACTTTTCCAATACGTCCATAATCAGCTCAGCAACCAGAATGTCACTTTAGAACAATGGACTGCGGTGTTTAAGTGGAGAGTCATTGTGGAGATACTCACAAGGCCTATAGATGATGTCTTTTCCACAATACACCACAGTCTCCCAGAAAGTATAAACTGGGAAAGAAATGTGAGATATCAATTCCACATGATAAAGCCTGTGCATTGAAACAGCGAACCACAACTAGGTCATTCAGCCCCTCAAGCTTGTTCCGCCAGTTAATTAGATTATAGCTGATTTGTAACTGAACTTCATCTACCTGCTTTGGTTTCGTAACCCTTAATAACCTTGTCGTAAGAATGAGCCTTACGCGTGGATCATTTCTTCACTGTACAGCTCAGCTGAGGCCGCCTGAAAGTTACAGTCCATACTAAGTCTGCGAAGCTCTTGGAGGAATTTATCAATGGATTCCTCCGGCCCTTGTTGGGCTGTAGCTAGTAGATGTCTGGCATAGACCTCATTCGGTGTCTTAGTATATATTCTCTTAAGCGTCCGAATTGCCTCCTCGTAACTGCCCCATTCCTCCACATACTGAAATACATTCGGGGTGACACAGTTGATGAGTATCCGCAACTTTGAGTCATCATCAGCCTTGCAATATTCCAGAAAATTGTCAAACGTGCGATGCCAGTGTTTCCACACCTTACCGGCTGCTGGGGTGTTTGGGTCCAAGTCAAGACGCGATGGTTTAAGGATGTTTTCCATGATGGGTGATTCCCTGGATCCTTAGTTCCGAGTTCGTCCAAAAAGTTTGAGTACGAAGTTTTCCAAAGTTGATTAAATTGTCGTAAGAATGAGCGTTACGCGTGGTGAACTTAAAGTAAGCTTTAATCAACTAAAAAGATGCTACATACAAAAGAGGTCTTACTCTATGCCTCTCCAGGATCCAACTGATCAGTCCAGTATTTATCCTGGACTAATCACAGGAAGTGATGCAATAAAGTTCGAGTCACAGGAAGCTGTATTGTGTTACCACAAACCTTATTTAACGTACATTGATCAGTCTCAGTTTTAAAATTTTCAATTGACCCCTACACTCAACAGCTTTTGAGGGGGAGAATACCAGATTTCCAATATCCTTTACGTGAATAAGTGCTTTCTGACATCAGCCATGAATGGTCTAGTTCTAATTTTAAGGTTATGTTCTTGACTCACCCACTCACATTTCTCTCTATCAACCATATTAGATAATTTAATTATCTTAAACACCTCAGTCAGATGACCGCTTAATCTTCTATGCTCGAGGGAATAAAAATCTAATCTATGCAAATCGTATTCGTAATTAAAATTAGTTTAGCCCCGGTATCATTCTGTTGAACTATAACAAATGTCTTAAATTCTGAAGCATAATTTTCTGGCTGATTATTCACAGGCAATCTAATTCCAATTATATAGGGCTCTGCTGAGGCCAAACCTGGATTATTGTTTACAGTTTTGGTCTCCATACCAAAGGAATGATATACTAGCCATACAGGGACTGCAACGAAGGTTCACCAGATTAGTTCCTTGGATGGGGGGGATTGTCCTATGAGGGGAGATTGAGTAGACTAGGCCTATATTCTCTAGAGATTAGAAGAATGAGAGGTAATCTCAATGAAACATTCAAAATTATTTCAGGGCTTGACAGGGTCGATGCAGGGAGGATGTTTCCCCTGGCTGGGAAGTTTAGAACAAGGGGTTACAGTCTCAGAATAAGGGGGTCGGCCATTTAGGACTGAAATTAGGAGGAATTTCTTCACTCAGATGGTGGTGAATCTGTGGAATTCTCTACCCCAGAGGGCTGTGAAGGCTCAGTCGTTGAGTATATTCAAGACAGAGATCGATAGATTTTTGAATATTGACAGAATCAAGGGATATGGGGCTAGTGCAGGAAAGTGGAAATGAGGTAGAAGATCAGCCATGATCTTATTGAATGGCGGAGAAGGCTCGAAGGGCCAAATGGCCTACTCCTGCTCCTATTTCTTATATTTTTTATGTTCTATGTCTTGAAAAATATAGCAATAAATAAATAACTATCTCGATACATAAAGTTTTTTGAATAAATTTGGGTGTAGACATTATTGCTTCGGCATTCTCGTTCGTCTGTTTGTTCACTATTTTAACGGGAATGTTATTCGGTTGAGAATAGTTGATGCCTGAGATAAAATAGCGACAATCAGAAGAATATTACAGCAAGGCGCTACACGGTAATGCATTAAATTGCAAAAAAAGTCTAACGTCTCATCTAATCAATCCTGACCAGATTTAAATTCTTCCAAACAGATTCTACTAGAGACATTGGACAGAAACTCAGCGACAGCCCCCCAAACAAGTGTAATCTGTGTCCTCCTGCCACCGATCTCGAATTCAGAAATAAAGGCGACCAGATTATTATGAAAAGTATTCCCAACAGAATCTGAATAACCTAAAAGAGAACAAGTATTGCACTGTGGAAACAAAGCTAACATGTGTCAAATCATACAAAAAATAACAGTGTGTATGCGAGCGAGAGAGGGAGAGGTATCGAGAGAGAGGGATGAGAGATAGAGAGAGGGGGAGAGGAGGAGAGCGAGACCAAGGTAAGAGACAAGTAAAGCTTTGTTGAAAGCTTATTGAGATGATACGTATACTTCATTGTTAGAAAGCTTTAAGATCATTTAAATGGTCAAGGTGTCCCAACATTATTTCCATTTGCTTTTTAGTGTTAGAGCAGATGTGGGAGAAAGGGGAACTTGAATCTTGTCTTTCGGTATAAACAATAAACAGTTTGGAAACGCAAGGACACAAGTTGATTTAAATAAAACAGTTCGAGGAACAGGCTGAAAAGAGACAAGTTGGCATAAAAGCCCAAAAGGAAAAGTGATCCAAACATGGCTAACAAAAGAAATTAAAGCTAGTATTAAGTCAAAGGAGGAAGCTTATAAAGTTGCCAGAAAAAGCGGTCAGCCTGAGCATTGGGATCGTTTTAGAAATCAGCAAAGGGTGACCAAGAATTTGATATAGAAAGGGAAAATGGGATATGAGCACAAACTGGAGAAAAATATAAAAACGGATTGTAAAAGCTTCTATAGGTATATGAAAGGGAAAAGACTGGCGAAGGTAAATGTAGGTCCTTTACAGTCAGAGACGGGAGAATTTATCATGGGGAAAGTGGAAATGGAAAAAGAAATTAAATAAATGCTTTGTTTCTGTCTTCACGGAGGAAGACACAGAAAACCTCAGAGAAATATGAGAAAACCAAAGGTGTGAAGAGAATGAGGAACTTAAAGAAATTATTATTAGTAAAAAAACAGTACTAGCAAAATTAATGGGACTAAAAGTCGACAAATCCCAAGGACCGGATCACCTACATCCTAGGGTTTTGAAAGAGGTGGCCATTGGAATAGTGGCCGCATTGGTGGTCATCTTCCAAATTTCTATAGATTCTGGAACGGTTCCTGCAGATTGGAGGATAGCCAATTTACACTGCTAACCCCGCTATTTAAGAAAGGAGGGAGAGAGAAAACAGGGAACTACAGAACTGTTAGCCTCACATCATTAGTTGAGAAAATGCTGGAATCTATTATAAAGGATGCAATAACTGGGCACTTAGAAACTAATAGTAAGATTGGGCAGAGTCAAAATGAATTTATGAAAGGGAAATCCTGTTTTACAAACCTATTGGAGTTCTTTGAGGATGTAACTAGTGGTGTAGACAAAGGGGAACCGGTAGATGTGGTGTATCTGGATTTTCAGAAGGCCGTCGAGAAGGTCCCATACAAGAGGTTGGTGAACAAAATTAAGGCGCATGGAATTCGGTGTAATATACTAGCATGGATTGAGAATTGGTTAACAGACAGAAAACAAAGAGTAGGGATAAACGGTTCTTTTTTCAGGATGGCAGGTTGTGACTAGTGGGTTGCCGCAAGGATCGGTGCTTGGGCACCAGCTATTAGCAATCGATATCAATTATTTGGATGAGGGGACTAAATGTAACATTTCCAAATTTGCTGATGATACAAAGCTAGGTGGCAGTGGCAGTTGTGAAGAGGATGTAAAGAGGCTTCAATGGGATCTCGACAGGTTCAGTGAGTAGGCGAGAACATGCAGATGGCATATCATGTGGATAAATGTGAAGTTATCCACTTTGGTAGAAAAAAACAGAAAGGCAGAGTATTTCCTCAATGGTGAAAGTTTGCGGAATGCAGATGCTCAAAGGGTCCTGGGTTTCCTTGTACATGAGTAACTGAAAGTGAATGTGGAGGTGCAGCAAGCCATTAGGAAGGCAAATGGTATGCTAGCCTTCATTACAAGATGATTTGAGTACATGAGTAAAGAAGTCTTACTCCAATTATATAGGGCCTTGGTGAGACCACACCTGGAGTACTGTGTACAATTTTGGTCTCCTTGCCACCGAGGGAGTGCAACGGAGGTTCATGAAGCTGATTCCTGGGATGGAGGGACTGTCGTATAGAAGAGATTGAGTAAACCAGGCCTGTATTCTCTTGAATTCAGAAGAATGAGATGGGATCTCATTGAAGCATACAAAATTATTACGGGGCTTGACAGGATGGATGCTGGGAGAATGTTTCCCTTAGCTGGGGAGTCTAGAACCAGGGCCCACAGCTTCAAGATAAAGGGTAGGACATTCAGGACTGAGATGAGAAGAAATTTCTTCACACAGAGGGTGGTGAATATTTGGAATTCTCTACCCCAGAGGGCTGTGGAGGATCAGTCATTGGGTATATTCAAAACAGAAGTCGATTTATTTCTGACTAGTAAGGTTATCAATGGATATGACGATGGGGTCGTTGAATGGAGTTGAGGCAGAAGATCAGCCATGATCTCATTGAATGGTGGAGCAGGCTCAAAGGGCCGAATGGCCAACTCCTGCTCCTATTTCTTATATTCTTAGCTGCCAAGACACCATATAATACAGTAAAAGATAAACATGCAAATAATTAATGCATTTTAAACAAAGTTTCTGGAACAGGCAAGGTTTGAAAATTGGCCAAGAAATTCGTCACGGGCGTGACAGAAAACGAGCGGTATCGCATCGGCGGCCAAGTTATCCTAAGTTATGTTCAGTCCTATTGACTGCAATGGCACTGACTATCAGGCGCTATAAGCACCAGCCCCCTACCCGATATCACCCGTTTTGCGCCACCGCCCGAGTCGAAATTCTAGCCGGGGTAAAAAACTGAAAACGTGGCCTCCGCAAAATGTGCAACTATGTATTACTTAGGCACAGGCCAAGCTTGTACTATAGTATAAGAATAGAACCTGTGTTCCCCCAAGGCAGAGCGTTCTCTGGTTGGTCAGGAGGCACGCAGCCGTGCGGATGGCCTGGAGGGATGGAGCTGGTCGCTCCACGCCTGGGAAACACGGGCTGATTGGTTCTCTTGGGGTGGGAGCGTTTCAGGGTAAGTTGGTAGGGACAGAATCAGCCCGCGGACATGCAGATAGCATATCGCCGAAAGTGATCACTCCGGGCCGGGGAACCAGGTTGTATAATTTGTACGTCAGCTTGTCATTTAATATAACACTGTATATAAAATCTAATATTATTATTGATCAATGTAATAAACCTTGTTATTTTTTTTAAAAAGCTCTTGGGTGCCTCAGAAGCTGATTTATTTTCGCCGGATTAATAACCCTTTGTTACGACAATGGCCATGGAGGAAATTCTCCAACACACATACGCCTGTGGACCACAGTAAACATTCACTCCCTCCACCACCGGCGCACCGTGGCTGCAGTGTGTCCCATCTACAGGATGCACTGCAGCAACTCGCCAAGGTTTCTTCAACATCACCGCCCAAAACCGCGAACACCACAACCCAGAAGGACAAGGGCAGCAGACACTGGGAATATCATCAACAACCCTCCAAGTCACACACCATCCCGACATTGACAGATAACCGCCGTTCCTTCAAAATCGTTGGGTGAAAACCCTTGAGATGCTTGGCTAACAGCATTGTGGAAGCACCTTCACCACATGGGGTTGCAGCTGTTCAACAAGAAGGTGCACCACGATTTTCTCAAGAGGAAATGGTCTGGAAAATAAATGCCGACTTTGCTAACGAGGCCCATATCTCCAGAATTAATTTTTAAAAGTTTAGCTCATAAATATACTCAGGAACATATTTCCCGGTTTGTAGTCCCAGAGAAATTCTACATGTGATCACAGTGAAGTTATTTACAATTTCGTTACGGGTAGTGACGGGAACAATCCTCCATCAGCTAATTGAGGATGTCCCTGCAGAAAGCGACTGAACACCATTTTACTCAAGGTGTCTTGGAAGTAAAACATTGCATGTTGAAATTGTGATCTATTTGGGACGGAATAAATGAATAAAATAAATGCTTTCATCTCACTTCCTGAATTTTCGGTTTTCTAATCTGAATTCCTGTACTGTTTACTCTTCTGGTTGGTGAATGAGTCTGGGAGCCTCCCCGTCTCACCTGGGCTTTCCTTGTACCGGATTGTAGGTTAATATCGGAACTGATGCCGCTTTCTTCTATGCCCAGTGAAGTTGCCATGTTCCAAATAAGGACTGGACACTCGACCCTTAGTGAATAAGAAGGTAGATCACAGACATTAGAATGCTAACATTTCACTTAATAGTGACTAAACAATACTCTTTATAATATTATAATCTGGCAATGGAAATTTGTGACATTTTAGCCATCCTGGCACCGAATCTCTGACTATTTTCTACCAATTCAATTCGTTTCGATTGAAACCACCAACATGACACGTTCATGTTATGTTCATTAGGTTCTTACCTTTGAATCTTGAGGACTGCTTCGTTTTGACGAATCACAAGCTGGGGATTTTAATAATTCAGTTAAAAACAACGAAAAATCTAAACCACTGAAGGAAGCTTTCTACCCAGTTGTGAAGATTGGTCGGGGCAATGGATTGGGGCCAAATCGATGGCCATATTTTTCCTGCGGTGATGAAGCCTTTTGTTCTGACTGATATTCGTCCTGAAATCGCAAGCATCTATTTTTATCATGAATTCGCTATAATTACCAACCAAAATAAATTTCCATTCACACCTAGGCAATTATTTCAACACAGCCTAGCGAACATCTTCCTATTTAAGTTTCATTCCGTTTTCTATATTTATAATAATGAAGCACTTCATAATATGTGTTATTAATGTATGTTTTTACAATGATAATTCAACTAAATAGAGACGTAATTACATCAATGTAAAAATGAGTGTCTGATTTCGGCTGAATGCTGAGACGTAGTTTTACTTCTGCATTGTATTAAATGCAAATTGAATAATCAGTTGTTAAAAATAATCTTACGGACATGTTCCTTGTGTTTGCTGTAGAGACGCAGATTTCCTTGCAAATAGCTTCACTCTCTTCTAAATTCAAAAAACAACATTACCTCAAGCAAGCATTGTAATTTACAAAGAACATTGCTGCAATAACCAGATAGAGAAATATAATGCATAGAAGTTACAACACAAAAAATCGGGCCTGTAAGCCAAACGGGCCCTTATCGGTGTTTAACCTCGAAACGAGCACATTAAAGAAAAAAAGAAATCTGAGCGAAAATAACAGGTTTGAAACCTGATAGCTACGCTATGTAAATATACATCTGATCCATGCATTCAGGGTCCGGCGCAGACCCGATGGGCCGAATGGCATCCTTCTGTGCTGTACTATTCTATGATTCTATAAGCGGGGTTGTGAAGTTAACAGTCACAGCTCGGAATTTCAATCCATAATTTTTAGCGCAGGAAATTCTTATCAGCTCACATGGGATGTTCCATCTTATCTCCTCGACTGCTATTGATAGACGGAGGGGGCCGCAGAGGGGTTTTCCAGCTTATGTTTTCCTTATTGGCCTGAGTTTTTTACTCTGGTTGTTTTACCTCTCCCAGGAGATTACATGGTTGCCGCGGTGGTTGGTGGGGACGTGCGGTGATGCTCCGGCCAGCGTGGTGTGGGGAAAGCTTGACGGAGCAGCTGGTCTTTTTCTGCCCACACATTGTATGTTCGTGTGATATTGTCTGTAATGGTTGGATTGTATTTGAGGACAGGACCTCAACTGAAAATTTCGGACTGAAGATCTCCATCAATCCGAGACAATACTGTAATATTAATGCAGGTAAACATGTTACAATTCTGCACACTTTGGTTGCGTAAAACGGGCGGTATCGAATGGGCTGTTTTCTGCCCTCGCCAGATTTTCCCTTCAATGGATCTCAATGGAAAGGAACCTCTTGCGGGCGTGTAGCGGGGGTTAATTCCACATTCGCCCATTTCACACCATCGCCCAGGCTTTAAATTGCCCCCATTGATCGCAACAAAAGCCATGTCTCTGGTAAAATGAATTACATGGACATTATGAAGTCAGCTTCACTTACCCGTGAGTATCGCTCACCGATCGGGACTCTGCGTCCTCCTTCAGAGCTCGCGATCCGTTCAGACTGGACACTTGAGTAACACTGCGGGATGTGTCTGATATAACCGGTTAGCCGAGGGGTGGAGTTTGGCCCTGTTCTCTCACTAGCTTATCAAAGCAACAATCCAAACATTTTATTTTCCCTGCAGCTGTTTTCGTTAGTTCAGTTCCGAGGAGAACAACAGATATTTGAAAGAATGAAAGCTGGACTGCTGACCTGTAATGTGAGTCTAGATATTGCACTTGGTCCTATAATGGAGAGACACTTCCTGTGTCCATACTGATGGTTATTTTATCGGAAGGTTAATCGTTTGAAGTGATTGATTAGACGCTAACTTTTGGCAGTAGATTTTTATTAATCACTAATTATTCAATTATTCCAAAATAATCTCCAATCGATAATTTCTTCTATTGTTCATTGTTTCATGAAACCAAGTACCAAAAAAATATTAATCCTTTGAATTGTTTTTATTCAATCTAGGCATGTGGGCGTGCCTGGAAAGGTCGGCATTTAATGCCCATCACTAGTTGTCCTGGATAGAGCTGACAGGCTCGCCAGTCCACTTCAGAGAGGCCGTTAGGACTCAGCCACTGGGGTCACACAGAGGTTCAGATCGGGAAAGGAATGCAGGTTTCCTTCTCTAAAGGACATCAGTGAACCAGTTGCGTTTTAAAACAACCCGACAGCTTCTTGATTAGTTTTACTGATGCCAGCCTTTTACTTGCAGAACATTTCAGAAACCGAATTCAAATTCTCAAGCTGGCATGGTGGAATTTTAGCTCACGTTCTCTGGATTATTATTCGAGGACACCAAGTCGATAGTCGAGTAGAATAAGCATGACATTACCATACCCGAGAAAATTGGCTGAATTGTGATATTATTCATCAAACACTAGAATTTGTGGCCCGTGTTGCCTGAACTTTTAATATTGCGTGATTATGAGTTATTAATTATGTGTATATATATTCCAAACACTTTCTCTATACACGGGTTAACGATTCAACGAGACATAGGGAGCAGGGGAACTTTTGGAGATTGCATATAACTGACTATGTCCTTCCCACTAATCATCTAGAACAGAACCGTGATGACTGCGGACTGTTCCTGCTAGGACTGATGTCTGTCTGTGCAATTATCACTGCCGGTGTCAATGCAGAATGGAAATTTGCCTGATAGGGTGGTGGAAACATATTCAATAGTAGCCTTCAAAAGGGATGTTATTAAATACTTGAAGGAGAAAACATTGCAGGGATGTGGAAAAAGAGCTGGGAGTGGGACTAACTGGATTGGTCTTCAAAAGAGACAGCTTAGACTGGATGGCCTCCATCTATGCTGTAGTCATAGAGTCATAGAGGTATACAGCACAGAAAGAGGCCCTTCGGCCCATCGTGTCCGCGCCGGCCATCAAGCCCTGTGTATTCTAATCTCATTTTCCAGCACTTGGTCCGTAGCCTTGTATGCTATGGCGTTTCAAGTGCTCATCTAAATGCTTCTTGAATGTTGTGAGGGTTCAAGCCTCTACCACCCTTTCAGGCAGTGAGTTCCAGATTCCAACCACCCCCTGGGTGAATTTCTTTTTCCTCAAATCCCCTCTAACCCTCCTGCCCCTTACCTTGAAACTATGCCCCCTGGTTATTGACCCCTCTACTAAGGGGAAATGTTCCTTTCTATCTACCCTATCTATGTCCTTCATAATTTTGTAGACCTCAATCAGGTCCCCTCTCAGCCTTCTCTGCTCTAAGGAAACAACCCCAGCCTGTCCAGTCACTCTTCATAGCTGAAGCGCTCCAGCCCAGGTAACATCCTGGTGAATCTCCTCTGCACCCTCTCCAATGCAATCACATCCTTCCTATCGTGTGGCGACCACAACTGCACACAGTATTCCAGCTGCGGCCTAACTAGAGTTTTGTACAGCTCCATCATAACCTCCTTGTCCTTATATTCTATGCCTGGGCTAATGAAGGCAAGTATCCCATATGCCTTTTTAACCACCTTATCTACCTGTCCTGCTGCCTTCAGGGATCTATGTACATGCACACCAAGGTCCCTCTGATACTCTGTCCTTCCGAGGGTGCTACCTTTCATTGTGTATTCCCTTGTCTTGTTAGTCCTCGCAAAATGCATCACCTCACACTTTTCAGGGTTAAATTCCATTTACCACTGTTCTGCTCATCTAACCATCCCGTCTGTCTCATCCTGTAGCCTGAGGCTTCCCCCCTCGCTATTTACCACTCCACCAACTTTTCTGTCATCTGCGAACTTACTGATCATACCTCCTACATTCAAATCTAAATCATTAATCTACGCTACAAACAGCAAAGGACCACACCAATCCCTGCGGTACACCACTGGACACAGGCTTCCAGTCACAAATACAATCTTCGGCCATCACCCTCTGCCTCCTGCCACTAAGCCAATCCTTGACCCAATGTGTCAAAATGCCCTGGATCCCATGGGTTCTTACCTTCTTGACCAGTTTCCCATGTGGAACTTTGTCAAAAGCCTTAATGAAGTCCATGTAGACTACATCAACGACACTATCCTCATCCACACAACTAGTCACCCCGTCGAAAAATTATCTCAAACTGTTCAGACATGATCTCTTCCTGACAATGCCATGCTGACTATCCCTGTTTAATCCCTGCCTCTCCAAGTGAAGACTAATTCTGTCCATCTGAATTGTTTCCAATAATTTCCCTACCCCTGATGTTAGACTCACTGGCCTGTAATTCCCTGGTTTATCCCTACTACCCATCTTGAACAATGGTACTACATTCGCTGTTCTCCTGTCCCCTCGCACCTCCCCTTTGGCCAGAGAGGTTCTGAAAATTTGTGTCAGAGCCCCTGCAATCTCCTCCCTTGCCTCACACAGCAGCCTGGGAATCATCCCGTCAGGGCCTGGGGATATATCCACTTCTAAGCCCACTAGTACCACTAGTACTATTTCATGATGTTATTTAAACATAAACGTCCAATGAAATGAAGACGTTGGACCAACGCACTTTAAGTACTTTTGAAGTAAGGTCACTGTTGTAATGTAGGAAAGGTGGCAGCTAATGTGCGCACAACAAGCTCCCACAAACAGCAATGTGATAATGAACACTGAAACTGTTTTTAGTGATGTTGGTTGTTTGGTCAATATTGGCCCAGGACACCAAAGACAAGAAAGACTTGCATTTATATAGCGCCTTTCACGAACACCGGACGTCTCAAAGACATTTACAGCCAATGAAATACTTTTGAATCATAGTCAGTGTGGTAATGTGGGAAATGAGGCAGCCAATTTGCGCACAGCAAGCTCCCACAAACAGCAATGTGATAATGAACAGATAATCTGTTTTGATTATGTTAGTTGAGGGAGAAATATTGGCCAGGACACCTCCCCTACTCTTCTTCGATATAATGCCATGGGATATTTTACGTCCACCTGAGAGAGCAGACGGGGCCTCGGTTTAACGTCTCAGACGAAAGACGGCACCTCAGACAGTGCAGCGCTCCCTCAGCGCTGGACTGGAGTGTCAGCCTAGCTTTATGTGCTCAAGTCCCTGGAGTGGGAGTTGGGCCCACAACTTTATGACTCAGAGGCGAGGGTGCTACTCACTGAGCCACAGCTGACACCAGGGAGAACTCCACTGCTCTGCTTCAATATAGAGGGAGTCTTGCTTCAAAGTCTCATCCGAAAGACCGCACTTCCGAGAGTGCAGCGTTCCCTCAGTACTGGCACCTGGAGTGTCAGCCTAGACTGTGAGCTGGAGTAGGAATCTAGCCCTCAACCATACAATTCAACGTTCAGCATGCAATCACTGCTCAAATTCTGACTCTTAATTACCGAGAACGCTAAATAAACGACCTCTCCCTTTTCAACAGCTAAAATAGTGCGGCCAATTCTCCTCTCGATGGGCCCAGTACGCTGAAGGTTGATAATAGCGCAGTTCAAGGGGTCATCACTTTGGCACTGAGGCAATGCTTGCGTATTAGTTTTGTTATTTAGTTTTCATAACAGAATGTGACAGATATCTGGCGGCATGGGCACGATCAGCCGAATAGCCTCCATTTGTGCTGCACCATTCTCTGATTCCATTTAGTTGCGCAATAATGCTGACTATACACGAGTAGTGGCAAAGGAAGTTTTACCAAGGATACAAGGATGTTTTACCAAATAATTGTCTGACTGTGAGAACGAGTAAATGTTAATTTTCTTACTTCCTGTTCTCACCTCCACTCGCTACATCCGACCAGTCAATAACACATCTGGGTTTAGGTTGTGATCGACAATGTGATTCTAAGCCGGCGGGACACGCACGTCCGCATGTCATTATCTGGATCAGGGTTGTGCTTTGCAGCAGTTTCTGCACATTGTCAATAGCAACCCAACCACAGCCAGTGGTTTCAGCAGCTGCACATCTGTTGGAGGTTTGCAGTTTGAGTTTAAGTTCTGTCGAGTCTATTAGTGGGAGAGGTGTCCCTCAAAAAAACAGCGAAGCAGAGGGATGGTTACTATGTTTTGTTCATTTCTGTAGAGTTGATTCAGTTTGGTTCATTTGAGACGCTGCAACGATTTCTGATAATTGGGAATTTTGATCTGATGCCTCAGTTTGAGCCCATTTCCCAAGTTGGGTCGCTGGGGTTTGATCAGAACTTAGCGCCAATCTGTAAACTGAGTGCAGACCAGTTAGTGCAACGTCAGTTGTTGGGCAAACGCTTAAAATCAAAAATCCGAGATAAAATTAGTGAGCATTTACAAATGCATGGGTTAATTTAAGGGCTGTCTGCATGGGTTTAAGAAAGTCAAGTCATGTTTGACAACTTGTATCGATTGCATAGATGGAGGGGATGAAGTAAAGACATAGTATGAATTTTTATCAGGTGTTTGATAAGGTTTTCCACAAGAGGCGTGTTCGCAACATACGATAAATGGCGGACAGACAGCGACCTACTGGTCCATTCAGCCCCGTTGTGAAGCCTCGTGCTTCACAGTATATAAACGCGCCACCCTAAACCACGTGATCTACTGGAAGAGGCGACAAAACAGATCAAAACCCAGGATCATGAATGGTAACAAATCTGAAAAATTCGTCTCCGACCCCTTTAGGTGATTACAATTAATCCATGAGATCACACTGGCCCAGATTAACATTACCATGTATCTTCCCGTTGTACCAGGTGACCTCCGCACCAGCCAGTTGCAGGTCCAGCCCTCGCTTGATGGAATTGATGCCTCCACCACACAAGCCAGCAGCCTGTTCCACAGGTCCACTATTCTTCGATAAAATAACTTTCTCCAAAATCTTACCTAGATCTGGCACTTCAGCTTGGTAACCCTTGTCCACCATAACCTATTTAGTTGAAGCATTTTGTCTAGAAAAAGGCAATTTAATGCCATCATCATCTTATAAATCTTAATCAATTCACCACTATATCTACGCTTCTCCAAAGTGTAGAGACCCATCTCTTTCAGCCTATCTTGGTAACTAGGATACTTCAAACAGGGTATTAATCTTGTGGCCCTCCTCTCCTCCTATTCTATCCTCAAGTTCGCCTATCTTTTCAGGGGACCAAAATTGAACACATTTCTCTAACTGAGGCCTGACCAAGGGCTTGTAAAACAACAACATGGCCCGCGTCTTTATATAGTGAATTATCCTGCAACTACACCCTAGAATAATCAGACCCTTTGGATCAGAAAAGATGTAGCAGCTCGGATATAAAGGCGGCTGATGGAAAAGATTCAAAAAGTTAGCTTGAATTAATATTAATTAGATTCAGAAAGGTTGGAGCTGGTTTCGAAGTGTACCACAGGAATCCAGTTTTGTGCTTTGTGTATTTTGATGATATAAATTTGGAAATAGCAAGAACAATTTCGAAATTTGCTGAGACACAAATATAAGGAGTTTGCTAAACAGCGATCAGGACTGTCAGCACCTTCAGGAAATTAGGTTGGAGAAGTGGGGATAGAGATGGCAGCTGGTTTTTAATATGGATAAGTGTGACATATTAGATTTTGTAAGGAATGGAAAGACACTGAATGGTGTCACTGAACAGAGAAATCAAATGTTTAAAGACTCAATTCTTTTGAAGTACCCATGCAGGTAGGTAAAGTCATGTAAAGAGTCCAACTGCATTTTGGATTTAGTAATACAGGAAAAGGATGAATCCATTCAACTCCTGGAGCCTTTTCCACCATTCCATTAGATATTGGCTGCTTTGTACTTTAACTCCATTCACCCACCTTGGTTCTGCAATCCTTAATACAGTTGCTAACAAGAATCTATTAATCTCAGTTTTACATTTTGAATTGGCATGGCCTCAGCAGCTCTTTGAGGGAGGGAGTTCCAGATTTCCATTACCCTTTGAGTGAAGAAGCGCTTCCTAACATCAGTCCTGACCGTTCCTTGCTCTAATTTTAAGGCTATACCCACCTATTTCTGGACACACCCACCAATTTTTAAAAATTCTATCAAATAATTTAAGTATTTTAAAAACTTCAATGTGGATCACCCTTCTTCATATTCAATATTCAAGGGACGTAGAGTCTGAGAGTTACGACGTCAGCACATGTGGAAGCTGACTCCACGTCTTCGGATGATGTCATCAAGGGGCAGCTGTGAATGAGGAAGGGGAGAGGGCGAAGCTTAAAACTTTGTGGAACCGCCAAGTTAACAATGCTGGGCAGGAGAGCAGCCATTGCTGGAGATGTTATGGCTAAATTTGGATAGATATGAATGGAATCAAGCGGGAGGAGTCCATTCTGTGCTGGAATCCAAAGCTACACCATAATATGCAGCTGCTGAAACCACTGGCTGTCGTTCGGTTGCTATTGACAATGTGCACAACCTTACCCAGATAATGTCATGCGGACGTGCGTCTCCCACCGTCTTAGACTCACATTGTAAATCACCACCTAAACCGAGATGGGTTATTGACTCGTCAGATGCACGGTGTGAAGGTTAGAACAGGAAATAGAAAATAAATGTTTGTTCTTTCTTGCAGTCATGCACTTATTTGGTAACAATATATTTTTTAGATCATCTACCGCTTGTTGATAGACAACTTTATTTCCCCAACTAAATATGTCACATTTTGTTACGAATACTAAACAAAACTAACACGAAAGTACGGTGTCAGTATCAGAGGGTTGACCCATTTAACTCTACCTATAGAGTACTCAGCCCAGAGAGTGGTCGATTACCTGCATATTTTAGCCATTGTAAAGGGAGAGGTCGTTTACTCGGAAGTCTCCATAACAAATGAATCAAAATTAAGCGGTAGCCCAACATGCGGTTGAAATTAGACATAGGCGGGAACACCAAACAGGTGTAATTGACACTTGGACAATAGCGGGTGAACACTATGAAAAATCGCTTTCCAATTTTAGTGCGGGTACCGAATGCTTTCATTGAAATGTATCCTATTCAGAAAAATAAAAATCAGTGGAATTTCATAAGGAAACTCGGTGTGGTGTAAAATTCGCCTCGGGATTGAATGGAAAAGAGATGGTATCGCATGGGTCGCCTGTTATATGTTTCGCACGATTTTCAGTCCCAGAAACATCAATAAAATTGAAAATCATGCTTGTCCTTTTAAAGACCGGAAATGGGATTCCTCCTGTTTTACTTCACCTCATGTGTCCTATTTCATCCCGGAAGCATCTCTCTTCTAACAGGACTAAGTGTAATTTCCAGACTCACATTACAGATCAGTATTCCCGCAATGTTTCTTTCAAAGCTCTGTTGTTCTCCTCTGAATTGAACTGTCCAGAACAGTTCCACAGAGGAGAAAGGTATTGGACTCATGCTTTGACATTCTAGTGACCCAAAGAATGCACAAAAATTATAACATAAAAGCAGGCCAGTAGCCCAATGAGTCTGACACATAATACCAGTGAACATGAACCACACCGTCCCCGAACGCTAGCCAATAGTTAATTTCGATTACATCCAGCAGTATTACCCAAGTGTCCGATCATCAAGACTCTCGAGCTCTAAAACAGAACCCAGAGCGTCGATCGGTGATCGATAATCACGGGTAAGTTATGCCGACTTCATTCTGAACAGCCAATTCCTCTTATCGAAGAGACATGGCAGTTGTTGGGAACAATGGGGGTAATTTTAACTCTGAGCGATGGTATATAATGGGCGATATGGAATTAGCGCTCGTTAAACGCCGCGTCCGATTTCCCTTCCATTTAAGTCCATTGAGGGGAAAATCTGGCGGGGCCGGATAAAAGCCTATTCGATATCGTCCGTTTTGCGCCATCACTCAAACTTAAATATATACATAAAAATGTGATAATTTTATCTGCATAAGAAGAACAGCATCTTCTCGGATTGTTGCATATCTTCAGTCTGAAAGTTTCAGCGAAGCTCATGTCTTAAATGTAATCCAACCATTACACACAATATCCCCTGTGTAGTGATAAGAATTTTCTGTGCTAACATTTATATATAGACTACCGAGCTGTGGTTGAATCTTTCACAAACGGCTTTTTACAGAATATAAACACTGGGTTTGTAACAAGGTACTTTTTCTCAAATAATATTTTCGGTAATTTGTCCGCTTTGATGCTAAACGCCAGCAGTGACTCGTTAGGCCGACTGGCCTGATTTATTGTGCTGTAACTTCTATACATTTCTATTTCTATATCTGGTTGTTGGATGATTGTTGTTTGGAACGTCCGAAGTGAATTAAAATGCCTGCTTGAGGCAATGTTGCATTTTGCAATTAGAAGAGAGTGAAGCTATTTGCACCGAAATCTGTGTCTGTTCGACAAACAGAAGGATCTTATCCCGTCAGCTTATTTGTAACATCTGTTTATTCAATTTCTACTTCACACAACCGGTCCAATGAGTCCGAGTCACAATACTAGTGAACATGAACCAAACCAAGTACAATTTCAATTTGTAATAAACACAAAGTAGAATTTAACCAATTGTCTGACCTTGTATACGTTCAACCGAATTAAGGCACTCATTTTTACATTGATTCAATTATGTTAATTTTTATTTGAAAGGTCAGTCTAGCCTCGAACCTCAATAATATTTTTTTTAGCGTTTTATTATTATCATGATAGACAACACGATATAACTTAAGTGGGACGATTTTCACTCGGCTCTATTGGAAGATTAACCTAAATGTATCCCGGGAAACATTATTTTGGTTGATAATTGTAACGAAATCTCATTCAAAATCAAGACGCTAGCGATTTCAGGGCGAATATCAGACAGCAAAAAAAATTTGAAGGCAGCAAAAATATGTTGATCGATTGGGGCTCAAATCATTCCTTCGTCTAAATTTCAAGAATGGGGAACAAAGTTATCTTCAGAGATCTCGTTTTTTTCTGGTTTTATGAACTAAAATATTAAAATCCTGAACACATGAATTGTGAAAACGAAGCACTTCTCCAGATTGAAAGAAAATAACTTCATGAACATGACATAAAATCAGCACATTTATATCTACAATCGAAATTAATTAAATAAGAAATACACAATGGTATATTCGGTGCCAGCTTGGTTAAAGTGTCACAAATTGCCAGTGTCAGACTGTAATATCATAAAGAGCATTGTTTAATCATTATTAAGTGACATGTTGGCATATTAATGTCTGTGTTACTTGCTTCTTATTCACTAAAGTTTTATTGTCCTGTCTTTACTTGGAACATGGAGACTTCACTGAGCACTGAAGTGAGCGTCATCAGTTTCCATATTAACCTGCAATCCGGTACAAGGAAAGTCCCAGTGAGACGGGGAAGCTCCCGGACTTATTCACCGACCAGAAGAGTAACCGGTCCCGGAAATCAGATGGGAAAACCAAAAGCACTGGGTGTAAGATTAAAACATTTTTATTATTCTTTATTTCCTTCTCAGGAAGATCACAATTTCAATTGGCAATGGTCTGCTTTCACGACGTCTTGAAAAAGATGGTTCCAGTCAGAATGTATTGAACATAATTAATTAGCTGATGAAGATTTATTCCCGTCTCTATTCCTAGCGAATTTAGTGAATTTAAGGGGATGCTGAATAAGCGATGACGGAGAAAGGAACAGAAGGATATGGTAATAAGGTGAGCTGAAGAGGGGTGGGTGGAGGTTGGTGTGGAGTATAAACGCGGGCATAGACCAGTTGGGCAGAATAGTCTGCTTCTGTGTTCTAAACGCTATGCAAATATATTTAATATAAATTATAAACACCTTCAGTAAGATCACATTTTGCTTGGAGTACTAACTGGCGAATATGGCTGCATTGAAAATGGGTCGCGGGACATGGGCATCACTGGAAAGGCCAGAATGTATTGCCCATCCCAAGTCACACATAAGAAGATGGTGGTGGATCATCTTCTTGAATTGCTGCATTCCGTGTGATGATGGTATTCCCACAGTGCTGTTCGGGATGGAGTTCCAGCATTTTGACCCAGCGACGATGAAGGATCAGCGATATATATCCAAGTCTTGATGGTATGTGACTTGGAGAGGGACTCGACGATGATGGTGCAACCATGCAACAGCTGCTCTTGTCCTTTTGGTGGAGATCCCGGTGGGAGGTGCTGTCGAAGAAGCCTTGGCGAGTTGCTGCAGTGCGTCCTGTAGATGGTACACACTGCTGCCACGGTACGCCGGAGGTGGAGGGAAAAAAACTTTAAACTGCAGCGTAACTTGCATCCCTTTGTATTCCGGCTCCTTTGAGATAAAAGCAAACATTACATAAATTATCAATATTTTTTTACATAGAATTATATATTACATAGGAATACAGAACAGAAACAGGCGAACTTGGCCCTACTGGTCTGTGTCGGTGTTTATGCTCTACACTTGCCAACTCCCACCCTACTTAATCTAACCCCAATAGTCTATTCCTAGTTCTTTCTCATTCATGTACTTATCTAGCTTTCCCTTAAATGCATCAATGGCACTCGGCTGAACTATTCATTATGTAGTAAATTCCACATTCTAACAACTCTTTGGCTAAATAAAATTCTCCTGAATCCCTTTTGGATTTATTAGTGACTAATTTATATTTATGACTATTAGTTTTGGACACCTCAAATGTGAAAAAATTCTTCTCGACGTCTACTCTATCAAACTCTTTAATAAGTTTAAAGACATCAATAGTCACCCTCATCACCATTTATTTTACATTATAGTTACCATCAGTAAACTTGGAGTGTGTTGCCGCTAAATGTTAGATTATGGTCACCACCAAGTTAGAACAGGATTAACACTATTAATTATAGAGTGCGTTCGCCAGAGTACAGTACTCGTCAGTGACGTCAGAATATGGATACCACATGAAATGTTAAGTAGATGCACCACCAGTAATATTGGAGTAAGGTCACGATCACTAATGTTAGATTCCGGTCACCATCAGTTTTAGAGTAGAGTCACCACCAGTAATGTTAGAGTAGGGTTGCTGCCATTAACGTTTTAGTAGTGTCAACAACAGTACAATTAGATTAGATTCACCATCACTAATGTTAGTGCGGGGTCACGACTATTGATGTTAAATTAACATCAACACCAGTAACGTTAGAGTAGGGTCACCACCAGTAATGTTAGAGTAGGCTCACCAAAAGTAATGTTTGAGTAGAGTCACCATCAGTAATGAAATAGTAGGGTCGCCACCAGTAACGTTAGAGTAGGTTCACCACCAGTAATCTTCTCTTCTTCTGAGGCAGTCCCTCGGAACAGAGGATGACTTGCTTCCACAATAAAAACGAGTTCTCAGGTGACTGATGAATCTAATGCAGGACCTACAGTCTCTGTCACAGGTGGGGCAGACGGTGGTTGAAGGGGCGTGTGGGTGGGGTGCTTGGGTTGACGTGTGCTCCTTCTGCTGTTTGCGCATTGCTTCCGCTTGCTCCCGGCGAAGAGATGCGAGGTGTTCAGTAATGATAGATTAGAGTCACCTCTAGTAATGTTAAGTCAGGGTCACCTACACAAATGTTAGAGTAGGGTCACCACCAGTAATGTTAGAGTAGAGTCACCACCAGTAATGTTAGAGTGGGGTCACCACCAGTAATGTTAGAGTAGAGTCACCACCAGTAATGTTAGAGTAGGGTCACCACCAGTAATGTTAGAGTAGGGTCATCACCATTAATATTAGAGTAGGGTCACCACCAGTAATGTTAGAATAGGATCACTGCCATTAATGTTAGAGTAGAGTCACCACCAGTAATGGTAGAGTACGTTCATCACCAATAATATTAGAAAAGGATCACCATCATTACTGTTAGGATGGGGCCAACACCATTAATGATAGCGTAGAGTTACCATCAGTAACGTTAAAGTGGGATCACCATCGGTAATGTTAGAGTAGGGCATCAGCAGTAATGTTCGAGTGCGTTCAGAATTAGTAATGTTAGATTAATATCAGCAGCGGTAATGTTAGAGTAGAGTCCCTACTGCTAATGTTGGAGTAGAGTCACCACCAATAATGTTAGAATAACATCACCACCATGAATGTTAGAATATGGTCATAATTGTCAGTGTTAGAGTAGGATCATCACCAGTCATATTCGAGCCGAGTCATCACTAGTTATCATTACAGTACATATCAAATTTAATTGATGCAATGGCTGGCTGAAGCTTTCAGAGAATTAATATAAGTTCACCGGAACTAACGCAGTGTCCGGGAGGGATGCTCCTTCAGCATTCTGGGGGAATCATTTCACTGTTCAGTTTTTTACTGTTGTGGCTGACAGCTATCGTTAGTTTTTTAACTAGCAGACTGAGAAACATCGCGCATTATCGAGGCGATTATGCAGCCCCTTCGTATATTGCCGCTGAACCTGGATATATGCTCATGTATTTGAACTCCTGTGCAAACACGTGTATTTATACAGCTACACAAACTAAATTCAGGGAAAAACTGAAGAATGTGGTGAAATCTCCTTGCACATTTATTAGTTAAAAAATGAAAAAGATATCTAAAGCATCCTGTCCTAACTAGAGTTAAATTACAGCCCGTGTTCTATTTTAGAATGTCCGTCTGTCCGTTAGGACGGAAATGGTTTGTTGATGTTAAAATAAACAGGTTTCAGAAAACTTTTCTTCCACTTTGTGCCGTGTGTTTGATGTCTGATGCTTTCCCCGGGTGAACGTAATCGTTTCCTGCACTTCCCGCTCAAGATCCAAAGAGAACAGTCATGTCTGAGCTTCAGCAGTGGAGTAGAACATGTGGGCGCCAGCGTTAACTACCTCACACCGCAGGTACTGGAATGAGACGCTCCAGTTTAATTAAAAGTTAATGTTTCCATTAGTGCAGAAACAATGTGTTACAATGCTGGTTATCTATAATTCTGTAATCTCGGTGTGAAAGTTGCAGGCGCAGGTCTCCCCATCAGACTCCGCCCCCCATTGTCTCCTGGACATTGGTCCCCATTTTGACCCAGCAACGATGAAGGATCGGCGATATATTTCTAAGTTAGGATGTTGTGTGACTTAGAGGGGAACTTGGAGGTGGTGCTGTTCCCATGCGTCTGCTGCCTTTGTCCTTCTAGATGGAAGAGGTCGCGGTTTCGGGAGGTGCTGTGAAGAAACCTTGGTGAGTTGCTGCAGTGCATCTTGTAGATGGTACACACTGCAGCCTCGGTACGCCGGGGGTGGAGCGAGTGAATGTTTAAGGTGGTAGAGGGGGTGCCAATCAAGCGGGGCCCTGTCTCCTGACAGTAGGAACTTGACTCGTCAATGTGACAATAGACATCTTTGTTCACAGATATTTACTTAAAATTTCAACGGGTCTTCAACATGTTGGAATGTTATAACAGGGGAGCAGCCTATTCGACCCAACCAGTCCTAGTCGGCGATTACCCTCCACCCTAACAATTACTTCCAATTACTGTACCCGCTCTGTCTCAGCATTCCTTCAACCTATTTTTATTCATCCATCTGCACAATTGAATATTGACATAATTTCTGCCTCCATTAAATCCACAGTCTCACAACTCTCCATGTACAGATGTTTCACGTACCGTCAGTTCTAAATCTGTTATGGTTATTATTTAATCAATGGCCATTCTTTACAGATCCTTCAACTAATGGAAGAAGTCTGATTCTATCTATCAGTTCCCGTCCCTGTTTAAATTAAATCACCTGAGTAACCTGGTATTAATAGAAAATATAGTAATATCAGGAAAGTTTAGTCAAAGTGGCTAATTAATAGCTTTCTGAGGGAAATGGTTGTGTCCATCTTTCTACCGAACAATGAGGAGAAACTTAACTGGCCCAGCCATATAAATACTGTGGCAACAAGAGCAGTTCAGAGGCTAGGTATTCTGCGGTGAGTGTCTCAACTCCTGCCTCTCCAAAGCCTTTCCACCATCTACAAGACACAAGTAAGGACTGTGATTGAATACTCTCCACTTGCCTGGATGAGTGCAGCTCCAAGAACACTCAAGAAGCTCGACACCATCCAGGACAAAGTAGCCCGCTTGATTGGCACCCCCTCTACCACCTTAAACATTCACTCGCTCCACCCCCGGCGTACCGAGGCTGCAGTGTGTACCATCTACAAGATGCACTGCAGCAACTCACCAAGGTTTCTTCACAGCACCTCCCGAAACCGCGACCTCTTCCATCTAGAAGGACAAAGGCAGCAGACGCATGGGAACAGCACCACCTCCAAGTTCCCCTCTAAGTCACACAACATCCTAACTTAGAAGTATATCGCCGATCCTTCATCGTTGCTGGGTCAAAATCCTGGAACTCCCTACGTAACAGTACTGTGGGAGTACCTTCACCACACGGACTGCAGCGGTTCAAGAATGCGGCTCATCAGCACCTTCTCAAGGGCAATTAAGGATGTGCAATAAATGCTGGACTTGCCAGCGACACCCACATCACATACAAACGAATACAAAAGGAGAATGTATTCGTTAGCTTTTCACTATCTGTAACATCGGGACATGCAGGGAGAGATTCTAATGAAACACCTCCGGAAACCCGATGCATTGATAGATTGCCAGAAAGTGCAGGAGTGTCTTTTATCGGATATCCTGTGTTGGATGATCTTGGGTAATAGCTGTGTGAGCAGAAGTGATGTGTGGCCCATGAAGCAACGAGCATGTGAAACACTTGATAAAGATGCCCAGAGGAACGGGTCCATGACATGGTTAGTCACGCTGATAACACCACTGTGTAAAATGGTTAATTCGTCTCTAGAGAATGAAAACATGTGTAAAACCAATGGGTAGAGATCTGCGCAAATGAGTCGGTCGAGATACATACAAGATAGTGATGAGATATTGTTTAGTGATGGCCTTAAATACTCTAACGCCAACAGAGGGGGCACTATGAGCAGAGGGTTAATCAGACTGTCCTGAAGTCTGTTAATGTTATACTGTATTGGTTTCTCTTTATATTGTAGTAATTTCAATCTTTAGCCCTTGCCTGTTAAGTAGGGACGTAGAAGTCAGTCTAAATATGATTACGCTGGCTGATGGGCCCGGGCTGACCCTGCAGCAATGGTCAGTTTCAGGATGAAGTAATCAGAGATGTAATTACAGACATGCCATCCCAAAGTGATTCATAATTTTGTGGAGATCTTTAATCGTTTGATAACGTGTGAGAAAGTGTTACTTCTGCAAAGGTAAACATCTGGACATACATCGTCATTTTTAATTGACATCAGTGATACAGAAACAAAGCAAGACTTATCATTCAATATTTCACTTGGTAGAATTGTAATTATACGTATCAAGAGTGAAACTATCGATTATATAAAGAACTAAGGTGAAAATAATTATTAGCCCAATGGAAAAGCACAGCTTGTTTAGTAAGCAACGCTATCGTGATCGATGAATATATGTAAATTAATTCACCGTATATATTGAGTTGACTTTTAACTTTTTTATATTTATGTTATACAGAATTGTGTGGATTTCCAAGTTGAGGGAGTGAGAGAAATGTATAAAAACGAGCTGTTTTTAATGAGTATTTGAAACACTTTTGAATTCCCAACCGACCATCTTCAGGTGTGGCTGTAATTTGTGCCTTTTAAGTGCGTGTTTATCTATTACTGCATGTACTGCGTGCTGAATAAACCGATGACACCTCGTAACAATGTTCAAAAACCTTATTGAAACCCTTACTCTAACAATAGCCTCAGTACTTTAAATGTGATTGGGCTTCATGTATTAATTCTGATTAAACGCCCCTTTTAGTCGTCACATTTTAACGTCCCGCGTCATCCTGGGGTTCAAAAAGCCAAACGCCACGTGGTTTCATTTCCCGTGGATTCCAGGCTCTGCCAATCCGACTGGCATCCAGCTTCTGAATGAAGTGGTGTTGAATTGCGGGCTGTTCTGTGTAATAGGCAAAGTCTCATTTAACTGGATTCAGACGGCCAACAGTATTTAAGGCAGGAGTCAGGCAGCAGGCAAAGGTTTTAATTCTCTCAGTCAGCGATGCATCTGCACCCAGCTACAATCATGAGACGGCGATGTGTAATCAACAACATCATCTAATATCAACATATAAAATAGAGAGCAAAGGCATGAACACGTTAACCATTACATTACCGTGTCAAATTCAGTCCCATATGGTTGTGATTCTCCTGCCCCCTGTTTCTACTTCAATAGTTGCTGTGTTCCCTTGGGTTCTTCTGTTTCTAAGCAAACCGATACTGTGTTTACCTGACATTCCGTGACATCAATTTGTTATTAAACAGTAACTATGTTCCCTTCTGTCCTACTTCTATCTGCATGGTTATTATATTCCATGAGGCCAATTTCTAATTAAACTGGTACGGTGTTCTCCTAAATTCCCTGGTCTCTATTTATAATTAAATAGATAGTTTATTCCCCTAAATTCCCCAGTTCTCTGTTCCTAATTAAAACGTTACGGTGTTTCCCATAATCTCCGTGTTCCTAATTTTTAATTCAAGAGTTACTGTGTTCCACTACATTTAACTTTAGTCTATTCCTAATTATGATGTGGAGATGCCGGTGTTGGACTGGGGTGGACAAATGTGAGAAGTCGCACAACACCAGGTTATAGTCCAGCAGCTTTATTTAAAATCACAAGCTTTCGGAGCGCTGCTCCTTCGTCAGGTGAAGTTCACCTGACGAAGGAGCAGCGCTCCGAAAGCTTGTGATTTCAAATAAAGCTGTTGGACTATAACCTGGTGTGCGACTTCTCACATTTATTCCTAATTAAACAGTTACTGTGTTCCACTACATTCAACTTTATTCTTATTCTAATTAAATAGTTACTGTGTTACCCTATAACCTCCTATTCCCCATTTATAATTAAACAGTTACTGTGTTCCCTATATCCCCCATTCCCCATTTATATTTAAACAGTTACTGTGTCCCCCTATATCCCCCTATTCCCCATTTATAAGTAAACAGTTACTGCGTTCCACTAGATCCCACTATTCCCCATTTAAAATTAAACAGTTACTGTGCTCCCCTATATCCCCCTATTCCCCATTTAAAATTAAACAGTTACTGTGTTCTCCTATAATCCCCTATTCCCCATTAATACATAAACATTTCCTGTGTTCCGCTATATCCCCCTATTCCCCATTTAAAATTAAACAGTTACTGTGTTCTCCTATAATCCCCTATTCCCCATTTATATTTAAACAATTACTGTGTTCCCCTATATCCCCCTATTCCACATTTATATTTAAACAGTTACTGTATTCTCCTAAGTTTCCCTGTCCTTTATTTATAATATAACAGTTACTGTGTTCCACTAAAGTCACATTTATTCTACTTCTAATTAACAGTTGGCGTATTCCTCTGAATTCGCCTGTACTGTATGTGTAATTAAAGATTTTCTGTATTATCGGTATTCCCCTATGTTCCCTATTTCCCGTTGTGTCCTCTCCGAGCTCATTTTGTCCAAGAGCCCTACCTCGTGCTCTCTCGGCCCTATTCCCACTAATCTGCTGATCACCCAGCTCCCTTTCTATCACTCATACTAGCTGATATTATGAACGGTTCATTCAGCTCTAGCACTATTCGCTTCCTTTCAAATGTACCGTCATCGCCCCCATCTGACAAATCCACCCTTGACCCCTTTGTCTTTGCAATTACCGCCCCATCTCCAACCTCCTATTCCTCTCCTTGAACATATTATCGTCTCCCAGATCCGTGACTATCTTTCTGGCCACACCATGTTTGAAACTATATAATTAAATTACTGCCCTTGCCACAGCACTGAAACGATCCTTATTGAAGTCTTAAATTATATTCTTATGTGACAGCCACCATGGTGAACTATGTCTCCTCATTCCTCCTGTCGTTGACACAGTTGACGACACCATCCTTCTTTAATGACACTCCTCCATTTTCCAGCTAAGTGAACTGCCTTTATCTGGTTCCACTCCTCCCTATGCAGTCACAGCCAGAGAATATCCTGCAATGGCTTATATTCGAGCTTTCGCACCGTTACCTCTTGAGTCCCCGAATGTTATATTCTTTCGCCCTCCTATCAATATTCTGCCCCTTAGCGACATCATTCGGAAATACAACGTCAGATTCTATATATACACTGACGACGCACCTCTCTATCTCACCAACAGCTCTCTCCACAACTCCACTGATTCTGTGATATCAAAGTATTGACACACACGCGGACCTGGATGAGTCAAAATTTACTTCAATTAAACAATGGACAGAATGAATCGAGTGTCTTTGTTCCCATCGGCAAACTCCGTTCTCGAGCCACCGTTTACCATCTCAATCCCTGGCCAATGTCTCAGGCTGAAGCAGAATGTTCACATTCTCAGCCTGCCATTTGACCCTCCACCAGACCTTCTGACCCCAGATCGTCTCCATTACAAAGACTGTGTAACGTCACCAAGCTCCGCCCCTTCTGCCGCTAAAACCCTCCAGGTTTTTGTCAGCGCCAGTCTTCATTTATCCACGGCGATCCTCTCTGGACTCCCAGCTTCCGCCCTCCATAAACTTAAGCTCACCCAAAACGCTGCTGACCATAACTTGACTCTCACCAAGTCTCATTCACACATCGCTCCTGTGTTCGGTGAACTACATTGGCTTACGTACCAGCAACGTCTCGATTTATAAATTCTGATTCTCGTGTTCAAATCCCTCGATGGCCTCGCCGCTCCCTATGTGTGTAATCTCCTACAGCCCTACGATTGCTCATACGATTGCCTCTTGTGCATCCTCCGATTTCTTCGCCCCATCATTGGCAAACGTGCTTTTTGTCTCGGCACCAAACTTTGGAATTTCCTTCCTAAACCTCTCCAGCTCTCCTCCTTTAAGTCTCCTTAAAACCTACCTCTGATCACGCTATTGGTCACCTATCCTAATGTCTCCTTCTTTGATTCGGTATTTTTTTGTCTTATTACGCTCATGTGAATCGCCTTGGGGCGTTGTGCTAAGTTAAATTTTCTATATAAATGGTGGTTGTTGTTGTAATAAGTGGTCCATCCTCGCCAGCCGCCTCCCCCACATGTATCGAGATGGTTCGGTCCATTTCCACTGATGGGTTGGTTTGTACTGATTCCATTAGTGCTACTGAACTGCTGATCATCACTGGTGCAGCACAGGAAAGGAATCCAACCCTGATTCACAGCGCATTTAGCTGCAATCAGCAGTGGGGCAGAGAGTCCCACAGCTCAGTGACTGTTCTCAAGTAATGGGCCCTCAACAGCTCCCTACAGACTTCACCACGTCAGGTAGGACTCGGTGGGTGCTGTGGATATGATGGAATGTGGCGGCTCCGAAAGGGGTTGCTGTAATGGTAAAAACGACAGGGAGGGATGTGACGCCTCACTTTAATGTCCCACAGTCCAGATTATCTACCTTGCTGAAGGAAAGTAAACACCTGATTGACCGCCTGAGCAACGATAGCCCTGATCATGAATGGGAGCGTGATGGGAAGGATCCAGATGTGGAGAACAGTCCACCCTTTGGATGAGGACAGCTCCAGCTCTCGGTTTTATGCTGAATATCCGACTGTTCTGTATAAAGAATGAGTTTACACTGAAACCCGCCTGGTGGTTAGAAAACCGAGAGCCCCCGTTTTATTGGTCAATCACATGTAATGATGTAACGTGCCCAACTCAGTCACTAGAACCTGCTCACTGTCAGTGGATGCGTAACACGCAGAGCAAACCATCGGGAAGTTTCCTACAATTCAAGCAATGCAATTAAATGGGCATTGAGTCGGCTGGGAGGTTGTGGTGGGCGGATGAAAGAAAGGCTCTCAACGACTAATCTTACAATGGCCCGAAAATTAGACCTAATACGCGAGAGTACGCACTGTGTACTCTCGCGTCTTAGGTCTCCAATTGCCGGTTTCCTGCATGCACTGCGCATGCGCGGGAAACCGGCACTTCGTGAATTCAAAAGGGGGCGGTTCCTAAGTGAACCGCGTGCGCGCTACAGGCTGCGCGCACGCAGTGCACTGAGTTATTTTTGCAGCTTTGAACGTGCAGGTAAGCATGGAAGATTTTACACATGAAGGAAGGAGGCGTAAGACCCTCTTTTAACAAGGTAAGTAGTTAATTAAGTATTATTTTAAAAAATTTTCAACAGGTTTATCTTTTTTAGAGACTTTAAAGAAAGGTAAGTTTATTTTTATAACTTTTAAAAAGATTTTAAATTTTTTCAAAAATGTTATTTTTTGTTTAAAGTGGTTAATTTATTTAACTATACTTATTTTATTAATGTGATGGCTTTTTTTAAATTTAATTGAGGTTTAGCTGTTCTTTTGGGGGTGTGTAGGATTCATAGCTTTGACAGCTCTTGCTGTGAAAACTATGAATGAAAGATGGTGTGCTGTCATTGGCTCTAACTGAATCACGTGATCCCAGAGCTCGCACGAACTAATTGCGCCTTTGGGATACGCACACACTGCACAGCTGCATGTGGGACTGGCCTTGAAACTAAAGTTTGTGTGGGCCCGGAGGAAAAAGGTAGGCGCGGAGTGAGATATCGCGGGGAAGCCTTACCCCCGCGGGAACACTCACTGTTTAATTTCTGGGCCAATATATAGCGGGCCTGCAGAGGGCGCCCGAGAGCTACGCCTGTCTGACTCAGGTACAGTGACCCACCGGCAGGGAAAGACCAATCTTACAATATACAGCGGGTAAACAGAGGGCGTCAGAGAACCGCGCCTGCCCGAGACAGATACAGTGACCCACCGGCAGGGAAAGACCAACATTACAATATACAGCGGGCCAGCAGAAGGTGCCAGAGAGCCAAGCCTGTCCGAGTCAGGTACAGTGACCCACCGGCAGGGAAAGACCAATCTTACAATATACAGTGGGGCGAAAAATTGCATAGACCTCCTCAGAAGGCAAACACGGGACACAACCAACAGGGTACCCTACGTCGTCCAGTTCTTCCCCGGAGCGGAGAAACTACGCCATGTTCTTCGCAGCCTTCAACATGTCATCGATGACGACAAACACCTCGCTAAGGCCATCCCCACGCCTCCACTACTTGCCTTCAAACAGCCGCCTAACCTCAGAAGTACCATCGTTCGCAGCAAATTACCCAGCTTTCAGGATAACAGCGACCACGACACCACACAACCCTGCCATGGCAAACTCTGCAAGACATGCCAGATCATCAACACAGATACCACCATCACACGTGAGGACACTACCCACCAGGTACATGGTACATACTCATGTGACTCGGCCAACGTTGTCTACCTCATACGTTGCAGGAAAGAATGCACTGCGGCATGGTACATCGGCGAGACCATGCAGACACTGAGACAACGTATGAACGAGCACCGCGCAACAATCGCCAGGCAGGATTGTTACCTCCCAGTCGGGGAACACTTCAGCAGTCAAGGACATTCAGCCTCGGATCTGCGGGTAAGCGTTCTCCAAGGCAACCTTAGAAACACACGACAACGCAAAATCATCAAGCAGAAACTGATAGCCAAGTTCCGCACTCATGAAGACGGTCTCAATCGGGATCTTGGGTTTATGTCACGATACATGACGTGATCCGGACTCGAGTCGTCGTTAGCTTGTTCACAGATGTGATTCCCAGTAAAAAAGTAAAAATTTTCCCAGTAAAAAAGTAAAAATTTTAAAGCTTTTCATTTTACATACAGACGGCAGCTTTTGACACGTTAGAACCCCTGCGACTACACCTCATTGTCTCAGTTGTATCTTGCTATGTCTTTGATGTGGTACCTTCCTGGCTGACTTAATTAACTTTATCACACCTCGGCAGATAGTCAGGATGATTTAATTTAGTGGTCTGCAATTGTAAGGTACACATGCTTTGTTCTCTATCTATATATGCTTTGGCGATTCTGTATCTAATTTACTTCACCTGAGGAAGGAGCAATCGATAGCTCCGAAAGCTTGTGATTTCAAATAAAACTGTTGGACTATAACCTGGTGTTGTGCGACCTCTCAGTAGAAGGAGCCAGAGAGCCGCGTCTGTCCGAGTCAGGAACAGTGACACACCGGCAGGGAAAGACCATTCTTACAATTATACAGCGGGCCAGCAGAAGGCGCCAGGGAGCCGCGCCTGTCCGAGTCAGATACAGTGACACACCGGCAGGGAAAGACCAATCTTACAATATACAGCGGGCAAGAAGAGGGCGCCTAAGAGCCTCGCCTCTCCGAGTCAGGTACAATGACCCACCGGCAGGGAAAGACCCCGCGGGCGGATGAGCCCTCATAGCGAGAGGTTTTAACTATCAGGAAAGACTGAATAGGCTGGGAGTTTAATCTCTGGAAAAGAGAAGCTGCTGGGTGACCTGTTAGAGGCCGTTCAGATTATGAAGGGATTTGATAGGGTAGATGTAGGGATGGTGTTTCCTCTTGTAGAGGAGTGCAAAGCTAGGGACCATTCATATAATGCAGTCGCGATTAAGTCCAATAGGGAATTCAGGAGAAATATTTTTACTCAGAGAGTGGTTAGAATGTGGAACACGTTACCATTTGGCGGTAAATACCATAGATGCAGTTAATGGGAAGCTAGATAAATGAATGAGGGAGAAAGGAATAGAAGGATATTGAAGAGGTTTACATGACGAAGGGTTGGAGGAGGCTCGGGTGGAGCATAAACATCAGCCTGTATCAGTGGGGCCGAATGGCCTGTTTCTGTTCTGTGGATTCCATGTAATTGGTTGTAAAAAGAGAATCAGGATGTGTTCCAATGGGAGCTTCGGTAGTTGTGGAGGAGAGCGGACTGGTTTATTTTTCAGATGTCTCTGATCTTATTCCTGTTCCGGTGCTGCCTCTGACCTGTGGTGACAGATATCTGACAGCGGGCACTGGGCTCTCCTGGGCGACTTCTTCCTGAAGCGAGTCTCCAGCTGCCTGCTTGCCCTGCTGCTCCTCATCATTTCCCTCTTCCTGCTCTCCATAGACACGGGAACAGGGGAAGGTCCAAAAAATCTGGCGGTTTTTGGAGAAACCGATCGCGAACTGGAGTTAGCAAAAGGCCAAAAATATGGACTCTTCAGAATGAAAGTTTCCCCAAGTAAACAATCCGAATAAAGTGGTTCCAATGGCAATCGCTCCTGACAACCGCCACCGAACAACAAGCAGCGTGTCCTTGGGGTTTGGGGGTCAAGGTTGTGAGTCGGACTACAGATGGTAGAGCGGGGCTACAGTACCAGAATTTAACTCCCATGTTCATGCGGCGTGCAGGGCGGGTGCTGCCAAGGTCTGGACCGTGAGGACTTCAGCGCCAGACTTTCCCACCACACGCCCCTCCAACAGCCGCCCAGAATCAAAGAGTAAACTGACAGTAAACAAGACAATCGCCCCTGGCAAGTATCAGCTAAGCTCCGGAATTACTCGCTTCACTGGGAAACATCATCAGGTGTAGGGGTTCGAACTGCAGCCGAGTGCAGAAACTTCACCCAACCGAGCAAAAACCATTGAAAGCTTCAAACCAAAGGTGACTGAAAACACTACAATTGGCAGACCAGGTTTGTGGGTGAAGTTTGACACAAGACCCTCTCGTTTGGTTGCTTTCCTGAAGCTGATAGCAATGGAGTTCCTGGTCTTCTGCTGGACAACTGCGTTTAATGATTTGAATAATCTTCTTTCTGTTAGTAACAGCCTGAGATATCTCATTTTTCCTTTACTTGTGTGTGGAACACTTCTCATTGGTAACGCATATATATATCTTGTATTGATTTTATATTTTAAATGTATCTATCAGGTGCCTTTTTGTCTCTTAACTGCACATTGAATTAAACGGATAACGATTGTCTGATCAGTTTCCTAATAATCCCAGATTTTGGATGAATATCCAGGCCCACACTAAACAAAGCTCCCAATTCATAATGGCGTGGGCTCTACCGCCCTCCACTGGAGTTTGCAGCTACTTCAGCACATTTTTAATCCTCTTCATTCAACATTTAGTAAATCAACGAGAACAAAGGAAACGCTGCAAAAGTTGAAAAGTAGTTTTGAAGAAGATACCACTCCGAAAACAGCAACCCGTCTTTTCATATTTTAGTTTTATTCGGATTTAATTTGTGAAGATTGCGAGCTGCTTTAAAACATATTTAACCAAGAGAGCAGAATAACGCTTTTTGCCGGATGAATCATCATAACATTGGCATGATTTCAATTTCAATCCCAATAGGACTCTCTCCCTGGTCCTAATATTGGTGTGAGGATTTCAATGTCAATCCCAATAGGACTCTCTCCCTGGTCCTAATATTGGTCTGAGGATTTCAATGTCAATCCCAATAGGACTCTCTCCCTGGTCCTAATATTGGCCCAAGGATTTCAATGTCAATCCCAATAGGACTCTCTCCCTTGTCCTAATATTATTCTGAGGATTTCAATATCAATCCCAATAGGACTCTCTCCCTGGGTCCTAATATTGCTCTGAGGATTTCAATGTCAATCCCAATAGGACTCTCTCCCTGGGTCCTAATATTGCTCTGAGTATTCAATGTCAATCCCAATAGGACTGTCTCCCTGGGTCCTAATATTGGTCTGAGGATTTCAATGTCAAACTCAATAGGACTCTCTCCCTGGGTCCTAATATTGGTCTGAGGATTTCAATGTACATCCCGATAGGACTGTCTCCCTGGGTCCTAATATTGGTGTGAGGATCTAAATGTAAATCCCAATAGGACTCTCTCCCTGGTCCTAATATTGGTGTGAGGATTTCAATGTAAATCCCAATAGTACTGTCTCCCTGGGTTCTAATATTGGTGTGAGGATTTCAATGTAAATCCCAATAGGACTGTCTCCCTGGTCCTAATATTGGTCTGAGGATTTCAATGTAAATCCCAATAGGACTCTCTCCCTGGGTCCTAATATTGGTGTGAGGATCTAAATGTAAATCCCAATAGGACTCTCTCCCTGGTCCTAATCTTGGTCTGAGGATTTCAATGTCAATCCCAATAGGACTCTCTCCCTGGGTCCTAATATTGGTCTGAGGATTTCAATGTCAATCCCAATAGGACTCTCTCCCTGGGTCCTAATATTGGTCTGAGGATTTCAATGTCAATCCCAATAGGACTCTCTCCCTGGGTCCTAATATTGGTCTGATGATTTCAATGTCAATCACAATAGGACTGTCTCCCTGGTCCTAATATTGGTCTGAGGATTTCAATGCACATCCCAATAGGACTGTCTCCGTGAGTCCTAATATTGGGCTGAGGATTTCAATGTACATCCCAACAGGACTGTCTCTCCCTGGTCCTAATATTGGTCTGAGGATTTCAATGTAAATCCCAATAGGACTCTCTCCCTGGGTCCTAATATTGGTGTGAGGATTTAAATTTAAATCCCAATAGGACTGTCTCCCTGGGTCCTAATATTGGTCTGAGGATTTCAATGTACATCCCAATAGGACTCTCTCCCTGGGTCCTAATATTGGTGTGAGGATTTCAATGTACATCCCAATAGGACTCTCTCCCTGGGTCCTAATATTGGTCTGAGGATTTCAATGTGCATCCCAATAGGACTGTCTCCCTGGGTCCTAATATTGGTGAGGATTTCAATGTACATCCCAATAGGACTCTCTCCCTGGGTCCTAATATTGGTGAGGATTTAAATACAAATCCCAAGAGGACTGTCTCTCCCTGGGTCCTAATATTGGTCTGAGGATTTCAATGTACATCCCAATAGAACTCTGTCCCTGACTCCTAATATGTGTGTGTAGAGTTAAATGTAAATGAGGGCAGAGCGCAGAGGTCTAGGAGTTCTGGGGCTGGAGGAGATTACAAAGATAGGGAGTGGCGAGGCCATGGAGGGATTTCAGAATAAGGATGAGAATCTTTGAAGGAGGGGTCTGCTGCCAACAACAAAAAATTCCTTGCAGATGCGTAGTTCCAGCGGTTTTTGGTTGTTCGCTCACTGGGGAAAAGAGATCGCTGCTGACCAACTGAGCAGCTTCAGGTAAAGAAAATAAAAATGAAAAGTTGAATTTCCTGTTTCTATTCGCTTATGAAAGTTAACATTTAAAAAAATCCTGAGTTAAATAAAAATTTAAAATCACTAGTTTTTTTTAAAAGCCACGGCTTTGCGGCTATTTCGGCGCCTCACTGCATTCCTGAGGTGACAGAGAGAGAGAGAGAGAGATCTTCATCGCCTCTGGGACTGAGAGTCAATGACCGGGGGAGAGGAGGGGAGGAGGATGCTCCTGCACCAGCGAAACTCAGCAACTGTCCATTTTTATTATTTTTCTCTCCTTTCCCTTTACACCGAGCTTATTATTTTCCTCTCCTTTCCCTTCACTCCGAGCTTATTATTTTCCTCTCCTTTCCCTTTACACCGAGCTTATTATTTTCCTCTCCTTTCCCTTCACTCCGAGCTTATTATTTTCCTCTCCTTTCCCTTCACTCCGAGCTTATTATTTTCCTCTCCTTTCCCTTCACTCCGAGCTTATTATTTTCCTCTCCTTTCCCTTCACTCCGAGCTTCTTATTTTCCTCTCCTTTCCCTTCACACTGAGCTTATTATTTTCCTCTCCTTTCCCTTCACACCGAGCTTATTATTTTCCTCTCCTTTCCCTTCACAGCGAGCTTATTATTTTCCTCTCCTTTCCCTTTACACCGAGCTTATTATTTTCTCTCCTTGATTTTTGCGCAGAACGCTTCTGCGCAGCTTCCGTTTCGTTGGCCGCAAGCTCCGGTTCGTTGGCAGCAAGCTTCGGTTCGTTGGCAGCAGTCAGTCTGCTTTTAAAATCGAGCCGCTGCTTAACCGGAGATCAATAATGTTTGTCAATTGAAATCATCAATGAACACTCTCACTCCGCGTCTGGTTCCACGTAGCGTCTTCAACTGTTTCTGTCCGTTTGAACTGAAGTTATTCTCCAACAGCCTGTAAGAGATTGAAGATTAAACAGGAAATAAACAAATTGCACAACAGTGTAAATAACAGGGAGACTGGGGTTAATATTTCAATAATAATTACAGCCAAAATTACCCATAAAAGTGACTGAATCTCATTTGTGTTGCATTTATGACATTACACATTAACAAATACACTCACCAGATCTCCTCCAGATTCCGGCAGTTCAGTATGAGGCGGCGGAGAGCGGGGACAGATCGGTCTGTGAAGGAGTTTGATCCCAGGTTCAGAGCGGTCAGTGACCGGTTTGTATTGAGAGCGGAGGCGAGATCCTCGGCACAAGAATCTGTGAGACTGACAGAATCCAATCTGGGATGAGAGAGAAAGAGAAGTAACAGGAATCAAAATAAATCCTGAGAGTTTATTGATAACATTATCACTGATACCAATAATAATGTACAATGTTTATTAATAACACTATTACTGATACTTAGGAACAGGAGGAGGCCATTCAGCCCCTCGAGCCTGCTCCATCATTCAATGGGATCATGGCTGATCTATGACCTACCTCCACATACCCGACTTTGGCCCCTATCCCTTAATACCTATGGTTAACAGAAAGCTATCAATCTCCGATTTAAAATTAACAATTGATCTAGCATCAATTGCTGTTTACAGAAGCGAGTTCCAAATTTCCAGCATCCTTTGTGTGTAGAAGTGTTTCCTAATGTCACTCCTGAATGGTCTGGCTCTTATTTTTAGACTATGTCCCCTAGTCCTAGGCTCCCCAGCTAGAGGAAATAGTTTCTCTCTATCTATCCTATCTGTTCCCCTTAATAGCTTGAAAACGTCGATCAGATCAGCCCTTAACCTTCTAAATTCTAGAGAATACAACACTAGTTTGTGTAATCTCTCCTTGTAACTTAACCCTTGAAGTCCGGGTATCATTCTGGTAAACGTACGCTGCATTCCCTCCAAGGCCAATATATCCTTCTTAAGGTGTGGGGCCCAGAACTGCTCACAGTACTCCAGGTGTGGTCTAACCAGGGTTCTCTTTTGCTGCAGCATAACTACTACCCCACTGTATTCTAGTCCTCTAGATATAAAAGCCAGCATCCCATTAGACGTTTTGATTATTTTCTGTACCTGTTCATGTCATTTTAATGATTTACGTACCTGTAACCCCCCCCCCCCAAGTCTATTTTGACCTCCACTGTTACTAGCCTTTTACCATTTAGGAGGTACCCTGTTTTATCCTTTTAAGGTGAAAAGTGGATGACCTCATATTTGCCTACATTGAAATCCATGTGACACAGTTTTGCCGATTCACTTAATCTGTCGATATCCCTTTGTAATTGTATGCTTTCTTCTACACTGCCTACAATTCCACCTACCTTTGTGTCCTCGGAAAATTTTAATGTATGATTTTCTATGCCCTCATCTAAGTAGTTAATAAATATAGTGAATAGTTGAGGCCCCAAAACAGATCCCTGCGGGACACCACTAGTCACCTCCTGTCAATTTGAGTACCTACCCATTACCCCTACTGCCTGTCTCCTAACGCTCAGCCAATTTCCTAACCATGTCAATAATTTGCCCTCAATTCTGTGGGCTTCTACCTTTGTTAACAGGCTCTTATGTGGGACTTTACCAAATGCCTTCTGGAAGTCCATATAAGTAAAATCCATAGACATTCCTCTATTTACTACGTTTGTCACCTCTTCAAAAAATTCAATCAGGTTTGTCAGGCATGACGTGCCATTCACAAATCCATGCAGGCTCTCCCTGATCAACTGAAATTTTGCGAGGTGTTCAGTCATCCTATCCTTAATTATACACTCTAGCAATTTCCCAACAACAGATGTTAGGCTAACTGGTCCATAAATCCCTGGTTTCCTCCTCTCGCCATTTTTAAACAGTGGAGCGACATGCAAATATTTTCCAATCTAAAGGAACAGTTCCTGAATCAAGGGAACTTTGGAAGATTATAGTTAGGGCAGCTGCAATGTACTCACCTATTTCATTTACAAGCCTGGGATGGAAACCATCTGGTTCTGGGGATTTGTCACTCTTTAGTGCCATTATTTTCTTCATTACTGTTATTTTACTTACATTAATTTTATTGAGTTCAAGTCCCTGATTTAGTTTCCTTGGGATTTCTGGTATGCTTTCCTCTTCCTCTACTGTAAATACTGACGCAATGTAATTATTCAACATGTCTCCATTTCCTTATCATTGATAATATCACTGCTTTCAGTTTTAAAGGGGCCAACATTGCTCCGCACTGCCCGGTTTCCTAATATAAGTGTAAAAAAGTGTTGATTTTGATATCCCTTGCAAGTTTCCTTTCATACTCCCTTTTTTTAGATCTTACTGTCTGTTTTATGACCCTTTGCTGTTCTTTGTATCTTTCCTATTCGTCAGGATCTGTGCTATTTTTGCATTTACTGATTATTATTAGTAAGTATTAACAATGTACAGTCTCAGACATCCAGTTATTAGAAGCACAATCTCACACAGTCTGATACTTACCCCAGTTCCTGTATTTTACAGTCTGGGTTCGTCAGAGCCACAGAAAGTAGTTTCACTCCTGAATCTCCCAGTTTATTGTAACCTAGGTTCAGAATCGTCAGTGAGCGGTTTGTACTGAGAGCGGAGGCAAGCTCCTCGGTACAAGAATCTGAGAGACCGTTTTCATCCAGCCTGGGGATGAGAGAGAGCACGAGAGATAAAGAGAGGATGGGAGAGAGCGATAGAGAGAGAGGGAGAAAGAAAATCACTAGAGCTTCTTAATAACATTATTACTGATAATAATAATCATGTAAAATGTCAGACATCCAGTTATTAAAACCACAATCTCACACATTCTGGTACTTACCAAAGTTCCTGTATTTTACCATCCGGGTTCCTCAGAGCAGCAGACAGTAGTTTCACACCTGAATCTCCCAGTTTATTTTTATGCAAGTTGAGAAGCGTCAGTACTGAGAGCGGAGGTGAGATCCCCGGCACAAGAAGCGGTGAGACCGACATCATCCAGCCTGGGAATAATAGAGAAATAACAGTAAACATGGTAAATCACTCGTGTTTATTAAAGCACTATTACTGATACCAGCGATAATAGAATGATATAAATTTATGGCACAGATGGAGTCTATTCGGCCCATCATGTCTATGACGGCCGAAAAAGAGTCTAATCCCACTTTCCAGCTCTTGGTCCGTAGCCTGTAGGTTACTACACTTCAGGTGCATATCCAAGTACTTTTTAAATGTGATGAAAGTTTCTGCCTCTACCACCCTTTCAAGCAGTGAGTGCCAGACCCCCAGCACCCTCTGGGAGAAAAACATTGGGCCAGAAATTCAGCGTTCCGGCTTCCTGCGGGTGCAAGCATCGCGCGCGTACTTGCCTACCGCGCCTGCAGTTGTGCTTTGGGCCCACGAGAACTTCGGCTCCTGGGCCTCCTGCAGCTGCCGGCGTGCAGTGCTTGCGTATCGCAGGGGCGCAGTTAGTTCGAAGCGTCCTCTGGGATCACGTGGGCCATGGAGAGCCAATCCTAGCAGGGCATTTTCATTCATAGATTTGACAGGAAGACCTGTCAAATCTATGAATAGAGAGCGGGCCCAAAACCTCACTAAAACTTCAAATATTTTTTTTTTAATCACATTTTTAAAATAACTATAAGTTACATAAATAAACTACCTTAAACAAATTTAAATTTTTGAAAAAAATTATACTTTTTAACGGTGCTAAAAATAAACTTACCTTTCTTTAAAATATCTAAAAAAGATAAACCTGTTGAAAAAATGTTGAAATTGAAATTAATTAACCACTTACCTTGTTAAAAACGGGTCTATCGCCTCCTTTTTAAAAGTGCAGCTTCTCCGTGCTTACCCTCAGGGGGAAACCTGAAAAAAACCTGAAGTTCGCTGCGTGCGGCACAGCCTCTCCCACGCACGCGGTTCACCTCTGAAACCCTCCCTTCACGAGACGGAAGTTCCGGTTTCCCGCGCATGCGCAGTGCATGCAGGAAACCGGCACTTCAGGTGGCATAACGGGTGAGTACACAGCGCGTACTCACCAGGCAAGTGCCGAAATTCTGACCCATTATCCTCAACTCCGCTCTAATCCTACCAAATACTGTAAATCTATACCCCCTGGTTATTGACCTCTCTGCTAAGGGAAATAAATCCATCCTATCCACTCTATCTAGGCCCCTCATAATTTTATATCCCTGAATCGAGTCTCCCCTCAGCCTCCTCTGCTCCAAAGAAAACAACCCCAGCCTATCCAATCTTTCTTCATAGCTACAATCCTCCAGTCTCAACAACATCCTTGTAAATCTCCTCAGTACCCTCTCTAGTGCAATCACATCTTCCCTGTTATGTGGTGACCAGAACTGTACGCAGTAATCTAGCGGTTTATTAATGTATAATATTAGACATCCAGTTATTATAAACCCAATCTCACACAGACTGGTACTTACCACAGTTTCTGTATTTTACATTCCGGGTTCCTCAGAGCCGCAGACAGTAGTTTCACTCCTGAATCTCCCAGTTTATTATAACCCAGGTTCAGAACAGTCAGTGACCGGTTTGTGCTGAGAGCGGAGGCGAGATGCTTGGTAGAAGAATCTGTGAATCCGCTTTCATCCAGCCTGTGAATCACAGATACAGAGATAGATAGAGATATATTTAGCAAGGGAGAGAGATAGATAGATAGATAGAGAGATAGAGAGATAGAGAGATAGATAGAAAGAGATAGAGAGAGATAGAGAGAGATAGAGAGCAGGGAAGAGATATACACAGAGCCGGACAGTGAGGGAAATAACAGGAATCATGATATGAAACAAGTGTTTATTAATAACACAGTTACTGATACTAATAATAATGTGCACTACCAGACATCCAGTTATTATAAGCACAATCTCACACAGTCTGGTACTTACTCCAGTTCCTGTATTTTACAGTCCGGGTTCGTCAGAGCCGCTGACAATAGTTTCACTCCTGAATCTCCCAGTTTATTTCTCCCAAGTCTAAATACAAACAGATAGAAAGAGAAACGAACTGAAACAAACCCCGGATCTGATATATTTTTCTCTTCTTATATTACAGCAATCACTGAAAGTACTTCAGGAAATTAATAACCCGGTTTTCCTGTTACTGACAATGAATCTCATTCTGTCCACTCCCCATATATTCAGGGACTGTCAGTAAATGTATTTATTAAATAAAGTGCTGTCTGTGTGAAGCCTTTAACTGTCCCTCAGTCCGGTCTCATTCCCTGATGATTAGAATTACCCTCCTGGAGCTCAGTGACCGGCCCCGTCATGTTTGGGGAAACTTGTCTCATTTCTGTTGCTCCTTAAATCCCGGAGTTTTTGGGAATGGGGCATTTTCCCCTGAATTAAATGATAAAGCGGCAATTCCCTGTACATTATACTCTGTGCATTATATTAATCTGTATAATATCTCGGGGTGAGTTATATTGTGAAACGGCGCTAACTGCTGCTGTAAAATCCGTCCCCCAGGATTTTATGTAACAAGGAGAGTTTATTCTGTCCCATTAGAAGTTTTAAATGTCCCTGTGCTCCTAGTTTATAGTCATGATGTGGAGATGCCAGCGTTGGACTGGGGTGGACAAAAATGAGAAGTCGCACAACACCAGGTTATAGTCCAACAGATTTATTTAATTTTATAGGGGAGGGGAGTCTCTCACTTTATTTCCCATTAAACTGGCTCTACATTTATTTCAGGTGTAACTGACCGACAGTTTTGGCGGAATTTTCGGAGTTCCCTCCCCGAGCGGGGCCTCACACACAGGGGGCGGATTATGGGGAATTCCCGGGTTCACTGCCCCCGGTTTACCCAGGAGCCGCCCGCTGTGTGCGAGGGCGCACCGCTGGCCGGTGTGTGTCTGTACTCCAGGGCTATTACCCCACAACACGTTAGATTGGAACCTTTTTACCAGCAGATTTTAGCTCCCAAATGCCACTGTAATGTCGGCCCGGATTACTAGCATGTGGCCTGAATCCACGACATTGTGACTCAGAGGCGCGTGTAGTGCCAGCCGGGCGAAGAGATGGTTGATCTATTGGAGAGTGTGAAGGGCGGTGTCATTGATGAGTTTAAGTAACGCACCGACGCTCTGTGGGGAAAGCTCGGTTCGTCCACTGCCGGTTCACTGCCCGACAGCTGTGCTCTGCTCTTTGTTACTGAATGTTTGGTGTTAATGCTCCCCTCTCCGACACACGTTGACAGTCGGTGACTGTCGCTTTCCCCTACACCTCGGAAGAGCGTGAGATGTTCCGACATATGGACTGCTGCAGTTAGTGCTGGGCTACGTGTGAGAAGGAGCCACTTCAATGGACGCATCTTAGGCAGTGAGACATACAGCAATAAATATGAATTATTGCAATTACAATATCAGGTTCTTTCAATTACCTGCATTTGCTGATCAGATAAAGACTGAAAAATCCCTACTTATTCACAAGAATCAATATGAGATTCTCCAGTCCTTAGCGAATTATTGACAGATACTCTTATCATTGGTAATATTTGTGTTGAATCTGCTTCTCTCTGGTTTAACTGAACAGTTTATTTCCCTTCATTACGGAGCAACAACACAATCCGTGACTTTTCTACAATTCGCCCAAAAGTTAGAGACAAATAAAGTTACCTCAACACCCGGCATTTGTGCAGTACGGGTCCCAGCCGCTGGAGTCCTTCACACTGAATGTAGCACTCCCGTAAATCGAGGTGTTTTGTTGTATCACAGAGTCCAATGACATGAGACAGGACCGCACAGTCAATCGGGGTCAGTCGCAATCCAATAAATGTAAGTGTTTCCACAGATCCCACTGTTTTCCGAGCCAGTGCTTTATTCTGAGACTCAAACAGGTAGTGGAATGTGTTCAGGAGGTTCCTTTTACCAGTTTCACTCGATGTGTTTCCAATCTGTCCTTCAACATTCTCCTTCACCCAGTCAATCACTCGGCAGGTAGTTTGATGAAGAAATGGACCCAGAAACTCCTCCAGGGGCCGAGCTGCCTGTGGGGTGGAGAGACCAGCAACAAAACGGAGAAATATCTCAAATCGCCCATCTTCCTCACTGTGGGCTTCTCTGAGGAGTTTCAGGATGTCCCCGGGATCTGGAGTCAGGAATTGTGTAAGTGCGGCTACAAACTCTTGGATGGTGAGGTGCGGGAATGTGTACACCACGCTCTGGGCAGAATCATCTCTCTCCAAAAGTTCCACCATAAACCCAGACAGGAACTGGGAAGGTTGCAGATTGTACTTGATCAAATCTCCAATTCTAAACACAATCTTCTTCTCGGAGACTCCTGTGAAGGCCATCTCACCAAGCTTCAGTAACACATCACGGGGGCTTTCAATCTCTCGGCCATGGTTTTTCAGAATGTTGTAGATATAGTAGGAATATAGTTGGGTGATGGTCTTGAGAACTCGCTGCTGATTCCTGTCTCTTTGTGTAAAGAAGGGACCCAGTGCCAGACCGAGGATCCAGCAGTAGGAAGGGTTGTAGCTCATGGTATACAGGATCTCTTTCTCCTCCACGTGTTTGAAAACAGCTGCTGCCACTGTCTGATCTTCAAAAAACTTGTTGAAATATTCCTTCCGTTCTTCACCAACAAATCCCAGGATTTCAGCCCAGACACTAATCTCAGCCTTTTCCAATAAATGTAATGCAGTGGGGCAGCTGGTCACTAGCACTGAACATCCTGGGAGCAGCTTGTGCTGTATTAAACTGTACACAATGTCAGACACTTCACACCAGCATTCGGGATCTGTGCACATGTGCTGAGGTTCGGTATTTCTCCGATTGTCAGCAAAATCGATCCTGTCCTTGAATTCATCCAAACCCTCGAATATAAACAGCAATCTCTCTGGGTTCTTCCAGAGCTCTCTCAGAATATTACCAAAGTAAGGATAGAAAAAGAGAATCATATTCCTCAGGTTTATTCGACAGTTAATAGCGTTCAAATCCTGGAATTTAAAACTGAAAACAAATTGAAAGTGTGGGTATATTTTCCCAGTGGCCCAGTCATGAACAATCTTTTGTACCATTTTTGTTTCTCCAATCCCCGGGACTCCGCTCACTGCTGCTGAACTCCCAGATTTGGATCGCCAGAAGAAACTCTGAATTTTCTAGAACAAACTTCCTCTCTGGGAAAAACAGCTGTGGAACAATTGATCAGTTCGGATTTTCTCCAGTTCTCCCCGGAGATGTTTCTTTCTCCACTCTTCATGGTGTCGGCCTCTTGCCAGCAGTTCATGTTCTACAAGTGTCCGATCTCGAACAGTAGAAATGACCGTTATCTCAGCGTATCGATCAACCAACTGGAAAATCTTAACCTTCTCCTTTATTAGGATAGTGTTCACTCTCAATGTTTCAGTTTGTACCCGGAGTGTTTCCTTCTGTTTCTGTTGAACATCTTCAATTGGAACAGACAGAAATTAATTCTTAGTATTAGGTGTATTGACATAAAATCAACATCTCAATACCATTTCACTATTCAGTAAAATAATGCAAGATTTAATTGGCAGTTTCGATAGAGATGCATGTAGAAATTAAAACTCAGTCGCTGAAAACTGTTTCAAATCCTCACTTGACTCGAATATTTACTGGGATATAGGGCACAGGCTATCAGTGGGATATGGACAGAGTGTGAATGGTCAACTGTCCCACTGTTACTGTATCAGACCTTGGGCAGGTTATCTGGGGCATTGTGTGAATTGAGAGTGGGACAGTCTGTGAATGGTCAACTGTCCCACTGTTACTGTATCAGACCTTGGGCAGGTTATCTGGGGTATTGTGTGAATTGAGAGTGGGACAGACTGTGAATGGTCAAGTGTCCCACTGTTACTGTATCAGACCGTGGGCAGGTTATCTGGGGCATTGTGTGAATTGGGAGTGGGACAGACTGTGAATGGTCAAGTGTCCCACTGTTACTTTATCAGACCTTGGGCAGGTTATCTGGGGCAGTGTGTGAATTGGGAGTGGGACAGACTTTGAATGGTCAAGTGTCCCACTGTTACTGTATCAGACCTTGGGCAGGTTATCTGGGGCAGTGTGTGAATTGGGAGTGGGACAGTCTGAATGGACGGACATTCCACTCGGTGTTCTATTTAACCATCCGACCCCATACCCACTCCAACACGAAGTCTGCCTACTTCCACCTCTGCCATATCATCAGTCTCTACACTTGCCTCAGCTCATCTGCTGCTGCAACCCTCATACGTACTCCTCGTTACATCCGGACTCGACTATTCCAATTATCTCCTGGCTGGCCTCCCACCTCACACCCTCCATAAACAAGCTCATTTAAAACTCTGCTGCCCATGTCCGAATTCACATCAATCCTGATCACCCGTTACCCATGTGCTACACTGGCTCCCGGTCAGGCAACGTCTCGATTAAAAAATTCTCATTCTTGTTTTCGAATTCCTCCATGTCCTCGCCCCCTCGTTATCTCTGTAACCTCCTCCAGCCACACAATCCTCCGAGATAACTGTGCTCCTCCAATTCATGCCCCTTTCGCATACCGGATTTACTTCGCTCCATCATTGGCGGCCGTGCTTCAGCTGCCAGGACGCTGAGCTCAGGTATTACCACCCTAAACCTTTCCCTCCCATAACAGAAAGTTCACTGCAAATGTCTCAGGGGTTGGGCAGGTTATCAGGTGTATTGTGGGCACTGAGAAAGATAATTTATGATATTCAGAGTTTAGGCTGTGAGAAGGGTTATTGGGTTTGATGAGTTTTGTTTGGTGAAGAGCCTTCGGTATTGAAATGTTTTAATAGAATTAACAAAATTAATGCAGGAAACAGGCTCACAATTTAGCAAAATAATTAATAATGATGTGAATTGAAAGTCAGTAAGAAGGTAGATCAGGGTATTTTTGTCACACATAGGGCAGTAATCGTGATCCTGCCAGGTGTGTATGGGGATTCACAGTGTATCAGGATCCTGCCAGGTGAGTACGGGGTTTCACAGTGTATCGGGATCATGCCAGGTGTGTATGGGGTTTCACAGGGTATCGTGATCCTGCCAGGTGTGTATGTGGTTTCACAGTGTATCAGGATCCTGCCAGGTGTGTATGTGGTTTCACAGGGTATCAGGGGTTTCACAGGGTATCAGGATCCTGCCAGGTGTGTAAGTGGTTTCACAGTGTAACAGGATTCTGCCTGGGGTGTATGGGGATTCCCAGTGTATCAGGATCCTGCCAGGTGTGTATGGGGTTTCACAGGGTATCAGGGGTTTCACAGGGTATCAGGATCCTGCTAGGTGTATATGGGGTTTCACAGTGTATCAGGATCCTGCCAGGTGTGTATGGGGTTTCACAGGGTATCAGGATCCTGCCAGGTGTGTAAGTGGTTTCACAGTGTAACAGGATTCTGCCTGGGGTGTATGGGGATTCCCAGTGTATCAGGATCCTGCCAGGTGTGTATGGGGTTTCACAGGGTATCAGGGGTTTCACAGGGTATCAGGATCCTGCTAGGTGTATATGGGGTTTCACAGTGTATCAGGATCCTGCCAGGTGTGTATGGGGTTTCACAGTGTATCAGGATCCTGCCAGGTGTGTATGGGGTTTCCCAGTGTATCAGGATCCTGCCAGGTGTGTATGGGGTTTCACAGTATATCAGGATCCTGCCAGGTGTGTACGGGGTTTCACAGTGTATCGGGATCCTGCCAGGTGTGTATGGGGTTTCACAGTGTATCGGGATCCTGCCAGGTGAGTACGGGGTTTCACAGTGTATCGGGATCCTGCCAGGTGTGTATGGGGTTTCACAGTGTATCAGGATCCTGCCAGGTGTGTATGTGGTTTCACAGTGTATCGGGACACTGCCTGGGGTGTATGGGGTTTCCCAGTGTATCAGGATCCTGCCAGGTGTGTATGGGGTTTCACAGGGTATCAGGAGTTTCACTGGGTATCAGGATCCTGCCAGGTGTGTATGGGGTTTCACAGTGTATCAGGATCCTGCCAGGTGTATACAGGGTTTCACAGTGTATCAGGATCCTGCCAGGTGTGTATGGGGTTTCACAGTGTATCAGGATCCTGCCAGGTGTGTATGGGGTTTCCCAGTGTATCAGGATCCTGCCAGGTGTGTACGGGGTTTCACAGTGTATCGGGATCCTGCCAGGTGTGTATGGGGTTTCACAGTGTATCGGGATCCTGCCAGGTGAGTACGGGGTTTCACAGTGTATCGGGATCCTGCCAGGTGTGTATGGGGTTTCACGGTGTATCAGGATTCTGCCAGGTGTATATGGGGTTTCACAGTGTATCAGGATCCTGCCAGGTGTGTATGGGGTTTTCAGTGTATCCGGATCCTGCCAGGTGTGTATGGGGTTTCAGTGTATCAGGATCCTGCCAGGTGTGTATGGGGTTTCACAGTATATCAGGTTCCTGCCAGGTGTGTATGGGGTTCCAGTATATCGGGATTCTGCCAGGTGTGTATGGGGTTTTTCAGTGTATCAGGAACCTGCCAGGTGTGTATGGGGTTTCACAGTGTATCAGGATCCTGCCAGGTGTGAATGGGGTTTCACAGTGTATCAGGATCCTGCCAGGTGTGTATGGGGTTTCACAGTGTACCAGGATCCTGCCAGGTGTGTATGGGGTTTCACAGTGTATCAGGTTCATGCCAGGTGTGTATGGGGTTTCACAGTGTATCAGGATCCTGCCAGGTGTATATGGGGTTTCACAGTGTATCAGGATCCTGTCAGGTGTGTATGGGGTTTCACAGTGTTTCAGGTTCCTGCCAGGTGTGTATGGTGTTTCAGTGTATCAGGATCCTGCCATGTGTGTATGGGGTTTCACAGTGTATCGTGATCCTGCCAGCTGTGTATGGGGTTTCACAGTGGATCAGGTTCCTGCCAGGTGTGTATGGGGTTTCACAGTGTATCAGGTTCCTGCCAGGTTTGTATGGGGTTTCACAGTGTATCAGGATCCTGTCAGGTGTGTATGGGGTTTCACAGTGTATCAGGATCCTGCCAAGTTTGTATGGGGTTTCACAATGTATCAGGATCCTGCCAGGTGTGTATGGAGTTTCACAGTGTATCAGGATCCTGTCAGGTGTGTATGGGGTTTCAGTGTATCTGGATCCTGCCAGGTGTGTATGGGGTTTCACAGTGTATCAGGATCCTGCCAGGTGTGTATGGGGTTTCACAGTGTATCAGGTTCCTGCCAGGTGTGTATGGGGTTTCACAGTGTATCGTGATCCTGCCAGGTGTGTATGGGGTTTCACAGTGTATCAGGATCCTGCCAGGTGAGTATGGGGTTTCACAGTGTATCAGGATCCTGCCAGGTGTAGGCGTTGTGTGTTGGATTAACTGGAGCATACTAGACCTGCAAATTTACCAATAATTCAAAAATCGGAGTTCATTGTAAATTGAACCTGCAGAGAACTTTTGTGGATTAATCACGAATCCAAATGACGTTTATTGCTGTTTCCCCAGCCTATGTACCTCTGACTGCCAGATTCTTACATCCTCTAAACAAACGGCTACTGTCAAATCTTCAGATTCTTAAGTGAAATAAACGTTTTGAAATCTCCATTTCATCACTTACCTTTCAGGAGACTGGGTACTTCGGATAAACCTTGTGCGATGTTCATGTCATGGAATGGGTCAGAACCTGTTGAAATGAATGAACTTTCATGAAATCAGATCTCTGCAATATTATAGTAAAATATGCAGTGTTTGAATCTGAATTTGCATTCAGTGTGTGATTTTAGCGTACCAAGTTCCTGTATTTCTTTTAGTATTTTGTCCAGCTTTGGTAACCTGTGGCGCATTTTCACAAAGGATTCCCACATCACCCTTCGAGCCCGAGAGCCTTTCTCCATCACCAGATTTAGGAGAAGTTTGGAACTGTCCGCCCGGTTTCCCTTCTCCGCGAGCTCAGTGACTTTCTATACTGAATAATAATGGAAATATTGAGGATCGAAGTGAAAGTTGAACACGGAGAATGAGAAGGAAAGGATCTGCTCAGTGATGGGATCTCCCAGTTGTTTTTAGCACAGAAAGCAATCACTGGGCCGGGTATTGATCCATTCTGAACATGGGCTGAATATTCTGTAAACAGCTTGATTCACTCATTAACGGCAAATAAATGAAATAGAAGGAAAATATAACTAGGAGAGCGAGGAATCACTGAGAATCAGCAATGAGATTCGTTTTCTCTGTCCATCAGTGTCCAACATGACATCAGATTACTGATTGTCAATATGATATACTTGTTTCTCACACTTACTTCCTGCTGTCACACTTTGTGATTTACTTAGAAATAAAACAGCAGTGAATTAGAACTCCAGTGCCAGGGAAGGGATGAATCTGTTGTGAGGGAAACAGCTAGATACTGTCTGAGAAATTACACCGACTGATCCAAACAACCACTGTTGGTTTATTGGTCAGCAGAATCGACCAATAATAATAATAATGATGAAAAAGCAAATCACTCCAATCGCTTGTTTCCTCGGTCATTGAAACGAAAGACACTCAATTTTTGCACAATCGCTGCCGGTATGAAAACTCAGTAACCGGGAGCACGTGTCCACCAACGGATAGTCAGGACTTCCACCAACAACTTACATTTATAAAGGGCTTTTCAAGTAGAAAATCATCCCGGGGTGTTTCGGAGAGTCGGAATCAGACAATGGACCCGAGACAAAGCAGGATAAATTAGCAGAGGTGGCCAGAAGCTAGAGGAAAGGTAAGGTTTAAGGAGCAGAGGGAGGTGGAGAGACGGAGGGATTGACGGAGTGAATTACTGAGCGTGGGGCCCAAGTCAACTGAACACTCAGCCACCAGTGGTGGTGTGAAGGAGTGGGTGCACAAGAGGCCAGAGTCAGAGCAACGGAGAATTCCAGTGGCACGGGAGGTTGTAGGTCTGGAGTGGGTTACAGAGATAGGACGGGTCGTGGTCCTGACGTTATTTAGAGAGCAGCATGGGAATTTTCAAATGAAGGCATTCGAGGAGCGGAAACCATGAAAAGTGAGTGAGCACACGAGTGATATCTGAATGACACCTGGGCAGATTACAGGCAGCAGAATGTTGGAGTTGCTGAAGATTAGAGAGGGTGCAAGGAGGGAGGCCGGCCAGGGGAGCGTTGGAACAGTCGGGTTTGGAGATGGACCGAGGCAGGGGCGGCAATGTTCCGGGGATATAAGTAGGAACTCTATGATGGCGTGTATGTGGGGCAGGGAGTTCAGCTCAAGGTTGGTAGAAACAGAGGACACGGCCTGTGCTTGAAGGAGGGTAAATTCAAAACAAATCTGTGGAAAAATATTTCAGTTAGCGAGTGGTCAATCTGGGGAACAGGCTCCCTCGGGAGATGGCGGAAGCAGTTAATATCGATTCTTTAAACGGAAAATTAGATAGATTTAATTCAGAAAAATCACATTTTGGGATCCTGTAAATGAGTACTTTGATATATGACGTGTAAGTGCTGCATGCTTGGGAGGTGTCTTTGTATCTATGGTTCCCAAGGCTCTCCACCTGTGTGGTTTTACTCACCTCATGAGTCTGTTGTAGACTAATTGATAGAGATCGATTAGTCAACAACTCCATCATCATTGTCGCATTAGATACCAGGATGTTATAAGTGGCATTACATAGACCTCGGACTTTTCTCATCGAGCAATTCCGTTGTTCCTATGTTAGGACATTCTGTCAGCGCTGTGATATTAGAATAAACTCAACTCATTCTGTGTCCCTCCCATTTACATTTCATTCACTATGCTTCCAATTTCCACCCTTCCCTCACCTTCACATGGTCCATCTCCGACTCTTCTCTTCCCTTCCTCGACTTCTCCATCTCCATCTCTGGGGATAGGTTATTGACTAACATTCACTACAAGCCCACCGACTCCCACAGCTACCTGGACTACACTTCCTCCCACCCCGCCTCCTGTAAGGACTCTATTCCATTCTCCCAGTTTCTCCGTCTCCGCCGCATCTGCTCTGATGATGCCACCTTCCATACCAGTGCTTCCGACATGTCTTCCTTTTTCCTCAACCGAGGATTCCCCTCTACCGTGGTCGACACGGCCCTCGACCGTGTCCGTTCTATCTCCCGCACATCTGCCCTCACCCCTGCCCCTCCCTCCCGGAACCACGATAGGGTTCCCCTTGTCCTCACCTTTCACCCCACCAGCCTCCACATTCAACGGATCATCCTCCGCCATTTCCGCCACCTCCAGCGTGATCCCACCACCAAACACATCTTCCCCTCACCTCCCCTTTCAGCATTCCGCAGGGACCGCTCCCTCCGTGACACCCTAGTCCACTCCTCTACCACCCCCAGCACCCCTTCCCCTTCGCCCGGCACCTTCCCGTGCACGCGCAGGAGATGCAACACATGCCCTTATACCTCCCCTCTTCCCACTGTCCAGGGCCCCAAACACCCCTTCCAGGTGAAACAGCGATTTACTTGTACTTCCTGCAATTTAGTATACTGTATTCGCTGCTCACGATGTGGACTCCTCTACATTGGGGAGACCAAACGCAGATTGGGTGACCGCTTTGCGGAACACCTCCGTTCAGTCCGTAAGGGGGACCCCGAGCTCCCGGTGGCCTGTCACTTTAATTCACCGCTTCACTCCCACTCTGACCTCACCGTCCTCGGCCTAATACACTGTTCCACGGAAGCTCAGCGTAAGCTCGAGGAACAGCACCTCATCTTTCGTTTAGGCACGCTACAGCCCTCTGGACTCAATATCGAGTTCAACAATTTTAGATCATAACCTCAGCTCCAATCACATTTATATTTTATTTTATCCACCCTTTTATTTGTCCCCCCCACCTTTTTTTTCCTCCTAGAAGCTGGCAGCTGTCCTTCATTCTGCCAGTAGATTTCACACTTCATTCAGCCTTAATCTGTCACATTAACACCACCTCTAGCCTTGCATATCTCTTAATGTCTCTTAATGTCTCTTCATCTCCTCCTTTGTTCCTTTATCCCCTCCCCCTTTTCCCAGCTTTACCCTGGCCTTAAATCTATTTGATTTCCAGCTCTTCCCAGTTCTGATGAAAGGTCATCGACCTGAAACGTCAACTCTCTTTCTCTCTCCACGGATGCTGCCTGGCCTGCTGAGTTTTTCCAGCGTTTTCTGTTGTTATTACGTGATACTCTTGTCCACTGAAATGGTCCGCGCCTGTTAACCAGAGACCGAGTCCCTCCACACCCTCTTCAACCGCCTGTTCTAGTCTGTCCCGGTAGAATTGTGTCAACTGGAACAGCTGGTAATCGTCACACTTTGTCAAGAACTTATTGATTGTCGAGTTCGGATCTGTGAACACAAAGAACCACATTAACAAACATCTTCTGAAAACCCACATACATCGCATGTGCTACATTCCATCAATCTATAAAGTTAATTCCGTGTAAGTTTGTCAAACACGACTTATCGACAGCTTATCGGTTCCAGCCACCCCGATCATCCCCTGTATCTGTAAATGTTCACTAATTCGACCTTGAAATACAGATTCCGGGAGTTTGCTCACAACACAGTCTCCCCTCTATCTTATCTCCACTGCTCGATAGCCTGAAAAACCCACCGCGAAATGTGCTATTCCACTTCCTATTCCTTAATTGTGTACATATAGATTCTATCTGAACATAACTCCTGGGAACATCCTTGTGTTCCAGCACAGACATAGAACCCTTTAGTAATACTGGCATCCACAAATATTGTTTCACTCTGCTCAAAATGTGATAATCAGGATCGTTTCTCTCAGACTTCCGTTGAAACCCAAGTCCTGTCTCATAGTTAATAGATCACAGCACCAACAGGACAAGGGCACAAGGTGCATGGGAACACCATCGCCTCTCATTTAACCCCCAAGTCACACAGCGACCCGACTTGGACATATATCGCTGTTCCATCATCATCACTGGGTTAACATCATGGAAAACCCTACCCAAGTGTTCCTGTTTCGACAGTTTTATTAATTCCACTTTCTAGTCTCAGATCCGGCTAGTTCCCATCCTCCCACTGCTCCATTCACCCATTCTGGAAAATCATTGTTGTTGGTGGGTTCAGATCGCGGCCGTCCCTTCCCTTCTCCCTGAACTCACTTTAGTGCCCCAAGAACGTGAACCCTTCCCTCCTGCTCCAGCCGCACATTGACCTGCTTCATAATTCCCTCCATACGCAGCTCAGTGCAAAACAATCCGGAGATCACCACCTTGAGGCTTTGATTTTTAGGCAAGTGTGTAATTCTTAATATTCCCTCTATGAACTTATTTCTATCCATGTTACTGGTTCCAACCATGGCTATTTTCTGCTCTCCTTTCCTTCCCAGAGATTTTCCCACCCATTCCAGGATGTTCTTCCCTCTGGTACCAGGGAGGCAACTTACCATTCGGGACATAGGGTCTTAAAAGAAGTGGCTTTAGAGATAGTGGATGCGTTGGTTGTAATCTACCAAAATTCCCTAGATTCTGGAGAGGTCCCAGCGGATTGTAAAACCGCAAATGTAACGCCACTATTCAAGAAAGGAGGGAGACAGAAAGCAGGAAACTATAGGCCAGTTAGTCTAACATCTGTCATTAGGAAAATGCTGGAATCCATTATTAAGGAGATAATAGCAGAACATTAAAAAAAAAGACAATCAAGCAGGGTCAATATGGTTTTATGAAAGGGAAATCATGTTTGACAAATTTGCTAGAGTTCTTTGAGGATATAACAAACAGGGTGGATAAAGGCGAAACAGTAGATGTGTATTTGGATTTCCAGAAGGCATTCGATAAGGTGCCACATAAAAGGTTACTGCGCATGGGGTTGGGGGTAATATATTGGCATGGATAGGGGAGCGGCTAACTAACAGAAAACAGAGAGTCAGGATAAATGGGTAATTTTCCGGTTGGCAACCAGTACCGAGTGGGGAACCACAGGTATCAGTGCTGGGGCCTCAACTATTTACAATCTATATTAATGACTTGGATAAAGGGACCGAGTGTACTGGAGCCAAATTTGCTGATGATACAAAGATAGGTGGGTTAGCAAGTTGTGAGGAGAATACAAGAGTCTGCAAAGGGATATTGATAGGTTAAGTGTGTGGGCAAAAATTTGGCAGATGGAGTATAATGTGGGAAAATGTGAGGTTATCCACTTTGGAAGGAAGAATGAAAAAGCATAATATTAATTAAATGGAATGAGACTGCAAAATGCTGCGGTACAAAGGGATCTGGGGGTCCTAGCACATGAAACACAAAAAGTTAGCATGCAGGTACAGCAAGTAATTAGGAAGACAAATGGAATGTTGGCCTTTATTGCAAGGGGTATGGAGTATAAAAGTAGGGAAATTTTGCTGCAACTTTACAGGGCGCTTGTGAGACCACACCTGGAGTACTGCTTATAGTTTTCATCTCCATATTTAAAGGAAATATATACTTGCATTGGAGGCAATGCAGAGAAGGTTCACTCGGTTGATTCCTGGGATGAAGGAGTTGACGTATGACGAAAGGTTGAGCAGGTTGGGCCTCTACTGATTGGAGTTTAGAAGAATGAGAGGTGCTCTTATTGAAACATAAAGATTCTGAGGGGGATTGACAGGTTGGATGCGGAGAGAATGTTTCCCCTAGTGGGGGTATCTAGAACTAGGAGGCATAGTTTCAGAATAAGGGGTCGCCCATTTAAGACGGAGATGAGGAGGAATTTCTTCTCTCAGAGGGTCGTGAATCTTTGGAATTCTCTACCCCAGAGAGCTGTGGAGGCTGAGTCACTGAATATATTCAAGGCAGAGAATGACAGACCTTTGGACTACAAGGGAGTCAAGGGGTATTGGGGGGGGGGGGGGAAGAGAGCGGGAAAGTGTTGTTGAGGCCAAGATTGGATCAGCCATGATCTTACTGAATGGCGGAGCAGGCTCGAGGGGCCGATAGGCCTACTCCCAGCTCCTGCTTCTTAAGTCGTATGTTCTTATGGGTCCTGCTCAGGGCTGCAGAAGGTATTCCGCTGCTGACAGAATCTCCGACCCTCATCACTCTCCTATTCCTGAGCCTCACCTGACTAACAAACTCGCCCCACTCGGAGTGGCCTCCTGCAGCCAGGTGCCACTGTTGCTCAGGAAGACCCTCCTCTGAGTCACTCTCTCTATCCACCGTACAGTCCCCAATACCAGGTATCTATTGGACAGTTGCAGTACTCAGGGGCTCCCTCCAACTGTAACTGTGATGCCTCTCTAGATGGTCACTCACTTCACTCTTTCGACTCAGCCCCTGTCCTGTTCCCTCTTCCCGTGTGAGCTGCAGGTTATTACACGAGATCTGGCCCCTTTGTCGGGACAGAATTTATATTTTAATGCATTTTCTGAAACTACTTTTGTCCTTACTCATTCTTGTTGAAGATGTTGGATCTTCTCCCCTGTTTGGAGCTTCAGCCATGGAGGTGACAGCCGTTCCCAGGTTCTGATGCTCTGTATTAAATATAATATTAAGAGGGTTAGATGGAAATATTAAAAAGAGGAGAACTTTGCCTTGTTGAACATGATATCAAGTCCCTCCCCGCACCCCCCCCCCCCCACCAGTACAACAGCTGTTAGCTCTGGGATCGAGCATTTCCCGAGTGTGTTGACCAACTCTCCACATCAGGAGTGACAGACCACTGCCTATGAAATCCAGTGAGTCCCGCTGATCTCCACAACCGAGTTCCAGACGGGCTCCCGTCGGCCGAGACTCCGCACTGGGAGCGTCATTGGTGAGATTTACTCACACAGTGCAGGCCAAAACCAGCCTTATTCCTGAGGTAGAGAATATTCTGTAGGGAAATATGAAGCGAGAGGTCATTGATGAATTGAATGATCCTTCACTCTGTTCTACACAGTGTGGCGGTAGTGTATTATTTTATTTACAGATGTGTGCTGATTGGTTGAGTTTCGATATTAAATTGTGGTATTTTATGAATGATATTTCCCCACATAAAAAATCTACAGCTGGGCGTGATTCGTCTGGTCTCCATGAGCAGTGACGTCGTCGTGGGTTCATGGAGATGTGATCTGGTTAGAGTGAGGAGAAGGTGAAATGCACAAGATGCCAGAGTCGGAGGAACAGAGAGATCTTGGTGGTGCGGGATTGTAGGACTGGAGGAGGTTACAGAGACAGGGATGGCCGAGACAATGAATGGGAATTAAACGTGCAGGAGAGTTTTAATTTGGCGGTGCAGTGGGAACGGGAGCCATTATCTTTTTTTTCAGAAGCAATAGGAGCAGGAGTAGGCCATTCGGCCCTTCGAGCCTGTCCACCATTCAATGAGATCATGGCTGATCTTCTGCCTCAACTCCATTCACCGGCCCTATCACCATATCCCTTGATGCCCTTACTAGTCAGAAATCTATCGACTTCTGTTTTGAATATACCCAATGACTGAGCCTCCACAGCCCTCTGGGGTAGAGAATTCCAAAGATTCACCACCCTCTGTGTGAAGAAATTTCTTCTCATCTCAGTCCTGAATGGCCTACCCTTTATCTTGAGGCTGTGGCCCCTGGTTCTAGACTCCCCAGCCAAGGGAAACACTCTCCCAGCACCCACCCTATCAAGCCCTGTAATAATTTTGTATACTTCAATGAGATCCCCGCTCATCCTTCTGAATTCAAGAGAATACAGGCCTAGTTTGCTCAATCACTTCTCATACAACAGTCCCACCATCCCAGGAATCAATCTCATGAACCTTCGTTGCAATCCCTCTATGGCAAGTACATCCTTCCTTAGGTAAGGAGACCAAAATTGTACACAGTACTCCAGGCGGGTGTCTCCAATGTCGGTTCACAAGGACAGGGGTGATCGGTGAGCAGTGTTTTTGAAGCACTTAAGGTTACGGAGCCTGAAAGGAGCAAAGTTGGCCGGAGAGCATTGGGAACATCAAGTCTACAGTGATAAAAGCATGGATGAGGATTTCAGCAGTAGATGGGCTGAAGCAGGGACGAGGAATGCCCATGTTACGGAGGTGTAGGTAGGCGGTATTTGTGAAGAGAGGAGATCAGATCGGAAGTTCAGCCCAACACCCCACCGACCCAGCCCCGCACCCACACCCCACGGCCCCACACCCCACCGACACAGCCCCACACCCCACCGACACAGCCCCACACACACAGCCCCACACCCCACCGACACAGCCTCACACCCCACCGACACAGCCCCACACCCCACCGACCCAGCCCTACACCCCACCGACCCAGCCCCACACCCACACCCACCTGACCCAGCCCCACACCCCACTGACAGCCCCACAGCGACACCCCACTGATTCAGCCCCACACCCACACCCAACTGACCCACGCCCACACCGCACTGACCCAGCCCCACTCCCCACTGACCCAAACCCACACCCACACCCCACTGACCCAGCCTCGCACCCACATATCACTGACCCGCCCCCACACCCACTGACCCGCCCCCACACCCCACTGACCCGCCCCCACACCCACACCCCACTGACCCGCCACCACACCCACACCCCACTGACCCAGCCCCGCACCCACACCCCACTGACCCAGCCACATACCCACAACCCATTGACCCAGCCACACAACCACACCCCACTGACCCAGCCCCACACGTACACCCCACTGACCCAGCCCCACACCCCACTGACCCACCCCACTGACCCAGCCCCACACCCTCACCCCACTGACCCAGCCCCACACCCTCATGCCACTGACCCAGCCCCACACTCACACCCCACTGACCCAGCCCCACACCCCACTGAACCAGCCCCACACCCTCATCAAACTGACCCAGCCCCACACCCACACCCCACTGACACAGCCCCACACCGACACCCAACTGACAGCCCTACACCCCACTGACCCAGCCCCACACCGACACCCCACTGACAGCCCCACACCCCACAGATCCAGCCCTGCACCCCACTGACCCAGCCCCGCACCCACACCCCACTGACCCAGACCCTCTCCCACACCCGACTGACCCAGCCCCCTCACCCACACCCTACTGACCCAGCCCCGCACCCCAGATCCCACTGACCCAGCCCCACAGCCACACCCCCAGCCCCACACATCCCACTGATCCAGCCCCACAGCCACACCCCACTGACCCAGCCACACCCACCTGACCCAGCCAGCCCCACACCCCACTGACCCAGCCACACCCACCTGACCCAGCCAGCCCCACACCCCACTGACCCAGCCAGCCCCACACTCACACCCCACTGACCCAGCCCCACACCCACACCCCACTGACCCAGCCCCACACCCACACCCCATTGACACAGCCCCACACCCACACCCGACCCAGCCACACACACCCCACCCGACCCGCGCCCCCACACAACACCGACCCAGCCCCGCACCCACACAACACCGACCCAGCCCCGCACCCACACAACACCGACCCAGCCCCGCACCCACACAACACCGACCCAGCCCCGCACCCACACAACACCGACCCAGCCCCGCACCCACACAACACCGACCCAGCCCCGCACCCACACAACACCGACCCAGCCCCGCACCCACACAACACCGACCCAGCCCCGCACCCACACAACACCGACCCAGCCCCGCACCCACACAACACCGACCCAGCCCCGCACCCACACAACACCGACCCAGCCCCGCACCCACACAACACCGACCCAGCCCCGCACCCACACAACACCGACCCAGCCCCGCACCCACACAACACCGACCCAGCCCCGCACCCACACAACACCGACCCAGCCCCGCACCCACACAACACCGACCCAGCCCCGCACCCACACAACACCGACCCAGCCCCGCACCCACACAACACCGACCCAGCCCCGCACCCACACAACACCGACCCAGCCCCGCACCCACACAACACCGACCCAGCCCCGCACCCACACAACACCGACCCAGCCCCGCACCCACACAACACCGACCCAGCCCCGCACCCACACAACACCGAACCAGCCCCGCACCCACACAACACCGACCCAGCCCCACACATACACCACACCGACCCAGCCCCACACCCACACCCCACTGACCCAGCCCCACACCCCACTGACCCAGCCCACACCCCACCCCATTTTCCCAGCCCCACAGCCACCACACTGACCCAACCCCACTGTCCCAATCCCACACCCACCTGACCCAGCCCCACACTGAAACCCCACTGTCCCAGCCCCACTGATCCAGCTCCATTATGATACCCCACTGACCTAGCCAGACACCCACACCCCACCTGACCCAGCCCCACACCCACACCCCACTGACCCAGCCCCAAACTGCCACCCACAGACCCAGCCCTACACCCGACAGACACCCCAGCCGTACCCTGAAATCCCACTGAAATGTTACATTGCTAAAAATAGTAACCTCGTCCTTACCATTTAAGAGTCTGAATAAACTGCATCCCACTACAAATTCCACCACTGCCTGTTCTCTTCTCTTCTATCCCGAGTGGACATCATGTCCTTGGACAGCTGGCAATCGTCGAAAATGCAGCATCTCGGCAGTTGTGGGGCTTCGAACTGTTAACAGCAGGTCAGGGAGAGAAAGGTCAGGTATATTACCCATCTCGGCATTATAGCAATTTGGAGTTAGTTTATTAATGCAGGAGCTTACAGACATTTTCATATGGCCTACAGATTTCAGGGATTTAACTAATGTGGCCAGTTTATTAATATCGGAGTTTCCATGCATTTGTGGTTAGTTTATTGTTGCAGAGGTTTAAACCCAATTGAGTTAGAATAAATAATTTGCTAATGATTCACAGAGTCCTAGAGGGACTGGTATAGAAACTCGCAGTGAAGACAATAGGAGACATAGTTACTTATTTAGAAGAGCTGTAATTATACTCGGAGTGGAAGTAGGCTCGGTGCTGTGGAAGAGCAGAGAGATTTGGGGATACAGATTGAAACGACATTAAAAGCAACACCTCAGGTTGAGAAAGTCCTAAAGAAGCTGCTGAAATTCTAGGGTTAAGCGCGAGGTATAGAATATAAAACCCAGAAGTTGGCGATGAGCCTATATAAAGCTTTAATAAGACCTCAGTTAGAGTTTTGTGTGTAGTATTGAGTTCCACACTACAGGAAGGATGGAGACTTTAGAAAGGGTTAAACACAGAATCACTGAGGCGCTGCCTGGTGAGAGGAACCACAAATATCTTGAGCGTTGGTGCTTCTTTTGGTGAAAACAACGCAGATTGTGGGGCGATATGATAGAAGTGTTTACAATTATGACTCGATGGGACAAGGATACTGCGGGCTGTAACTATTTGGGTTAGATTAATAATGCCAGATATGATACCCAGTAACAGGTAGCATCGTGCCTGTTGGTAAATTATGTAGTTAGTTGCTAGCAACAGAGTAGTGATGGGACTCTCTGGATAATATGAGTAATTATTTTTATTAAAAGATTAGTAATGGAGACCCGCCTAGCTTTTCATAATTTGAGTCGATTCTTTCTTTGTAAAGATTAGTGATGGGACGCTCCTGCCTGTTGGTAATCTGAGTAGTTAGTTTTTGTTTAAAGAGCAGTGATGGAATCCTGCGACCTGATGGTAATTTGAGAGTCGGTGGGGGGACTGGTGGAGACCAGGAGTGGGTTTAGCCTCGATGTCCCCTGTGTAAAATGGACCTCCCTCAGTCACAGTCTGAGCCCACACTCAGAGAATAGCTGCATCCCCGGCGCTGGGGAACACATCAATCCGCGGGATACTGGCCGTAGAGAGGAAGGGAGAAAATAAAATCATAAAACACGGGAATGAAGCTTCGAAGCTACATTAACCTTACCTTGATCCCGCGAGGAGATTCTGTCTCTATTTCCGTGTAGATTTTGCGAGTTATATCCTTGTTATTTCATTGCAACCGATCAGGTAGAAGTTCCTTGTTTGATTTTAGCAATTCACAAATTGTGAATTTGATCTGATCTTTGTTCTGTGAGATTCAGAGCTCCGCCCTCTGTGTGAAAGCTGCTGCCCGCCCTCAGGGTGGATTTCAACTCAAACATTCCTCATTCGCTTCACAACAGGGAACGGCCTTTCTGGTCAAATCAAATCCAATCGGTTTGACAATTCGATTCCGCTTCAACTGTGAACAAAGTTAGTTATAAATTTTACTTCATCTTTGCTTGTTCCAGGGAAGTTTCAGTAAAAGAGACACAAAATTTGAAATAAATTGTGACAATTCCACCTGGAAAATTGCTAAAATTCCCTTTGATTTTCTAATGTTTGCGCTTTGAGCTCAGGGCCCAAGAGCCAGTGTCTTGTCAGTGAGCTGAGAGGAGACTGTTGCTGTACGTGAGGTTATTAACCATTTAACCGCCGAATTCAACTATCCCTGAGCATCAATCGCCTGAACTACTGGGAGAATAAGTATTGACTTTCCACAGTTGCACTTATCATTGTGAATCTGCAGAAGATACATCCCTTACATTGTTAGACACAGAAAGGACCATTCCTGTGATGTAGCCGGTATAAATTTAGGATTCTTCTCATTTTCAGGGCGGTTGTCAGACAGTAATGAATATGCCCTTCCCCGGGATGGAGGTGTCTGAAGCCAGGAACTGTTTGAGGACAGATTATGGTGATAATTCCGAGGGGCAGATTGCGAGATTTCCTTTTTCTGGATAATTTCTCCTCTATTTTGTGATCAAGATTAAGGATTCACTCGGGCGGAGGCACAGCCTGAAGCGGCGGTTCCAAACATCCCCCAATATTTGTTGTCTTCATGTGAACTATCTCGCCACAGACCTTCTCCTTCTGGCTTGTTTCACACTTGTTGTTTTAAGCTGAGCGTTTTCTATTATACAAAAAATTCACACGAACAAGTTCATGCACTCTAAAATGATGGGTTAATGGTGGGTTTGCATGCAGCCGGATTGCAATAATTGTGGTGATTAAAATGATAAAAGGTTCGATAGAGTAGATCCAGAGAGAGATTGCCTCTGGTGGTGCAATCCAGTACAAGCGGGGACGTTATTAAAATTAGACCTAGTCTGTTCAGGAGTGAAATCAGGAAGCACTTTTTCACACAATGGTTATTGGAAATTGTGGAATTCTCTCTCCCCCAAAAGCTGTGTATTCTGTGTCAATTGAATTTTTCAAGACTGATGCAGGTTTTTATTAGTTAAAGGGATCAAGTGAAATGAATCGCAGACGGGTAACAGGAGTTAAGGCACAGATCAGCCATGATCTAATTAAATGGCAGAACGGACTCGAGGGGCTGAATGGTCTGTTCCTGTTTTCCTCCATTTAATCATCGGTGGATGATAAATTCCAGCAATTGTTAAATGTGACCTTTAACCGGAGTTTCTGCACAATGACTTCACTGGAGGGTTTCAACATTCCCTTTAAACGTATGTGATTGGCTGTTTTTATTTAAGGCTGAGTTCCATCAGCTGTGAACTTCACAGAATTCCAGTGCAATGAAGATCAGACGAATCGAGGGCAAACATTGTAAAATATAGTTGAATAAAAACTCACGGACTGTGTCCAGTCAGAATTAAACAGTGAGGCCCCGAAACGTTCCGGTGGTTTTAATTAATGGTTGGTCAAAAGTTCCTACAAGAGACTCTCTGTCTGTAGATTTTAATTACAAAGGTCCTCTAATTTCTGATTTCATGACCTGCTCAAATGCAAATCTGATGTGTACAAGATGGCTCCTGGGCTGGCTGCTCCCTGGTGAGCAACTTATTGCTGTGCAACTCTATCCGTTGCCATTTCTCCCCCTTACTCCTCTCTTACACTGTTTAATTTGCCCCGGCTCTAATAGTGGGTTCATTTTAGCCCTAACTACAAGGTAACTGCCAGTTTAAAGTTACCTGGGCCAAATGTCCAACCTCCCACCATGCCAGCTCTTTGTTTATCTGAGTGCGCTCTGCATCTTTGCTCAAATTTAGCTTCGAAATTCCTGGCCATCAACACTACGTCTCTTCACTGGACTGCTCTGTACGTCTCAGGTGCTGTGTCTCTGATTTGCTATTCATTTGTTTAGTTTTCAGGTAACTTGGTCTAACCTAAACCCCCACCACCGCTGTTACCTGCTGAGTTTATGATTGTCCTTCTGGTTTTTCAGCTTCAGCTAGAGTCTGGTTCCTGGTCAGAAATTCACTCACTTGTGCCGAAATCCATTTCTCTTCCGCCTCGGGATCTTATGTTGATCTCCAACTACGCCACAGTTTTTCTGCCCGCATTTGATTCTGCAAACCTCCTGACTCTTCAATCACACGGTAATACCTCCAGCAGTGCGTCCTCTGAAACTCTACCCTTTAAACTGCTGCGAGACTCACTTGCCCTCCACACCTGTTTCCGAAATTGGACATCAGTTTGTCAATGCTCCAAGCTGAGTCCACCCTACCAACGAACACTTTATCCCACCACGGGAACTCTGACTCTACTCTGAGCTCCCTCCTATTGTCTCATCTCTATTTATAAATATGCAACTAGGCCTATGTAACTTAAGATTCTTGTGTCCATTCGCCTGCGTACTTTGCCTGCTGCACTGGAGACAAGCCCATCCCTCCTGGGATGCAGGAGGTAATATTGCAGGAGCCTCAGTCCCTGCACTTGTCCAATAGATTTGATGTTCTTGCAACCATTGTGGAGAAGTGCGGGGAGGACGTGCAAACTGACCATGGCACCGTGGCACAGAAAGCCGTTCAAGTGGGAGGAGTAAAAAGGAAGGTAGTTACATAGATACATAGAAGATAGGAGCAGGAGTAGGCCATCCGGCCCTTCGAGCCTGCTCCGCCATTTAATGAGATCATGGCTGATCCTCCAATTCAGTATCCCGTCCCCGCCTTCTCTCCGTAACCCTTAACCCCTTTTGCCTGTAGAAATATATCTAATTCCCTCTTAAATATATTTAATGAGCTGGCATACACTGCCCTCTGTGGCAATGAGTTCCACAGGTTCACCACCCTCTGAGTGAAGAAATTCCCCCTCATTTCTGTCCTAAATGGTTTAGCCCTTATCCTTAAATTATGTCCTCTAGTTCTGTTCTCACCCGCCAAGGGAAACATTCCTTCTGCATCTAGTCTGTCTAGACCTGTCAGAATTTTATACACTTCTATGAGGTCCCCTCTCAATCTTCTAAACTCCAGTGTGTACATCCCTAAACTACATAGTCTCTCCTCATAGGTCAATCCCGCCATTCCTGGTATCAGCCTGGTGAATCGCCGCTGCACCCCCTCCATGGCAAGAACATCTTTCCTCAGATGAGGCGACCAAAACTGTACACAGTACTCGAGGTGTGGTCTCACCAGTGCCCTGTACAGCTGCAGCAAGGTATCCCTGTTCCTGTATTCCAACCCTTTTGCTATGAAGGCCAGCATACCGTTTGCCTTCTTGACCGCCTGTTGCACCTGCATGCTCGCCTTCAGTGACTGGTGTACAAGAACACCCAGGTCTCTCTGTACTTCCCCCTCTCCCAATTTATTGCCATTTAAATAATAATTTGCCCTCCCGTTCCTGCATCCAAGGTGGATAACTTCGCACTTGTCCACATTATAGTGCATCTGCCATTTATCCGCCCAATCACCCAGTCTGTCCAAATCGCTCTGGAGCTTCCTGGTCTCCTCCTCTGAGCGCACCCCCCCTCCTAGTTTAGTGTCGTCTGCAAATTTGGAAATGCTGCATCCGACTCCCTGATCCAGGTCAGTAATGTAAATTGTGAACAGCTGGGGACCCAGGACAGATCCCTGTGGTACCCCACTTGTTACTGCCTGCCATTCAGACAATGAGCCGTTTATTCCAACTCTCTGTTTTCTATCTGACAGCCAGTTCTCTATCCACGTCAATACTTTCCCCTTTATCCCATGAGCTTCAATTTTCCATGCTAATCTTTTATGTGGGACCTTATCGAAGGCCTTTTGGAAGTCCAGGTACACCACATCTACTGGCTCTCCCCCATCTATTTTACCAGTTACTCCCTCAAAAAATTCCAATAGATTAGTCAAGCACGATTTACCCTTTGTAAATCCATGTTGACTCTGTCCTATCCTGTCCCCATTTGCTAAGTGTTCCGCTATTTCATCCTTAATGATGGACTCCAGCATTTTGCCCACAACTGATGTAAGGCTTACAGGTCTGTAATTACCTGCTTTTTCCCTACCCCCCTTTTTGAATAGTGGGGTAACGTTAGCTACCCTCCAATCCATGGGCACTGTTCCCGAGTCTAATGAATTCTGAAAAATCATACTTAGTGCATCCGCTATCTCTAGGGCCACCTCCTTCAGTACCCTAGGATGCATGTTATCAGGCCCTGGGGATTTGTCCGCCTTCAATCCCCTTAGCTTCCTTAACACCATATCCTTAGAGATATTGATTTGCGTCAGTTCCTCCTTTGCCAATGTCCCTATTTTTCCCGATATCCCAGGGAGGTTTTTTGTGTCTTCCTTCGTAAAGACTGACCCAAAGTATGCATTTAGTTGGTCTGCCATTTCCTTATTTCCCGTTATATATTCCCCCGTATCTGACTGCAATGGGCCAACTTTGGTTTTCACCAGTCTTTTCCTCTTGATATACTTATAAAAGCTTTTGGAGTTAGTTTTTATATTTTCCGCCAGCTTGCTAGGTGACAATATAGGTCGGGAATAGACACTGTTCTCTGCAGCCAGGAGTGTGAGACCCGAAGGCTACCCGGTGCCAGGGTAAAAGATATCTCCTCCGGGCTGTAGTAGAACTTGGAGTGGGAGGGAGAGGATTCAGTTGTCATGGTCTACGTAGGTACCAACGACATAGGTAGGAAAAAGAAAGTGGTTCTGCTGAGATAGTTTGAGCTGCTAGGGACTAAATTAAAAAGCCGAAACATAAAGGTCATAATCTCTGGATTATTACCGGAGCCACGAGCATTTCGGCATTGATTCAATATGAGCAGGGAGATGAATGCGTGGCTCAAAGACTGGTGTGGGAGAAGTGGGTTTTGATTCGTGGGGCACTGGCACCAGTACTGAGGAAAGAGAGAGCTGATCAGTTGGGGCCGACTACACCTGAACCATGCTGGGACCGGAGATCTAGTGAATCGAATAACTAGGGCGGCAGTAAGGGCTTTAAACTAAATAAGGGGGAGACGGGGCGGGTCCCGGTCGAGTGAAATCTAGAATGCTAAAGAGAAAAGACAAGGAAGCAGTGCTGGACAGTGATTGGGGTAAGGATGACCAGATTGTGCCAGGAAGGGACAGAGCATACAAACAAAAGAGTGCACTAAAAAATAGGTTTCGGGTGAGAAAAAATGGTAATAAGACAAAAAGGTCCAGAGCACAAAAAATGTTAAGATGTCTAAAAATGTTAAAAAGACAAATCTAAAGGCACTGTATCTGAATGCACGAAGCATTCGTAATAAGGTAGACGAATTAACAGTGCAAATAGATGTAAACGGATACAATATCATTGTGTTTACGGAGACATGGCTGCAGTGTGACCAATGTTGGGAGCTGAAAATCCAAGGATATTCGATATTTAGGATGGACAGGCGAAAAGGAAAAGGAGGTGAGGTGGCCTTGTTAGTAAAGGATGAAATCAGAGCAATAGTGAGAAAGGCTATTGGCTCAGAAAATCAAGATGTGGAATCAGTCCGGTGGAGCTAAGAAGCACCAAGGGGCAGAAAATATTGGTGGGAGTTGTCTATAGACCTCCAAACAGTAGTGGTAATGTAGGGGATGGCATCAAACAGGAACTGAGAGATGTGTGTAACAAGGGTACTACAGTAATCATGGGTGGATTAATCTACATATAGACTGGCCAAACCAAATTATCAATAATATTGTGGTGGATGAATTCCTAAGTGTGTACGACATGTTTTTTCAGACCAGTATGTTGAGGACCCAACTAGGGAACAGGCTATCCTAGATTGCGTATTGTGCAATGAGAAGGGGTAATTAATAATCTTGTTGTGTGCGGTCTTTTAGGGAAGAGTTACCATAACATGATAGAATTCTTCATTAAAATGGAAAGTGAAGAAGTCCAATCCGAAACACGGGTCTTAAATCTAAACAAAGGATACTACGAAGGTATGAGGAGTGAGTTGGCTATGATAGATTGGGGAGCCTCATTAAAAGGCATGATGGTGGATAGGCAATGGCTAACAATTAAGGAATGAATGCATGAATTGCAACAGTTATACATTACTTTCTGGCGCAAAAACATAAAAGGAAAAGCGGCCCAACCATGGCTAACAAAATAAATGAAGGATAGTGTTAGATTCAAAGAGGAGTCAAATACATTTTCCAGAAAAAGTAGCAAACCTGAGGATTGGGAGCAGTTTAGTGTTCAGCAATAAAGGACCAAGAGATTGATTAAGAGAGGAAAAATAGAGTATGAGAGTAAACTTGCAAGGAACAGAAAAGCGGATTGTAAAAGCTTCTACAAGTAAAAAGAAAAAGATTAGTGAAGACAAAAGTAGGTCCCTTACATTCAGAAGCGGGAGAATTTATGATGGGGAACAAGGAAATGGCAGATCAATTAAGCAAATACTTGCTGAAGAAATTAATGGGACTGAAAGCTGATAAATCCCCAGGGCCTGATAATCTAAATCTCAGAGTACTAAAAGAGGTAGCCATGGAAATAGTGGATGCCTTGGTTGTCATCTTCCAAAATTTTATAGATTATGGAACAGCTCCTGCCGATTGGAGGGTGGCAAATATAACCCCACTATTTAAAAAAGGAGGGAGAGCGAAAACAGGGAACTCCCGACAGGTTAGCCTAACATCTGTAGTGTTGAAAATGCTAGAGTCTATTATAAACGTCGTGATAACAGGACAATTAGAAAATATCAACGGGATTATACAAAGTCACCATGGATTTTTGAAAGGGAAATCGTGTTTGACTAAGCTCCTGGAGTTTTTTGAGGATGTAACTGGTAGAATAGATAAGGGAGAACCAGTGGATGTGGTGTATTTGGATTTTCAGTAGTACCAATTAAGAGGTTAGTGTGCAAAATTAAAGCACATGGGATTGGGTGTAATATACTGGCATGGATTGAAAATTGGTTAACAGACAGGAAAAAGAGAGTAGGAATAAATGGGTCCTTTATGGGGTGGCAGGTGATGACTAGTGGGGTACCGCAGCGATCAGTGCTTGGGCCCCAGTTATTCACAATATATATCAATAATTTGGATGAGGGAACCAAATTTTATATTTCCAATTTTGCTGACAACACGAAACTAGGTGGGATTGTGAGTTGTGAGGAGGATGCAAAGAGGCTTCAAGGCGATTTGGACAAGTTGAGTGAGTGGGCAAATACATGGCAGATGCAGTATAACGTGAATAAATGCAATGTTATCCATTTCGGTAGGAAAAACAGAAAGGTCGAGTTTTATTTAAATTATGATAGATTGGGAAATGTTGATGTACAAAGACCCCTGGGTGTCCTTGTACACCCATCATTGAAAGCAAACATGGAGGTGCAGCAAGCAGTTAGGAAGGCAAATGGTATGCTGGCCTTCATTGCAAGAGGATTTGAGTACAGGAGCAAGGATGTTTTAATACATTTATACAGGGCCTTGTTGATACCACACCTGGAGTACTGTGTGCAGTTTTGGTCTCCTTTCATAAGAAAATATATACTTGCCATAGAGGGAGTGCAGTGAAGGTTAACCAGACTGATTCCTGGGACGGCAGGATTGTCGTATGAGAAGAGATTAGGTCGACTAGGTCTGTATTCACTAGAGTTTAGAAGAATGAGAGGGGATCTCATTGAAACGTATACAATTCTGACAGGGCTAGACAGACTGGCTGCAGGGAGGATGTTTCCCTTGGCTGGGGGTTCTAGAACGAGGGGTCACAGTCTCCGGATACGGGGCAGGACATTTAGGACTGAGATGTGGAGACATTTATTCAATCAGAGGCAGGTGAACCTGTGGAATTCTCTACCACAAAAGGCTGTGGAGGCCAAGTCACTGAATATATTTAAGAAGGAGATAGATAGATTTCTAGAAACAAAAGGCATCATGGGGTATGGGGTGGGAGCGTGAATATGGTATTGAGATGGAGGATCAGCTATGATCATATTGAATGGCGGAGCAGGCTCGATGTGCAAGTGGCCTACTCCTGCTCCTATTTCTCTATGTTTCTACTCCCCCATTTTTTTTTCTTTACCTCTCCTGACGTCGGGCCTCTTTTCATTTCTCCCCTCTTGGGTACTCTGCCCTCCCAAATCCCTACCATAACGCTTCAGCACTCCTCCACCTTCTCTCCTGCCGCTGTCCCAGGATTGACTCGTTCTTAGAAAAGCCTACAGCTTCCCTCTGTGTCTCTATTAGCTTCCTCTGAATGGCCCATCGAGGCCCTTGTCGCTGCCGCCTTATGAGCGGTAACCCCAACTGTCCCATCCTACTCTCTCGCCGCCTTCCCACTCAGCGCGACCGCTGGGGCCTAAAGTTGCCAATCTCTTTCCCGACCCACTCACCCCTCCCAATGCGGACCTGTGGACTCTGCCACTGGATCAGATTGCACCGCTCCTCTCCGCATCTCCCCCAGAATATCTTCACTTGAGAACAAGGTCCTTGCAATCGTTCAGCTTATTGTGGATGATTGCAGCGACATCATGGCCATGATGGAAACCTGGCTAAGTGATGATGATGCTATTCCCCTTAATGAACCTCCCCGCCCTGTTGTTCCTTCCTCCACTCGCCCCGCACAAACCAGCAAGGTGGCAGTGTGTCAAATCACACCTTCATCTGTCCCCATAATCCACGTGCACCTTCTCCTCCTTGTTCCAGCCCTTTCACCTCTCATTTAGAATCCTCATTCTCTACCGCCCTCCAAAGTACCACGCCAAATTTCTCACCGAGATTTCTTCACTACTTTGGTGTTGGGGGCTTGTCGCGCTGACGGAGGATACACAGACAGGGAGGGCCGAGAGCATAAAGGGATCTAAACATGTGAATGAGAGTTTTACTCAGGAGCTGCGGGCGGACCAGGATCTAATGTAGGTTCTCAAGGACAGGGGTGATTGGTGAGCAGGCTTCCTGATGCCCTTAAGTTTATGGAGGGTGAAAGGACCGAAGCCGGCCTGAAGAGGATTGTAAAAACCGAGACTGCAGGCGATAAAACCTTGCACGAGGGATTCAGCAGCAGGTGAGCTGAAGCAGGCCGAGGATGGACGATGTTACGGAGTTGGGAGAAGCCGGTCTTTGTGAGGAGAGGAGAACGAGTCGAAAGCTCAGTTTGGCGCCAAATAGCACGCTGAGGTGGTGAACCGCCTGGTTCAATCCGAGACATTGGCTGGGACGGGGATGGAATCACTGGCGAGGGTACAGAATTCGTGGTGGGGCTGAGGACTATGTCATCGGTCTTTCCAGTGTTCAACTGGCGAATTTGTAGTTCATCAAGGACTGGATGTTGAACAAGCAGCGTGGGCAAGCAGAGGCAGTGGAGGGGTCGAGAGAGGTGGTGGAGAAGTGGAGCAGAGTGGTCTCAGAGTACGTGTGAAAGCCGACCCCCTCGGATAATATATCCAAGGGGCAGCATGAAGATGAGAAATAGAAGTGGGTGGGGGGAGAGATAGATCCATAGGGGACTCCAGAAGTAACAGTGCGGGAGCAGGAAGAGAAGCCATCGATGAAGATTCTCTGTCTAAGAGTGGATGGGTAAAAGGGGAACGAAGTGAGGGCAGTCCCACTGAACTACAAAACAGGAGAGGTGTTGTGCTCGATAGTGTCAAGGACTGCAGAGAAGAATGAGGAGGGATAGTTTACCATGGTCATTCTCATAGACGGTTTTATTTGTGACTTTGATCGTCATTTTAGTGTTGCGGCAGGAGCGGAAACCAAATTAGAGCGATTCAAACAAGGAGTCGTGAGAAAGATGGGCAGAGATTCGGGAGGTGACAAACCATCGAGAGGAAAGGGTGGCTGGAGATGGAGATACACATGTCTAACTCTTTACCCACGTGTCAAACTGGGCGCGTCCCTAATCAAACCCTCTCCTCTGAAATACACAAGTCCCATTTGTGCTTTAATGTTATAGAACAAGTTAAACTACTTTCGCTGTTACATAAATTTCCACGCTGGGAATCTCGCAGTTTCACCAGAGGAATTTCGTTGCTGCAGGCTACAGAATTAGAGCAAAGAATCCAAAATGCTCTTTGTAACAAAATGCTTCAGAAAATGTGTCAGCGTCACTACCCTTTTCACACAGAATGTACAGCACAGAAACAGGCCATTCCACCCGAATGGTCCATGTCAGTGTTCATGCTCCATGTGAGCCTCCTCCCATCTCTCTTCATCTAACCCTATCATCCTAACGCTTTATTACTTTCTCCCTCATGTGTTTATCAAGCTTGCCCATAAATGCGTCTTTGCTTTGCAGACAGGCTCTGAAACCTGGATATTGCCTTCTCGCCGACCCTGTACCATTTACCAATGTTCCCTTGCTATAGCGCGGCCGGCTCACCGGATTTTAAAATCAGAAAAATGCGCAGCCGCGGTCTTTTGAGTGTCCGTGCAGCCCCTTAAAGGGGCCGCACAGACACAAAAATATTAAAAGGGAACATTGCAGTTTCACCGTTCTTGTTGCTCCGCCCCACTGACCCAGCGCTACACCCAAACCACACTGACCCATCTCTCCAGTTCCACTCACCGTGACCCAGCATCACTCTCCACTCACCCAGCCCCAAACCCACACCCCACTGACCCAGCATCACTCTCCACTCACCCAGCCCCACACCCACACCCCACTGACCAAGCATTACTCTCCACTCACCCAGCCCCACACCCACACCCCACTGACCCAGCATCACTCTCCACTCACCCAGACCAACACCCACACCCAAGTGACACAGCATCACTCTCTACTCATCCAGCCCCACACCCACACCTCACTGACCCAGAATCACTCTCCAGTCACCCAGACCCACACCACACTGACCCAGCTTCACACCCCACTGACCCAGCCCCACACCCACACCCCACTGACCCAGCATCACTCTCAACTCACCCAGCACCACACCCACCCCTCACTGACCCAGCATCACTCTACAGTCACCCAGACCCACACCCACACCCCACTGATCCTCCATCACTCTCCACTCACCCAGCCCCACACCCACACCCCACTGACCCAGCATCACTCTCCACTCACCCAGCCCCACACCAACACCCCATTGACCCAGCATCACTCTCCACTCACCCAGACCCAAACCAACGCCCCATTGACCCAGCATCACTCTCCACTCACCCAGCCCCACACCCACACCCCACTGATCCTCCATCACTCTCCACTCACCCAGCCCCACACCAACAGCCACTGATCCAGCATCACTCTCCACTCACCCAGACCCAAACCAACGCCCCACTGACCCAGCATCACTCTCCACTCACCCAGACCGACACCAACACACTACTGACCCAGCATCACTCTCCACTCACCCAGACCGACACCAACACACTACTGACCCAGCATCACTCTCCACTCACCCAGACCAACACCCACACCCCACTGACCCAGCATCACTCTCCACTCACCCAGCCCCACACTAACAGCCCACTGACCCAGCATCACTCTCCATTCACCCAGCCCCACACCCACACCCCACTGACCCAGCATCACTCTTCACTCACCCAGACCCACACCCCACTGACCCAGCATCACTCTCCACTCACCCAGCCCCACACCAACACCCCACTGACCCAGCATTACTCTCCACTCACCCAGATCGACAACAACACCCCACTGACCCAGCATCACTCTCCACTAACCCAGTCCCACACCAACACCCCATTAACCCACCATCACTCTCCACTCACCCAGTCCCACACCAAGACCCCACTAACCCACCATCACTCTCCACTCACCCAGTCCCACACCAATACCCCAGTGAAATATTACGTTGTTAAAAGTAGTAACCTCCTCCTGACAATTTCAGAGTCTGAATAGACTGCCTCCCTCTACAAATTCCTCCACTGCCTCTACTCTTCTATCCCCAGTGGCTATCGTTAACTTGGAAAGCTGGCAATCGTCGAAAATGCAGAATCTCGGCAGCTGTGAGGCTTTGAACTATGAACAGTAAATCAGGGAGAAAAAGGCCTTGTACATTACCCATGTGAAGTTCAAACTATATTATTGCAGGGGATTACAGCATTTTAGATTTAGTTAACAGCCATTTCAGCATAGCCTACTAATTAAGAGATTTAACGCATTTGAGGCCAGTTTATTGGGGTTTCTATGGGGGAAAAATTCAGCTGCTTGCGCCTCCCATTAGCGCCTTAAGAGGGCGCTAATGGGGCGTAAAGCAGCTAACTCCCGAGCGCAGCGCCGCCCACGCCTCCCGTAAAATTCAGCGGGAGGTTAGCGGCGGCGCCAGCCGGTAGCGCCCTGTGGCGCTGCGCCGCCGGCGATGACATCATCGCCGTGCGCAGCACCCCGCTCGCGCTCCAGCCGCGATCTTCAGTCGCGCCCCCGATTTACCGCCAGACGCTATGTCCGACGGGTTCAGGTAGGCGTACGTGCGGCCGGGGCGGTGATATTTAAAGGGGAGGTGGCAGGCGGCCATTTTTGTTGCTGGCCGCCTGCCAGCACCTGCCCCCGTTGCTGTCCCCGGCCCCCGTGAAGCCCCCCCACCGTGAAGTGCCGGCTGCGCTCCAAGAGCCCGGCACTTCTCTTGAGTGCCGGGCTCTTTTGCCGGCACTCCCGATCCCTGGGAGCCCAGCTGGGCCCCGGTTCGCGCTGCGCAGGGTCCCTCCCCTTTAAGAAGGGGAGGAAGGCCTGCAATACCGCGGCGCGACGTGCCGCAGCGCATGGCGCTGCGGCACGTAGCGCCAGGATATTCCCTCGCAGCGCCCCAAGAGGGATGCGGGGTGCTTCCAGTGGCGCCCCGCTTCCCTTTGGGGCGCAACCACTGAAGTTCCGGCGCGGGGCCGCTAATTTTTTCGGGGCGCTAAAAGTCGCGCCCCGGCGAGGTTAGCGCCCCAAATGGGGCGCGACTCAATTTTTACCCCATATGTATTTGTGGTTAGTTTATTGTTGCTGCGGTTTATACGCAATTCAGTTAGATTAAGTTATTTACCAATGATTGAAAGAGGCCTGAAGGGACTGGATAGAAACTCGCTCTAGAGACCAGAATAGGAGACATAGGGGTAAAAATTCACTTGGTTGCGCCTCCCGTTAGCGCCTTAAGAGGGCGCTAATGGGGCGCAAAGCCGCTAACGCCCGGGCGCAGCGATGTTTGCGCCGCTCGAGAACTTAACTTGAGATTGTGCGGCGGCGCTAAAACTTACCGCTGCGACCACCTGCGCGCGCAGATTGTGACGTCATTCCATGGTGCAACGCCCTTGTGGCGCCCCGTAGCGGAAATTGAGTGGCGCCCCCTGCCTTACCGCCTGGCGCTTCCAACGACCAGAAGACTGGAACGCTATCAATCGCTGTGGGGCTGGGGGGGGGCGCTATTTAAAGGGGGCCTCTTCCTGTCTTTTATTGTTGGTGGCATTTTTGAACTACGCATTCTGAGAGAGAGAGGGAGAGACTTCTGGAGAGATTCAACGTTGTGTGAAGGAGTTTTGGGTACTGAGCAGCACTTTGCAGGTTCATTTTGATTTGCCATTCCTTGTATCGATTTAGCAGAGACTGTGGGAGCTGCACTCTGAGCTCTTTGCCTGGTACTTTCCATTGTTCTTTCCAGCACATTTGATGTGCAAGTCTCTCCAGGCCGAGATTCAAGGCTGCAATGAACAGGATGTGGATGGAAAGCAAGATTAACCATCCCCTTTAAGAACTGGGCCGTGCCATTGTGTGTGTGTTCCATTGCTGACTGACATTACATGAGCTTCGCCAGCGCTCCGAGTTAGCGCCTCACTGCTCGGCCTTTGCGCCTTAAGAGAGGTGTGCAGCGCCTGCTTTAGCGCTCCACTCACCTCCCGGGGCGGTAAAAGTGAAGTTTCCTGTCAGTGCCGATAATTAGCGCCAGGCGCTAATATTTGCGTCCGGACGATATTTGCGCCCCAAATGGGGCGCGACCTAATTTCTACCCCATAGTTACTTATTTAGAATTTCTGTAATTATACTGGGAGTGGAAGTAGGCTCGGTGCTGTGGAAGAGCAGAGAGATTTGGAGATACAGATTGAAAGGACATTAAAAGCAACACCTCAGGTTGAGAAAGTGGGAAAGAAGCTGATGAAATTCTAGGTTTAATCACTAGGTAAAGAATATAAAACCCAAGAGGTAAGGATGAGCCTATATAAAACATTAATAAGACCTCACTTAGAATTATGTCTTTCAATATTGAACGTTGGTGTTTCTTTTGGTTAAAACAACGCAGATTGTGGGGCAATATGATCGAAGTGTTTACAATTATAAATCAGTGGGACAAGGTTGGTGAACTTTGTAACTTTTTGTGTTAGTTTAATAATGCCAAATGTGATACCCACTCAGAGGGAGCTTCGTGCCTGTTGGTAATTTGTGTAGTTAGTTGTCAGCAACAGAGTAGTGATGGGGCTCTACTGAAAATTAGAGTAATTAATTTAATTTAAAGATTAGTAATGGAGACCAGACTACCTTTTCGTAATTTGAGTCGTTTCTTTATATGTAAAGGTTAGTCATGGAACTCAATTCACACGAACAAAGTAATTCACTGTTAGATGGAGAGTATGGGTAAATTGTGGGTTTGCATGCAGGCGGCGGGCATTAATTGAGGTGCTTAAAATGATAAAATGATTCGATAGAGAAGATACAGAGAGAGATTGTCTCTGGTGGTAGAATCCAGAACAAAAGGGGACATTATTAAAATTAGATCTAGGCTGTTCAGGTGTGAAATCAGGAAGCATTTAATCACACAAAGGGTAATGGAAATGTGACTATCTCTCCTGCAAAAAGCTTTGGATTCTGTGTCAATTGAATTTTTCAAGAGAGATTTTTTATCAGGGAAGGGTATGAAGCGAAATGAATTCAAGGCGGGTAACAGGAGTTGAAGCACAGATGAACCATGATCTAATTAACTGGCAGAACGGGCTTGAGCGGTTGAATCGCCTCCGCCTGTTTCTATGTTCCTCCATTTAATCATCGGGTGTGTGATAAATTCCAGCATTTGTTCAATGTGAAGTTTAACCGGAGTTTCTGGACAATGACTTCAGCACTGGAGGGTTTGAACATCCCCTTTAGACGAATGTGATTGGCTGCTTTTATTTAAGGCTGAGCTCCATCTGCTGTGAATTTCACAGAATTCCAGGCCAGTAAAGATCAGATAATCGGTGCGGGGGAATCGAGGGAAAACTTTGCAAAATATAGTTCAATAAAATCACACGGACTGTGTCCAGTCAGATTTAAACAGTGAGGCCCCGAAACTTACTGGAGGTTTTACTTTAGGGTCGATCAAAAGTTCAAAAAAAGTGATTCTCTATCGATAGATTTTATATACAAATGTCCTGTAATTTCCGATTTCATGACCTGCTCACTGGGCCCATCCTCCCCAGGTTACACACTGTCTGATCTCACTGGGCCCATCCTCCCCAGTTAACACACTGTCTGATCTCACTGGACACATCCTCCCCGGCGAACACACTGTCTGATCTCACTGGGCCCATCCTCCCCGGGTTACACATTGTCTGATCTCACTGTGCCCATCTTCCTCGGGTTACACACTGTCTGATCTCACTGGGCCCATCCTCCCCGGGTTACACACTGTCTGATCTCACTGGGCCCATCCTCCCCGGGTTACACATTGTCTGATCTCACTGTGCCCATCTTCCTCGGGTTACACACTGTCTGATCTCACTGGGCCCATCCTCCCCGGGTTACACACTGTCTGATCTCACTGGGCCCATCCTCCCCGGGTTACACACTGTCTGATCTCACTGGGCCCATCCTCCCCGGGTTACACACTGTCTGATCTCACTGGGCCCATCCTCCCCGGGTTACACACTGTCTGATCTCACTGGGCCCATCCTCCCCGGGTTACACACTGTCTGATCTCACTGGGCCCATCCTCCCCGGGCTACACACTGTCTGATCTCTCTGGGCCTATCCTCCCCGGGCTACACACTGTCTGAACTCACTGGGCCCATCCTCCCCGGATTACAGACTGTCTGATCTCACTGGGCCCATCCTCCCCGGATTACACGCTGTCTAATCGCACTGAGCCCATCTTCCGCGTTTTAACCACTGTCCTAACTCTCTTGGCCAAACAGAATCAGGGGGCTGAATGATCTCTTCTTTTTCCTATATATCTGTGCTATTTTACCGTCCGATGTTTCTACCATCTGTTAATTATCAGCAAACCATATTAACAATCGTTTACATAAAGTCTCTCTCAACCGTTCTAAGCGAAAAAATGTTCTCTGTTCAAAAGGAACTGAAACAAGCCTTAAGAAATAAAAGAAATATACTATTATACCATTGCAATAAGAAATCTTACGAATTATATATAAAATCTATTGAGCAACTGTTCACAATCAATATCAGGTGAACAGTGGTGTCCCCAGTGATTTGTATTGAGCATTCAGCTTTTCACTATTTTATAAATGACTTGAGTGAAGGAATACAGATCCGTATTTCTAAATTTGCAGACGGCACTAAATTACATCGCACATTAAGCAGTGCAGATGGAAAACAAGGCAGCAAATTGACTATGATGGATTAAGTGAGTGGGCAAAGATGTGGCTGATGTAATTCGACGTTGGAAAGCGTGCGGACACCCATTGTGGACCAAAGGAAGATAGATCAGAGTCATTTCTAAATGGCGAGAAGCTAGGAACTGTGAAGGAGCAGAGAAATGTAGGTGTACAATTACAGAAATCACTGAAAGGAAGTGGACAGATACAAATTTATTTACAAAGGCAATTATAATATTTGCCTCTATCTCAAGAGAGCTGGACTCAGCGGCGGCAGCAGCAGCGAGAGCGGCCCTGGGTGGTGTCTGAGCGCTGAGACCGATGATTTAAAGAGCGGGAGAGAGAGAGAGAGAGCGGCCCAGTCTAACCGACAACAGCAGCGGCGAGAGCGGCCCTGGGTGGAGACTGAGCGCAGAGACCGAGGATTTAAAGAGCGGGGGAGAGAAACAGCGGGCAAGACTCACCGGCGGCAGCAGCAGCGAGAGATGCCCTGGGTGGAGACTGAGGATTTAAAGAACGAGAGAGAGAGAAAAAACACAAGGACGTCATAGGACAACTGGCAACTGATTGGTTGTTAAAGGGCAAGTATTTTTTTTTATTTTTCTTGCTCCTCAAGGGGCCGGGGTTAAAAGCGGGTACGATATAAAGCAGAAACTTGGAGATTGGTAATTGTTAATACTTTATTAAATTAGTAACTGTTAATAGTATATTATATTAATAATTTGAATTAGGTACATGTTAATCTTAAGTTTCTGTAAAGCTACTTAATAGCCTATTAAATAGAGGCATGGCAGTCCAGCTCAGTCCCCCGGAGTGCACAACCTGTGCCATGGGAACACGAGGAATGCTAGGGAACCAAGGGTCTAGTGAGAAGGAGGAAATACAGGAAATTAGTATTAGTAAAAAAGTAGTGCTGGAGAAATTAATGGGACTGAAAGCTGATAAATTCCCAGGGCCTGATAATCTGCATCCCAAAGTACTAAAAGAGGTAGCCATGGAAATAGTAGATGCATTGGTTGTCATCTTCCAAAATTGTATAGATTATGGAACAGTTCCTGCAGATTGGAGGGTGGCAAATTTAATCACACCATTTAAAGAAGGAGGGAGAGAGAAAACAGGGACCAGTTAGCCTAACATCAGTAGTAGGAAAAATGCTAGAGTCTATTATAAAGGATTTCATAACAGGACATTAGAAAATATCAACGGGATTAGACAAAGTCAATATGGATTTATGAAAGGGAAATCGTGTTTGACAAACCTACTGGAGATTTTTGAGGATGTAACTGGTAGAATAGATAAGGGAGAACCAGTGGATGTGGTGTATTTGGATTTTTTGAAGGCCTTTGATAAAGTCCCACATAAGTGGTTCGTGTGCAAAATTAAAGCACATGGGATTGGGGGTAATATATTGGCATGGATTGGAAATTGGTTAACAAACAGGAATCAGAGAGTAAGAATAAATGAGTCTTTTTCGGGGTGACAGGGGGTGACTAGTGGGGTACCACAGGGATCAGTGTTTGGGACCCAGCTATTCACAATATATACCAATGACTTGGATGATGTAACTAAATGTGTTATTTCCAAGTTTGTAGACGACAAGAAACTAGGTGGGATTGTGAGTTGTGAGGAGGATAATAAGAGGCTTCAAGGCGATTTAGACAGGTTAAGTGAGGGGGTAAATATATGACAGATGCAGTATAACATGGATAAATGTGAATTTATCCACTTCGGTCGGAAAAACAAAAAGGTAGAGTATTTTTTAAATGGCGAAATGTTGGGAAATGCTGATGTACAAAGGCACCTTGGTGTCCTTGTACACCAGTCACTGACAGCAAACATGCAGGTGCAGCAAACAGTTAGGAAGGCAAATGGTGTGTTGCCCTTCATTGTCAGAGGATTTGAGTACAGGATCAAGGATGTCTTACTGCAGTTATACAGGGCCTTGGTGAGACTACACCTGGAGTACTGTGTGCAGTTTTCTGCTCCTTATCTCAAAAAAGGATATACTTGCCATAGTGGGAGTGCAGCGAAGGTGCATCAGACTGATTTCTGGGATTGCAGGACTTTCGTATGAGGAGAGATAGGGTCGACTAGGCCTGTATTCATTTGAGTGTAGAATAATGAGAGGGGATCTAATTGAAACGTGTAAAATTCGGACAGGGCTAGACAAACTGGATGCAGGGAGGATGTTTCCCCTCGCTGGTGGGTATAGAACGAGCGGTCACAGTCTCAGGATACGAGGTAGGACATTTATGACTGAGATGAGGAGACATTTCTTCACTCAGAGTGTAGTGAACCTGTGGAACTCTCTATCACAGAAGGCTGTGGAGGCCAAGTCAATGCATATATTTAAGAAGATAGATTTCTAGACACAAAAGGCAGCAAGGGGTATTGGAAGAGAGCGAGAATATGCTATTGCGATAGAGGATCAGACATGATCATATTGAATGGCGGAGCAGGCTCGAAGTGCCGAATGTCCTACTCCTGCTCCTACTTTTCTATGATGCTCGAGATGAAGTACTTCAGTTACATTGAGAGACCGGAGAAGCTGGAATTGTTCCCTTTGATGCAGAAGGAGCAAATAGAAAATGAGAGTAAACTAGGAAGAAATACAAAAACTTTGTAAAAGCTTGTACAGGTATGTAAGAAGGAAGAGAGTAGCTAAAGTAAATTTCGGTTCCTTAGAGTTAGAGACTGGAGAAATTATAATGGAGAATAAGGAGCTGGCAGAGTCGGCGCCTTTTTATGAAAGGGTAATCGTGTTTGACATAGCTATTAGAGTTTTTTGATGATGTAAGTAGCAGGGTAGATAAGGAAGACAAGTGGATGCAGTATATTTGGATTTTCAGAAGGCATTCGATAAGGTGTCAAACAAGTGGTTGTTGCAAAAGATTCGGGCTAAGGGGGTTGGGGTTAATATATTACCATGGATTGAGGAGTTGTTATCCAACGGAAAACAGATTAGGAATAAACAGCCATTTTCAGGTTGGCAGGCTGTAACTGGCAGGGGATCGCAAGGATCAGTGTTTGGGCCGCAGCTATTTACAATCTATATTAATGACTTAGAAGATGGGACCGAGTGCAATGTATCCAAGATTGCTAACTATACAAAGCTAGGTGGGAAAGCGAGCTGTGAGGATGTCGCAAAAAGGTTGCAATGCGATACAGACAGGTAAAGGAAGTGGGTAAGAAGGTGGCAGATGGAGTATAATGTGGGGAAATGTGAAATTGTCTACTTTGGTAGCAAAAATGGAAAAGCCGAACTAGGGGACATAGTCTCGGGATAAGGTGTCGGCTATTTAGGTCTGAGATGAGGAGGAATTTCTTCACTAAGAGGGTGGTAGAGCGTAGGAATTCTTCACTCCAGAGGTCTTTGGATGCTCAGTCGTTGAGTATATTCAAGATTGAGATCGATACATTTTTCGACACTAAGGGAATTAAGGGATATGGGGATAAGGCAGGAAAGTGGAGTTGATGCAGAAGATCAGCCGTGATCGTACTGAAGGATGAGCAGTCTCGAGGGGCCGTATGGCCTACTCCTGCTCTTTTTTCTGATGTTCTTAGCAGAGAAGAGTAATGGGAGACCTAATATAGGTATTCAAACGTATTTGTGTTTTGATAGAGCCAGTAGAAAGAATGGTTTCCTCTGGTTAGTGGGATGGTAACTAGAGGGGAAATGAGAAATGCTTTTACACAGAGGGTTATTTAGATCTGGAAGCGGGGTGGAAGCAGATTCCATCGAACATTCAAAAGGCAATTGGACCTGTACTTGAACAGGACTAATTTACAGGGTTATGGGGAGGAAGCTGGGGTGTGGGACTAAATTGGACAGCTGTTCTATGAGCCGGCACAGCCACAAAGGGTCGAATGGCCTCCAGTGTTGTAAGATTGGAAGTGGTTTGATTTAAGAGGTGACTCCAGTCTGGGGCAGAGCCCAGCAGATATTAACTGTCTCCCCGCCCCCAGCACCAACTCGGAAAGAGCCAACCTTCATGGTGCCTATAATATCGATATTATACTGCGTGTTATGGTACTGCCAAACATTGATACCGACTTCAAATAGATTTCAGATCCAACTATCAAAATAAATAATCTTACAATTTTTACCTTAATGCAGGGTTTACTTAATTATTTCCCATCAGTAAATCCACTTCTGAATTTCACAATGGCAGTTGAATTAAATGATCATTTAAGTATAAACTGATAAAATGATAGGTAAATCTTATATTTTAATAAAGATTTGTAAAATTAATTCCAATTGATTATTTTGTGTGTTGTGTCAGAATAAAGGTTCTCGGTGGTCTCCTGATCCTGCCGTGGACGAGGGTTCTTTTTATTAAACTGAGAGCGGTGTTTGCCTCAATAGTTTCTAGATTCATTTCCCTGCTCGATCAACACAATCACATGATTATTGTGGGGATCTGTTTACAGCATAAACTAAAGTGTTTCAGCCCTTCAAACACGAATTGGAGTTTCCAGAATTGTCCTTTATCCAAATGTTGCAGCTTATCAGATGTACAAAGGTGACTGTCAGATATTTCATCATCGAATTCGGTATTGTGTAATTTAAATGGTCACAGTTACAGATGGTTTGGGACAATCAGATTTTCAGAGGTGGTGTATATTTCTAACAATGACTATTTTATTGATGTATTTCTGTAGATGCGGCACTGCTTAATGTTCTGTACAGCTAGAACTGACGGTGGATTCAGTAAACCCGCAGTGTCAGGTCTGGTGGTGTAAAAATCCGTTATTGGAATGGTAGCTTCATGGTTAGAAACACAGGCTGAATGTTCAGGGTTAATGTTCTGAACTAAACTCCAAACATGTTTGTAATTTGTGTAATTTCGTAATTCATGTTTTGTAATTTCCGTGTTCTGTTATTGTCGGTGAGTGATTTCCTCTGTTGCCAGGGTAACAAACTGTCAGATCTCAGCACAAGAGGCCTTGGCTCCAATTTATATCCGAAAGACCTTGAAACATTCATTATAAACTCCTGTCTGTGTACTCAGCAGTCCAGGAGTAGGGACATGTTCTGGATACAAGGAATAAATCTTAAAACAAATTTAATACCAGTAAAATAGGATTACAATGGAACAGGAGGAGACCATTCAGCGCCTCGATCCTGTTCTGTTTCCTACATTACAACAGTGACTACACTTCAAAAGTAATTAACTGCCTGTAAAGCACTTTGGATCCTCTGTCTGTCAGGAAAGGCGCTACATAAATTCAAGTCCTTTTTTCCCCTCCATTCAATCAAGCAGGCTCGAGGGTCCGTATGGCCTCCTCCTGCTCTTATTTATTATGTTCTTATTTCTTCTTACACCATGGTTGATCTGTATCTTAACTTCATCTACCTGCCTTGGTTCGTTACACTAAATATGCTTGCCTGACAAAAGTCTATCAATCTCAGTTTTGAAATGTTTAATTGAGCCCCAGCCTGAACAGTATTTTGTGGGAAAGATTTCCAGATTTCCACTCCCCTTTGTATGAAGAAATATTTGCTGGCATCACCCCTGAATGACCTGGCTCTAATTTTAAGGTGATGACACCTTGTTCTTGACTCCACCATCAGAGGAAATAATTTTACTTTCTACCCTATCAAATCCTTAAATCATCTTAAACTCCTCAATTAGATAACCCCTTAATCTTCTATACTCGAGTGAACACAAATCTAGTCTGTGCAACCTTTCCTCATAATTTAACTGTTTTAGGCCTGGTATGATACTGGTGAATCTGTACTGCACCCCCTCCAAGGCCAATACATACTTCCTGAGGTAAGGTGTCCAGAACTAAAGGCAGTACTGCAGATCGAGTCTCACCAGATCTCTGTACGGCTGTAGCATAACTTCCACCCCTTCGTATTCCGGCCCTCTTTCCATTTTCAGTTATTTCAGTGTGTGATTCCCTCTATTGCCAGCGTAACAAACTGTCAGATCTCGGTGTAAGAGGCCTTGGCTCCAATTTATATCTGAACGTCCGTGAAACATTCAGTGTAAACTCCTGTCTGTGTATTCGGCAGTCCAGGAGTAGGAACCTGTTGTTTCTGAGCAGTAGGTTATGTAGATACTTAGAATTCGTGAGACGTCCTCTTGCCATGGTCTAGTAACACTACTTTTTAAATTTGAAAACACCCACCTCAATACTTTTTAAACAGAGAATATTGTTCCACATGTTATTCAGTTCTGGGTACCGCCTCTCAAGAAAGAGATATTGGCCTTGGAGGGGATGCAGTGAGAATTCATCGGGGCTCAAACAGTTAAATTATGAGGACAGGTTGCAAAGACTCGGCTTGTATTCCGTTGAATATTGAAGATCAAGGTGTGATCTAATTGAGGTGTTTAAGATGATTAAAGGATTTGATAGGATAGATAAAACATTTTTCCTCTGGTGGGGTTGTTCAGAGCAAAGAGGCATAAACTTTAAATTAGAACTAGGCCGTTCAGGGGTCATAGAATCATATATTCATCATTATGGCACAGTAAGAGGCCATTCGGCCAGTCAAGCCCGTGCCGGCTCGCTGCAAGAGCACTTCAGCTCAATTCCCCGCCCTTTCCCCGTAACGCTGATTTTTTTATCCAGGTAATTATCTAGTTGCCTTTGGATGGCGGAAACCATTAAGAACATAAGAAATAGAAGCAGGAGTGGGCCATTTCGCCCTTTGAGCCTGCTCCGGCATTCAATAAGATCATGGCTGTTCTTCTACCTCATCTCCAATTTCCTACACTATCCCCATATCCTCGATTCCCTTAATATACAAAAATCTATCAATCTCTGTCTTGAATATACTCCATGACTGAGCGTCCACAGCCCTCTGGGGTAGAGAATTCCAAAGATTCACTAACCTCTGAGTCAAGAAATGTCTCCTCATCTCAGTCCTAAATGGCTGACACTTATTCTGAGACTGTGACCCTTGGTTCTAGACTCCCTAGCCAGGGGAAACATTTCCCCTGCATCTACCCTGTCAAGCCCTGTAAGATTTTTGTATCTTTCAATGAGATCACCCCTCATTCTTCTAAACTCTAGAGAATATAGGCCTCGTCTACTCAATCTCTCCTCATAGGACAATCCCCCCATCCCAGGATCCAGTCTGGTGAACCTTCGTTGCACTCCCTCTATGTCAAGTATATCCTTCCTTAAGTAAGGAGACCAAAATTGCACACAATAATCCAGGTGTGGTCTCACCAGGGCCCTATATAATTGCAGTAAGACGTCTTTACTCTTATACTCAAACCCTCTTGCAATAAAAGTCATCATACCATTTGTTTTTCTAATTGCTTGCTGTACCTGCATGTTATCTTTCAGTGATTCGTGTATAAGGACACCCAGGTCCCTCTGAACACCAACATTTCCCAATCTCTCACCATTTAAAAAATACACTGCTCTTCTATTTTTCCTACAAAAGTGGATAACTTCTCATTTCTCCACATTATATTCCATTTGCCATGTTTTTGCCCACTCACTTAGCCTGTCTATATCCCGTTGAAGCCTCCTTGCATCCTCCTCACAACTTACTTTCCCACCCAGCTTTGTATCATCAGCAAACTTTGATATATTACATTTGGTCCCCTCATCCAAAACATTGATGCACATTGTGAATAGCTGAGGCCCAAGCACTAATCCTTGTGGTACCCCACTAGTTACAGCCTGCCAACCCGAAAATGACCCGTTTTTTCCTACTCTCTGTTATCTGTCCGTTAACCAATCTTCAATCCATGCTAGTATATCACCCCCAATCCAATGAGCCGTAATTTTGTTTAATACCCTCTTGTGTGGCACCTCATCGAATGCCTTCTGAAAATCCAAATAAATCACATCCACTGGTTCCGCCTCATCTATTCTGCCATTTACAACATAAAAAAACTCCAACGAATTTGTCAAACACTATGGCCCTTTCATAAATCCATGTTGACTTTGCCCAATCCTATTATTTTCTAAGTTCCCTGTTACCACGTCCTTAATAATAGATTCAAGTATTTTCCCTAATAATGATGTCTGGCTAACTGGTCTGTAATTCCCCATTTTCTCTCTCCCTCCTTTCTTAAATAGTGTGATTACATTTGTTACCGTCCAATCCATGGGAGCAGTTCTAGAATCTATGGAATTTTGGGAAATGACAACTAATGCATCGACTATATCTCTCTATAGCCAACTCTTTCAACACATGGGCAACACGGTGGCATAGTGGTTAGCACTGGTGCCTCACAGCGCCAGAGACCCGGGTTCGAATCTGACCTCGGGTGACTGTCTGTGTGGAGTTTGCACATTCTCCCCGTGTCTGCGTGGGTTTCCTCCGGGTGCTCCGGTTTCCTCCCACCGTCCAAAAATGTGCGGGTTAGGTTGATTTGGCTATGATAAATTGACCCTTAGTGTGTTAGGGGGGGATTAAATATGTGGGGTTATGGGGATAGGATCGGATATGTTAGGGGGAATTAAATACGTGGGGTTACGGGGGTCGGGTGGGATATGTGTACTGTGGGGATTAAAGCAGGGACAGGGTACTGGATTTGGATGATCAGCCATGATCGTATTGAATGGTGGAGCAGGCTCGACGGGCCGAATGGCCTACTCCTGCTCCTAGATTCTATGTTTCTTTCAAAACCCTATGATGTAGGCCATCAGGTCCAGGGGATTTGTTAGCTTTCAGTCCCAATAATTTCTCCAGCACTACTTTTTACTAATACTAATTTGTTTCAATTCCTCTTTCTCGCTTGGTTCACCATTATTTCTGGGAAGTTTTTTGCATCTTCTTCCATGAAAACAGACTCATCCAGAAATTCGTCCGAATACGGGAGAATACGCACTGTGTACTCACCCATATTCGGTCCCGAAGTGCCGGTTTCCTGCATGCACTGCGCATGCGCGGTAAACCGGCACTTCCGATATTGCGAAGGGGGCGGTTCCTCAGTGAACTGCGTACGCACTTCAGGCTGTGCGCACGCAGCACACTTAGGTTTTTTTTCAGGGTTGAACGCGAAGGTAAGTGTTGAAGATTTTACACATGAAGAAAGGAGGCGTAAGACCCCCTTTTAACAAGGTAAGTAGTTAATTAAGTATTATTTAAAAAAAATTTCAACAGGTTGATCTTTTTTAGAGACTTTAAAGAAAGGTAAGTTTATTTTTATAACTTTTAAAAAGAATTTAAATTTTTTCAAAAATTAAAATTTGTGTTTAAAGTGGTTAATTTATTTAACTATATTTATTTTATTAATGTGATGGTTTTTTTTAATTTAATTGAGGTTTAGCTGTTCTTTTGGGGGCAAGTTGTATTCATAGCTTTGACAGCTCTTCCTGTCAAAACTATGAATGAAAGATGGTGTGCTGCCATTGGCTCTAACTGGCCCACGTGATCCCAGAGGTCGCCTCGAACTAACTGCGCCTCTGGGACACGCGCGCACTGCGCGCCGGCACCAGGGAGAGGCCCAGGAACTGAAGTTCGTGTGGGCCAAAACCATAAAGGCAAGCGCGGAGTGCGATATCGTGGGGGATCCTTACCCCCGCGGCAACCATCGAAGTCCAATTTCTGGGCCATAGTATTTGTTTAATTTCTGTGCCATTTCCTTATTCCCCATTATAATTTCTCCTGTCTCAGCGTGTAAGGGACCCACATTTACTTTCACTAATCTTTTCCTTTTTACATACCTATAGAATCTTTTACAGTCCCGCGCAAGTTTACTCTCATTCTATTTTCCCTTTCTTTATCAATTTCTTGGTGCTCCTTTGCTGAATTCTAAAATCCTCCCAATCCTCAGGCTTGCGAGTCTTTTTGGCAGCATTATAAGCCGCTTCCTTTGATCTAATACTATCTTTAACATCTCTTGTCAGCCACGGTTGTACCACTTTTCCCGTGGGGTGTTTTGTGCCCTAAAGGAATGTATATTTGTTGTATCTCATGTATTAATTCTTTCAATGCAAGCCATTGCTCGTCAAATGTCAAACCTTTTAATGTAGTTTCCCAATCTACCTTAGCCAACTCGTCCCCCATACCTATAGTTTGCTTTATTTAGTTTTAAGACACAAGTTTCAGATTTAACTAAGTCACTTTCAAACTCAATATAAAATTATATCATATTATGGTCACTCCTCCCTAAAGGCCCCTTTACTACAAGGCTATTAATTAACCCTTTCTCGTTGCACAATACTAGATCTAAAATAGCCTGTTCGCTTTTTGGTTCCTCAGCATACTGATCTTGTAAAAGATCTTGCATACATTCCATGAATCCGTCCTTCACATTATTACTGCAAATTTGATTATTCAGTCTATTTGTAGATTAATGTCCCCCATGATTAGAGTCATGAAGTCATAACGGCACAGAAGGAGGCCAGTCGGCCCATCGAGTCCGTGCCAGCTCTCTGCAGAGCAATCCAGTCAGTCCCATTCCACCACTCTATCCCCACAGCCTTGCAAGTTTATTTCCCTCAAGTGCCTATCCCGACCCCCTTGAAAACATTGAGTTTCTCCACTTTCACCACTTCTGTTGCAGCGAGTTCCAGGTCCTCACCAATCGCAGCGTAAAAAAGTTTTTCCTCACATTACCGCTGTATCTCTCGACTAAAACCTTGAAGCTGTGACCCCTCATCCTTGTACCATTAACTAGTGGGAACAGTCTTTTCCCATCTATCCTATCCAAACACATCATAATCTTGTACATCTATCATATCACCCCACAATTTCCTTTGTTGTAATGAAAATAAATCCAGCTTCTCCAACCTGTCCGTGTAACTAAGATCCCCCATCCCCGGAACTATTCTGTTGAATCGCTTCAGCACCCTCTCGTGCTTTCACATCCTTCCTAAAGTGCGGTGACCAGAACTGGACGCAAAACTCCCGTTATCGACTAACCAGCGCTTTATAAATGTTCACCATAACTTCCCTACTTTTGTATTCAATACCTCTATTCCTGAAGCCGAAGATCCCATATGCTTTGCTAACCCCTCTCTCAATATATCCCGCCACCTTCAGGGACCTATGCACCTTAACTCCCAGGTCTCTCTGTCCCTGCACACTCATTAAAACTGTACCATTAAATGTATATTGCATCTCTCTGTTCTTTCTGCCAAAATGCATCACCTCACACTTCTCTGTGTTAAATTCCATCTATCACTTTTCTGCCCATTTTGCTAGCCTTTCTATATCCTGTTGCAGTCGATTGGTATCATCCTCACTGTTTGCCACACCGCCACGTTTGGTGTCGTCGGCAAATTTAGAAATTCTACTCTGTATTCCAATATTGTCCTTAAACCCTTTCTTGAACAATGGTGTCACATTTGCCACTTTCCAATCCTCAGGCATCTAGGGAAGATTGGGAAATTATGGCAAGCCTTTCCGCTATCGCCTCCCCCAATTCCCTTTGCAACCGGGGATGCAAGCCATCTGGACCAGGTGACTTATCCACTCGAAGCATACCCAGCCTTTCCAGTACATCCTCTCTATCAATTTTCACCCCTTCCATTGCTTCTACCTTTTCCACTTCTACCGATATTTTGTCAGCATCCACCTCCTTAGTAAACGCCAATACAAAGTTCTCATTGCGTATTCTAGCCTTACCCTGCACCTCTAAGCCGATATCACCTTCTTTGTCCCAAAAATACCCCACCCTGCCTCTTACTACCTGCTTACTGCTTACATGCCGGTAGTAGATTTTTGGGTACCCTTTTATGTTAACCGCCATTCTATTCTCATATTCTCTCTTTGCCAATCTTATTTTCATCTTCACTTCCCCTCAACTTATTGTATTTGGTCTGGTTCTCCCTTGAAGAATTCACATGACATTCATCATACACCATATTTTTTATTTCATCATCTTCTCTATCTCCCTCGTCATCCAAGAAGCCCTTGCTTTGGTTCCTTTACCCTTCCCTCTTGTTGGCATGTACCTAGACTGTACTTGGAACATCTCCTCCTTAAAGATCACCCATTGTTCCATACAGTTTTTCCTGTCAGTCTTTGGTTCCATTGTACCCTGGCTAGATCCTTTCACATCCCATTGAAGTTATCCCTATTCCAGTTTAGACGTTCCTCTCTAGATTGTTCGTTGGTCCTCTTCATTGCTAATCTAAATTTTATGATACGATGATCACTCTTACCCGAGTGTTCTCCCACAGACACTTAGTCGACCTGGTGCACCTCATTCCCCAGCACCAGATCCAGCAATGCCTCCTTCCTAGTTGGGCCAAGTACATATTGGACAAGGAAATTCTCCTGAACACATTTCAGAAATTCCTCCCGTTCCTTTCCCTTTACCCTAGTATTATGTCAATCGATATTTGGGTAAATAAAGTCCCCCAACATCACCACTCTTTTGCTCTTGCATATCTCTGCGATTTCCCTACAGATTTGCTCCTCTACATCCCTTTCACTATTTGGAGGCCTGTAGAATACCCACAAAAGCGTGATCATACCCTTTTTACTCCTCAACTCTAACCAAATGGATTATTTCCTTGTCACCTCAAGAACATCCCCCTTTCCAACACTACAATGTCTTCCTCAATCAGCACTGCCACCCCACCTCCCTTTATTTCCTTCCCTATCTTGTCTGAACACCTTGTACCCTTGAATATTAAGTGCCCAGTCCTCACTGTTTTTAAGCTGCATTTCCGTTATTGCCACAACTTCATATTGCCACATGGCTAATTGTTCTTGTAGCTCACCAACCTTATTCACCACACTTTGTGTTTATGTACATGCATTCTAAACTAATTTATCGTAGTCTTTCTTAGTCTGCTCCTATCTAATATGGTACTACTTTCCCCCTCTAGTACTACTTTTATTCTCTAGTGCTATCTAACACACTCACTCCTTTATGCATCTTATTCCTCTTTTCTAATCCAATATTCTGATGCCCATCCCCCTGCCAAGCTGGTTTAAACCCTCACCAACTGCACCAGCAAACCTCCCCGCGAGAATATTGGTCCCGGCTCTATTAATGTGTACCCTGCCGGCTTGCACAGGTCCCACCTTTCCTGAAATGGTCCCAATGCCTCAGGAATCTAATGCCCTCTCTCCTGCACCATTTCTCCAGCCACGCATTCATCTCTTCTATCCTCTTATTCCTGTACTCACTAGCACGTGGCACTGGGAGTAATCCGGAGATTACTACCTTTGAGGTCCTGCTTTTTAATCTCTTTCTTAGCTCCCTATAGTCTGCCTGCACCACCTCACCCCTCTTTCTGCCTATGTCGTTGGTACCAATATGGACCATGGCCTCTGGCTGTTCACCATCCCCCCTCAATATCCTGTAGCCACTCAGTGACATCCTTGACCCTGGTACCAAGAAGGCAACATACCATCCTGGAGTCATGTCTGCGTCTACAGAAACGCCTATTGTTCCCCTAACCAATGAATCGTTATTGCTCTTCCACTTTCCTTCCTCCCCTCCGTGCAGCTGAACCACCTGTGGTACCGTGGCCTTTGCTCTGGCTGCTCTCCCCAGAGGAGCCTTCACCCCTAACATTTACCAGAACTGTGAACCGGTTAGCGAGCGAGATGCACGCTGGGGATTCCTGCCCTACCAGCCCGGTCCTCCTCTGTCTGGTGGTCACCTATTCCCTCACTATTACCCTTGTTACATGCCCTTACTGTATTACCTGTGTTACATGCACCTCTAATTTCCTGATTTGTAGTCTACGCTACATTACAACTACTGTTTGGGGGCCTATAAACAACTGTTTTCTGCCCTTTGCTGTTTCTTAGCTCCACCCAAACTGATTCCAATTCTTTATTTTTGGAGCTAAGAACGTTTCTCTCCACTGTCTCTATCCCATCCTTTACCATGGCGACCCCTCCTTTTCTATTTTGCCTATCCCTTGTAAAATGTACGTATCCTGGAATATTTAGTTCCTAACCTTGGCTCCTTTGCAATCACGTCTCCTTTATGGCTGTTAGCTCAAACCTGTTCATTTCTATCCGTGCTATTAATTCAACTATTTTGTTGAGAATGCTTTGCGCATTCAGATATAGTGCCTTTAGCTTTGACTTATTTCTCTTTTCCCCTGATGTCACCTTAGTCACTGATGCCTTATTACCTTTGTTACTTTCTTTGTCCGATCCAGACCAACTCTGCTTATTTTTACCCAAAACTACTGTTCTAGAACCTTGACATTTTTTTTTCGCTGCTTTTAAATTTACTCTTTCCTGAATCTTCCCGCCCGCTTCATTAGTTTAAAGGCCTGTTTAACAGGAATTTGTTTGGCATTAAGGGTAATGGAACCGAGGAAGGTCCATGACGTTTAAAACACAGATCAGCCATGATCTATTTGAATGGTGGAACAGGCTGGAGGGGCTGAATGGCCGGCTCCTGTTGCTATGTTCCGATGTAGTCCTCCCACCACTGGGGTCGCTGCGGTGATGCAGACTCGCTCCGTTGCTGTCCCGCGCAGACGCAGTCTCGATCCGTTGCTCTCCCGCGCAGGCGCAGAACCGCTCCCTTGCTGATCCGGGGATTTGCAGTGGGCGGGGTTTCTCTTTGTACCGGGCGGCGCAGGCCGGTGTGTGAGTGACGGGTAGAAACAGGATGGTTGCTGAGGGAACTCGGCACCATTCAGCACACGGCCTGACAGCGCAGCTGCTCATCCCAGACTTTAGATCACAGCGAGGGAGGGAGGGGCTTCACAGTGTTTGTAACTGGGCAGAGAAATTGAGGGGAGATTCCTGTCAGCATCAGCTCCCGGGGAATGTGCTGAACCGGCTCACAATACAGGGGCTGGGCCGGGGGTGGAGGGCGCGGTGGGTTCAGGCAGTTTGGACAGAAAATGGCGCATTTCCGCCCACAGCAGTGAAAATGGGGGAGTCTCAGGCACACGGAAATTTACTGAGAGGAAAATCTCCAAACAAAATACACAGCCCGGAACTGAGGGTTTGGATAAATGCGGGAGTCAGAATGAAACTACCAGTGAGATCAGACAGCGTGTAACCCAGGGAGGATGGGCCCAGTGAGACCACACAGTGTAACCCGGGGAGGAGGGGCTCAGTGTGATCAGACAGTGTGTAACCCGGGGAGGATGGGCCCAGTGAGACCAGACAGTGTGTAACCCGAAGAGGATTGGCACAGTGAGATCAGACAGTGTGTAACCGGGTAGGATGGGCCCAGTGAGATCAGACAGTGTGCAACCTAGAGAGGATGGGCACAGTGAGATCAGACAGTGTGTAACCCGGGGAGGATGGACCCAGTGAGATCAGACAGTGTATAAAGGAGAGGTTGGGCCCAGTGAGATCAGACAGTGAGGAAACAAGGGGAAGATGGGGCCAATGAGATCAGACAGTGTATAACTCGGGGTGGATGGGCCCAGTGAGATCAGACAGTGTGTAACCCGGGGAGCATGGGTCCAGTGGGATCAGACCATTTGTTACCCGGGGAGAATGTGCCCAGTTAGATCAGACAGTGTGTAACCCGGGGAGGATGGGCCAAGTGAGATCAGGCACAGTGTTACCAATGTAGGATGGGCCCAGTGAGATCAATCAGTGTGTAACCCAGGGAGGATGGCCCCAGTGAGATCAGACAATGTAACCGGGGAGGATGGGCTCAGTCAGATCAGACAGACTGTAACCCGGGGATGATGGACCCAGTGAGGACAGACATTGTGTAAACCGGTTTGGATTGGCCCAGTGTGATCAGACTGTATTTAACGCGTGGAGGATGGTCCAAGTGAGATCAGGCAGTTTGTAACGGGGAGGATGGGCCTTGTGAGATCAGACAGTGTGGAAACACGGGGAGGATGGAACCAGTGAGATCAGACAGTGTGTAACATGGGGAGGATTGGCCCAGTGAGATCAGACCATGTGTTACCCGGGGAGAATGTGCCCAGTGAGATCAGATAGTGTGTAACCCGGGAAGGATGGGCCACGTGAGATCATACAGTGTGTAATCCGCGGAAGATGGGCCCAGTGAGATCAGACAGTGCGTAACCCTGGGAGGATGGGCCCAGTGTGATCAGAAAGTGTGTAACCCGGGCAGGATGTGTCCAGTGAGATCAGAGAGTGTTTAACCGGGGGAGCATGGGCCCAGTGAGATCAGACAGAATGTAAACATATTACGACTGGCGTAGTGAGATCAGAGAGTGTGTAACCCGGGGAGGTTGGGCCCAGTGTGATCAGACAGTGTATAACCCGGGGAGGAGGGGCTCAGTGTGATCAGACATTGTGTAACCCGGGGAGGATGGGCCCAGTGAGACCAAACAGTGTGTAACCCGGGGAGGATGGGCCCAGTGAGATCAGACAGTGTGTAACCGGGTAGGATGGGCCCAGTGAGATCAGACAGTGTGTAACTTGAGAGGATGGGCACAGTGAGATCAGACAGTGTGGAAACAAGGGGAGGATGGGGCCAGTGAGATCAGACAGTGTGTAACCCGGGGAGCATGGGTCTAGTGAGATCAGACCATTTGTTACCCGGGGAGAATGTGCCCAGTTAGATCAGACAGTGTGTTACCCGGGGAGGATGGGCCAAGTGAGATCAGGCACAGTGTTACCCATGTAGGATGGTCCCAGTGAGATCAGACAGTGTGTAACACGGGGAGGATGGCCCCAGTGAGATCAGACAATGTAACCGGGGAGGATGGGCTCAGTCAGATCAGACAGACTGTAACCCGGGGATGATGGACCCAGTGAGGACAGTCATTGTGTAAACCGGTTTGGATTGGCCCATGTGATCAGACTGTATGTAACCCGGGGATGATGGACCCAGTGAGGACAGTCATTGTGTAAACCGGTTTGGATTGGCCCATGTGATCAGACTGTATGTAACCCGTGGAGGATGGTCCCAGTGAGATCAGGCAGTTTGTAACGGGGAGGATGGGCCCAGTGAGATCAGACAGTGTGGAAACACGGGCAGGATGGGACCAGTGAGAGCAGACAGTGTGTAACTCGGGTGGATGGGCCCAGTGAGATCAGACAGTGTGTAACATGGGGAAGATTGGCCCAGTGAGATCAGACCATGTGTTACCCGGGGAGAATGTGCCCAGTGAGATCAGATAGTGTGTAACCCGGGAAGGATGGGCCACGTGAGATCAGGCACTGTTTTACCCATGCAGGATGGGCCCAGTGAGATCATACAGTGTGTAATCCGCGGAAGATGGGCCCAGTGAGATCAGACAGTGTGTAACCCTGGGAGGATGGGCCCAGTGTGATCAGAAAGTGTGTAACCCGGGCAGGATGTGTCCAGTGAGATCAGAGCGTGTTTAACCGGGGGAGCATGGGCCCAGTGAGATCAGACAGTGTGTAGCCCGGGGAGGATGGGCACAGTGAGAGCAGATAGTGTGTAACCCGGGGAGGATGGGCTCAGTGAGATCAGACAGTGTGTAATCCTGGGAGGATGGGCCAGTGAGATCAGACAGTGTGTAACCCGTGGAGGATGGACCAAGTGAGATCAGACAGTGTGTAGCCCGGGGAAGATGGTCCCAGTGAGATCAGACAGTGTTTTACCCGGGGAGGATGGGCCCAGTGGCATCAGACAGTGTGTAACCCGTGGAGGATGGGCCCAGTGAATTCAGGCATTGTGTACCCCGGGGAGGATGGACCCAGTGAGATCAGACAGTGTTCAAACCGGGGAGGACGGACCCAGTGAGATGAGACAGTTTGTAACCCGGGGAGGATGGGCCCAGTGAGATCAGACAGTGTGTAACCCGGGGAGGATGGGATCAGTGAGATCAGAGACGGCGGAACTCGGGGAGGTTCGGCCAAGAGCTATCAGTCAGTGTGTAACTCTGGGTGGATGGGCCCAGTGACATCAGACCGTGTGTAACCCGGAGAGAATGTGCCCAGTGAGATCGAAGAGGTTGAAACCCGGGATGGAAGGCCCTAGTGAGATCAGACATTGTGCACATCGGGAGGATGTGCCCTGTGAGATCAGACAATGTCGAACTGGGGGAGGAATATCTCAATGAGTGCAGACAGTGTTTAACTTGTGGAGGATGGGCCCAGTTAGATCAGAAAGTGTGTAATCCGGGTAAGAAGGATCAAGTGAGATCAGAAAATTTGTAAGGCGGGGAAGATGGGCCCAGTGAGATCAGACAGTGTATAACTCGGGGAGGAGGGGCCCAGTGAGATCAGATAGATTATAACACGTAGAGGATGGGCCCAGTGAAATCAGACAATGTTTAACCCGGGGAAGATGGGACCAGTGAGATCAGACACAGTGTGTAACCCGGGTAAGAAGGGCCCAGTGAGTTCAGCCAGTGCGTAACTCTGGAAGGACGGGCCTCGTGAGTTTAGATAGATTGTAACACGTGGAGAATATGTCCAGTTAGAGCAGATGTTGTGTATCCCGTGGAGCATGGGCCCAGTGAGATCAGACAGTGTGTAACCGGGGAGGATGGGCCCAGTGAGATCAGACAATGGGTAACACGGGGAGGCTGAGCCCAGTGAGATAAGGCAGTGTGTAACCAGGGTTAGGCTTGGCCCAGTGATATCAGACGGTATATAACCCGGGGTAAATGGGCCAAGTCTCATTAAACAGTGTGAAACCCGGGGAGGATGGGCCCAGTGAGAGGAGACAATGTGTAAAGCGGGGAGGATGGGCCCAGTGAGATCAGACAGTTTGTGACCCAGGGAGGATGGGCCCAGTGAGATCAGACAGATTGTGACCCAGGGAGGATGGGCCCAGTGAGATCAGACAGCTTGTAACTCGGGGTGGATGGGCCCAGTGAGATCAGTTATTGTGTTAACCGGAGATGATGGCCCAGTGAGATCAGACAATGGGTAACACGGGGAGGCTGAGCCCAGTGAGATAAGGCAGTGTGTAACCCGGGAAGCATGGGCCCAGTGAGATGAGACAATGTGTAACCCGGGGAGGATGGGCCCAGTCAGATCAGACAATGGGTAACCGGGGAGGATGGGCCCAGTGAGATCAGACAGTGGGTAACACGGGGAGGCTGAGCCCAGTGAGATAAGGCAGTGTGTAACCAGGGTTAGGCTTGGTCCAGTGAGATCAGACGGTATATAACCCGGGGTAAATGGGCCAAGTGTCATTAAACAGTGTGAAACCCGGGGAGGATGGGATCAGTGAGATCAGAGATTGTGTACCCCGTGTTGGTGGGTCCAGTGAGATCAGACAGTGTTTTACCCGGGAAGGATGGGCCCAGTGACATCAGACAGTGTGTAACCCGGGAGGATGAGACCAGTGAGTTCAGACAGTGTGTAATCCGGCAGGATGAGACCAGTGAGTTCAGACAGTGTATAACCCGGGAGGATGTTCCCAGTGAGATCAGACACTTTGCAACCCTGGGAGGATGGGTCCAGTGAGATCAGAGATTGCGTATCTCGGGGAGGTTCGGACAAGAGATATCTGTCAGTTTGTAACTCGGGGAGGATGGGACCAGGACGAGCAAACAGTGTGTAACTCGGGGAGAAGGGGCTCAGTGAGATCAGATTGTTTATAACACGAAGAGGATGGGCCCAGTGAGATCAGACAGTGCGTAACTCCGGAAGGACGGGCCTCGTGAGTTTAGATAGTTTGTAACACGTGGAGAATATGTCCAGTTAGAGGAGATATTGTGTATCCCGTGGAGCATGTGCCCAGTCAGATCAGACAGTGTGTAACCGGGGAGGATGGGCCCAGTGAGATCAGACACTGGGTGACACGGGGAGGCTGAGCCCAGTGAGATAAGGCAGAGTGTAACCAGGGTTAGACTTGGTCCAGTGAGATCAGACGGCATATAACCCGGGGTAAATGGGCCAAGCGTCATTAAACAATGTGAAACCCGGGGAGGATGGGCCCAGTGAGATGAGACAATGTGTAAACCGGGGATAATCGGCCAAGTGAGATCAGACAGTTTGTGACCCAGGGAGGATGAGCCCAGTGAGATCAGCCAGTTTGTAACCAGGGGAGGATGGACCCAGTGAGAGCAGTTATTGTGTTAACCGGAGAGGATGGCCCAGTGAGATTAGTCAGTGTCTAACCCCGGTTAGATCCGACAGTGTGTACTCCGTGGAGAATGGGTTAATGTGAGATGAGACAGTGTGTAACCCGGGGAGGATGGGTCCTGTGAGATAAGACAGTATGTAACACGGGGAGGATGGGCCAAGTGAGATGAGACAGTATGTAAGCCGGGGAGGATGGCCCCAGTGAGATCAGACAGTGTGCAAATCGGGAGGATGTGCCCTGTGAGATCAGAGAGTGTCTAACGGGGGGAGGAATAGCGCAATGAGATCAGACAGCGTGTAACTTGGGGAGGATGGGCCCAGTGCGAACAGACAGTGTGTAACCCGGGTAAGAAGGGTCAAGTGAGATCATACAGTGTGTAACCCGGGGAGGATGGGCCCTGTGAGATCAGGCACTGTGTAACCCGGTAAGGATGGGCCCAGTGAGATCAGACAGTGTATAACTCGGGGAGGAGTGGCCCAGTGAGATCAGATAGCTTATAACACGTGATGGATGGGCCCAGTGAGATGAGACAGTGTGTAACTTGGGAAGGAATGACCAAGTGAGTTTAGATAGTTTGTAACGCGTGGAGAATGTGTCCAGTGGCAGCAGATAGAATGTATCCCCCGGAGGATGGGCCCAGTCAGATCAGACTGTGTGTAACCCGGGGAGGATGGGCCCACTGAGATCCGACAGTGTGAAACACGGGTTAGGATTGGTCCAGTGAGATCAGACAGTGTGTAACCCCGGGTGAATTGGCCCAGTGTGATTAAAGAGTGTGAAACCCAGGGGAGGATGGGACCAGTGAGATGAGACAATGTGTAAACCGGGAAGGATGGGCCCAGTCAGATCAGATAGTGTGTGACCCATGGAGGATGGGACCTGTGAGATCAGCCAGTTTGTAACCCGGGGAGGATGGGCCCAGTAAGATCAGTTATTGTGTTACCCGGGGAGAATGGCCCAGTGTGATCAGACAGTATGCAACCCGGGGTGAGTGGACCCAGTGAGATCAAACAGTGTGAAACCCGGGGAGGATGGGACCAGTGAGATGAGTCAATGTGTAAACCGGGGAGGATGGGCCCAGTGAGACCAGACAGTGTTTGACCCAGGGAGGATGAGCCCCGTGAGATCAGCCAGTTTGTAACCCGGGGAGAATGGGCCCATGAGATCAGACAGTGTGTAACCCGGGGAAGATGGGCCCAGTGAGATCAGACAGTGTGTAACCCAGGGAGGATGGGCCCTGTGAGATGAGACAGTGTCTAACGGGGGGAGGAATAGCCCAATGGTATCAGACAGTGTGTAACTTGGTGAGGATTGGCCCAGTGAGATCAGACAGTGTGTAACCCGGGTAAGAATGTTCAAGTGAGATCAGAAAATGTGTAACGCGGGGACAATGGGCCCAGTGAGATCAGACAGTGTGTAACTCGGAAGGAATGGCCTAGTGAGTTTAGATAGTTTGTAACCCGGAGAAGATGGGCCCAGTGAGATCAGACAGTGTGTAACTCGGGGTGGATGGGATCAGTGAGATCAGAGATTGTGTACCCAGTGTTGGTGGGCCCAGTGAGATCAGACAGTGTTTTACCCGGGGAGGATGGGCCCAGTGGCATCAGACAGTGTGTAACCCGTGGAGGATGGTCCCAGTGAGATCAGACAGTTTGCAACCCTGGGAGGATGGGTCCAGTGAGATCAGAGATGGCGTATCTAGGGAGGTTCGGACAAGAGATATCAGTCAGTTTGTAACTCGGGGAGGATGGGACCAGGGCGAGCAAACAGTGTGTAACCCGTGGAGTATATATCCAGTGAGATCAGTCTGTGTGTATCTCGGGGAAGATGGACCCAGTGAGATCAGACAATTTGTAAACCTGGGAGCATGGGACCAGTGAGATCCGAGAGTGTGTAACCCCGGGAGGGTGGACCCAGTGAGATAAGACAATGTGTAACGCCTGGAAGATGGGCCCAGTGAGATCAGACAGTGTGTAACTCGGGCAGGTTGGGCCCAGTGAGATCAGATAGTTTGTAACACGTGGAGGTGGGCCCAATGAGATCAGACAGTGTGTAACCCGGGGAGGATGTTCACAGTGAGATCAGACAGGGTGTTACCCGTGGAGGATGTGCCCAGTGAGATCAGACATTATGTAAAACGGGGAGGTTTGGCCAAGTGAAATCAGACAGTGAGTTACCTGGGTAGGATGCGCATAGAGAGATCAAACAGAGTGTAACCCGGGGAGGATGGGCCCAGAGATATCATAAAGTGTGTAACCCAGGGACTACTGGCCCAGTGAGATCAGACAGTGTTTTACTCAGTGAGGATGGGCCCAATGGGATCAGAGAGTGTGTAACCCGGGGAGGATGGGCCATGTGAGATCAGACAGTGTGTAACCCGGGGCGGATGGTTCCAGTGATTTCAGACAATCTGTACCCCGGGGAGAATGGGACCAGTGGGATCAGACAGTTTCTAACACGGGGGGGATCGGCCCAGTGAGATCAGTCAGTGTGTAATGCTGGGTGGATGGGCCCAGTGACATCAGACAGTGTGTAACCCGGATAGAATCTGCCCATTGAGATCAGATAGTGTGTAACCCGGGGAGGATGGTCCCAGTGAGATCGAAGAGGTTGAAATCCTGGAAGGAAGGCCCCAGTGAGATCAGACAGTGTGCAACTCGGGAGGATGTGCCCTGTGAGATCAGACAGTGTCTAACTGGGGGAGGAATATGTCAATGAGAGCAGACAGTGTAAACTTGTGGAGGATGGGCCCAGTGTGGTCAGACAGTGTGTCATCCGGGTAAGAAGGATCAAGTGAGATCAGAAAATTTGTAAGGAGGGGAGGATGGGCCCAGTGAGATCAGACAGTGTATAACTCGGGGAGGAGGGGCCCAGTGAGATCAGATAGCTTAAAACACGTAGAGGATGGGCCCAGTGAGATCAGACAGTGGAGCGGTCACGTTGTTAGGAGTTTTCTACAGGCCCCCAAATAGTAATAAAGATGTGGAGGAAGAAATTGCAAAGCAGATTATGAATAGGTGTGGAGGTCACAGAGTAGTTGTCATGGGTGACTTCAACTTTCCAAATATTGATTGGAACCTTTATAGGTCAAACAGTTCGGATGGGATAGTTTTTGCACAGTGTGTGCAGGAGGGTTTCCTGACACAATATGTGGATAGGCCGACAAGAGGTGGGGCCACGTTGGATTTGGTACTGGGTAATGAACCGGGCCAAGTGTTTGATTTGTATGTGGGAGAGCACTTTGGAGATAGTGACCACAATTCGGTAACTTTCACTATTGCAATGGAGAGGGATAGGGCCATACGGCAGGGCAGGGTTTATAATTGGGGGAGGGGTAATTATGATGCAATTAGGCAAGAATTAGGGAGTATAAGATGGGAACAGAAACTATCAGGGAAAGGCACAAACGAAAAGTGGAGCTTTTTCATGGAGCAATTACTGTGTGTCCTTGATAGGTATGTCCCTGTCAGGCAGGGAGGAAATGGCCGAGTGAGAGAACCATGGTTCACAAAAGAGGTTGAATGTCTAGTCAAGAGGAAAAAGGAAGCGTATGTAAGGATGAGAAAACAAGGTTCAGTTGGGTCGATTGAGGGGTACAAGGTAGCAAGGAATGAGCTAAAAAAAAGAGCTTAGGAGAGCTAGGAGGGGGCATGAGAAGTCCTTGGCGGGTCGGATCAAGAAAAACCCCAAGGCTTTTTACTCTTATGTGAGAAATAAAAGAATGACCAGGGTGAGGGTAGGGCCGGTCAAGGACAGTAGTGGGAACTTGTGCATGGAGTCAGAAGAGATAGGAGAGGTGATGAATGAATACTTTTTGTCAGTGTTCACCGAGGAGAGGGGCCATGTTCTTGAGGATGAGAGTGTGATAAAGGTGGATAGGCTGGAGGTGGTAGATGTTCTGAGGGAAGATGTTTTAGCAATTTTGAAGAACCTGAGGGTCGATAAGTCCCCTGGGCCAGATGGGATATATCCTAGGATTCTTTGGGAGGCAAGGGAGGAGATTGCAGAGCCTCTGGCTTTGATCTTTGGGTCCTCACTGTCCACGGGGATGGTGCCAGAGGACTGGAGAGTGGCGAATGTTGTTCCTCTCTTCAAGAAAGGAAATAGGAATGACCCTGGTAATTATAGGCCGGTTAGTCTTACTTCGGTGGTTGGTAAGATAATGGAAAAGGTCCTGAGGGATAGGATTTATGACCATTTGGAAAGGGGCAACTTAATCAGGGATAGTCAACACTGATTCGTGAAGGGTAAGTCTTGCCTAACAAATTTGATTGAATTCTTTGAGGAGGTAACTAAGTGTGTAGATGAAGGTAGAGCAGTTGATGTCGTATACATGGATTTTAGTAAGGCGTTTGATAAGGTTCCCCATGGTCGTCTCATGAAGAAAGTAAGGAGTTGTGGGATAGAGGGAAATTTGGCCGATTGGATAAGTAACTGGCTATCTCAGAAGGCAGAGGGTGGTGGTGGATGGAACATTTTCGGACTGGAGACCAGTTACCAGCGGTGTGCCACAGGGGTCGGTGCTGGGTCCTCTGCTGTTTGTGATTTTTATCAATGACTTGGAGGAGGGGACTGAAGGGTGGATCAGTAAATTTGCTGATGACACCAAGATTGGTGGAGTAGTGGATGAGGTGGAGGGCAGTTGTAGGCTGCAAAGAGACATTGATAGGATGCAGAGCTGGGCCGAAAAATGGCAGATGGAATTTAACCCTGATAAGTGAGAGGTGATTCATTTTGGTAGGGCAAATTTGAATAAGGATGACAGGGTCAACGGCAGGGTTCTGAGGAACGTGGAGGAGCATAGGGATCTGGGGGTTCATATCCACAGATCTCTGAAGGTTGCCACTCAAGTGGATAGAGCAGTAAAGAAGGCCTATGGTGTGTTGGCGTTTATTAACAGAGGGTTTGAGTTTAAGAACCGTGAGGTTATGCTGCAACTGTACAGGACCTTGGTGAGACCACATTTGGAATATTGTGTGCAGTTCTGGTCACCTCACTATAGGAAGGACGTGGAAGCATTGGAAAGAGTGCAAAGGAGATTTACCAGGATGCTGCCTGGTTTGGGGGGGGGAGGTCTTATGAGGAAAGATTGAGGGAGTTGGGGCTTTTCTCTTTAGAGCGGAGGAGGATGAGAGGCGACTTAATAGAGGTTTATAAGATGATGAGGGGGATAGATAGAGTGGATGTTCAGAGACTATTTCCTCGGGTAGAGGCAGCTGTTACAAGGGGGCATAGCTATAAGGTGCATGGGGGGAGATATAGAAGGGATGTCCGAGGTAGATTCTTTACTCAGAGAGTGGTTGGGGTGTGGAATGGACTGCCTGCTGTGATAGTGGAGTCGGACACTTTAGGAACTTTCAAGCGGTTATTGGATAAGCACATGGAGCACACCAGAGTGATAGGGAGTGTGATAGCTTGATCTTGGTCTCGGACAATGCTCGGCACAACATCGAGGGCCGAAGGGCCTGTACTGTGCTGTACTGTTCTATGTTCTATGTTAACCCGGGGAGGATGGGCCCAGTGAGATCAGACAGTGTGTAACCCCGGAAGGATGGGCCCAATGAGATCAGACCGTGGGTAACACGGGGAGGATGGGCCCAGTGAGATAAGGCAGTGTGTAACCAGGGTTAGGATTGGTCCTTTGAGATCAGACAGTAAATAACCCGGGGTATTTGGGCCCAGTGTCATTAAACAGTGTGTAACCCGGGGAGGATGAGCCCAGTGAGATGAGACAATGTGTAAACCGGGGAGGATGAGCCCAGTGCGACAGGCAGTGTGTGACCCAGGGAGGATGGGCCCAGTGAGTTCAGACAGTGTGTAACCCGGGGAGGATGGGACCAGTGAGATCTGATAGTGTGTAACCCGGGGAGGATGGGACCATTGAGATAAGACAGTATTTAACCCGGGAGGATAGGCCCAGTGAGATGAGGCTGTATGAAACCCGGGGAGGATGGCCCCAGTTAGATCAGACAGTGTGCAGATTGGGAGGATGTGCCCTGTGTGATCAGACAGTGTCCAACCGAGGGAGGAATTGCCCACTGCGATCAGACAGTGTTTAACCCGGGTAAGAAGCGTCCCGTGAGATCAGAAAAGGTGTAATGCGGGGAGGATGGGCCCAGTGAGATCAGACAGTGTGTAACTCGGGGAGGAAGGGCCCAGTGAGATCAGATAGTTTATAACACATGGAGGATGGGCCCAGTGATATCAGACAGTGTTTAACCCGGGGAGGATGGGCCCATTAAGATCAGACATTGTGTAACCCGGGTAACAAGGGCCCAGTGAGATGATAGTGTGTAACTCGGGAAGGACGGGCCTAGTGAGTTTTGAAAGTTTCTACCACGTGGAGAATGTGTCCAGTGAGAGCAGATAGTGAGTATCCCGTGTAGCATGGGCCCAGGCAGATTCGACAGTGTGTAACCAGGGGAGGATGGGCCCAGTGAGATGAGTCAATCTGAAAACCGGGGAGGATGGGCCCAGTGAGATCAGACTTTGAGTGACCCGCGGAGGATGTTCACAGTGAGATCAGACAGGGTGTTACCCGGGGAGAATGGGCCCAGTGAGATCAGCCAGCTTGTAACCCGGGGAGGATAGGCCCAGTGAGATCAGACAGTGTTTACCCCGTGGACAATGGGCCCAGTGAGATGAGACAGTGTGTGATCCAGGGATGATGGCCCCAGTGAATTCAAACAGCGCCCTTTTGTCTAATGCGCAGAGAGAAAATGTTACATTTCTGCCTCGAATTCTGGGTATTGGGAGGCAGTCCGGGCGGGCATGCCGGGCACATGAGGAACAGTAAGAATCGAACAGAAATACTCGGCAGTGAAGCTGAAGATGCGGAGGATCCGGCAGCGATTGGTGCAACAGTTTTCTCGGCAACGAGGGAGATAGTTTCAGACACCGCCCTGGATCTCCTGTTGCAAACTGCAGAGAAACGTAGAGTGTCGTAAACTGCAGTATTCAACAGGGCAGAAACTGGGCGTTGTTTAAAATAAGCAGGAATTGTATCTCAGAGCGTCTGGGGCAGGGATAACTGGCAGTTAATACAGGAATTCTCTGAGGATATCTGAGTGGTAATTTCAAGCAGTTTGATTTAGTTTGTTGGAATTTGCGATGCTGCTGTGGAGTAGAACGAACAAAGCACATCTATTTCACTGCGGTGAATGGAGGAAACGACAGCGAACAAATTAATACCAGGGCTATGGTTGGTCCGAGGGGATTTACTTCACAGTCAATATTAGATTATTTTCAGGCCTGCCGCCATTAGATAATTATAGTAAACGTGCACATTAGTTCTAGTTCAGAGCATCAATTTTGTTCTCATTTTCTGTCCTTCCATAATTAGATCTCCTGGTAAATGATGGAGTGATTGAGGTAGCTGCACAGCTGGAAGTAAACAGGGATTGTAGACTGAGGAACGACAGCAGGTGAACCAGCACCGGATTGTGAGAGCACCAACCAGAGAGAACCCTTCCGATTCAAAGAGCATTAATAGATCGACTGGGGAGAAAGGTAACAGTCAGTCCTATTGACTTAGATATACACTGGCCCTGGAGATGGACTGGGGAGAAAGGTCAGAGAGAGTCCCATTGACTCAGATACACACTGGTCCTGGAGATTGATCGGGGAGAAAGTTACGAGAGATGATCCAGTTTACTCAGATACACACTGGTACTGGAGATGGACCGGGGAGAAAGGTCAGAGAGAGTCCAATTGTCACAGATATACCCTATTCCTTTAGATGTACACAACGGTTACAGGGTAAGGCAGGAAATGGTTAGAATGAGACTGGGAGAGTCAGACCACCGAGCACAATTATACACCATGAGGCCGTGCAATGAGATGTGAAGAGAGATAAGGTTCTGTCTCTGAACACACAGTCACAAATGAATCTTGTGCGTGTTTTCTAGTAAAGGGATTTGCTCTAAATAGTGACTCCGGTCTGAGGCAGAGCCCAGCAGACGGACACGTGCCTGCTTATTAAGTGGGCTGAACTCACACCGACACCCTTAGCTCTCTATGTTAAATTAGCTCAGATCTGGTGACAATTCAAATGGAAAGATTGAACCAGAAACACCATAGTCAATTCACTGATCATGATGCACAGACCAATCTCAAAGATCAGCACGGTCTATCGCCGACGGCGTAAATTATTCATTCACAAATAAATATAATTATAAGGAAATACATTGCTAATTGCAAACATCTGGAATTTGTGATTTAATGATCACTGAAGATATCCAGAATTCTAATAACAATAAACCCCGACATGGAGAATTGCAATTTATAGGTTAGAGTCCTATTTGACGCTGAGATGAGCTTCCGACCCCATATTCCCTCAATCACCAAGTGCGCCTACTTCCACCATCATAACAACGCCGATCTCTGCCCCTGTCTCAGCTCATCTGCTGCTGAAACACTCATCCTTGCCTTTGTTACTTCTGAACTCGATTATTTCAATGCTCTTGTGGCCAGCTTTCCACCATGCACTCTCCGTAAACTAGAACTCATTCAAAACTCGGCTGCCCATTTCCTAACTGGCACCAGTTCCTGCTTTCCCAACACCCCTGTGCTCGCTGAATTACATTGGCTCCCGGTCCAGCAAAAACTGATTTCAAAATTCTCCTCCGTGATTTCTAATCTCTTCATGGCCTCGTCCCTTCCTCCTTGGCCTCGCCCCTCCTTATCTGTGTAAACTCCTCCAGCCCTACAAACCTCCAAGATCTCTGCGCTCCTCCAATTCTCACCTCTTGCGCGGCCCCGATTTTTACCGCTCCACCATTGCCGGTCCTGTCTTCTGCAGCCTAGGCTGGAGGGGCCATATGGCCTACTCCTGCTCCTACTTCTTATGTTCCTACCTCCACTACCTTTCGGAGGCTGAAGGCCAACTCTCTGACACCTCCTCCTACCTCCCACTGGACCATGACCACACTGCCGAAAACCAAGCGATTGTTTCCAAGACTGTAACTGACCTCATCTCCTCTGGAGAACTTGCCTCCACGGTCGCCAAACTCATCGTTCCCCAACCCCGCACAGCCCGCTTCTACCTTCTTCCCAAGATAATTATACAAGACTGCACTAGTAGAACCATCGTTTCAGCCTGTTCTTGGCTCAAGGAACTGATTTCTTCCGATTACTACTCTATTTTTCCCCTTGTCTAGTCTCTTGCCACCTACATCCACGACTCTAAGCGTTTCAAGCTTCCTGGCGCCAACCATCGTTTTTTCACCATGGATGTCCAATCCCTCCAGACCTCCATCCCCCAACAGGACGGGCTGATGATGCTCCACTTCTTCCCTGAACAGAGGCCCAAGCAATCCACATCCACCACCATCCTCCTCCGCCTGGCTGAACTTGTTCTCACGTTGAACAACTTCTCCTTTGATTCCATTCACTTCCTCCAAATTAAAGGTGTTGCTATGGGAACCCGCATGGGTCCTAGCTATGCCTGCTTTTTCGTCGGATATGTGGAACATTCTTTCTTCCAGTTCTACTTGTATCCCCTCCCCCACCTCTTTGTCCAGTATATTGTTGATTGCATCGGTGCCGTTTCCCATTTGTCACCCTGAACTGGTAAATTACATTCACTTTGCTCCAATTTTCATCATTCACTCATCTTCACATGGTCCATCTCAAAATCCTTCCTTCCCTTCCTCGACTTCTCTGCTTCCATTTCTGGGGATAGGCTATCGACAAACATTCAATAAAATCCCACTGACTCCCACAGCTAGTTGGACTACAATTCCTCCCACCCCGCTTCCTGTAAAGGCTCTGTTCAATTCTCCTAGTTTATTCATCACTGTCGCATTTGTTCTGATCATGCCCCATTCCATACAAGTGCTTCCTGTATGTCTTCCTTTTTCCTAAACCGAGGATTCCTCTCCAGTGAGGTTGACATGGCCCTCGACCATGTCAAATCCATTTCCTACAATTCTGCTCTCAACACTTCCCCTCCCTCCCAGAACCAGGATAGTGTTCCCCTTGTCCTCACCTTTCACTCCACCAACCTCGACATTCAACGGATCATCCTCCGCCATTTCCGCCACCTCCAGTGTAATCACACCATTAAACATATTTCCCCTCCTCTTTCAGCATTCCGAAGGGACCGCTCCCTGTGTGACAGCCAGGTCCATTCCTCAATCACCCCCAATCTCCGCTCCACTTGCCAAGGCACCTTCCTGTGCAAGGGCACCAGGTGCAACACCTGCCCTTTTAACTCCTCCCTTCCACTGTACAGTGCCCCAAACACTCCTTCCAGTTGAAACAGCGATTTACTTGTTGTACTTGCAATTTATATACTGTATTCGCTGCTCACGATGCGGTCTCCTCTACATTGGGGACATCAAACTCAGATTGGCTGATTGCTTTGCGGAACACCTCTGTTCAGTTGCAAGCAGGACCCCAATCTTCCGGTCGCCTGTCACTTTAATTCTCCGCTCCACTCCCAATCTGACCTCCCTGTCCTGGGCCTCTTACACTGTTCCAATGAAGCTAAACGTAAGCTCGAGGAACAACACATCGGCCCGAAAATTAGACCTAATACGCAAGAGTACGCACTGTGTACTCTCGCGTTTTAGGTCTCCAATTGCCGGTTTCCAGCATGCACTTCGCATGTGCGGGAAACCGGCACTTCGTGAACTCAAAAGGGAGCGGTTCCTAAGTGAACCGTGTGCATGCTATAGGCTGCGCGCACGCAGTGCACTTAGTGCTTTGAACGCGCAGGTAAGCATGGAAGATTTTACACAAAGAAAGGAGGCGTAAGACCCTCTTTTAACAAGGTAAGTAGTTAATTAAGTATTATTTTAAAAAATTTTCAACAGGTTTATCTTTTGTAGAGACTTTAAAAAAAGGTAAGTTTATTTTTATAACTTTTAAAAAGATTTTAAATTTTTTCAAAAATTTAAATTTTTGTTTTAAGTGGTTAATTTATTTAACTATAGTTATTTTATTAATGTGATTTTTAAAAAAAAATTTAATTGAGGTTTAGCAGTTCTTTTGGGGGTAAGTTGTATTCATAGCTTTGACAGTTCTCCTGTCAAAACTATGAATGAAAGATGGTGTGCTGCCATTGGCTCTAACTGAATCACGTGATCCCAGAGCTCGCACGAACTAACTGCGTCTGTGGGTCACGCAAGCACTGCACAGCTGCAGCCTTGATACTAAAGTTCGTGGGGGCCCGGAGGGAAAATGTAGGCGCGCAGTGAGATATCGCGGGGAAGCCTTACCCCCTGCAGGAACGCTCAGTGTTTAATTTCTGGGCCATCATCTTTCGATTCGGGACTTTACAGTCTTCCGGATTCAATATCGAGTTCAACAATTTCAGACCATAATCTTTGCACCTATTTTTTCAGATGGCAGCTTTTGACGATTCTGCCATTTCCATTTGCAGCTCTTCGAGACTCATATTTTGGTTCTTTACTTGTCCCATTAACATCTCCTTTTCCTTTGTACAATCATCCCTTTTGTCATTTAATCACTCCTGCCTTCCACCCTATCACACACCTTCTGTTTTGTTCTTTCCTCCCCTCCCCCTTTGCCTGCCCCGGACTTACTTAAAATCTGTTACCTCTTTAATTTTTTCCAGTTCTGAGGAAAGCTCATGGATTTGAAACGTTAACACTGTTTCTCTCTCCACAGATGCTGCCTGACCTGCTGAGCATTTCCAGCATCCGCAGTGTTGTGCTTTTGTACCAGTCTACGCTACTGTTGAATTAATAAGTTTTGACATTTTGGAGATTGTAATTCATTGGGAGTAATTTGAAGTAGTGGAATCTGGGCGGTAGTTTAATATTACGGATATGCAATTGGCCGCCCAGTATAAAGCACGCCTGATACCCCCTTCCGTTGATGTCATGGGAAGGAAAATCATCCATTGTGTAAAATGAGCGGCTAATTCGATATCGCTCATATTACACTATTGCCCAGAGACAAAAATAAACTCAGAATATCTTAAGTGCAGCACTCTCTGTTTTTAACTCCAAATGATTTACTGCCGTAATAACCGTGTGCTGTTAATAATTTACAGAATAAAGCACGATTGAAGTTAAAAAATGTCAGCACTGATCCACAAGCAGGTGCAGCACTCACCCGAAACCACCCTCGCGTCCCGCACTCACCCTGGCTCAGGCGCACATCCCGCACTCACCCTGAGCCAACAGCACATCCTGCACTCACCCTGACAAAGCCGCACATCTCGCACTCACGCTGACACACCCGCACATCCCGCACTCACCCTGACCCACCCGCACATTCGGCACTCACACTGATCCACCCGCATGTCCCGCACTCACCCTGACCCAACCGCACATCCCACACTCACACTGATCCTAACGCACAGCCCGCACTCATCCTGACCCGCCCGCCCGTCCCGCACTCACCCTGACCCACTCGCACTTCCCGCACACACCATAACCCACCCGCACGTCCCGCACTCACCCTGACCCACTCGCACTTCCCGCACACTCCCTGACCCACCCGCAGGTCCCGTACTCACCCTGACACACCCGCACTCACCCTGACCCACCCGCACTTACCCTGACCCACCCGCACGTTCCGCACTCACCCTGACCCACCCGCACTTCCAGCACTCACCCTAACCCACCCGCACTCACCCTGACCCACCCGCACTTCCCGCACACCCTACCAGACTAGCACGTACCGCAGTCACCCTGACCCATCCGCACTTCCACCACTCACCCTGACCCACCCGCAAGTCCCGCACTCACCCTGACCCTTCCGCACTCACCCTGACCCTCTCGCACTCTGCCTGACGCATCCGCACTGTCCCTAGTCCAATCGCACGTCGTGCACTCATCACCTGATGAACAATCAGCGGAAATATTTTACAGGATTTTAGAATTTACAAATCGATGGCCTCGTCTCTCGATTTCGTGTCAGCGTTGCAATGGAATTATTTTGAATCCACATGTTTCTGTTCTGTTCTAATATACCCTGCTATAACCTGGAATTATTTTTTTTGCAGGTAACAAGTTGCCTGAGATGGGACACTCATCAAGTAAACGAAGCGTAGCTAGAAAACAACGCCAGATTCAAGGCCCTGCTCCTGGGGAAGGTGACCAGGTCGTAGGAACCGGTACAAGTGAACAGATTCAGATTCAAGGCCCTGCTCCTGGGGAAGATGATCAGGCCCCAGGAACCGCTACAAGTGAACAGATTCAGATTCAAGGCCCTGCTCCTGGGGAAGATGATCAGGCCCCAGGAACCGGTACAAGTGAACAGAGTCAGATTCAAGGCCCTGCTCCTGGGGAAGGTGATCAGGCTGCAGGAAACGGTACAAGTGAAGCGACTCCTTCCCCCGGAGGTTTATTAAATATGAATACGACAAGCTTTCACCAAAAAAGAGGTTAGTAGAATTAAACTCACTTGAAGTAAACCATCCCTGAACATTTCAACCACTAGAACAAAACTCTGTCCATTCACTTACTGACCTGCAAAAAAATATATAATATATTTATAAATATGATCCCGCAAGTTCCGCCCAATTTTCAGACACTGAATTCGATGTTTTGCAGGAGGAGGTCTCCAGGAATACGGATTTCTTCTATCTATCAGGTGGCAGGAAGATATCCAGGCAAGCGGTGAGTGGGGAGAGGTAGCAGAAATATAGCCCCATAACAGCTGCATTGCAGGAAGAAGTTCAACCACCTCACACGGAAACCCAAGATAAGCCAACTAACTCATTTATATAATTACTCTCGTCAGCCTTGCATTACCTGTTGACCCGGCACTCTCAACCCTTCCCTCCCCAATTACCAGAATTCTCCTCGATTCACTGCAAATTCCTATCTGTGTATTCGGCAGCCCAGTAGCAGCAGCAACATCTTCTGCACACGGAGAATACATTTTAATAGTTTCTGCTAAATAACATAATAACACAGCAGGTTGTATAGAAACATATACTTCATAAGGTTTCCCGTTTCCATGGCTTAATAAAACATTTTTAACATTGATAACGCCTGTTTCAATCTCTTTTATAATAGAGAATATTGTTAATTTGTTCAGTCCTCCCAGCACTGGGGGCGCTGCAGTGAACATTAACACATGTCTGCCTGCCATTCTCGCCAGTTTCAACAAACGCAGTGACAAAACATTCCAGTTCATCTGCCTACTCATGAGCGAAACCATGGAGATTCGCCAGTAAAGAATTACAAGTCTTATTTATAATGCACACTTTCTGTAAGCGTAAAACTTATTGCTGCCCTCGTCCCTTCTCACATTCACTTCCTATTACACGTCAAACTTCACAATGCAGACATTAAATTTGGAGTGTAACCTCTCACACCCCGTTACTGGGGTCTCGTTCAAGGGCTGGGTCAGTGGGATTTCGGTGTTGGGCTGTGTCAGTTGGGTGTCGGTGTGGGGCTGGGTCAGTGGGGTGTCGGTGTAAGGCCGAGTCAGTGGTGTGTCGGTCAAGAGCTGGGTCAGTGGGGTGTCGGCGTGGGGCTGGGACAGTGGGGTGTGGGGCTGGGTCAGTGGGTTGTCGGTCAAGGGCTGGGTCAGTTGGGTGGCGGTGTAGGGCTGTGTCAGTGGTGTGTCTGTGGGACTGGGTCAGTAGAGTGGCAGTGTCAGTAGGGTGTCGGTGTGGGGCTGGGTTAGTGGGCTATCGGTGTAGGGCTGGGTCAGTATGGTGTCGGTGAGGGGCTGGGTCAGTGGGGTATCGGTGTAGGGGTGGGTCAGTGGGGTGTCGGTGTAGGGCTGGATCAGTGGGGTTTCGGTGTAGGGCTGGGCCAGTAGGGTGCCGGTGTAGAGCTGGGTCAGTAGGGCGTCGGTGTAGGGCTGGGTCAGTAGGATGTCAGTGTAGTTTTGTGTCATTAGAGTGTTGGTGTGGGGCTGTGTCAGTGGGCTGTCGGTGTGGGGCTGGGTCAGTAGGTTGTAGGTGTAGCGCTGGATCAGTGGGGTGTCGGTGTAGGGCTGGGTCAGTAGGGTGTCTGTGTGGGGCTGGATCAGTAGGGTGTCAGTATAGGGCTGGGTCAGTCATGTGTCGGTGTAGGGCTGGATCAGTGGCGTGTCGATGTAGGGCTGGGTCAGTATGGTGTTGGTATAGGGCTGGGTCAGTAGAGAGTCAGTGTAGCGCTGGATCAGTGTGCTGTTGTTGTAGGGCTGGGTCCTTGTGGTGTTGGTGTAGGGCTGGGTCAGTAGTGTTCCGGTGTAGGGCTAGAGCAGTGGCGTGTCGCTGTATGGCTGGATCAGTGGTGAGTCTGTGTAGGGCTGGTTCAGTGGGGTGTCGGTGTGGGGCTGTGTCAGTGGGGTGTCGGTGTAGGGCTGGGTCAGTAAGGTGTCGGTGTAGGGCTGGGTCAGTAAGGTGTCGGTGTGGGCCTGGGTCAGTGGGGTGTTCTTGTGGGGCTGGGTCAGTGGGGTGTCGGTGTAGGGCTGGATCAATGGGGTGTCGATGTACGGCTGGGTCAGTAGGGTTTCGGTGTACGGCTGGATCAGTAGGGTGTTGTTGTCGGGCTGGGTCCGTGTGGTGTAGTTGTAGGACTGGGTCCGTGTGGTGTTGGTGTAGGGCTGGGTCAGTAGTGTGTCGGCGTAGGTCTGGGTCAGTGGGCTGTCGGTGTAGGGCTGGGTCAGTAGGATGTCAGTGTAGCGCTGGATCAGTGGGATGTTAGTGTAGGTCTGGAACAGTATGGTGTTGGTATAGGGCTGGGTCAGTAGGGTGTCAGTATAGCGCTGGATCAGTGGGGTGTTTTTGTAGGGCTCGTGGTAGGCTGTCGGTGTGGGACTGGGTCAGTAGGTTGTAAGTGTAGCGCTGGGTCAGTGGGGTGTTGGTGTAAGGCTGGGTCCGTGTGGTTTTGGTGTAGGGCTGAGTCAGTAGGCTGTCGGTGTAGGGCTGGGTCAGTGTGGTGTGGAGCTGGGTCAGTGGGCTGTCGGTGTAGGGCTGAGTCAGTAGGCTGTCGGTGTAGGGCTGGGTCAGTGGGGTGTGGAGCTGGGTCAGTGGGCTGTCGGTTTGGGACTGGGTCAGTAGGTTTTTAGTTTAGTGCTGGGTCAGTGGGGTGTTGGTGTAAGGCTGGGTCCGTGTGGTTTTGGTGTAGGGCTGAGTCAGTAGGCTGTCGGTGTAGGGCTGGATCAGTGTGGTGTGGAGCTGGGTCAGTGGGGTGTCGGTGTGGGGCTGGTTCAGTAGGCTGTCGGTGTAGGGCTGGGTCAGTGGGGTGTGGAGCTGGATCAGTGGTCTGTCATTTTGGGGCTGGGTCAGTAGGGTGTTGTTGCAGGGCTGGGGTGGGAGGAGGCTTTGACCAGTTGAGACAAATGGCCTATTTCTGTGCTGTACATTCTATGTAATTATATGTAAAGTGGGAAGCAAAAATATCAAATTTTCTGAAGCAGTTTTCTCAAACGGAACTATTGGAAGCTTTGTTCTTATTTTGATGCCTGCAACAAGCAAACTCCTCCAGTGGAACTGGGAGATTCCAGTCACCCAGCTAGAGGATGTAGAATTTTCTAAATTGAAATGAATTTAACCGTTTCTAAAATATTAAACTGCAAATGGGAATTGTGTATTTCAGGAGATTTTGATTAAAGAGACTCGCACAGTTTGACACGTGGGTGAAGAGTTAGAAATATTTATCTCCATCTCCCCGTAACCGCTCATTGTCATGTCGCCTCCTGAATCTCTGCCGAACTTGCTCATAACTCCAGGCTTGAATCTCGCCAATCGGGTTTCCGCTCCTGCCACAGCACTGAATTGGCAATAATCAAAGTCAGAACTAAAACATTCTATGACTAATACTACTGATTCTTCCCGACCTCTGCAGTCTTTGACACGTTCGAGCACAACATCCTCCAACGCCTCTCCTCCGTTGTCCAGCTCAGTGGGTCTGCCCTCACTTGGTTCCACTTTTACCCATCCAGTCGTAGCCAGAGAATCTCCATCAATGGCTTCTCTTCCTGCTCCGGACTGTTAACACTTGAGTCCCCCATTGATCGCCCCTCGCCCCCTCCTATTTCTGTTCTACATGGAGACATTATCCGAAGACAAGGGATCAGCTATCACATGCACGCTGACAACACTGCTCCATATCTCCACAACCCCTCTCCACCCATCCACTGCCTCTGCTTTCTCACGCTGCTTGTCCGACATCCAGTCTGAGATGAAATACATATTTCTCAAATTAAATATTTTGAAGACCGAAGACATGATCTTCAGCCCTCGCCACGAATTCTGTTCCCTCGGCAATGATTCCATCCCCGCCCCAGACAGTGTTTCGGATTGAATCAGACTGTTTACAACCTCAGCATTCGATTTAACGTCAAGCTGAGCTTCCGACACGATAATCTCTGCATCACAAAGACCGCCTAAATCCAACTCCATAGTATTATCCATCTACGCCCCTGCATCAGCCCAGCTGCTGCTGAAATCCTCATCCATGCTTTTATCACCCGGTGACTCTATTTTTCCAATGCTCTCTGAGTCACTTTACTCCTTTCACTCTTCGTAAATTTAAACGCATGAAAATCGCTGCTCCGATCACCCCGTCCTTGTGAACCTACTTTGTCTCCCGGTCCCTCGACACATCCAAATGAAAACTCCCATCCTCGAGTTTAAGTCCCTCAATGGGCTCATTGCTCGCTCTCTCTGTAACCTCCTCCAGACCTACAATCCTCAAACTCTCTGTTCCTCCGAATCTGGCCTCTTGTGCATTTCACCCTCTCCTCCCCCCATCTATGGCGGCTGTGCCTTCGACTGTCCCGGCTCAATGCTCAGCAATTCCCCACCTAAACCTCTCCTCCTCTCTCCTCCTTTAAGACACTCCTAAAACTCACTTATTTGACTAATCTTTGACCAGCCTTCCTTCTACAAGCTTTATTCAGCGTCCACCTTTTGTCTGATTCAGCTCCTGTGAGGCGCCTTGCGATGGTTTTAGATGTTAAAAGCGCTGCAGAAATGTAAGATGTTGTTGTTGTGAGTTTATTGTACTCGTGTCAGCGTGAGTGACACAGCAGGTAACTGAATCTTAAAAGGTTTCAAACTTGGTTACAATTTAATTCTGGAGAATAACTTCAGCTATATTTTGGATAATTTACTGATCCTAAACTGGATCACGTTTACATTTCCACAGTGGGGAAAGGAAAGGACGCTGACTGATAGTTTGACTGGACACACGTGCTTGGAAACACTCACAGCGAGACACGTGGACAAGTGGAGAATATTCACTGTAAAACAGCAGTCAAATCTACGACTTATAGTAGTGATAATGGTGGACTTAATTATCCTAATATAGACTGGGATAGAAATAGTGAAAAGAGCAGAAATGGGGAAGAATGTCTGAAGTGTGTGTTCAGGAGAACTTTCTTGATTAGTACTTTTCCGGCCCAACGAGAAAGGCTGCATTGCTGGATCTGGTTTTGGGGAATGAGGTGGTCAAGTGGAGCAAGTGTCAGTAGGGGAACATTTAGCGATCAGTGATCACAGTATCATAAGGTTTAGATTAGCTAGGGAAAAGGACAGGGAGCAGTCTAGGGTAAAAATTGGAACTGGCCCGGCTAAATTGGAATCAAATATTGGCAGACAAAATTAAAGTAGTAATCGAACAATGGGCTGCTTTTAAAGAGGAGATGGTTCGGGTAAAGTCGAGATACATTCCCACGAGGGGGAAAGGTAGGGCAACCAAAATCAGAGCTCCCTGGATGACGAAAGAGACAGAGTAAGATGAAGCAGAAAAAGGATGTCCGGTTGAACCAGACTGAATATAGAAAGTTCAGAGGAGAAGCGAAAAAGGAAATAAGAGGGGCAAAGAGAGAGTATGAAAATAGATTGGCAGGTAACATAAAAGGAAATCTAAAAGTCTTCTATAGACATATAAATAATAAATGGGTAGTAAGAGGAGGGGTGGGGCTGATTAGGAACCAAAATGGATTCCTACGGATGGAGACAGAGGGAATGGCTGAGGTACTAAATGAGTACTTTAATTGTGTCTTTACCAAGGAAGAACATGCTGCTAAAGTCATATTAAAAGAGTAGGCCATTGAGATACTGGAAGGGATAAAATTAGATAAGGAAAGGTACGAGAAAGGCTGGCTGTACTTAAACTAGATGATTCACCAGGACCGGTTGAGATGGATATTAGGATGCTGTGGGAGGTAAGGTTGTAAATTGCGGATGAATATCATTTTCCATATCTTCCAATCCTCCTTGGATACAGGGCTGGTGCCAGAGGACTGGAGAATTACAAATGTTAAACCCTTGTTCAAAAAAGGGGATAAGGATAAACCCAGCAATGACAGGCCAGTCAGTTTAACCTCGGTAGTTGGGAAGCTTTTAGAAAAGAAAATCCGGGACAAAATTACCAGTCACTTGGACAAGTAAGGATTAATTAAGGAAAGCCAGCACGAATTTGTTAAGGGCAAATCGTGTTTAATAACTTGATTGCGTTTTTTGATGAGGTAACAGAGAGGGTTGATGAGGACAATGCGGTTGATGTGGTGTACATGGACTTCCAAAAGGCGTTTGATAAAGTATCACATAATAGGCTTGGCAGCAAAGTTGAAGCCCCTGGAATAAAAGGACCGTGGCAGCATGAATACAAAATTGGCTAAGTGACAAGACACAGGGAGTAGTGGTGAACGGTTGTTTTTTCGGACTGGAGGAATGTTCACAGTGTTGTTCCCCAGGGGTTGGTAATAGGACCACTACTTTTCTTGATGTATATTAATGACTTAGACTTAGGTGTACAGGGCACAGTTTCAAAATTTGCAGATAACACAAAACGTGCAAGTACAGTGAAGGAGATTGAAAGATTTCAAGAGGACACAGACAGGCTGAGGGAATGAGTGGACACGTGGCAAATGAAATTTATTGCAGAAAAGTGCGAAATGCTATATTTTGTTAGGAAGAACGAGGAGAGGTAATATAAACTAAAGGGTACAATTCTAAAGGGTGTGCATGAACAGAGAGACCTGGGGTATACGTGAACACATCGTTGAATGTGGAAGGGCAAGTTGAGAAAGCGGTTAAAAAACCATACCGATCCCGGGCTTCATAAATACAAGTGTAGAGTTCAAAAGCAAGGAAGTTATGATGAACCTTTATACAAAAACTGGTTCGGACTCAACTGGAGTATTGAGTGGAATTCTGGGCACCACACTTTTAGACGGATGTGAAGGCCTTAGCGAAGATGCAGAGAAGATTTATGAGAATGGTTCCAGGGATGAGGAACTTCAGTTACATGGATAGACTGGAGAAGCTGGGGTTGTTCGCCTTAGAGCAGAGAAGGTTGAGAGGAGATTTGACTGAGGTGTTCAAAATCGTGAGGGGTCTCGACAGCGTAGATAGAGAGAAACTGTTCCCATTGGCGGAAGGGTCGAGAACCAGAGGACACAGATTTACGATGATTGGCAGAAGAATCAAACGCGACATGAGGAAAAACTGTTTTACGCAGCGAGTGGTTGTGATCTGGAATGCACTTCCTGAAAGGGTGGTGGAGGCTGATTCAATCGTGACTTTCAAAATGGAATTGGATAAGTACCCGATTAAAAAAAAATGCATGGCTACGGGAAAAGGGGGGAGGTGTGAGACTAGCTGAAGTGCTCGTATTCGAGAGCCGTCATGGGCTTGACGGGTCGAATGGCCTCCTTATGTGCTGTAAACATTCTGTGATTATTTCTTTCTATGATTCTACATTGCGCGGGCTCATTAGTCAGGTGCTGACACCATGAGAGATATTGTCAATATATTCAAATAGAAGCACTAACCAGGACACATCTCCATTAACACACGGACAGTGTCACTGCCCATAGAGACCAGAGGCATCATACCCAGCTATACATTCTGTGTGGATAGATATCACATTTATAAAATACAAGAATTTAATATCAAAACTCAACAAATCAAAAATATTAAAAACCACACTGTGTAAAACCGAATGAAGGATCATTTGATCCATCAATGATCTCCCCGCTCGTTATTTCCCTGCAGAATATTCACTACCTCAGGAATAAGGCTGGTTTTGGCCTGCACTGTGAGTAAATCTCACCAATGGCCGCTCCCAGTGCGGCGTCTCGGCCGACGGGAGCGCGTCTGGAACTCAGTTGTGGAGATCAGCGGGACTCACTGGATTTCACTGGGCAGCTGTCTGTGGCACACCTAATGTGGAGTGTTGATCGTAACACTCGGGAAATGCTCGATCCCAGAGCTAACAGCTGTTGTACTGATGGGGGAGGAGGGACTTGATATCATGTTTAACAAGGCAACGTTCTCCTTCTCATTTTAATGTTTCCGTCTAACCCTCCTATTAATATTATATTAATTACAGTGCATCATAATCTGGGAACGCCTGCCAACAGCATAGATGAAGGACCAAACAGGGGAGAAGATCCAACATCTTCAAGAACGAGAATGAACACTGGTTGGTTCACAATATTCTTTAAATATAATTTCTGTCCTGACAAATGGTCCAGATCTCGTGCAAGAACCTGAACTCACACAGGAAGAGGAAACTTATTATAAGAAATAGGAGTACGCCATTCGGCCCTTCGAGACTGCTCTGTAATTAGTATCCAATAATCTATCGATCTTTGTCTTGAATATACTCAAACGACTGAGCATCCACAGCCTCTGTGGTAGAGAATTCCAAAGATTCACAACTATTGGAGTGAGCATATTTCTCCTTGCTTTAGTCCTAAATGTCTGACCCCCTTATTCTGAGACTCTGACCCCTAGTACTGGACTCGCCAGGCAGAGGAATCATCCTCCCAGCAGCTACGCCGTCAAGCCCCTTAAGAATTTTATGTTTCGAACAAATCACCTCATGGAACTGGGCAGGGGCTGAGTACAAAGCAGGAAGTGAGTGACCATCTAGAGGGGCACTGCAGTCACAGGTGGATGGGAGCCCCCGAGTACTGGAGCTGTCCAATAGATGCCTGGTATTGGGGACTATACGGTGGATAGAGACAGTGACTCAGAGGATGGTCTTCCTAAGCAACAGTGTGACACCAGGGAGCAGGAGGCCACCCCGAGTGTTGCGGGGCAGGAGGTTGAGAGCAGTTTACCTAAAGGAATAGGAGAACGATAAAAGTGTCTGATTCGACAGTTTGGGGAATAGACAGCTTCTGGTGCCAGAGAGAATAAAATGTTAGAATGGGTGTGACCGTTTCTGGAAAAGCAAGGAGAGTAGAAAATACTTCCGGTCAAAACCAATAACACAACTAGAAATACATTTTAAAAAAATCATTTTCAAGTTGCGAGTGTCACTAACAAGCTCAGCATTTATTGCCCATTCCTGGTTGCCCTTGAATAGGTGGTGGTAGGCTCCCTCCTTGAATCGCTGCAGTCCACATGGTGAAGGTGCTCCTTCAGTGCTTTTAGGTAGGGAGTTCCAAGGTTGAGATCCAGCAACAATGAGGAAGCAGTGATGTCCACTGTCCAAGTTCGGATGTTGTGTCATTTTAAGGGGTACTTGGAGGTGATGGTATTCCATTGCATCTGCTTCCCTCGTCCTTCTAGTGGTAAATGTCATGGGTTTGGGTGGTGCTGTCAACGATGGCTTGGCGAGTTACTTGAGTGCATCCTGTAGACAGCAGACTGTAGCCACGGTACGCCAGTGGTGGAGGGTGTGAATATTTAACCCAATGGATGGGGTGCTGATCCAGCAGAATGATTTGTGCTGAATTGTGTCGAGCTTCATGAGTGTTGTTGCAATTGCACTTGTCCAGACAAATGGAGAATATTCCATCACTTCCTGACGTGCCTAGCAGGCGGGGGAATTAACTTGAGGATGAGGAGGTGAGCCATTCGCCACAGAAACCCAGCCTCTGGCCTGCTCCAGTAGATACGCTTTTTATGTGGCTGATACAGTACAATTATTGGATGATGTGGGGGACTTGGCGATGGTAATGTCATTGACTCTCATGGGAATGTGGTTGAGGAGATGGAGATGACAAGGGAAAGGTAGCATAGTGGTTATGTTACTGGAAGAATCATCTGCAGCTGGGGAATTTAAATTCAGCAAATTAAATAAATCTGGAATTAGAAGTTACGATCAGTAATGTTGACCATGAAACTACCGGATTGTTGTAAATATCCATCTGGTTGACTAATGATCTTTAGGGAAGGAACTCTGCGTTCCATACCTACTCTGGCCTATACGTGACGCTTAACTGCCTTTTGAAATGCACTAACAAGCCACTCAGTTGTATCAATCCGCTACAGAAAACACTAAAAGGAAGAATAAGACAGGACGGACCACCCAGCGTTGACCTCCGCACCGGCTTTGGACAGGAAAAAGGCACACCGAGCCGAGTCGAACCTGGAAAGTCCGCCTCACTAACATCTGGGGAAGTGTCTCAACATTTGGAGAGCTGAACCATAGATTAGGCAAGCAACAGCCTGACATTGTCATACTCACAGAATCATACCTTTCAGCCAATGCCCCAGAATCCACCATCATCACCAGATGAGGCGGCACATTGGTATACAGTCAGGAGGGAGTTGTACGGGGAGAATTGAACATTGAAACCAGACCCCACGAAGCCTCATGGCACAGGTCAAGCATGGGCAAGTAAACCTCCTGCCGATTACCACTTACCGCCCTCCCTCAGCTGATGAATCAGTGCTGCTCCATGTTGAACACCATTTGGAAGAAGCACTGAGATTATCAAGGGCACAGAATGTACTCTGGGTGTAGTCTTCAATGTACATCACCAAGAGTGGCTCGGTAGCTCCACTGCTGGCCGAGTCCTGAAGGACTTAGCTGCTAGGCTGGGACTGCAGCACGTGCTGAGAACCAACACGAGGGAAAAACCTACTGGACTTCGGTCTCATCAATCTACTTGTCGCAGATGCATCTGTCCATGACAGTATTGGTAGCAGTGACTACTGCACAGTCATTGCGGCGACGAAGTCCCATCTTCACACTGAGGACACCCTCCATCGCGTTGTGTTCCACTACCAACGTGCTAAATGGGATAGATTGAGAACGGATCTAGCAGATCAGAACTGGGTATACATGAGGCTCTGTGGGCCATCAGCAGCAGCAGAATTGTACTTCACGACAATCTGTAACCTCATGGTCCGGCATACCCCTCACTTTGCAATTACCATCAAGCCAGGGGACCAAAACTGGTTCAATGAAGAGTGCAGATGAGCATGCCAGGAGCAGTAGCATGAGTACCTAAAAATGAGGTGCCAACCTGGGGAAGCTGCAACACAGGACTACATGCAAGCTAAACAGCAGAAGCAGCATGCTGCAGACGTTTCTAATCGATTCAACAACCGACAGATCAGAATAAAACTCTGCAATCCTGCCACATCCGTCGTGAATGGTGGTGGACAATTCAACAACTATCGCGAGGAGGAGGCTCCATGAATATCCCCATCCTCAATGATCGAGGAGCCCAGCACGGCAGTGCAAAAGACAAGGCTGAAGTGTTCGCAACCATTTTCAGCCAAAGTGCCGATTGGATGATCCATCTCTGCCTCCTACTGAGGTCGCTACCATCACAGAAGCCAGTCTTCAGCCAATTTGATTCACTCCACGTGATATCAAGAAACGGCTGAGCGCACTGGATACATCAAAGGCTATGGGCCCTGACAACATCCAGGCTGTGGTGCTGAAGACTTGTGCTCCAGAACTAGCTGCATCTCTACTCAAGCTGTTCCAGTACAGCTACAACATTAAGACCTATCCGAGAATGTGGAAAACTGCCCAGGTATGTCCTGTCGACAAAAAGCAGGACAAATCCAATTCTGCCAATAACCATCCCATCAGTCTACTCGCAATCATCAGCAAAGTGATGGTAGGTGTCGGCGACAGTGCTATCAAGCGGCACTGACTCAGCGATAACCTGCTATCTGATGCCCAGTTTGGGTTCCGCCAAGACCACTCGTTCCAGACCTCATTACAGCCTTGGTCCAAATATGGACAAAGGAGCTGAATCCTAGAGGTGAGGTGAGAGTAACTGCCCTTGATATCGAGGAATCATTTGACCGAGTGTGGGATCAAGGAGACCTAGTAAAATTGAAGTGAATGGGAATCAAGGGGAAAACGCTCCACTGGCTGGAGTCATACCTAGCACAAAGGAAGCTGGTTGTGGTTTTTGGAGGCCAATCATCCCAGCCCCTGGAAATCGCTGCAGGAGTTCCTCAGGGCAGTGCCCTAGGCCCAAACATCTACAATTGCTTCATTTAATGACCTTCCCTCCATCATAAGGTCCAAGATGGGGGTGTTCGCTGATGATTGCACAGTGTTCAGTTCCATTCGCAAATACTCAGATAATGAAGCAGCCCATGTCCGCATGCAGCAAGATCTTGACAACATTCAGGCTTGGGCTGTTATGTGCCAGGTAATAATCAGGCCACAGAAGTGCCAGTCAATGACTATCTCCAACAAGCGAGATTCTAACTACCGCCTTTGACATTTAACTGCATTAGCATCGCCGAATCCCCCACCAGCAACATCCAGGGGGTCACCATTGTCTGTAAACTTAACTGGACCAGCTACATAAACACTGTGGCTACAAGAGAAGGTCAGAGGCTGGAATTTCTGTCGCGTTTGTCTCAACTCCTGACTACCCAAAGATTTCCGAGCATCTACAAGGCACAAGTAAGGAGTGTGATGGAATACTCTCCACTTGCCTGGATGAGTGCAGCTCCAACAACACTCAAGAAGCTCGACCCCATCCAGGACAAAGCAGCCCGCTTCATTGGCACACCAGCTACCATCTTAAACATTCATTCCCTCCACCATCGGCGCACCCTATATGCAGTGTGTACCACCTACAAGATGCACAACAGCAACTTGCCAGTGCTTCTTCGGCAGCACTTCCCAAACCCGCGACCTCTAACACCTGGAAGGAAAATGGCAGCCGGTGCATAGGAACACTATCACCTACTTCCCCCAATCAAACACCATCCTGACTTGGAAGTATATCGCCATTCCTTCATCGTCGCTGGGTCAAAATCATGGAAATCCGTCAGTAACAGCACTGTGAGATTACATTCATCACAAGGACTGCAGCGGTTCAAGAAGGTGGCTCACCACCTCCACATCAAGGTCAATTAAGAATGGGTAATAAATGCTGGCCTTGCCAGCGATGCCCACATCCCAGGAATGAATTAAAAAATGATCAGTGACTGACACTTTTGTGGTTCGAATATTATTTGCCAGTTACCAGCCCAAACCTCGATGTTTTCCAGGTTTTGCTGCAGGACATGGACTGTTTCATTATCTGAGGAATTGCCAACAGAGCCAAACACACTGCGCAATCATGAATGAGCAGCCCCACCTCTGACCTTATGATGGAGCGAAGGTGAATCAGCTTGAGATAGTTGCGGCTAGTACGCTGCCCTGGTTTGAGGAATATATTGAGGTAATTGAAAGTCAGACAATAGATTGAAAAACAAGGCATTAAGGTGTTGATCTCTGGATTTTTTTGCACTGGGCTGCTTAAGGAGGAAGGTCAATGTGTGACTTCAGTGCTGGAACAGCAGGGAAGGGTTCACCTTGTTGTGACGTTAGAGTGAGTTCGGGGAAAAGGGACGCGACGGCCGCGTTCCGAACAGACCATTAATAATGGTTTTCAGAAAAGGTGGATGCAGCAGGCGGACGAGAATCAGTTGATATGACCGGAGTTTGGGGAAATCCAGATCTGAGAATAGGGAGTGTAATTAATACAACTTTTTTGGAGCAGGAGCAGTAGAATTATGAAATAGTGTAAAGATATTACCAGGGAAAAGGAGGAAGGCCTGCAATACCTCAGTGGGCTTCAGTGACCCCGAGCTTCCAGTCGCTTGTCACTTTAATTCTCCGCTCCACTCCCACTCTGACCTCGACCTCTTACACTGTTCCAATGAAGCTCAACGTAAGCTCGAGGAACAGCACCTCATCTTTCGATTAGGCACTTTACAGCCTTCTGGACTCAACATTGAGTTCAACAATTTCAGACTATAACCCCTGCCCCTATTTTTTCCCCACACGGCAGCTGTCGATGATTCTGCCATCCCCATTTGCACCATTTAACCACTCCTGCCTTCCACCCTAGTACAGGCTGTTCCTTTTGTTCTTTCCTCCCCTCCCCCTTTCCCTGCACCTGCTTAAAATCTTTTCTATCTCTAACTTTTTCCAGTTCTGACGAAGGGTCACAGACCTGAAACGTTAACTCTGTTTCTCTCTCCACGGATGCTGCCTGGCCTGCTGAGTGTTTCCAGCATTTTCTGTTGTTATTTCAGATTTCCAGCATCTGCAGTATTTTGCTATTGTATTAGAACAAATCCCTGCTCCTCTTCAAATTAAATGTTTAAATGTCCACATGATGTGGTAGGCAGAACACCAGGTTAACATCTCATCCGAAGAACAGTACCTCAGGAAATGCAGCTCTCATTTAGTACTGCATTAGAGTGGCACTCAAATTCACAACCTTCTTACTCAGAGGCAAGAACTGTACCAACTAAGTAAAGCTTAAATTCGTAACTATAGATCACACGTCAGTGTTAAATTGGGCAGTGCCATTACCCACAAGCTATTGCAGGATTCCAAAAGATAGGTAATTAACATTTTTTTTTAACCATTTGTTCAGTCTCCACATACAAATTTTACTACAGCTTAGCATGCAAAAATATGTATGCACTAACCTTTGTTCTGGAGAATTGTTGGGGAACTTTGCAATAAACCTCCAATTTTCTGCAATGTTCCATCTTTCTTTCTGTGTGACCCAAGACTTGAGACAGAGGATTGTTTTCTTCGCCGATTAGCTGTACCTTTTACATCCGGAGACAAAAAATTTGAATTGAGACATTGTTGTGCCACAGATTAAACCCATAGAATTGTCAATTTACATTTACAAAGGTGGTTGCACATACAAGTGTGTCACTATCTCTTCCCCTCCAACTAACATTTTACCTTGTAACAAGACTTTAATATGGGAGCAATAGTTGATGAATAATGAGTTTATTTACCAAGATAGTTTTGATTAGGTTATCTGCTTATAAAAAGAGAAACCAAAGTGAAAGGTCCTGACTGCCTATGTCCCCGTTTTATCTCCCTCTGTTCGCAAACCAGAAAGGGATCAGAGACTTCCCAACGCAATGGGTGTAAGGTGTTCGATTACCAAGAGAAGCTAACAAATTGCTTCTTATTTACAGCCTTTGGTGAATCCAGACCATTAGCATATTGGCCCGTAATTTGCGGTCAGCAGCGAAGCAAAGTAAGCTTCCCACAAAGATCTTGCGATCTCTGTGGCGAGAAGTTCGGCTTTTCCGACATGCAGTTGAAATCAACGTAGCATAGTGGAAATCCCATAATGCGAGCTGCTGTGACGTCAACAAGCTGTCTAAGCAACCAATCACATCGCAGAATTGGAAACCAGGAAATAGAAAGCACTAATAATCAAGCACTTTTCAAAAGATTTAGAGAGCGCAAAATAAAGATGGGGACGTACACATTAGGTTAAGGTAGAAGCTGAAATATCATGAACAAACTTTAACATTTTTTTTTTAATTAACTTTAAAATCAAATAATTTTTAACTTAAATGGAGAAATTTAACATTCCACAAATATAAAATTAGTTTTTCAGAGCCAGAATGGTTGTTTATCAGCAGTTATTACTCAGATCGTCATTAAAAACCCAGTTACACTTCATTTAAATGGGCCTAACTTTTTATGGGTTTCTAACAGCGATACTTGTTCAGAAAAGGGGAAGTTTTTGTCAGATCAGTGATTTCATTGATTGACAGCTCTGGGAGGGTGGGGTGAGTCCACAGCGCTGCCTGTGGAGGAGCAGTGAATGACAGACCGCAACTTCAGGGTTTCCACATTATGCTGCGCGAGTGCTAAATTCTGAAGTTGATCAGTTTCAAAGGTGAAATGACGGTGAACGCTGCCAGTTTGCAGTCATCAGGACCACAAGTTCCGGGCCATTAATTACTTTTCGTTTGGGTGTTTCCCCTAAACGTGTGTGAATATACTTCACTATAAAAATCCAACATCTAAAAATAACTTTTGCCAAATACTGTGTGGAAAAAATGGTCAAAAAGTCCTGGGACATGACCGAGAACAATTCAGATTAGGTTTGTTTTCCTAGTCCATAAAGTCTGTTAAATATACACAAACTTATGTCAGACATGCAGAATTGATTTTCTATTGCACCCAGGTATCCAAGCAAACAACCTAACAGGCAAGCAGGAGACAGCTGTTCACACCTCATCTACACAAGTGGTAGAAATTATTACTATTCGGATTGCCTGACTACTAAGAAATAATGCTGTTCTTCAAAGAAAAACAATTATATTTGGACACCCATTCAAGAATTTTCATTTCCTTGCTTTGGCTACCCGTTTCCAACAGAGAGCTCTTTGCCACAATGAGTCATCAGAAAATCAATTTACAATTTCTGAAAAAAATACAAAGACAACTACAGGTTATTTGTGTTGCATTTCTACATCTGTCTAGTTCTCATTGGAAAATACATTTGCCTTAGTTTTTTAGCCTGAATTATATGTTCTGACAGCATATTTTCCACCTTTTGGAATGTAGAAGATAGTGATGGGCAAGCCATGTAGTCTCTGGTGCATAATATTGCAGAAAAAGGCAATAATTAGACCTGTGGCACATTATCCCCCCATTCACTTCAATTCACGGAAGATAAAGGTCTGCTAATAAAAACTGCCTTTTTGCTGTGAAAATAAGTAAATGATGATTGGAAAGTGTCTGGACTGTAATACTGCTGAGGAAGTGCAATCTAAAGGAGCTTGATAAATGCAGAGGAGAATCAACAGCAAGAGAGTGGAAAGTGTTGAGTGCAGAAGATCATTTCTGAGAAGGAACAGAGTGCGAGAGAGGGACAGAGTTCTGGGGAACCTTGGAGTTAATGGAAATAGTCAATATATAGATTAAAACAAGTAAAATTTGAAACATTGTGCAAGAAAAAAAATACATCACAAAAATATAAAGTAAAATATGACATTTGAAACTAGCCACGGAGCCAACTTTTTATTTTTGGATCAGTTCAAGTAATTGGAAATCTCAAATTAGATAAATCTCTTAGACTGAGACTGACTTTATACATTGGCACTAAAATATTGTTGTTGGAAATAAAGAAAGTAGGGGCATTAGCTTGCTGGGTAATCTGGATCAAAGTTGCAAAAGTCACAACCATCAGTGACAAGGGTACAGTGGACGGTATTTTGGATGCCAAGGTCATGATCCCAAAGCACAAGATCACAAATCATAAAAAAGTCAAGGCAATACGAGCAGTCATTTTCTGATAAAGACTAAGGCACTGTGCCAGTTATTATAATGAAGAACTGTATCTTATAATATACCATATTAGCAGGGATTTATTGAGATCAAAGCATAGAAATTACTGTTGTTAAATGAATGCTTCATAATAAAAAAATAAATGGGTTAATGTCTGCAGTAAAAATAGTCAGAAGAATAATGATACTGATATCACTAACAGCAATTTTAAGGCTGAAAAAATATTGTGGTACATTATATTATTTTAAAAGATTACTTGTGACCCCACCTCATTGTCTCAGTTGTATCTTGCTATGTCTTTGATGTGGTGCCTTCCTGGCTGACCTGATTGTTTCTCTGCCGAGGTGTGATGAAAGGCAGTCAGATAGATTAACTGTAGTCGTCTGACATTGTACGCTGCACAGACATTGTTCTCTGTCTATATATGCTTTGCCGATTCGTATTCCTTCACTTCACCTGACGAAGGGGCAGCAGCTCCGAAAGCTTGTGATTTCAAATAAAACTGTTGGACTATAACCTGGTGTTGTGCGACTTCTCACTTTTGTACAATATCCATGATTCACCCTACCTATAGTTCAGTCCAGCCAAGTGGTCTATATTCTCTCATACAAAAAGTGGTATACACATCAGAAAATATTTCTGAATATATAAAAACATGTACTCCAAAATGCACCAAATATAGTGTTAAAAACCTAACATTTCTGGGGGATAGGGAAGCATGCCCATAGACCTCCACAGGGAAAAAACAATTCTTTACATCAAAAATACACCTATTTCTAAAACTGGCACTACACCACTGGATCTACCCTCTCTGGAGCACTTAATAACCAGGCTGGCTGGTCAATCATCAATAGTGCCCTGGAGTACTATAGACCAGCCTGGCTCAGCTTAGAAGCACATGTTACCTTTTATTTTCTCTGCAATGTCAAAAAAGACAAAACTGCACAAATGGATGAATGAAAGCATTTACTAAAAGTCTATTACCAATTATACTCTGCATAATGGCAAAAAATAGGAAAGTAACAAGTTTGCTAAAAGGTAGCAATAGAGAACCAACCTCTTCTGCAACGCTGGTAATGGTGGGAGTAGGAAAAGTTGGAGGAGTCTTGCATCCCATTCTATACACAATGGCATTTTTCCTGTTTTCACAATCATTATTCTAACAGTGCAAAAGAAATAAGTTATGAAAAGCATTGATAAGCATGAATTCCATTTTCTTGGGAAGGGAAGAATGCCAGCAGCCATCAGCAAACAATGCAAGAGAACTACAAGCGTGCGTGTGTGTGGGGTGAGGTAATGGGAATTAAGAGGTTGCAATCCCTATACTAAATTACTATACTTTGAAATGAACATTTTACTGATAGTGATTTATTTTTCTCCTGTATTTCGCAACTCTGAAGTTGAACTAGCATTACGTAACTCTTGCAAGCACCAAGCAGATCCTCTCAACTCAAGTGTGTATACTGAATCTATGGACTGTGCAAGACCTGTGACTTGAATATCACACACTCATTTGAATTACAAGTATCTTTTTCTCACAATAATGCACTGATCCCTTTACAATAGTATTGTCAACTCAGCATATATGGAACCAAAACGCTATAGGAAAGTGAACTCAAGTCAATACACTTTAATGTTGTGTGATACTCAAATTCCCCCAACAATACCACCAGCACTTCACCCGTGCATTGTAGAACTGAAAATGCTCTAGAATAATTTCAGTTTGAAGGACAAAAATCAAACTGTTTTGGTAGTTTTAAAAAAAATATTAAGAGTTTAACCGAAAACAGTACAGAAATATTACACTATTACATTTCACTGAAATCCTTATTGCAACTCCCATTTTTATTCAGAGATTAGTGTAAATATTTAAATGTTCTTCGATTCATTATTTCTCCAGTTCCAATTTATAAGATCTAGCTTTCAATTTTTTATGATAGAAGCTGCACACGTCTATCTATACAGTTAAATGTGTCTAAGGCACATCCATAAAGCACCACACCTCACCAAGTGATTATTGTAACTAATCATTGGATTTGTTCAAATATGCAATTGTCACTGGACAGTCCGCAAAAATGTCAGGAACCGACAACCCCAAAAAGCTGTTCAAATTGTACCCAAGCCACCAACCAGGAATCAACAACTATCAAAAGTCCAAGCAAATTACTCAACAATTATCTCCAAATTTTTTGAGTGGTCATTTTGGTTATGCATAAACAGCTGAAAACATCTATAAAGAGATGTAAAAATTTAATAAATCAGCAAAATACAAAAAATTGCCCATGTACTCAAATCACTTCACTTCTACAATTTTTCACCACACAAGGCTCCGAACGCGTGAGCCGAGCGCTTGGGTTGGCTTTGGCTCCCTTCCTGAAGCCTCGTTTGCTCACATGGGTCTTCTTTACAGATATTTGTCAGGTCTCTCTGCTCATGTGCAACATCTTTGCCCCTCAGAGCACATATGTGGCCTGTCATTGCTGCTTTCTGCATGTGCACCTTCGGCCTTGGTTTTCCTCACACTCTCCAGGCTTTTAATATTCTTTTCCCACTGTGCTTTCCATCATATTGTCAGATACTCCCAGAGATGAACTGCTCATCTTCTATCCCTCTCACTATGCTTTCCTTCACCAAGGGTATGAAGTTAGAAATAAAATTTAAAGTAATAAACTGTTACAATAGGAGAGGAAAAGAAGTGGGCTGAATCTCCTGTGTTTTTGATGACCCAAAGATTAGATTAATTTTCAATGGATGAACAGGGAAGCGTATCTAGAAAGGGGGGGAAAAAAACCTTAAACACAAGCAAAATTTCTAACAGATCTAATCGCAACATATGCAGATACTATAAATAGGTAAAGTCATGCATTTGTTCAAAGGTTGGAATGTATTTTCCCGACAGAAACTTCAACACCACATTCCTTAAACTAGACGAGAATCCCACTTTTAGTGAAATTATGTCAAGTTATTCCTCAATGCTCTCTGTCCCCACACACGCAGATTATGTAAAGTACTCAGTCCACATTAAAGCCAAGTGATTGTTGCGAATGGTAAATTGAAACAGTAAAAAAAGTTTTTAAAAATGGGAAGAGTTATATGACCAAATTCTAACTGAATGACAGATGCAAAAGCTCTAATGCTAAGAGGTTTTTGTTAATGCTGTAACACCTACACCAAATACTGTTAATGGGGCAATTACAGTACAATGTGACTACCTCCAAATATCAAGAATTATTTTCTGAACAGTTTGTTCTCCTGATTAAATTTAGTCTTTGAATTACAGGAATATTTGATGAAACAGTCACATTCCTTCATCAAAGATATATAGTGTTCTATTTAATTATAGCCAACCAGACCGTTTTTGAATAAAATTGATGCTCTTATACTAAATTACAAGAATTGCAGTTGAATCCTGAAAGGGTCATAATTAAGTTTTCCCCAAGAAACAAACTTAACATGGTGGCTATAAAATGCTGATACCACCTAATCTAGTAGATATTTGTAACATAGCCACTTTCAATTTAATCAAACAGCTACCCTGATGTACTGTCTGATGTAATAGTAAGCTGTACATAGAAGGTCCCAAGATCCAATTCCTCATGGATTCTTCCTGATTGGCAGTATGTGACAAGTCGTCTTCCCTAGGGGCCGCAGGAAGGCGTTACAGCATAGGTTCACCAGAATACCAGGGCTAAATTATGAGGACATGTTACATAAACAGGGTTTGTATTCCCTTGAGTTTAGAAGGTTGAGGGATGAGTTAATTGCGGTCTTTAATATGATAAAGGGATTAGATTGGGTAGATACAGATAAACTATTTCCTCTGGTGGGGGAGTCCATTACAAGGGGGCACAGTTCTAAAATTAGAGCTAGGCTATTTAGGGTTGAAATCAGTAAGCACTTTTTCTTTTAAACACAAAGTGCAGTGGAAATCAAACACTCTTCCCCCAAAAGGCTGTGGATGCTGGGTCAATTGAAATTTTCAAGACTGAGATCAATAGTTTTTTGATAGGTAAAGTTAGCAAAGGATATGGTGGAAAGGCAGGTAAAATTATCAAAGGATATGGAGTAAAGGTAGCTAAATGGAGTTGAGGCTACTCCTGTTCCTATGCAGATCAGCTAATTAGGTGATAAACCAGCTGAAATCCATGGTGAAGCAATTGGGATACTACAATTGGCTTCACTGCCCCTAACCAAGGGGTGGGGTGGGGTGACTAGTGCAGAAACTTGGTCGCGTTACTACTTCTGATCCCTATGCAACCAGTTGAACTCCAGGAGAGAACAGGATCGGACTTGGCAATGCTGCCCTTTATGGTTGAATAACCTGCTATGACACATTGTCTGGGTTCACATGGCTGGCACCCACAGAACTGTCCACAAGTGGTAGTCAGCACCATCAGGAAAGAAGGGAAGGACATTTTTCAAATTAAAAACAAAAAACACAGTAAACCACAGTTGTGTGTAATTGTTGAATGACCAGGGTTGTTGTTGATTGTTTAAATGTGTAGAAGCTGGCTGTGGTTATCTTCCACTTCCTTGTGGGCTCAGAGTATGAAAGTATTTGGCGAATGACATCTCTTTATGCTCTTTTGCAATTAATTGGCCAGATTTGGTGTACTGAACATATAAAGGAATACTTTATGCGTGAATGAGATTTTTATTCAGGGGGTGATGTTTGGTTCGGAATTGCATACAATAAAAGTAAATGGATAACTGTGCACATTTGAATTGCACATGTTATCAGAATTAGACTTGAACAGGCACATGTCTCTATTTAAATAGAACACTGGATTATGGATAATCAACAATCCCAATTAGTTAAAGGAGTTATAATTCAAAGATTAATCCCCTTTGCATTAATTAAAACTCCACTGAAGAAGATACTATTGCTTTATTCAGCAACACTGATTTGTACCTTACAAGTGCCAACTGCTGAGGATTTCTTTGTAGAATTGCTTTTCCAGCAGCCTGACAGCATACCACTCTTGAAGGGTAATTGCAGAATGAGGGGAAAAAAGTATATTTAAATATTACCAAAATATATGGAACCTTATAAATGAACACCTCATTCATAAAATCTGGTGCAATATTTAAAATTTAAGTTTAAAAGACTAAAGAGGCAAGTTTTAAAATGCAATCTATATTATTTAAGGGAAGATCTGAACTTATTTTTCAAAACAAATACTCCAATACCTGTATTTAAGAATGGTTAAAGCACCAATGCATCAAATGAAATACATTTTGTAAGGGATTCTGACCCTGCGTGTCTCGCAGCCTGTGAGATTCACGCGGCTCTGTGCAGCCTGTATGTCAGTGCGGGTCTAGGCCTTGTTACCTGTTCTGGTCTCCAGCCAGTCTGGGAACACTAGACACACCTGTGAGTGGTTCGAATCACTCGCCCTTACGGTTCTAGACACTGGACTTAGATGCGAGAGCAGTAATGGAGATGAAACTCATGTAGACTCGGTTTGAATGGTACGAAATGGAAAATCTTTATTGCATGATACTTAAAATTATGAAATACATGTCATAAGCACAGATTAATGACAGTACAATCTTACAAGCAGTTATATAGTCGATCTTAGGGAAACGAGGAACGAACGGCACATAGTAAATAGGGGCACACATTACAAATATCCTTAATCCTTAAACCCTCCCCTATCAATATCTATCCTAAACTAGATTCGTAGGATTTCGAGACTCATGCTCACCACTCGTGATAACTCGGAGAAATTCCGAATAGCTGATCGGATGTTTTTCACCGCAGCACCCACGTGTCGGTCAGGAGATCTCCTGGTCCCACTTGTTTACTTGCTTCTGCTGCTCCGGCTAGCAGGCTGGACCGTCTGCTGTGATGAAGACCTGTGTTGGTTGGTTTAACAGGTACTTTTCGAGCACAGTTGTCAATATCATCGATACGATATGTTTCTTTGCAAGTTCGAAGAAGTCTTCCTGGCAAGGAAAACTTGGCTAATCGACCTACAGGCGCGGTCGGGATTTACTGACCGTGGCGATGGATATGGTCTTCCTCTCTTCTCATCTCATCTCGGGCCTTAGGCTCCGCTGCCAGTTACCAACATAGGTCTTCGTTACGCGACACGAGGTAGATCCGAACGGATCAGAAAGTTCAACAGTCCTTTTCAAAGAGGCAACAGGCAAGCAGGAGCCCAACTACGAGTACACAGGAGCAGCCACGAGGTTACGAAACAAGAGCACAGGAGCAGCCACGATGATAAGAGAGAGATGGAAGGTTTGGAGCCTGCAATTATAGTGCAAAAATCTTCCGTTTCCCGCCCAACTATAATGTCCATTCTTTTGTTTAGGGTCTGGCGCTCAAATGTCTTGTATGGATGATCTCCGTTCTTAATGGGTTTCGGGGCTACTCGTAAATGTCTGAGTACCTGTTAATATATCTCCCATTGTTAAATCGGTCGGTGTTTTCCCTGGAGGGGTTGTGGGGCTTCCAAGTGTTTTGTATAACTACCTGCTAACGGCTCTCTCATCGTAGAGTCGTTGGGATTTTACATATTAATGTCTTTTGGATGGGCCCTTGATTACTCGGTACAATGGCTTTCATTTGTACCTGGGAGACCGATTTCAGTATTTATGTGTATACTGCAAACCCATAATGTCTCGTGTATTATCTTCACTGTGCTGAATCTTAATCGATCTTGCACAAATGTTTATTGGAACGCCATCTTGTCTGCCTGTTGAAAAGTCTAGAATGTTCTGTCACGAGGTGCGGCGGCCATTTTACAGGCTGCTTGTGTCCACTTTAAACCTGGCAGCATTCTGCTGAAATAAAAGCTGTTTGAACGAAACTCTGTGTTTTCCTCCTTATGAATAAAATCGCGATATATTGCGAATTCTACAATTTCCATAGACTTCAAAACTAGTGTCTACTGCAAATATAAACCTCACTTTGGTAAGATGAAGTACAGATAAACACACACAGTCAATAACTAGTGGGTATAGATTTAAAGTAATTGGTTGGAGGTTTAGAGGGGATTTTAGGTGAAATGTTTTCACCCAGAGGGTGGTGGGGGTCTGGAACTCACTGCCTGAAAGGATGGTAGAGGCAGAGACCCTCATCACATTTAAAAAGTACTTGAATATGCACTTGAAGTGCCATAACCTACAAGGCTACAGACCAAGAGCTGGAAAGTGGGATATGGGTGGATAGCTCTTTGTCGGCCGGCACAGACAAGATGGGCCGAATGGCCTCCTCATGTGCTGTAAATTTCTATGATTCTATCACACACACATACACACAGTGAAGCAGAGCAGTTTCACTTTGCTAAGCAGCCTCCCTCAACCCAGGATACCTGCTTAGCCAATCTGCACCAACTCTCGTGTAAAGCATATATAGCTTGCTAACAGACAATTTTAAGCTCTTATTTTAAGTAGTAATTTGATAAACACAATGTAAAGAAAGACTTGCATTTATATAGGGCCTATCATGACCTCAAGAAGTCCCAAAGTGCTTTACAACCAATTTGTGCACAGTAAGGTCCCACAAACAGCAATGTGATAATCACTAGATAAATCTGTTTTTAGGTGTTGGTTGAGGGAATAAATATTGACCAGGACACCAGGGACAATTCCCCAGCTTTTCTTCGAAATAGTGCAATGGGATCTTTTACATTAATCTGAGGGGGCAGACAGGGCCTCAGTTTAACATCTTATCTGAAAGACGGCATCTCCGACAGTGCAGCACCCCCTCAGTACTGCACTGGAGTGTCAGTCTAGATTTTGTGCTCAAGTCCCTGGAATGGCGCTTCAACCCACAATCTTCGGACTCAGAGGTGAGTGCGCTATGTACATGGATGTAACTAGATTTTAAAAACCTCCCTCTGTCAAATTGAATAGTAACGGAACGGAACGGAACAAGTACTTCACACGGATTCTTTACCTCTTCCAGTGCAGAGCTTTTTCTTTTTCTGTTGGATCTGGGTATTTTCACAGTGATCAAATTGCCACTTGGTTCTTTCACCGACATCTTGTTTGGTTGAAGAGGTGTGAACTGAATCTCCAATTCGGGTTTTGGAAACCTACTTTTTCTTTCTCCATTTTCTGTTGAAGCTTCTGAAGAATCTAGGACAGTTTCTGACTGGTCAACTAACAGCTAGAAAGCAGTTTTTAAACAAAAAAAAAGTTAAGTCCCATAAATATGATTCATTTTCAAGTTCAAGATTGTGATTCTATATACAAAATTCAAAAAAATGATGTAATTATTTTAACCACTCAAAATAAAGTATGTTTTCATCCAAGTTCCAAATGTGAAGTAATGGTAATGAGTGCTCCTCCTCTTACACCTCTTAACCAACTCACCATTCATTATTTTCTCTGTCAACTTCATATGCATTGACTTTGCACGTCACAAGGCAGCAGCCTTTCAGCCCATTTGATCTAATCTTTCAAGATAAAAACCCTGCCCACTTGCCATTACATCTAGTGTTTTTTGTAAACAAGCACTTTTCTAAGCCAGTCAGGAGCGCACATACACAACCTTCTCTCCTCACCTCTCCTGGGTTCCCTTTTGCAGAAGCCTCGAGTCCTTCTATTACTTTATCTTTCTGTTTATTGCTGGTTATAAGATTCCCAAGCTGCACTTCTAGCTCCTTTACCAAGTTGTCCCTCTCTTCTCGCCACTTCTGCAGATTCTTATCTTTCTCAACCACCACAGATGCAAGGTTTTCCTTAACAAAGAACAATTTAAAAAAATTATTTAATTGTTTAGAATGCTTACCATAGCATACATGGCTGGCATTTATATATGGACTTTCTGTCATCACGACATCCCCAGCCAACAGATTAGCGTAGTCACCATTATGTAGGCAAATGTGGCAGCCATTTTTGCAAACAAGATCCCACCAACATCATATCAGATAAATGAACAATTAATCTGTTTTTGTTGGTGTAGGTTAAGGAATAACTGTTGGCCAGGTTACTGACAGAACTTCCCTGCTCCTCTTCAAATTGTGTCATAGGATCTTTTATATCCACCTGAACAGGCAGACAAAGCTTTGTTTTAACATCTCATACAAAAGCACTGAAGCATCAGCATGAATTATGGGCTCACACTGTGGTGGGTCTTGAATCTACAACTTTGACTCAGGCTAGAGTGCTACCACTGAGGTAACCTAACACACTTAGAGAAACTTCCATTAATCTACAGGAAAAATGATCAGTGTAACTTGCTCGTGACCATGCTGTCATCTCCAACAGATGAATGCAGTGTGGAGATCAGAATCAAAGGTCTGAAATGGCTCCTGGAAAAGATGGCCTCCCCCTTATAGATCTCCTCTTCAGAAGGTAGAGAAATCGGAATAAGTCAGAAAGAAGCCACTGGCCTTGGTTGAATAATTAGATAGACCTGTTTGTTAGGTGAAGCCAAATCTGGCCTGGCTGGCATCAGTAGTAGGAAGGGACAATCCTGCTTGGCCTTGTTTAAGGTTACATGTGAAGAGATAGCTACTATATGAACAAAAGGAGGCAAAAAAGTGTTGGAACAAATTTGATTCTTAAGAACGTTACATAGTTTCTTGCCAAGATTCTAGAGTTAAATTGGATTCTCATTGCAATCCAAATTGAAGGGACAGCTTTGTAGAATACTGAAAGTTGCAGCAGCAGAAGCTGAACTCAAATGTTGGAGTACATTTCAACATAATGGTGGTTGAGATTTGAGATTCCGAAAGGATCTTGATGGCTTTACCATGACATTCCATCCAGGGTGGAGTGTGACTTGGCCAATACATTGTTTTAGAAAAATTCTGGGATGGGATGCTTTTGCAGAAGTCGAAAAGGAAAACCAGGAAAACCCAGAGGACATGGAAATTTCAATAGATTTATGATTCAATGCCATTCAACTTTCTCTTTCCCTTCTCTCCCTCCCCGCCCAACCCAACCCTCCCACTGAGGATAGGATTTAAAACAAAATTGGTTGAGAAAAGCTATACAAGGTTTTGTTATATTGGTATATACCAGTGTCAAAATATATTTTGTCATTTAAAAATACGACCAATTAAAATTTGCAGTAGGACAATATTTGCAGAAAATATAGGACCTGAAATTGTGGTCGGAGGCTTCCCACAGGCGAATGCCTCCGATCCGCAAGAGAAGTATGCCCCTACCGGGTGCCTCCGTATCTTCGGACTCTTGCAGTCCTGGGGCGCATGCGGTTCGCAAGTGTCCCTGGGATCACGTGGGCCGGCCCAACCAATGACAAAAGGGGATTCCCATTATGCTTATGGGGATTCCATTTATGTACGGAATCCTCATAAGCATATTAGGAATGACATAAAAAACACTTTCACAACCTAAATAAAAATAAATCACTTTTAAAATAAATAAAAATATAATTTAATTAAACATTTAAAACAAAAATGAAATAACATAGAACATAGAACAGTACAGCACAGTACAGGCCCTTCGGCCCTCGATGTTGTGCCGAGCATTGTCCGAGACCAAGATCAAGCTATCACACTCCCTATCACTCTGGTGTGCTCCATGTGCTTATCCAATAACCGCTTGAAAGTTCCTAAAGTGTCCGACTCCACTATCACAGCAGGCAGTCCATTCCACACCCCAACCACTCTCTGAGTAAAGAATCTACCTCGGACATCCCTTCTATATCTCCCCCCATGCACCTTATAGCTATGCCCCCTTGTAACAGCTGCCTCTACCCGAGGAAATAGTCTCTGAACATCCACTCTATCTATCCCCCTCATCATCTTATAAACCTCTATTAAGTCGCCTCTCATCCTCCTCCGCTCTAAAGAGAAAAGCCCCAACTCCCTCAATCTTTCCTCATAAGACCTCCCCCCCCAAACCAGGCAGCATCCTGGTAAATCTCCTTTGCACTCTTTCCAATGCTTCCACGTCCTTCCTATAGTGAGGTGACCAGAACTGCACACAATATTCCAAATGTGGTCTCACCAAGGTCCTGTACAGTTGCAGCATAACCTCACGGTTCTTAAACTCAAACCCTCTGTTAATAAACGCCAACACACCATAGGCCTTCTTTACTGCTCTATCCACTTGAGTGGCAACCTTCAGAGATCTGTGGATATGAACCCCCAGATCCCTATGCTCCTCCACGTTCCTCAGAACCCTGCCGTTGACCCTGTCATCCTTATTCAAATTTGCCCTACCAAAATGAATCACCTCGCACTTATCAGGGTTAAATTCCATCTGCCATTTTTCGGCCCAGCTCTGCATCCTATCAATGTCTCTTTGCAGCCTACAACTGCCCTCCACCTCATCCACTACTCCACCAATCTTGGTGTCATCAGCAAATTTACTGATCCACCCTTCAGTCCCCTCCTCCAAGTCATTGATAAAAATCACAAACAGCAGAGGACCCAGCACCGACCCCTGTGGCACACCGCTGGTAACTGGTCTCCAGTCCGAAAATGTTCCATCCACCACCACCCTCTGCCTTCTGAGATAGCCAGTTACTTATCCAATCGGCCAAATTTCCCTCTATCCCACAACTCCTTACTTTCTTCATGAGACGACCATGGGGAACCTTATCAAACGCCTTACTAAAATCCATGTATACGACATCAACTGCTCTACCTTCATCTACACACTTAGTTACCTCCTCAAAGAATTCAATCAAATTTGTTAGGCAAGACTTACCCTTCACGAATCAGTGTTGACTATCCCTGATTAAGTTGCCCCTTTCCAAATGGTCATAAATCCTATCCCTCAGGACCTTTTCCATTATCTTACCAACCACCGAAGTAAGACTAACCGGCCTATAATTACCAGGGTCATTCCTATTTCCTTTCTTGAAGAGAGGAACAACATTCGCCACTCTCCAGTCCTCTGGCACCATCCCCGTGGACAGTGAGGACCCAAAGATCAAAGCCAGAGGCTCTGCAATCTCCTCCCTTGCCTCCCAAAGAATCCTAGGATATATCCCATCTGGCCCAGGGGACTTATCGACCCTCAGGTTCTTCAAAATTGCTAAAACATCTTCCCTCAGAACATCTACCACCTCCAGCCTATCCACCTTTATCACACTCTCATCCTCAAGAACATGGCCCCTCTCCTCGGTGAACACTGACAAAAAGTATTCATTCATCACCTCTCCTATCTCTTCTGACTCCATGCACAAGTTCCCACTACTGTCCTTGACCGGCCCTACCCTCACCCTGGTCATTCTTTTATTTCTCACATAAGAGTAAAAAGCCTTGGGGTTTTTCTTGATCCGACCCGCCAAGGACTTCTCATGCCCCCTCCTAGCTCTCCTAAGCTCTTTTTTTTAGCTCATTCCTTGCTACCTTGTACCCCTCAATCGACCCAACTGAACCTTGTTTTCTCATCCTTACATACGCTTCCTTTTTCCTCTTGACTAGACATTCAACCTCTTTTGTGAACCATGGTTCTCTCACTCGGCCATTTCCTCCCTGCCTGACAGGGACATACCTATCAAGGACACACAGTAATTGCTCCATGAAAAAGCTCCACTTTTCGTTTGTGCCTTTCCCTGATAGTTTCTGTTCCCATCTTATACTCCCTAATTCTTGCCTAATTGCATCATAATTACCCCTCCCCCAATTATAAACCCTGCCCTGCCGTATGGCCCTATCCCTCTCCATTGCAATAGTGAAAGTTACCGAATTGTGGTCACTATCTCCAAAGTGCTCTCCCACATACAAATCAAACACTTGGCCCGGTTCATTACCCAGTACCAAATCCAACGTGGCCCCACCTCTTGTCGGCCTATCCACATATTGTTTTGAAAAATAAATGTAAACATTTTTAAAGGGGCCAAAAATAACCTAAACTAATTTTAAAGATTTTTGAATGTTTAAATGATTTAAAAAAAAATATTTTTCCTATTTACTTTCACCCTTACACTGGTAAAGGAAGACCCTACGCCTGCTTTCATCAAGCGTAAGGGTTTAGTGGGCATTCGCTGGGCAGTAGTTGGGTAAATAGCCCAACTCTCCACCAGCGAATGTCCATTTCCTGCGCATGCAGAGGATCTGTCAAGCTGAAAATTGACAGATCGCAAATTCCGGGTTTTCACGCATGCAGAAACCCGGAAATTGCGGGGCACTTTTACAAAAAAAATCCGAGCCATAGTTTATAGACTACAGACTTTGGAACTAATATATAGGCAACTTCATATAAATTGATTAAATCGGACCAGACTTTCCTTACCATTTCCAATTGTAATTTAGAATAATGCTCTCTTTCTTCTGTCCATTTTCTCATCTGTTTATTGCGCCGATCTTCAGCTTCCTTTGCTTGCTTAATGAGAACCATTTTCTCTTCAAGCCATTTCTTTCGATTACATATCTGCTTATCTTCTATTTCCTAAAGAATTTAAACCAGTTTCACTCAATGTGCATTGAACTTTAAAATGTTAAAAAGTCAGCTAACCAGCCACCGGGAGGTTTTATATTCAATAGCCTCCAATTGTAAATATCCAAAAATATAAGTAACTGGCTATCTCATAGAAGGCAGAGGGTGGTGGTGGATGGAACATTTTCGGACTGGAGACCAGTTACCAGCGGTGTGCCACAGGGGTCGGTGCTGGGTCCTCTGCTGTTTGTGATTTTTATCAATGACTTGGAGGAGGGGACTGAAGGGTGGATCAGTAAATTTGCTGATGACACCAAGATTGGTGGAGTAGTGGATGAGGTGGAGGGCAGTTGTAGGCTGCAAAGAGACATTGATAGGATGCAGAGCTGGGCCGAAAAATGGCAGATGGAATTTAACCCTGATAAGTGCGAGGTGATTGATTTTGGTAGGGCAAATTTGAATAAGGATGACAGGGTCAACGGCAGGGTTCTGAGGAACGTGGAGGAGCATAGGGATCTGGGGGTTCATATCCACAGATCTCTGAAGGTTGCCACTCAAGTGGATAGAGCAGTAAAGAAGGCCTATGGTGTGTTGGCGTTTATTAACAGAGGGTTTGAGTTTAAGAACCGTGAGGTTATGCTGCAACTGTACAGGACCTTGGTGAGACCACATTTGGAATAGTGTGTGCAGTTCTGGTCACCTCACTATAGGAAGGACGTGGAAGCATTGGAAAGAGTGCAAAGGAGATTTACCAGGATGCTGCCTGGTTTGGGGGGGGGAGGTCTTATGAGGAAAGATTGAGGGAGTTGGGGCTTTTCTCTTTAGAGCGGAGGAGGATGAGAGGCGACTTAATAGAGGTTTATAAGATGATGAGGGGGGATAGATAGAGTGGATGTTCAGAGACTATTTCCTCGGGTAGAGGCAGCTGTTACAAGGGGGCATAGCTATAAGGTGCATGGGGGGAGATATAGAAGGGATGTCCGAGGTAGATTCTTTACTCAGAGAGTGGTTGGGGTGTGGAATGGACTGCCTGCTGTGATAGTGGAGTCGGACACTTTAGGAACTTTCAAGCGGTTATTGGATAAGCACATGGAGCACACCAGAGTTATAGGGAGTGTGATAGCTTGATCTTGGTCTCGGACAATGCTCGGCACAACATCGAGGGCCGAAGGGCCTGTACTGTGCTGTACTGTTCTATGTATCTATGTACAGTTAGAAAATATTACAATCTTATTAAAAAATCTCATCTCTGTGAATACTTCCCATCTACAAAACCTTATTTCCTATTATCAGTGTTTCCCATTATAATTTCCTACATCCACAGTTATAATGGTAACCACCCACGTCCTACTGCAATTACATCCTCCTGCTGGTATGGGCTGCTGTAGTCCCTGTTACGTCTCCCAGCTGCTAACCCTGCCTCACCTGAAGTCAACACTTGGTTTCATCTCCACATGTGCAAGGTCACAGGAGATCAACAGTTGGCTATAGTAAGAAAAAGAGCTCTTGATTTCCTTAAATTACTGTAGAAAAATCTGAGAGAGAGGAAAAGAGAGGGGTAAAGAGAGAGAGAGAGAGAGAGAGAGAGAGAGAGAGAGAGAGAGAGAGAGAGAGAAAGAGAGAGAGAGAGAGAGAGAGAGAGAGAGAGAGAGAGAAAAGGAATAGCCATATTTCAGAAAAATACACCATCCTATGAACAGAATTCTGATTTTATTAAAACATGACAAACTGGGGTTAAAAATCTAAAAGCCTCAACGACACAAGCCGTAAACAGAAATACAGGCTTCTGAGATAAGATGAGCACACAAAGCTGTAAACACCATACAAGCTTTTGAAATGGGAAATGGTTGTAAATACGAAGACAATGGCCTCATTGAAACAGAGGGTTGTAGGTTCCAAGGAGTCTGCAGTTTGGAACCAACACAATAGCTATACCTAGTTTAAAGTGTTAAAAAATAACACGTCGAACAGAAGCACAGAACATTAAAAAACCATGTGTCTTTGTAAAAGTAACATCAAATGAAACAGGAAACACGATTATATATACAACCAACTGAAGTAGCTAAGAAATGCAAAGAACACCCTAGATGAAGTGTTTTTAATTTACATGTTGTAAAAGATACCTACAGAAGACTTTGTAAATATTACATCAATAGATGTACCAAGCAATCACATTGTTTGTGTGTTGAACTTGGAACACAAGGAGACGAGAAGTCTGTAATACAAGCAGTTAAGCCAATATTAAGAATTGAATTGAAGATCTTCGAAAGAATGGCATCAAAGAGATAAATCTATAATACCATATTATATAAGTTTTTGAAATACCTATACAGCAGACAGGATTCTAAAAGTTAACAGCTGAATTGACAGTAAGAATAGAAAAGAATTCAATAGAGAATGACGAGATAATTAGCTTACATCAGCAGAAAGCTAAGATTTGAGAATAAGGATCTCTGATAAGAAATGTAAGCTATTTGTATTTTGAATTGTCAAAGTTGCGATTGAATGAACAGCTGTTAGCTGAATGTCGGTTCTTTAATAAATCTATATATTTTTAGAATTGTCTCAGAGTATTTTTGTATCAATCTCGCGAACTCAATTTCTGTACACTCTTTTGAGACGAGTTGCAGAATTCTGGGGGGGTTTTCCGGACCCTCATAATATCCGGAAGGTTACAGTCTAGTTAAACTTATTAAAAGTGCTATCTGGAGGACAGCAACATCTTCAAGCCGCTCCTTTCTTTTAGGGAAAGGTAGTCTGACCTTTAGACCCAATTAAGCGTCTCTAGGATTCGGCTACCGCTTCATTTTTGTTGAAGGTGAACGTCTGGGGAATACGCCTGATCTGGGGTAGCCCGAAAAGGGCTAGGACTAGTAATTATCCCTTCAAGAGAGAGAGGGGGAAAGGGGGAAAGAGGGGGAAAGGGGGAACCCCCCCCCCCCAGAAACTAGCACCTTTCATGGCCTCAGGATGTCCCAAAGCACTTCACAGTCAATTAAGTACTTTGAAGTGTAGTCACTATAGGGAAATGATGGCAGCCAATTTGCATACATCAAGGTACCACAAACAGCAATAAGATAATGACCAGATAATCTGTTTTAGTTCATGTTGGCTGAGGGATAAATATTGGCCAAGACACTGGGGAGAACTCCCCTACTCTTCAAATAGTGCCATGGGATCTTTTACGTCCACCTGAGAGGCAGGTGGGGCCTTGGTTTAACATCTCATCCAAAAGACTGCACCTCCAACATTGCAGCATTCCAATAGTACTGTACTAAAGTGTCAGCCTAGATTATTTGCTCAAGTCTCTGGAGTGGGACTTGAACCATAATCTTCTACCTCAAGAGACAAGAGTGAGAAAACTTACCAACAACTGCTTTTTTAAAACTTCAATTTCTTTTTGAAACTGTCCTGATTCTGTATTATGACCTTCTCTTGCATTTTTCACCATCTGGCTGTGTTCAAGTGTATTACACTTTTTCTCAAATTCTTTGGCATGCTGTATCCATTTCTCCAATTCTAAGAAGGAAAAATAATATATTTTACAAAAATCAAGCCAAACTAATCGGTTTTGTACATGTGCAATTCCTCTATTCAAGAGCAAAATAAAATGGACTCATTATAAAACTTGAAATGTTTGTAGTCAGAATATAGCATTCTCCATGGAACATCAGCTGTCAAAAGAACCCGATGACTCCAACAGGCTTCCACTATGTTTTACTTTAAAAAATGATTTAACAAACTCAAAGCAATTAAATTTTACACGGCAAAAAAGAGCACAGCTCATTTTGGCTGGTTTACTATAGTTAATCTCAGGAGCCCAACTGCTAGTACAGCATGCAGCTTTGTCCCCTGTTAGTTAGAGGCTGGGTTTGTTCATCTCAAGTTACTAGTTGTACAGCAATTTAAAAAAAAACGAGCAAACTAATCTTCCACTTTGCATTCTATTTGATGGGCAGCAATTACCAATATACAAAAGCCCTAGTGTAGCTGTAATAGTGCAATCACCTGTATTCAATTTATCAATCTCTTTCAACTTGGCCTCAAGCACTTGATCTTGCTCAGCTTGGGTTTGATCTTGTTCAGTTAATGCAATTTTCATATCTTGAATTATTCTCTCTTTTTCCTGAAGTTCTTGACATGAATCAGAACAGAAGGTCAACAGCAATTCCAGAGTAAACAGATAGATTTTGAACTCTAATTTTGAAATAGATTTTCAATAATTTGAGGTAAAGTGATAATTGCACAGTGGTGAGGGGGCAGGAAATGTGTGGGACACCTGAAGGTATCAGGGTGACAAATCACACGTTAATGGATGTAATCCCTTCATTAAAGCTAGAAATCTCCAAACACATTAGTGATGTCACAAACACCTTGTTTAAAACTAAGTTACAGAGTAGCTTCCATGGGAGGAAAACCCTGTAATTTTCCATCCACATTGTTTCCATATTTTAATGCAGCCTAATTTATCACGAGTTAAAACCTGGATCCGCAGCAGTAAACCAGATAGAAGCACACACATTTTTGAATTGAAGTCTCTTGAAGCTACTGATGTACCTCGCTTGTTAAAGACTCCTCTGAAATATATACATGCCAAATTTTCTCCACACGTTATGTTTTGGCTAGAGGTTAACAGGTCTACTGCTTATTTACAGATTATCTTCCAGCTTCATGCTGATTGATAAAATCGAATTCCACTTAAAAAGCCCTGCAATTTGTAGATTTTTGTATAAAAGACTGACTTGCATTTCTATAGCGCCTTTGACGACCACCGGATGTCTCAAAGCGCTTTACAGCCAAATGACGTTTTTTTTAAGTGGAGCCATTGTTGTAATGTAGGAAACGTGGCAGCCAATTTGCACACAGCAAGCTCCCACAAGCAGCAATGTGATAATGACCGGATAATCCGTTTTTGTTATGTTGATTGAGGGATAAATATTGGCCAGGACACCGGGGATAACTCCCCTGCTCTTCTTCAAAATAGTGCCATGGGATCTTTTACGTCCACCTGAGAGCGCAGACAGGACCTCGGTTTAACGTCTCATCCAAAAGACGGCACCTCCGACAGTGCAGCACTCCCTCAGCACTGCTCAAGTCCCTGGAGTAGGACTTGAACCCACAACCTTCTGACTTAGAGGAGTGTGCTACCCACTGAGCCACAGCTGACGGACACTGTGCAAGATGCTCTGGAACTCCATGTTAAAATTAGTCAACCTGCTGCTGCAAAATAATCAAGTTGAATAAAAATACAGAAATTTAAAAAAACAACCTAATTGCTATTCATGTGCCTTCATTTTATCAACAAGCTTCCAAACAGTCAGAGTCTCCTAGGCAACAAGAACAAATAGGAGCAGGAGTAGGCCATTTGGCCCTTCGAGCTTGCTCCGCCATTCAATAAGATCATGGCTGATCTTCTACCTCATCTCCACTTTCCTGCACTATCCCCATATCCCTTGATTCCCTTAATATTCAAAAATCTATCGATCTCTGTCTTGAATATACTCCATGACTGAGCCTCCACAGCCCTCTGGGGTAGAGAATTCCAAAGATTCACCACCCTCTGAATGAAGAAATTTCTCCTCATCTCAGTCCTAAATGGCCGACCCCTTATTCTTAGACTGTGACCCCTGGTTCTAGACTCCCCAGCCAGGGGAAACATCCTCTCAGCATCTACCCTGTCAAGCCCTGTAAGAATTTTGTATGTTTCAATGAGATCACCTCTCATTCTTCTAAACTCTAGAGAATATAGGCCTAGTCTACTCAATCTCTCCTCATAGGACAATCCCCCCATCCCAGGAATCAGTCTGGTGAACGTTTGTTGCACTCCCTCGAAGGCAAATATATCATTCCTTGGGTAAGGAGACCAAAACTGTACACAATACTCCAGGTGTGGTCTCACTAGGGCCCTATATAATTGCAGTAAGACTTCACATTTCTCCACATTATATTCCATTTGCCATGTTCTTGCCCACTCACTTAGCCTGTCTATATCCCCTTGAAGCCTCCTTGCATCCTCCTCACAACTTGCATTCCCACCCAGCTTTGTATCATCAGCAAACTTGGATATATTACATTTGGTTCCCTCATCCAAATCATTGATGTAGAGTGTGAATAGCTGAAGCCCAAGCACTGATCCTTGCGGTACCCCACTAGTTACAGCCTGCCAACCCGAAAATGACCTGTTTATTCCTACTCTCTGTTTTCTGTCCGTTAACCAATCTTCAATCCAAGCTAGTATATTACCCCCAATCCCATGAGTCCTAATTTTGTTTAATAGCCTCTTGTGTGGCACCTTATCAAATGCCTTCTGAAAATCCAAATACACCACACCCCCATTGGTTCCCCCTTATCTATTCTGCTAGTTACAACCTCAAAAAACTAACAGATTTGTCAAACACGATTTCCCTTTCATAAATCAGTGTTGACTCTGCCCAATCCTATTATTATTTTCTAAGTGCCCTGTTACCACATCCTTAATAATAGATTCTAGCATTTTCCCTACTACTGATGTCAGGCTAACTGGTCTGTAGTTCCCCGTTTTCTCTCTGCCTCCTTTCTTAAATAGTGGGGTTACATTTGCTACCTTCCAATCTGCAGGAACCGTTCTAGAATCTATGGAATTTTGGAAAATGACAACCAATGCATCCACTATCTTTATAGCCACCTCTTTCAAAACCCTAGGATGTAGGCCATCAGGTCCAGGGGATTTATTGGCTTTCAGTCCATTAATTTCTCCAGTGCTATTTTTTTTTTTTAATACCAATACTAATTTCTTTCAGTTCCTCATTCTCGCTAGACCCTTGATTCTCCACTATTGCCGAGAAGTTTTTTGCGGCTTTTTCTGTGAAGTATTTGTTTAATTTCTCCGCCATTTCCTTATTCCCCATTATAATTTCTCCTGTCTCAGCCTGTAAGGGACCCACATTTACTTTTGCTAATCTTTTCCTTTTTACATACCTATAGAAGCTTTCAGTCTTTTTATGTCTCTCACTAGTTTACTCTCATTCTATTTTCCCTTTCTTTATCAATTTTTTGGAATTTAGTTCAAAATCCGCAGCATCTGAATAAAGCATGATTGATAAAGATCTGAACTTCACTTGATTTGCACTTCACAGTTCTTTAAATACCTTTGGAAGGAGTCTGAAAAAGACGTACAGCTTCTTCTGCCTTAATATCAGTTAACATGAGGAGAGGTTCTTGTGTGGGTTTATGATCTTCACTTGACCCCTAGACATCAACATCATCATCATCATCATTAAAGCAATGTAGATATCAACACAAATACTACTCTGACAAGAATATTGTGTTATGTTAACAAGCGAGGAGAAAATTTAAAGGAAAAAATTACATATCTGAATACAATTTAAAGAACACCACAATAGACACTTTCAGTAAAGTACTATTCGGTTACTGCAATTAGCTTGGGTTAGTAAATAGATAATGACTTGTAGTGGTTAGCATATCATAAACATTCCATGCTGGTTTTTGAAAGGCTTACTATTTAAATGCTTAAGCTATAAAAATTATCGCTTACTTTACTTCGCTTAAGCTCTGGAACCACACTGACCTGTTGCTCCCTCAATTGGTGTAGCGTTTTACTCTCTTCCAAGTCCTTTCCCAGTTTCGTTAAAGTAGTCTCTTTTTCATCTAAGGTGATTAACACTTCTACCTTCTTTTTCAAGTCTTCATTATGACACACCTAAAACCCATTAAGAAACATGGTTGGTAAATTAAAAACTCTTGCACAGTATTTACAAAAATACGAAGAAACATTTGCAAAAGGATAAGCTACTAACACGATATGAACATGGAAATAGCCACAGATTTTCTGCTAAGTATTGTTACCATATAACCAAGAGGCGGGGCAAAGATAAGGAGTGCTGCTCGTAAATGTAGGAGAGCGCTGATGTGCAGTACCGGAACAGAATTCCATACACAGTAGGCAAACTGTGTTTGGATTGTTAGAGAGTGTGAGCTCTTCAAAAAAAAAGTGTTCTGTGGTTTTTCCTCATCTCAATGACAGCCTTTGTGTGAGACAGAGAGTGTATAAAAGGCCAGGGCAATCTTGGCAAAACTTTGAAGAAAGCACAATGTAAATATTGATTGAAGACCTTAATACGAGTAAAAAAGCTCACTAAGCTTCAAACCAGAAGAATCAAAATCGAGATCTGGAAATGGGACTGAAAAATCTTCAAAAGGACAGTATAAACAGCAACTGAAGACCACTTTCCAAGTGAATCACCACTAGTATAATGCTGACAATTAGAAAGAATCCACAATCAGGTTATAGATTTGTATTTCATCCCCATTTATCCACTCGGCGCAGCAGTTATTTAAAAAAGTAGTACCTTCTTCAACTGTTGGATCATCCGTTCTTTAGTCTCAAGATCCTGAGTCACTTGATTCTTCACTCTCAAGTTCCTGAACTTTGTGTCTCAGAGACTTTTCTTCTTCACGCTTAGTGGAAATCTGAAAATTTGAGAGTGAACAATGGCAGAAGATTTTTTTTTACATCAATCAGAAATAAGGAGATAAGCTAATAAATCATCTAAAGCATGGCCACAATGTTACATTTCCTGGGGAAGGTGGAGGTTTAGATTATAACTATCTCATGTAACCACCATTGCTGAAAATAAATAAATAAATTATGGCCCAGAATTTAAACAGTGAGGGTTCCCGCGGGGGTAAGGATTCCCCGCGATATCGCACTCCGCGCCTACCTTTTTGCTCCGGGCCCACACGAACTTTAGTTTGAAAGGCTCTCTCTCTTGGAACCGTGCAGTGCTTGCGTGACCCAGAGACGCAATTAGTTCGTGAGAGCTCTGGGATCACGTGATTCAGTTAGAGCCAATGGCAGCACACCATCTTTCATTCATAGTTTTGACAGGAAGACCTGTCAAAGCTATGAATACTACACACCCCCAAAAGAACAGCTAAACCGCAATTAAATTTTAAAAAAAAGCCATCACATTAATAAAATAAGTATAGTTAAATAAATTAACCACTTTAAACAAAAAATAAAATTTGAAATTTTTTAAAATCTTTTTAAAAGTTATAAAAATAAACTTACCTTTCTTTAAAGTCTCTACAAAAGATAAACCTGTTGAATTTTTTTTAATATAACACTTAATTAACTACTTACCTTGTTAAAAGGGGGTCCTGCGCCTGCTTTCTTTGTGTAAAATCGTCACCACTTACCTGCGCGTTCAAAGCTGGAAAAAAAACTAAGTGCACTGCGTGCGCACAGCCTGTAGCGCGCACGCTAGGCCATATGGCCCTTTGAACCTACTCCGCCATTCAATAAGATCATGTCTGATTTTCGACCTCAACTCCACTATCCCGCCTGATTCCCATATCCCTTGATTCCCTTAAGAGTCCAAAAATCTATTAATTTCAGCCCTGAATATACTCAACGACCGAGCATCCACAGCCCTCTGGGGTAGAGAATTCCAAAGATTCACAACCCTCAGTGAAGAAATTTCTTCTCATCTCAGTCCTAAATGGCCGACCCCTTATCCTGAGACTGTACCCCCTAATTCTAGACACTCCAGCCAGGGGAAACAACCTCTCAGCATCTACCCTGTCAAGCCCTCTCAGAATTTTATAAGTTTCAATGAGATCATCTCTCATTCTTCTAAACTCCAGAGAATAAAGGCCCATTCTACACAATCTCTCATCATAGGACAACCCTCTCATCCCAGGAATCAATCCAGTGAACCTTTTTTGCAACCCCCTCTAAGGCAAGTACTGTATATCCTTCCTTGGGAATGGAGACCAAAACTATACATAGTACTCCAGGTGTGGTCTCACCAAAGCCCTATACAATTGCAGCAAGACTTCCTTACTCTTATACTCCAGCCCCCTTGCAATAAAGGCCAACGTACCATTTGCCTTCCTAATTGCTTGTCAAATATATGAATGGAGATCAATGAAAAAACAGTAAAACTTTAAATTTTAAAAAAAACACATTTTTAAAATGACTTGAAATTACAATAAATTAAGTATTTTAAACAAAAATTTAATTTTTTGAAAAAAATAAAGTATTTTACGGGGCTAAAAATAAACTTGCCTTTTTGAAAGTATTTTTAAATGATAAATCAGTGAAAACATTTTTTTTTTTTACTTTTTTCTTTAAATGCTGGGGCTCTATACAAATGACCTTAATCTGTGCCTTTCTTCTTCTGAAAAATGTACTAGGAAACCATTAATTTCATAGAATCATAGGCCAGAGTTTTCCTTATCTTGGTGGGTCCCGACCCTGCTGCTGGCTCCATCCCGCTGTACAAAATGAACTTACCTTAATGGTGCCTATTAAGCCCGCCCAGCACGTTACCCAGCCCAATTAGATGGTCTGGTGACGTCACTCATGATGCGTTTTAAGCCGGGATGCTTAAAGGGACCTTGGCTACATTAAATTTTAAGTTTAATTTAACAGTGGGTATTAAATCTTTACTGTACAATAATATAATAAAAGTTGAGTGTGACAAAGAAATTTAAATAAAATTAAGTAATATGACTCCATCTACAAATACAAATCAAGAACAATTTAAAAAGTACATTAATTGGGAAGTTATTGGTGCTTTAGTCACAAATCTATAGACTTTTGTACCAGTAACTGGTACAAATAAAAGGTGTGTATAGGTAAGACATAAAATTAAGCAGATTTTAAATGTAATTGTAATGGGGTGGATTTACAATCTTATGCAAGTTCAGCGGAAGAGCTGCCGAATCCCTGACAAACAGTGTAAGTGGTGCTTACAATGTGTTTCCAGGATTTCTGCAGCTCTTCCGTTGAAGTTAACAATGGACAAGTGAGAACACCTCCGCAGAAATTCACACTAAAGTCTCAGACTGAAAAATTCAATTAGTCATATTCAGGGACTGAAAGCAAATTGAACCAGTGAAATGAGTGATGAGAATGAAATTGTTACGGATGATGACTTGTTTAATGTACAACTGAACGATCACAGTAATGATGGGGTTGGGGGTAATACATTAGTATGGATAGAGAATTGGTTAAAGGACAAAAAAGAGTAGGGATAAAACGGGTCATTTTTCAGATTGGCAGGCTGTAACTAGAAGGGTGCTGCAAGGATCAGTGTTTGGGCCTCAACTATTTACAATCTATATTAATGTCATTTTTTATAGTGCAGCTCAATTCACTGCAATTACTGTTCAGTTGGAAGGCAACAGCCGAGAATGGCCAGTGAAAAATTAACATTTACCAGTAGCTTTTCAAGTAGAACAGAATCTCCATCAATCTAGCTGATGTAATCAACACATTTTTATTTTGGTTTGTTTTCCATGCTATCAAGTCATCAGCTGGAGCAATGGCCACGGAACTCACACCTCAGGTTGACGGACGTGGCTCCCGAGCTGAGAGAATCCCGTGGCCATGCAGGGAAACTTAAAGTACCTCAATGATTTAAATTGGGTCCCCGGCCGCTGCAGGTCGGGTCTGCTCCACGTTGACAGATGCGCCAGTGGGAAAGGCGCGTGGAAAAATAACTACTTTCCCACCCGACCCGCCACCAATCACACCCGCTAACACCACGGAAAATTTAGTTTAAAGAGGCCATTTGACCAATCACCCCGGAAAATTTAGTCTAGAGGCCATTTGACCAATCACCCCTGTGGTGGCTCTTTGAAAGAGCTGTCCAATTTAGTCCCACACCCCAGCTTTTCTCCCATAGCACTACAAATTACAGATCTCAACAACACTCCGTGTGAAGAAATTTCTCATTTCCCCTCTAGTTCTTTTGCCAATTATTTTAAATCTATGACCTCTGGTTACCAACCCAGTTGCTAGAGGAAATAGTTCCTCCCTACGTGCTCTATCAAAACCCATTATAATTTTTAATACCTCCATTAGGTCTCCCATTAACCTTCTCTGCTCTAAGGAGAAGAATCCCAGCTTCTCCAATCTCTCCACATAACTGAACTCCCTCCAGGTAATTTATACATAAGAAAAGCAATGGTCCCAATACTGACCCCAGGGGGACCCCACTACTTACTTCTCTCCAGTCAAAAGAAATCCATTCAGCACTACACTCTGCCTCCTATCCCTTAGCCAATTTTATACCCAAGTTATCACCGATCTTTAATACCATCTGCTTCAATTTTCCAAATAAGTCTGTTATGAGGTACTTGTCAAATAGAATCATAGAAACTTACAGCACAGAGGGAGGCCATTTGGCCCATCATGCCTGTGCTGGCTCTTTGAAAGAGCAGTTGTGCTTAGTCCCACACCCTTGGTTTTTTATCCATAACCCTGTTAAGTTGCTCATCCTCAAGTACTTGTTCAACTCCCTTTTAAAATTATTTATGGAATCAGCTTCCACCAGCTTTTCCGGTAGAGCGTTCCAGATCTCGACAACTCCGTGAAAAAAATTCTCATCTCCCCTCTAGATCTTTTGTCACTGATTTATAAAGTTCTAATATGATCTCTTTGCTTTTATATTCTTTGCCTCTATTTATAAACCCAAGTGCTTTTTTTAACCACCTTATCAACTTGCCCTGCCATGTTTAAGGATTTCTGTATAGGGACACCAAGGTCTCTCTACTCATGTACACTTTTCAAAATCGTGCCATTTATAGTATACTAGCATTGCACATTAGTCCTCACAAAATGCACCACTTCACACGTCTCCACATTGAACTCCATCTGCCATGCTTCTGCCCATTTCACCATCCTGTCTATGTCATCCTGAAGTCTACAACTATCCTCATCACTCTACTACGTTACCAAGTTTCGTATCATCTGCAAACTTTACAATGCTGCGCCCTACATCAGAGTCTAGGTCGTTTATAAAAAATGAAAAGAGTAATGGACCCAAAACTGACCCTTGGGAACACCACTGCAAACCACCTCCCAGTCTGAAAAACATCTATCCACCACCACTCTCTGCTTCCTGCAACTGAGCCAATTCCATATCCATGCCGCCACTTTCCCCTTAATTCCTTGGGTTTCCATCTTAACAAGCCTCCTGTGTGGCACTTTGTTAAATGCCTTCTGAAAGTCCATATGTGCAACATCTACTGCACTACCTTGATCAACCTTTTGAGTTACCTCAAAAAATTCAATCAAGTTAGTCAGACACTATTTGCCTTTAACAAATCCATGCTGGCTCTCCTTGATTATCCCATGCCTTTCCCAATGAAAGTTTATTTTGTCCCTGAGAATGGTTCCCAATAACTTCCCCACCACCAATGTTAGGCTGACTAGCCTGTAGTTTCCTGGTTTATCTCTCTCCCCTTTCTTGAACAGTGGTAGAATATTAGCAACCCTCTAGTGCTACTCCTGTATCCAATGAGGATTGAAAGATTGTGACCAATGCCTTTGCTATTTCTACTGTTGCTTTTTTCAGCAACCTAGGATACATTCCATCTGGACCAAGTGACTTGCTAACTTTCAGTAATGTTAATCTTTTTAGTACATCTTTTCTCGATCTGTTACTATCCTGTTCATAACTTCCATTTCCTCTTTTATAGTGTAACCTTCACATCATCTGCTTCCTTTGTGAAGGCAGATGCAAAGTACTCATTTAATACTTTAGCCATGACCTCTGCCTCTACATGAAGATTTCTCTTCTGGGTCCTTAATAGGCCCAACATTTTCCCTAGCTAACCTCTTACAAAAATGCCTTTTGAAAGTCCATATATACACAACATCTACTGCACTACCTTCATCAACCCTCTGTTACTTCAAAGAACTTAACCAGGTTAGTCAGACACGATTTGCCTTGAACAAATCCATGCTGGCTGTCCTTTATTAACCCATGCTTCCCCAAGTGAGAATTAATTTTGTCCTCGACAATGGTCTCTAGTCCCTGCTGTCTACTTCATCTATTCACTTCTGCTTGATAACAATGCCAAGCCCAGACTTTGCTCACTTGCTTCCTCCCTAGTGATTCCAAACCCCAACTTCACTGCCACCAGTCTGCTCACTGCATGGGCTCGTGCTCTATTCTTGGATCCATCCCTTTCCTCAGCTACGCAATACAATTCTACACTGCACTATGTCCACCCTGTGCCTAACTTTCTCCTTCCTTTCTCTACCCATCCCCAGCCACAAGTGCTCACTAGCTCCAGTCACACACAAGTGCTCACTTACCCTTGCCACACCACATCAACCAGATTGCTCACTGGCCCCAGCTTCCCTGTGAGTGTTCACCAGTACCTGCTCTTCTTCAGGTGCTCACATTCCATGTCCACTCCAGATATCTCCCAAATCCCAGGCATCCCTTCTGAATGTTCCCATGCCTTAAGAGCCTTCCCTGAACTCTTCATCAAGTTTGCAGCACTACCCTGCATGCTCACAGGCCTGACACAACCCGCTCCAGTCATAAAACAAGCCCACCTACTCCCTCCAAGCAACCTATTCTCTCTACTCAGACTTGAACCATAGCTATTACCCCTTCCACCCACTCCTGCAGGTACAAAACAAAGTGTCCAGTTGCTCTTACAGTATCAATAGTTGGAAATAGAAGCAAGAAATACAAAAAAATGCAGAGGTATTCTGTAGAAATAAAATTGTTAGCATTCTACAAAAATGGTGCAGTGGTTATTTAATATAGGTTTTTACTCACTTATACATTACAGCAGCCCCTACCTAGCCAGTCTATTCCACTTGATTCCAGTATCTACCACCAACCCTATAAATGTTGGCTGGCATCTAGCTACCCTGGCCTTTAACAAAGACAAGACATAAATCTGGCAAAGCCATACAGGGAGATTGAAAGAAACGCAGAAGATAGGCCTAGAAAAAAGGTGCCGAGAGACAAAATAATAGTTGAACACAAACAGAACTACAGACACAATGCGAGAGGTATGACAGTAAGTCCGCTAAAGTTGAAAAGCTATGTATTGGAAAAAGATTTGTAACAATGAAAACAAAAACAAAAAAATTGGCTAGAAAATATGTATTTTTAAAATTACCCACACATTAGCACTGTGTGCTTGAAATGTATATAAATGTTTTCCATCATACACCTGTGCCTCTCTGGGCAGCCTAGATCTTGAGTTCATGGGGCTTACCAGAATTCTCAAGTCAGCTGAAGAGGCTTAAGGTAGTAGACAACTCCCAGAACACACCAAAGGCCACTCTTGTCAAGCAATCTGTGCTTACAGACCCCATGTACGTGGTGAACAGCAAACCTGACAATTCACAAAGCATGTCAGGACTTGCCATTTGTAAACGCCATATTTCCTGTGTCCAGCAACGGAAATATACCCAAGACTGACAGCACTAAAAACCAAGCAAATCCATTATTCGAAGTGAAGGGAATTGGCATTTTGTGCGTATAAAAACGCATCAAAATAAGGTAAACCATAAGTTACAACATTCAACAGCAAACAAGTGAAATTTTGTCACTGTTTGGAATGTATGCTAAATGATTAAAGCAGCTGCAGTTCCTTGTGTATCTGAGAGAGAACGCAAGAACTAAAAACTAGGGTTAAAAGAAGAGACATATCTGGAAGAGCTGTACTGTTAATCAAATTGGAGGGGAGCTCTGAATAAAGCCTTAAAACATATTTAAGCAAAACTTTAGTAATATTAAATATTGGATATTTAATTTACCAAAGATTAGGTTAATCTTTTCTACAGCTTTACAGTTCTTGGTCCTTACTATAAAAATCCACTCTCTAAACAATGAGGCAATTTTTCTAATTGAAAGAATCCCTCCAGAGACTGACTGCATTAGCTCCTTATCTGGAATATAAAAGAAATAATAATTCATATTTTTGCTCAAAACATTGTAATTTATTCCTCTAGCTATGAGGGAAATAATATTAATGTTTACAAAATTGAATGACAAACTGCTGGTTGAAACTGGGAGCCATAACCTGGTTTGTATGTTCTATTTAATATTTCGATTTTATTGCTATATCTGTGATTTTTGATTTCCTGAGAAATGTAAAACAGTCCACCTATTTAGTGTTCTAGCAGGCAGTGATCTCTTGGCCTAGATGAAACTACCTAGTTTCAGAATACAAGTAGTTGTCTTCACTGCACATGGCAGATTCCCATACCTAATAGTTTGTTTAAGTGTGAGAACGAGACAAAAAGTGAGACAAAGAATTAAAAAATGGGAGACAGTTATATTAATTTTTCAGATCCACGGGCAAAGCCACGAGAGAGTCAACTAGTTACTACTTAAATTAGCCAACTGCTAAAGCCAAACTTCTACAGAACTAGCCACAATAGACATAGCAACATTGAATTGAAGTAACACTACTGCAGGTATAATTCACAGAAAGGAGCTGGTGCAAGAGAATCTCATGGTAACTAAATAAAATCACGACTAATTTCTTGATTTACAAATATAAAAAGTTATGTTGCAATTTACACAAATTTAAAGTCAAAATCTGTGTGGCCATTCAACCCATTCTCCCCCTCCCCCCCTTTTATTGCTGTTCAGCTCCATTAAGGAACTCTTCCACACAACACATCGAGTGATCTTTTCTCTTTACAGAAACCTGTGTATTTTCAACATTTTGTTTATATTTCAGGTTTCCAGTATTTATTTATTTTTATTTTTAACCATATGACTCACCTCCTTCTCTACCTGTTGCATCTGTTTCTTGGCATCTACGTATTTTTCCTTGAGTTCAGTGTACTCATCATCTTTCCTCTGCAGGTCTACGGTCAATATTTGAAATTTTGAAGCATTTTCAGAAAGTTCATTCCTTAGCCTTTGATGCAACAAAAACACAAACACAGAAGTTAAACTTGGTAAGAAAATTCGTTCAAAGGGAAAAATAAACCTGTGGCAACAGCGAAGAGCATGATATTAGACATAGCCCAAACCACCCTGAGCTTAATTGCATGCCTGCTCCTGATATTTGTACAATGCGAGTGTAGACATACCCGTTTTTCAAGGATCAATATAAATTGCAATATAGGCATCATTCATATTAAGCTATTATACTGCAAGTTTGCTTCTGAATTTATGCCCAATAGTGCAAATTTGACATGAAGTGTCAGGATAGATCAGTGGTAGCACTCTTACCAGAGTCAGAAGGTTGTGGTTTCTAAAACGCAGCACAGAACAGAAGGAGTGCTGCTATATTGTTGGAGAGTTTGGATTTGGGAGGAGACGAGACCCTATACGGAGGTCCCATTCTGCCTTTTCCATGAACGTGTTTGTTCTCCTGGTCACAACATCTTACTTTTGTTATCAGCAAATTCTGAGATTGTGCTCCCGAGGCCAAAGTCCAAATCATCTATATACACAGGGAACAAAAGTGGACCCAGCACTGACCCCTAGGGCACCACTTCAAACACTCCTCCAGTTTGAGCAGTATCCATTTACTTTAACTATTTCCTATCCACCAACCAACTTTTTATCCATGCTGCTACATTTCCTCATATACCATAGGCCTGTAACAAGCCTCGGGACACCTTATGGAATTCCTTCTCAAGAAACATGTACACTACAACTATATTCCCTTTATCTATCCAAATTGGTCACTACTTTAAAAAAAAATTAAGCGCAACTTGCTTTCAACAAATCCAGCACGGATGTCCTTGATTAACCCATGCAATTGTAAATGCTTACTAATTTTATCTCTATTTATGGATTTTAAGATTTTCCTCAAATGACATTAGACTAACTAGTCTATAGTTACCCAGTGCATTTTACTCTCTCCTTAAACAAGGGTGTTAGTGTCAGCAGTGGCTCAGTTGGTAGCACTCTCGTCGCTGAGTCACAAGGTGTGGGTTCAAGTCCCACTCCAGAGACTGGAACACAAAAATCTATGCTGACACTAAATGCAAGTCTTTCTTTATTACTCTCGTCCCACAGAACAATTTGCATGAGATTTGACAAACCGTGGCCATCTTGTCTCTGATTACATTGTTTCAACACCTAGAGTTTATGCCAATAGGGCCATGTGACAGATCCATATTGAGATATGCTAATTTCTTCAGAACTAAATTGTTTTCTAGTCATTTTTATCAATTGTTCCATATCTTCCTTTAGCATAACTATGTTCTCATTTCCCCGATCAACTGTAAAAACTGATGTAAAATATTTAATATCTCTGCCATAAATTCATCTTTCACACAGTTAGAATCCTTCATCCGTGGTCGTACATTCTCTATTTTTTTTTTAAACTTTTGAATAAGCGAATATAAGCGGTTACTATTTCCTCTTATACTATTGCAAGCCTTTTTTTCATATTTCCTTTTAGGCCTTCTAATCTCCCATTTCACCACCCTAGTACACTTTTTTATTCCTCACTATTATCTTCAGTATTGTTTGTCGTACTTTATCCTTCCTGGGAAGTATCTACCACTGGGTGGCTGTGTGTAGAAACAAACTGATCAATAGTTAAAAAGAGCATTAAAATTCTTGTTAAAATTAAGGGAACAGAACCTGACATTAGAATAGGTTTCACTTAACTTCTCTAATTGTCTATTCTTAGTCAAGATATATCAGTTTGTGGGCACATGGAAGACCAAGATTTTCACACATAAATATGAAAAATGCAAAACCTAAGTATTACAGATCACAGCACTTGCCATTTTATCAATGTTGTTGACATCAATGCTTTGCAAGTTGAAAGTCACCTTCCCATACTCGTTTTTAAAAAAGGTACAAGCACAAGCTTCACAAACTTTGTTCAAGGGAAGGATCCGTTAGCAAAGTTGATCTCCCCTTCTTACAATTTTTCTGGTTAGTCACACAACAGCAATTCCAATTGTAATCATTGTACTTAGAAATGTTGACCATTCAGGAGAAAAGTACAAGATTCAGTCTTGTACAGTCTTTATATTAACAATCCATATTAACAATTTGGAGGAAGGGACCGAGTGTAACATATCAAAGTTTGCAGAGGATACAAAGATGGGAGGGAAAGTAGAAAGTGAGGAGGACATAAAAAACCTACAAGGGGATATAGACAGGCTGGGTGAGTGGGCGAAGATTTGGCAGATGCAATACAATATTGGAAAATGTGAGGTTATGCACTTTGGCAGGAAAAATCAGAGAGAAAGTTATTATCTTAATGGCGAGAAACTGGAAAGTACTGCAGTACAAAGGGATCTGGGGGTCCTAGTGCAAGAAAATAAAAAAAAGTTAGTATGCAGGTGCAGCAGGTGATCAAGGCGGCTTTTATTGCTAGGGGGATAGATTATAAAAACAGGGAGGTATTGCTGCAGTTATATAAGGTATTGGTGAGATCGCACCTGGAATACTGCATACAGTTTCGGTGTCCATACTTAAGAAAATACATACTTGCTCTCGAGGCAGTACAAAGAAGGTTCACTCGGTTAATCCCGGGGATGAGGGGGTGGACATATGAGGAGAGGTTGAGTAGATTGGGACTCTACTCATTGGAGTTCAGAAGAATGAGAGGCGATCTTATTGAAACACAAGATTGTGAAGGGGCTTGATCGGGTGGATGCGGTAAGGATGTTCCCAAGGATGGGTAAAACTAGAACTAGGGGGCATAATCTTAGAATAAGGGGCTGCTCTTTCAAAACTGAGATGAGGAGAAACTTCTTCACTCAGAGGGTAGTAGGTCTGTGGAATTTGCTGCCCCAGGAAGCTGTGGAAGCTACTGTACATCATTAAATAAATTTAAAACAGAAATAGACAGTTTCCTAGAAGTAAAGGGAATTAGGGGTTACGGGGAGCGGGCAGGAATTTGGACATGAGGCTGAGAACGGATCGGTCAAGGCCCTGTGGGTGGCTGAGTGGGCCCAGGGGCTGAGTGGTCGGGTCCTGCTCCTACTTCTTGTGTTCTTTGGATTTCAGGTTAGGATCAGATCAGCCATGATCTTATTGAATGGCGGAGCAGGCTCGAGGGGCCGATTGGCCTACTCCTGCTCCTATTTCTTATGTTCTTAAGTTTATCATAAAGCAATCATACACCAAATCAGAATATCTGACAAGCTAGAGGTCATACAAAACCACAAGACTTTTTAAACTATGAAAAGGTCAAATTTGCAAGCCAGCAGGGTGGAGAGGGACAAAAACATATTCCAAAAGTAAACCATTGAAGGATCAGTTGCTACAAAAGCAGTTAAACCAAGGTCTGTTTTCAGGAATCAGTGGAAAACATAACCACAACATTTCCCACGAATCTTAAGAACTTGTGTTTTTTTTAAAAAATAAATAGATTGTAGCGTTTTGCAAGGTGCCTGTTGCGATTGCTTAACTGCGTAGACTATTGAGTTCACCACGTCAGTGCTAGCAAGATTGCCATAATTTTCCAATCTTCCCTCGATGCGGGGATTGGAAAGTGGTAAATATGACACCATTGTTCAAGAAAGGGTGTAAGGACAATCCTAGTAACTACAGGCCGGTCAGTTTAAAATCAGTGGTGGGTAAAGTTTTAGAAATAGTCACAGGAAAAATTAACAGGCACTTGGAGAAGTTTAAGCTAATTAAGGAGAGCCAACATGGATTTGTAATAGGCAGATCATGTTTGTCTAATTTAATTGAATTTTTTGATTAAGTATCAGAGAGGATCAATGAAGGGAATGCAATGGACGTTGTCTACATGGATTTTCGGAAGGCGTTTGACAAAGTACCACATAGAAGGCTGGTTAACAAAATTGAGGCTCATGGAATAGGTGGCACCTTGGATAAGGAATAAAGAAAACAGCAAGTTGTGGTAAATGGCTGTTTTTCCAGACAGTGGTGTTCCCCAAGGGTCAGTGCTGGGGCTGCTGCTTTAAAAAAAAAAAATTACCTGGATATTGGAATACAAAGTAGAATTTCTAAATTTGCCAATGACACCAAACCTGGGGGTGTGGCAAACAGTGAGGCTGATACCAATCAACTGCAACAGGACATAGAAAGGCTAGCAGAATAGGCAGACAAATGGCAGATGGAATTTAATACAGAAGTGTAAAGTGATGCATTTTGTCAGAAGGAACAGGGAGGGGCAATATACACTTAATGGCACAGTTTTAAAGAGTGTGCAGGGACCGAGGGATCTGGGAGTTAACGTGCATAGGTCCCTGAAAGTGGCAGAACATATTGAGAGTGGTTAGCAAAGCATATGGGATCTTGGGTTTCATAAAGAGGTGAGGTATTGAGTACAAAAGTAGAGAAGTTATGCTGAATCTTTATAAAGCGCTGGTTAGGCTACAACTGGAGTATTGAGTCCAGTTCTGGTCACCACACTTTAGGAAGGATGAGAAGGCCCTTGAGAGGGTGCAGAGGAGATTTACCAGAATGGTTCCGGGGATGGGATCCTAGCTACAAGGACAGGTTGGAGAAGCTGGATTTGTTTTCATTAGAGCAAAGGAGGTTGAGGGGTGATTTGATAAAGGTGTACAAGATTATGACGGGTTTGGATAGGCTAGACGGGGAAAGGCTGTTCCCACTAGTTGATGGTACAAGGACTAGGGGACACAGATTTAAGGTTTTCGGCAAGAGATACAGGGGGCATGTGGGGGAAAACTTTTTTACGCAGCGAATGGTGAGGACCTGGAACTCGCTGCCGACGGAAGTAGTGGAAGCAGACACACGCAATGTTTTCAAGGGGCACTGGATAGGTACTTGAGGGAAGTAAACTTGCAGGGCTACAGGAATAGAGCGGGGGAATGAGACTGACTCGATTGCTCTGCAGAGAGCCGGCACGGACTTGATAGGCCGAGTGGCCTCCTTCTGTGCCGTTATGACTCAATGACTAAGATTAGGAAGAGATCAGATCCATAAAAATCAAATTTAGAAAATTACAGTAGATGCAAAAATTTAATGGGTAAGATGGATTAAGTCACACTTTTAAGTTTAGTGATTTTAAAAGATGGCATAATTGAAAAGAATGTATTGCAATATCAGAGTAATATACACCTTGCATTCAACAATAAGCAAAGCTTGGCATTTTCAGAGTCAACATCTGCAAATAGTACTGCAGAGTTACAAATACCATATTTGCGCCATCAAGTAATGCATTTCAGAGTACTTACTGAAGAAATTCTAAATGTTTACATTCCAGTTCTCCTTCCTTCTTGGATAAAGTTTCCGTTGCAACATCCCGAGCATTTTGGGCCTGTCTGATTTCTTTCTCAAATCTCATTTCCTGTCGTTTCAGATCACCAATGCATTTTTCCGAGTCATGAAATTTCTTTTCCGTGTATTTTAAATTATTTTGCAAATCGACAATGAGGTGCTCTCTCTCTTTCAATTGCTCTTCAAATCTGGTTAAATTGCCTTTATTTTTTGAGATTTCCAATTCTTGAGCTTATGGTGTGTTGGTAATTTTCAAGCTCTTTCTGTAGTTCTGTAATATTTTCTTTGCTTTGTATTAAAGCCTGCATTTTATTTTCAGTTTCTTCAAGCGTTGCTTTCAACTGTTGAAGGTGGGCATCTTTTTCTTGAAGCAAATTCTGAGTTATAGCTTCATTTTACTTTCAGTTCAGTACATTCAGTCTGGAGATCTGCTCTTTGCTTCTTCAAGAACTCAAGCTTTTCTTCTAGTTCTTGAATTTGCTGGCTTTTTTGGGGATGACATCTTAACTATATGCTCACACTCCTTCTGGAGTGTTTCAATCGTTTTATGGAAGTGAGCACTGTCCCGTCTTTGCGCTGTATCCTTTGCGTTATCTAGTTCTTGACTAAGCAGATAGTTGTCTCTGCAGAGATTCAATTTCTGTCATTTTCTTCAGAGACTCTCTATCTGCCTTTTCCAAGAGATCCTTGGTGTTTTTCAGTTCCACAGCGCACAATTCAGATTCTTTCTGGAAATCATTTAGCTTGCTTATTTTATCTTCTAATGCTTTATTTTGCTGTTCTCCCTGCGCTATTTCTTGCTTACCTAATTCTATCTCTAGCTGGAGCTTTAGTTTTTTCAGATTGTTGCTCATTCAATTCCTTCTCAAATTTAAGCTCAAACATCAGCTTTTCATAAATGAGAATTTTGGTTTGCAATCGCTTCAGTTAGTTTGAAAGCGGTGTTAGCCGAAGAAGCTAGTTCTAATTGAAGCCTTTCTACCTGTTTACTCAGTCCTTCCTTTGAGATTCTCTCATGGTCGAGATCCTCTTTGGCGAAAGCTAACTGGCCATCTAAAGACTGTATTTCTCCCTTTAATGTCGTCACTGCTCTCTCTATCAGATAGTTCCTTTCGCATTCCTTCAACTTTCTCTTCCAGAGTTTTCATGCTGGTGCAGTTGTATGGCTCTTTGTTAAATGGACCTATAAAAAAAGAACACACTAAAAGTTCAAGGAACTTTTTATTTGTCAAAAGAATTTCCAGAAGCAGATATAATTTTGTGCTTGGCTACCAAACAGCAAATACAAAGTACATCACATGGGATGGTAAGTTTCAAATTCATAAAATACAAAATTTTAATGTGGAAAAAGGCTTTGAAAAGTACACTTAAACAATATGCACACATTGCTTTGCTAAAGTTTAGTTAACCCACAGGTTTTCAAATGAAGGTCCACACCTAATGAGACATGCAAGGGGATGCAGGGAATTCAGATTTCTAGGATAAGCATGCTACATGCCAAGAACACAGTATCTTCAGAATGTTGTATTCTAGACTGTTCTTTGAATTTGTTATTTCATTATATTATTCCTTTGTTGTATAGGAAGAGAAAAGTTTTCTAAAATAAAACTGTACAATGACCAGAAAGTATTGCAAGGCGCACAAGTAGAACATAAACAATATGGTTCTTTCAAATGCCCACGCTCAGAGTAATCAACCACATGTTGCCAGCCTGCTCATCACTGCAATAACATACAGAAATTAATACCATGCAAATCCATCATGGCACTTCAAAAATGTGTTGTGTAGCATTTTTTTTGGGACAACTGGTCAGTCTACAAAGAGCAATTAATTATATTGTTACACACTACATTAACCTGAAATGCCTGGTACAAACAAGATACACAATAGGATGGCATAGTTTACTAATCAGCCAAGTGAGCTTGGTCTGTACAACTCATGAGAAGGGCTACTTTTGCGAATGCAAACAACAAAACCTCTCAGTGGATTTCACATTTATGTACATTCAGTGGAATACAGTATGTATGCAAGTTCTTCAGAAACAGTTCATGAAAAGAATGGAATTTATAGACTTATATTCGTAGATTTACTTAAACCATTGCTCCTCTTCGGCTTGAGAAATTTACGAGCTGCTTTACTATCATTCCTTTGTACTGGCTTGCATCTGATCATTTTAATGCAGGGTAAAGTGGTACCTTTCTTGGAAGGTGGCTGGTCTTCCGGTTTCCAACAATTTTCACAAGTACGTTTTCTGTTGAAAGATTTTTCATTGGTTTAGTGCATGGATCCTCAGTTCTCCCACGTGTTTCCAACATTTCTTGAATATTTTCTAGTCTTCTCCTAGAAGCAACAAGAAAAAAAAACACGTGCCAATTTTTTTTTCAATGCTATAGAATCAAACAACTTATTCCAGTTTCTATACTATAACGGGTACAAAGTGAAAAAATTAAGAGTTAAAGCCAAAATAAGTTTTGATTAGGAGGTTGACGCAAGCAAAAGATTATTTTTAATTGCATGAAGGGCAAAGGTCTAACTCAGCAAATGAAAATCACAGGCAATTACTCACAAAACAAGTAATTAGAGATGGAAAAAGGCAGAGCTCTAATTTGAAACTGAATTTTGATTTCACTTGAGGATGGCAAAGAATCACTAGTAAGCTTCAATAAGCTATTTTTGTGTTGACTTGTTGTGTCAAAAGACAGTCAGAATAGTAAATTAGTTAAGGGGCACAATTATTATTCTTTAAATGTAGTTTAGTCTCCAGAGAATAGGCTGAAACAATTTTAGACAGCTTTGAAGACACCCTTTCTTGAGCCATGCAAGCATATGGTTTTCCCTAGCTCCTAATGCACAAAATGCTTTGTTCTAAAATTCCACCTTGATGCACAGCAATAACAAACTAAGCGGTTACAATATAATAAAAAGGCAAAAGATAAGCTCCAAACCCATTGAGGTAGAGATGCATGCGGAGGTTAGCCAACACTCTTTAAAAAAAAAAACTGAGGAAGACCATACATATAGGGAACTATAGGCCGGTCATTCTGATACCCATGAGAGAGAAAGTACTGGAGGGTGTCCTGAAGCAAAGAGTAATAAATCATCTGAAGAAATATGGAATTACAAGAGGGAGACAGCACGACTTTTCGGGAGGGAGATTGTAAGGAGACATGGGTGAAAAGGGTTTAAATTCAGAATGGTGACTCCGGTTAAAAAAAGACGACACAGCAGAGGCTCCATTGTTCGGTAAGTCACCATTTTGTTTCCCCTGCAAGGAGAGGCATATCCCACCTGGCATCATCATTTACTGAACCTTAGTAACATTCATACATGGTACGGAGAGTCTCTAACCTCATTAAAATTTGAGATTGGCCTGGCAACCTCAAGAAGATATGGGGACCATGGTTACTTTTGCCAAATTAGGAAAGTTGAAAACAGGATGATGGAAGGTTGAGTCATCTTCACCCATGTCAATAGGATCATTGCAAATCATAAATTGATCATGTACACTGTAGCTCAAATAAAGTTGCATGTAAACAAGGCATTATGATGTCATGTTGAGCATGCCATTAAAGGACATTTTGATAAGAAACTTGTAAGCAGTTAAGGTATATTCGGTAGTGTACTTTAACGCAGATTCAGATTCGGAGGGTGAATCAATCTGAAGACTGAGCTCAGAGCTACAAAACATTTGATTCCCCAATCATTTGGTGTGATTGTAAGTACTACAATCTTAATAAAACTGACTTGACATTAACATTCTAATAACCTTATTCATTAATCTAAATATTGAAAAGTAAGTCTTCTAAAAAGATCATGCCTGGCAAATCTAGTGATCTTTTAGGAGATAAATAACCTGGTTGACGGGGAAAACTGATTGGATGTAGATTTGAGCTTTTGATATGGTGCAATGCAGGAGATTGGTTCGTGAAACTGAATAGCATGGCCTAGGTGTAGTGCTTCTGAAATTGGTTTAAGCAGAGGACGGTTCTGTGTGTAGCTGAATCAGCAGGGAAGGAGGAAATTATTGGATGCCTCCCGGATCAGTGCTGCAGTTGTTGTTTACAGAATACATAAATGACTTAAAAGTGGGAACAGAAACAAAGTTTACTGATGATGCCGAGCTGGAAGGGACTGCAATTACAGAAGAAGCTAGATAGATTAGGGTACTAGGCTGACTAGTGGCAGATGTCATTTAATGTGGACAAATGAAGTCTTGAAATTGGGAAAGAATAATAAATAGCGGTAGTGTAAATTAATTGATATTCTGCAGGACACAACACAGGAGATGAATTTAGTGGTACTGGTGGATTGATCAGTGAAGCCATCAAAGCATGTGGCAGCAGTTAAGACAGCAATAGGATCTCAGGCTATATTGTACAAATCTCAGTGACCAAGTTAGTTGACTCCACCAAGTATTCTGCACAGTTGTTGTCACCATATTATGAGAAAGATATCCATGCATTAGAAAGGGTGCAGTGAAAGGTAACTAATAGTTGCGATTAGATTCCTGACTTGGGAGGAGAGACTGGAAATGTTTGCACTGGAGAAGAAATGGCCTGGGCGGCATTAATGAAATATACAAGATCCTAAAGGGTATAGACAAGATTAATGTCAATGGCCTGCAGTTTCCACTCGGTTGCGCTGGTTTTTTCAGCACAATTCGCCCAAAATCAGCAACCTAGCACAAAAGTTCGCTCAATTTTAAGCGCAAATTACATTCAGTACAACTCGAGTTTCCGCGATCTTTTGCGGTAGTTTTAAAAAAAGCGCTAGAAGCCGGACCTGCCCACAAATCACCATTGCGAGTTTCCACTAATTGCATTTGTTTGCAGGCCTACGTGGAGGCTATAAAAATTAAGTGTTTTTTTAGGCACAAGGACACGAATAGGCAAGTTTTAAAAGCTATTGAATATAATTTTTTAATTTACTAAGAAACTGACTACTGTACACCAATATAACTAGTAAATGGTTCTGTATAGTTTTTAAAAGTCACAGTTATTTAAAATCGAGTTACTCACAAGTGGTGGACTAGACACTGATTAAAATGCTTTTTTTTGTGATACCCATTTTCAGCTGCATTAATCAAACTACACCAAGTTACCACTCAAAAATATGACGGAATATTTTCCTCCACTTTTTTTTTTAAATTATGTTCCAAAATGCTGCCCGATTGCACTGGTTTATGGCAGATTTTGTGCTCAGCAATATGCAAATGAGTTTGAGCATAAACTTGAGGGGGAAAAAAAAAACTTCACAAAACTAGTGCAATTTGCTCCCGGATCGCCGGTTGAATCCAAAGCAAAAACTCTATCCCAATATGTATAATTTAGTCAGATTCTACAAGACAGTTTAGATTTAACTACCTTACATAGATGGTGTTAAATGTATGGAATGGACCTTAAGGAGGCAGCCAGCAAAGACTGATTACAAATTTAAGAGAATTGGATAAGTACCTGGAGGAAAGCTAGGTAGAGGGTCATAAGCGGTATCGTGAGATAAGATATGTTCTAGACAGTGGGACTGATCAATGGTCTTTTCTGATCCTGTATATTCCTATGTTCCCATGCAATATAATGCATTCTTCCTAATTTAAACTTCTGATGCAATCTTAGGACTGTCTTGCCTAAAATCCATCACACTATAAACAAGAACGCAAGATATTTCCTCAGTTATTTGGTATCATTTTCTTCACTAATATTTCAAACTGACTGTTGAATGCAAAAGATTTTAAAAATACAAAGGAAGGAAAAAATCTAAATGCATAGTCTATCTACATAACATGATAAAAACTATTCTGGCTGTGAAAATTTAATACAACACAACCTGTCTTTTTAAACACTGGTCATATGCAACCACAATATTCTGGGTAGAAAGTCTCACATTATGCACTGTCCCTCAATGAGCAAATCACATTTTTTGAGAAATCACTTTTTCTTGGCAGAACAGGCAGTCTTTAAAAACATGTTCCACTGTATATGCAAGATTGCATTATGCTCAATGAACAATTGCTTGTATTTATGTATGGCTCCTCACATTTGAAAGACTTGAGGATTTTACAAATTTGAGGCCACGATGGACATGGAGCAGAGAAATTAATAAGTAGAATGGAGTCATCTGGATGAAAAAGCAATTGGAGAAAGTTTTTCCAAATAGGACAGGGGATGGAAAGAGTGTTCCAAAGACATCGTGGCTGAAAAAGCAGCATCAATAATGGAGTTAAAAAGATAGAAAAGTGAATGGCTTTGAGTGAGTTGCAGGGAGGCCAGCTAGGAGAAAATTAGAGCCCCAAGGTAACAAAGGCATGATCAATGGGAGAGAAGTAGGGGCACAGGCAGGCAATGTTACTATGACCTCCTTCGTCCAACTTTGCAACAAAACAAATGTGGGGAAGGAAACTTAGCTTAGGACCAAGCAGCATACCCAGATTTTACATCACTGGATTTAGCCTAAGATGGCAGTCGGGAGATTGGTGGATTGAAGGCAGAGACATGTAGGAGCTGATGAAAGCCAAAAAGGAAGACTTCAGTTTTGCCTCTGGAGGAAATCTTGACTCATCCAAGACTTGATGCCGGACAGGCATTGGGAGCAACAGCCTTGGAATCAAGGAGTCAGAAAAATCCAGAGGGGTTTTCAAATTTTAGCTGTGAAAACAGTCACTGATTACCACCATTAAGATTTGAAAGTAAATACAATTGGGTTCATTGCATAAATAGTGGGGACCAACCAAGGCCTTTCCAGGTGGGATGTAGTTAGTGGTTAAAATTAGGCAAATATAGCTTTTAAAACAAAGGATCTTAGTCCAAACTTCAAGTAAAGAATTGTGCTGTTCTCCTCCCTCTTTGACCAACTGTTTTCCTGGCTATCCACTATCTGCTGGTGCAAAATTTAAGCTTTAAAATAAAATGTTTGCTGGCCACAATGGGATGAGATAAAGTCCTGAATTACCGTGGCTGGGCATCACAGCCGCTCTGTCATCTTCCAGCAGACTCTCCCCACATCACACGTGAATGTTTCAGGAAATATAGGGGGAAGTGTTAAACAAATGGGGGAAAAAAAGGAGGTAAAAACAGAAAAGTAAGAAATGAGAACAGAATGAGGAAAGTGAAAAGTGATGAGAGAACAGGGGAGACAATGCAAGCTTTGCCAACGTATTGGTTATCAGTATCCATAGTTGATCAGGCAAAAGAAGCGGTGATTTTCTTTTTGCTGGGCCAAGCGCAAAAAAAGTTTGAAAAGCACTTATCAAGACAATGGTCCAACTGCTGCAGAAAAATTGGCAGAGAGTTTGGCTTGTGCTCCTTAAAACCTCTGTTTTTACACTGTCACTATGAAGGTTTAAAGTTTCATATTTGCGCAAGTATCTACAGTAGTTAATTTGTCGAACTGTCCCACAATAAGCAATTAAAATTACATAATTTGGAAACTTACATAATCTTCAATTTTTTCATCATAACTCGCAAGCAGATTTTTCACCTTATTCAGATCAGCATCCTTGAGCATCAAATCATCCTTCAACTTTTGGATCTCATCATTCTATGCATTTTTATATGAAAAGAATGCATTATTAAAAATAAGTACAAATACATGTAGGATGTTATCTCTTGAGGTAGATAATAAAATAAAACCCAACATCACTGCAGTCAGAATCAATTGGGACAATAGCATTAATTTAAATTTAAGTTTGATTACAGAAGTCCAGTATACTTGCTGTCCATTGGAACTTTGGCTGCTGCTAAAATAAAAACCAACCCACAGAAAACAGAATAAAGTACAAGCTAAATAGATATTCTTGACTTGACCGTATGGCTCAGTGACTAGAGGCTCTCTGCAAATTTACAGGTGTGGCTCTTCCAATTACTCAGAGCATTCATATAGCAAGCATCTGAGGGATAGAGACCAAGCAGATCGAGGCAACGATCCCTGGACTATGCAAAAAGTAGTTGAGAAGAATGAAAAAGACAGAAAGACCAGAGACCCATCTAGACCAACAACAAATCAAGTATAGACAGATATTTTTACGGTCAGGATTCCTTTCTGACAATTGTTCCTATCCTTGCCAGCAGTGGCGCTGAGCTTTCAGAAGACTATGTACATGCTAAAGCGGAGACTCGGGCACCTAGACAATAGTAACGACATGGATATCTTGTACCAAAAAATGCCTCAGGACATCCGATCTGGCGTGGACAAGTGGTTGTACCCGCCATCAAATTTCAGGGATTCTTCTTCACGTTCCACTGCTTTCCCTTTCGTTTTGCAATTTTTAAACTCGTATATTTCTTCACATCTCTATCTTTGTATAGCAGAGATTTTTCATCTCTTTGCTGTGGTTTAAAAGTAAAGTTACAGACTATTTCACCCAATTGCTATCTTTTCTGTGAAAATAATTACCATCTGCATACTCTTCACCTCCACCTGTTGCTTTGGTAATTTCCAGCAATCTTAATGCTCTGACCATAAAAGTTCATACAAAGGTTTTAACCTGAAATTCTTAACAGGTCTTTCTCTTTCAGATGTTGACTATCCCGTCGTGTATTTCCAGCATTTTCAGTTTTTATTTCAAAAGAGAGCTAACTTACGGAGAGTGACTGTCATACCACTATGAGCTACTTGCACTTTTAACTTTTCAAACAATGTCAGCTTGGTTCATTTGGTAGCATTCTCATCAGAATGTTGTGAACTCAAGCCCCAGGCTACAAATTCAGTACATAATCTAGGTCGACACTTCAGTACAGTATGGAGTGCTGCGGTGCCATCCTTCAGATGAGGTACTAAACCAAAGCCCTGTCTGTCACTCCATAGTATATTGAAGATCCCACATTACGACTCAAAAAACAGGAATTATCTGCATCCTGCAAACATTATGCTGACCAAAATAGTTCAACTGATCATTAACCTCACTGTTTGTGGGATTTTGCTTTGTGCAGAATGGCTGCCACATTTGCCTCCATAACAGTGACTGCACTGCAAAGTAATTAATTATGTGAAATTCTTTGGGATATTTGAGAGAGGTGATAAAGCACATTATAAATGCAAGTTCTTGACTAAACATTAGGTTAAAAGAAAATGTCTCACTGCTAAAAAATCAAATTGTGGTCAAAGATGCATCTAAAACAGAACAAAAAGTGTTAGAAAGCTCTAACAATTCACACAGAATAGGGCAACAAATCTGACTAGTTCACCACTATGAATTCCAAGATGCTTACAATGAAATCATGTGATAGGAAGATAAATGTAATGCAGCTTTTTAACTTTTACTCTCAAATAGCTTTCTTAAATAAAAAATACCAAAACTGTGAACACCATTTCCAAAATGAAAACAAAATGCAACTTGAGAAAATGGTAGAAGTTAAGTCTTCAGATAGTGTTAAAACAGTCACCTTATGAGCTTCCCTCAATTTTTCCTCATCTTCAGTCAATTTTTCATACGCCTCTAATTCTGAAATTTAAAAACATTATGTAAACCTACTCAAATGTTCAGATAGTAAAGGCACTCTATTCGAGCTCTGAGAAAAACAGCATCAAAGCATGGCATCTGAACAAAGTCTCTAGAAGAACTCCGCACAAAAATTGGCCAGAGGTAGCCAGGATGTGACTACAGTGAATCAGTGGTTGATGTCTCAATTGTGTGGTGCCTTCAATATCAATAGAACCGCTTCCTACTTGATGTCTGAATTTATGTCTAATCACCGCCACTTCAGCAGCTATGGGAAAACGCTTTGCTCAAGCCTGTGTTGGGGTGGGGTGGGATGGAAAGAGGTGAGGAGTTCTGCACCCATCAGGTGTTAGAGACCAAGATGCACTGATCAGCCAAGTGAGTACTATCATTGATCTACACTGACCCAAGGGGTTGAGGCAAAAGGTTGGGTTGAGCCAGAGAGGCCAAAAGAACATAAGAATTAGGAGCAGGAGTAGACCATACGGCCCTTCAAGCATGCTCCACCATTCAATAAGATCATGGGTGACCTTCGACCTCAACTCCACTTTCCAACCCGATCCCCATATCCCTTGATTCCCCTCGAGTCCAAAAATCTATATCTCAACCTTGAATATATTCAATGACTCAGCAGCCACAGCCCTTTGGGATACAGAATTCCAAAGATTCACAACCCTCAGTGAAAAAATTTCTCCTCATCTCAGTCTTAAATGGCCGACCCCTTATCCTGAGACTATACCCCAGCCAGGGGATGCATCTACCCGGTCAATCCCCCTCAGAATCTTAAATGTTTCAATGAGATCACCTCTCATTCTTCTAAACTCCAGAGAATATAGGCCCAATCTACTCAACCTCTCCTCATAGGACAACCCTCTCATCCCAGGGATCAATCTAGTGAACCTTCGTAGCACCGCCTATAAACCAAGTATGTCCTTCCTCAGAGAAGGAGATCAAGACTGTGCACAGTACTCTAGGTGTGGTCTCACCAAAGTTCTATACAATTGTAGTAAGACTTCCTTACTCTTCTACTCCAACCCCCTTGCAATAAAGGCTAACATGCTATTTGCCTACCTAATTGCTTGCAGTACCTGCATGCTGACTTTGTGTTTCCTGTACAAGGACACCTAAATCTCTCTGAACACCAACATTTAATAGTTTCTCACCATTTAAAAAGTATTGTTTTTCTATTCTTCCTACCAAATTGAATAACTTCACATTTCCCCACATTATACTCCATCTGCCACCTTATTGCCCACTCACTTAACCTGTCTATACCCCTTTGCAGACTCTGTACTCCTCAAAGGTTACTTTCCCACCTAGTTTTGTATCGTCAGCAAACTTGGATACATTGCACTCGGTCCCTTCATCAAAGTCATTAATATAGAGATTGTAAATAGCTGAGGCCCAAGCACTGATCCTTGACCACCCCACTAGTTACAGCCTGCCAATTGGAAAATGAGCCATTTATCCCTATTCTCTGTTTTCTGCTCGTTAACCAATCCTCGATCCATGCCAATATGTTACCCCCAACCTCATGAGCCCTTATCTTGCATAGCAACCTTTTATGTGACACCTTATTGAATGCCTTTTGGAAATCCAAATATGCTACATCCACTGGTTCCCCCTTTATCTACCCTGCAAGTTACATCCTCAAAAAACTAAAATTTGTTAAACACTATTTCCCTTTCATAAAACTATGTTGACTCTGCCTAATCATGTTATGACTTTCCAAGTGCCCTGATACCACTCCCTTAATAATGGATTCCAGCATTTTCCCGACGACTGATGTCAAGCTAACTGGCCTGTAGTTCCCCGTTTTCTCTCTCCCTCCTTTCTTGAATAGCGGGGTTACATTTGCTACCTTCCATTCCACGGGGACCGTTCTAGAATCTAGGGAATTTTGTAAGATCACAACCAATGCATCCACCTCTATTAGAACCCTAGGATTCTCAGTCGTGACTCCAGAGCATGGCATCTATCCCCCTAATTACCAAATCCCCTATGGCTATAACCTTTCTATTCAAATTTTACATAAATAAAGCCATATTTGTTTACCTAAAACAAACCACCTTAAAACCCAATACCATGTGAAATAATTTTACAAAATGTATTAACACCATATGTTTTATAATTATAGTACAACAATATTTTTGCTGAGGCTTACCAGCAGTTTTCTTTTTCAGTGCTTCTTGTGTTTTGTTAAGCTCCTGAATGACAGAAGCTAAATTAGCTTCCAGGAGTGCAATAGTTTCTTGAGGTTCTGGAGCAGTTGTTAGATGGTGATGGATCATTTCAGCTTGCTTCTTGATTTCAGCTACATCCGCTTTCAAGGACTTCATGTAGCGCACAACATTAGTATGAACCACACTCTCCTGTTTTGAAAAAGTAGATGGATTGCACAGCTAGTATTATAAATCAGCAAATCACTGGATTGAAAAAAAGTAAATTTTTGGAACACTAACTGAAAGTGGAACTTGCATATCATGTTAATAACATGCTAGCTAAATGCTTACATTTAATTTTTCACATGTCTGTGGAAACTATTTAGCAACCTTGTGACTAAAGACTATCCAATGGAATGGAGGTACAAACTATTAGGTTAGCAGTGAGCAAGATCTTGTGATCCTGTGCCCAGACCTCAAGCCTCCCAACTGTCTGTAGAATAACCTAGAAAAGTCAGTCACTTTATTCAACCTTCCCTTATTCAAAATAGGCTGACAATGAAACAGAGAAAGCCAGTGGGCCTTGGACGATCAATTAGGTGGCAGAAGATTGTTCATTCAGAGGTAACTAACGATACATCACACACGAGGCTGATCTTGGTGGTTGCCAGCAAGGCCAATTTCCCAGTCAAATGCATGCTTCAGTGTTCAACAAATAATGCTCAACTCTACATGTGAAATTCTACATATAAAGAAAAAGTTTCAGGGAGAGAAGTAATAGCATCTGAAGCTCATTACTCTTATTTCGTGTGGCTTTTTGGATTGGTACAAATTGAGGAATTTTAGTAACTTGCGCTCCTGACAGACATGGAAATCAGGCTCAAGCATAAACAGTCTTGTAGAGAACCACAGAAAATCAATGACCCTGCTACACCTCTCTGACACTGACATGCAGCGTGCAACCTCAAAGCCCTGGGGACCAGACATTGCCACTGAAAGCAGAAGGTACACAGGAGGCACATGTGCTCCCATTGACAGTGGTCAGCACTGCATTTCATTGTATGTGGTGGGGGGCTGCTTTTTATTAATAGTGCTCACCTCACTCATATATAGCTTTGTGCCAGGAACAGGAGGGATCAGATACAGAGGGCTGGATTTTCCTCACCTCAGTGGGTCCAGGGCGGGCACCGACCCCGCTGCTGGCTCCATCCTGCTCTGGAAAATGATTTTCCATTGATGGGGCTCGTTAAGCCCGCCCAGCACGTTTCCCTGCCTAATGAGAGGAAGCGGGTCTGGTGACGTCATTCATGACACGTCATCAGCTGGTTTCCTTAAAGGGACCATGGCCAACTTTCTTTTAACATTTGTGCTGTCAGTGTTCTACAGCGTTGAGGTGCTGCAAACACTGACAATCACTGCACAGAGGTGCAGGGCTGCACCCAGGTTCTCCCATGACTCCCTCCATATGCTTATGGGGGAGTCAGAGCATGCAGGGAGATCCTCTTCCCTTCCGATGGGCGGAGGAGACCTCCCCAGGAGAACAAAACAACCTAGTTGCACATTGCAGAGGAGGTCACAAGCAGGGATGTCGTCAGGAGGACCTGGGTGCAGTGGCACAAACCTTCCAATGAGCTCATTAGATCATGAAAGGTTAGTACAAAGCCACACTCCGCTTCATCCTGCTGTGCCTCTCATCACATCCCCATCAGTCTGCCTTCCCTACCCTACTCCTGCACATCCTTACTCACACCAACTTACCGTGCACGTCCACCCATCCCCCTCTCTCTATCTACATTCTCACATCCCCATCTCACTAGCCAACCCTCACACTCACCCTCATCCTAGTGCAATCATACCAACTAACACACAGGGGTGTTCATCCAATGTTCATGTAAAGTTTCGGTTAATGTGCCATCAAACGTTGAAACCTTTACTTACAACAATTGCCATTCTTGGACAGATTTGTGTGCACCTTTGGTAGTGGCTTAGGTGAGTTGCAGTGAATGGCGAGACATAACTGTACACCCCGCAATGGTGGGGAGGGTGAAAGGAATGGCTTGGACATTGTAGGGATGCTTTATGGTGTTGGTGTGGGGTGGTGCCAACCTAGCACATCACGTGGCAGCCAGGGTGTAGTGTCAAGTGAAGTAAATATGGCCATAGTGAGGCCATCCCATGCCTCCCGGGCAGCAATGTGCTCGGGTGCTGATGCCCTCTATCCTGTGCAGCATCAGGTGATTGTAGAGAAGGTTGGTGGTGTTGTTGGTGCTGCTGGTGTGTCTCGTGCTGCTGGTGTTGGGGCTGATCGTGGTCGGATTCTGAGGACCAAGGTGAGACAGTATAAAGGGCACCCATGTCGATGGAATAGATGGCAGGTGAAGAAGAGAAAAAGGAAGCATCGTGCCAATGATGAGAGTTCTTCCAATGGAGGTAAGAGTGGATGGAGAATGGAGAGTGGAAAGCCTGTAGAATCTGTGCTGGAAATGGACTGAGAAACAGCTTGTGGCTGATGAAAGTGATCATGGCAGGTGGGTGCTTTTACCGTACATTTGAAGCGGTCAGGTAATCAGCTGGAGCAATGGCCACTGAACTCCCGCCTCAGGTTGACAGCCGTGGTCCCCAAACAGCGTGGTCCCGTGGCCATGAAGCTAAAGTGAAAAGGCAAGTTAAAAAAGCCTGTTAATGATCCGTCAACTAGATGCTAATGAGTTTAACTGGGTTGCCCACTGCTGCCCATAGGGTCTGCTCAGTGCCGACAGACCCAACATTGGGAAAGGCACGTTGCGGCGGATTCCTGACCCGGTCCAAAAAAATCAAATTTCCCATAGGCCCCCCCGGCCGGCCCGGCACCCCCCCCCACCCGCGTCCCCCCCAAGAAAATTCCGGCCAGAGTTTTCTTTGAGGACGATGACTCCAAAACTGCGAGATGAGCCAGACGAAATTGTGAACCAAGGCAGATTTGGATAGGGTTGGACACCCAGTACTAGGTTTCGATTAGCAAGAGTACTTGGAATTTGTGAAAATGGTTTGTCAATGAACAGCACAGAAGAACATCTCAAAAAGCAATAGTTTCTGTTGAAAACAACTGCAAAACACATACCCGATTGACTTCTGGTTCAGTACAGACTTCAGTAACAGCATCATTCTTGTCAATAGCAACATTCAAACTTTGGTCAAGATGTAATATTTCATTGCGTTTTTCAATTCTGTCCTCCGTGAACTGATTTTCTTCCTTTACATGCTCACTACAAACAAAAAACACAGATGAAACAATTCAAGTGAAAAGCAAAATACCAGAGATGGTGGAAATGTGGAAAAAAAAATTCTGGGAACCCACAGCAGGGCAATCACCATGCATGGAGAATACAGCAAGGTTATGTTTTCGGTGAAGACCCTCGCTTAAGGACGGAAAAATAAGAGGTGGACAGGCATCCAGAAAAAGAGGGGATGGGGAATTAAAAAATAGGCAGAGAGGAATCACACAGATTAATTCAGTCAATTAATGGTCACTGTAGAACTCCAACATTTTACAGTAATTATAATCAATGGAGTCAGGAGGTAAGACACTCGCCACAGGATACCTAGCCTCTGACATGCTCTTGTTCCAACAGTATTTATGTGGCTGGTCCAGTTAAGTTTCTGATCAATGGTGACCCCCAGGATGTTGATGGTGGGGGATTCGGCAATGGTAATGCCATTGAATGTCAAGGGGCGGTGGTTAGACTCTCGCTTGTTGGAGATAGTCATTGCCTGGCATTTTCTGTGGCGCGAATGTTACCTGCCAATTATCAGCCCAAGCCTGAACGTCGTCCAGGTCTTGGTGCATGCAGGCATGGACTGCTTTATTATCTGAGGAGTTGTGAATGGCACTGAACACTGTGCAGTCATCAGCGAACATCCCCATTTCTGACTTTATGTTGGGGGGAAGGTCATTGATGAAGCAGCTGAAGATGGTTGGGCCTAGGACACTGCCCTGAGGAACTCCTGCAGCGATGTCCTGGGGCTGTGATGATTGACCTTCAACCACCACAACCATCTTCCTTTGTGCTAGGTATGACTCAAGCCAGTGGAGAGTTTGCCTCCAGATTCCCTTTGACTTCAGTTTTACTAGGGTTCCTTGATGCCACACTCTGTCAAATGCTGCCTTGATGTTAAGGGCAGTCACTCTCACCTCACCTCTGGAATTCAGCTCCCTTGTCCATGTTTGAACCAAGGCTGTAATGAGGTCGGGAGCTGAGTGGTCTTGGTGGAACCCATACTGGGCATCAGTGAGCAGGTTATTGGTGAGTAAATGCTACTTGATAGCACTGTTGATGACACCTTCCATCACTTTGCTGATGATTGAGAGTAGACTGATGGGGCGGTAATTGGCCAGATTGGATTTGTCCTGCTTTTTGTGGACAGGACATACCTGAGCAGTTTTCCACATTGTCGGATAGATGCCAGTGTTGTAGCTGTACTGAACAGCTTAGCTAGAGGCGCGGCTAGTCCTGGAGCAAGTCTTCAGCACGATAGCCGGGATGTTGTCGGGGCCCATAGCCTTTGCTGTATTCAGTGCACTCAGCTGTTTCTTGATATCATGGGGAGTGAATCGAATTGGCTGAAGACTGGCTTCTGTGATGGTGGGGACCTCGGGAGTAGGCCGATATGGATCATCCACTCGGCACTTCTGGCTGAAGATGGTTGCAAACGCTTCAGCCTTGTCTTTTGCACTCGTGTACTGGGCTCCACCATCATGGAGGATGGGGATATTCATGGAGCCTCTTCCTCCCATTAGTTGTTTAATTGTCCACCACCATTCACGACTGGATGTGGCAGGACTGCAGAGCTTTGATCTGATCCGTTCATTGTGGGATCGCTTAGCCCTATCTATAGCATGCTGCTTCTGCTTTTTAGCATGCATGTAGCCCTGTGTTGCAGCTTCCCCAGGTTGGCATCTCATTTTTAGGTACGCCTGGTGTTGCTCCTGGCATGCTCTTCTACACTTGTTATTGAACCAGGTTTGGTCCCCTGGCTTGATGCTGATGGTAGAGTGAGGGATATGCCAGGCCATGAGGTTAGATTGTGGTGGAATACAATTCTGCTGCTGCTGATGGCCCACAGTGCCTCATGGATGCCCAGCTTTGAGCTGCTATATCTGTTCTGAATCTATCCCAGGCAAGGCAGTTAGGGGTAGCATGTTCCAATTGAAAGGACATTAGTGAAACAGGTGGGGTTTTACAACAATCTGGCAGCTTTGATCATTTTTCCTGGTACTAGTCTATAAATTACCAGATTTATTGACTTCAGTTTCACAAGTTGCCATGGTGGGATTTTACCTCCCAACCACTAGCTTGTTAGCCCAGTATCACAACCACTGAAAACAATAAAAGAAATCTGAAATAACAGAAACCGCTGGAAAAACTCAGCAGGCCAGGCAGCATCTATGGAGAGAGAAACAGAGTTAACGTTTCAGGTCGAAGACCTTTCGTCAGAACTGGAATAAAGCAGGAAATGGCATCTGTCTCGCTGTAATGTGTTAGGCACCAATTGTTAGCTAAAACAATGACAGACAAATTCAAATGAAATGGTGGTGGTGACTAAGATTAATATTAAAGAAAAGCAGAATAGACTCCCCTGAATGTCCTCTTCTCACTTTCAGTTCTCATTTAGTTTCATTTAAACAAGACATTGCATCTGTAATTACTTCAGGGGTCTGAAATGCTAAACATACAGGCTTGCTTACCATCGGTGCACCAGCTAGGTGTTCAACAAACAAAGCTGTTTGACACCAGAGAGGCTGCCTATGGGAAAGCAAGTCAATTCTGGCCTCTTGAGCATCCCCAATTTTAATCACTCCACCATTGTCAGCCGTTCCCCTTCAGCTGCTGAGGCCCTAAGCTCTGGAATTCCCTCCCTAAACCTCTCCGCCTCGCTACACGTTTCCTCCTTTAAGACGCTCCTTAAAACCTACATCTTATCTGCCCTAATATCTCTATGTGGCTCGGTGTCAAATTTTTGTTTGATAATACTCCTGTGAAGCGCCTTGGGAAGTTTTACTGCAAATACAAGTTTTAGTTGTTATTAAACTTGATCTGGTAATTAAGCAGATGGCAAAAGGAAGAAGAAAATAAACCGGTGAGAGGCAGTTCATGCTCTAACTATCTGGTAAATATGACATTTAAAACTTAACATGCGCGTTTGGTTTGTCGCCGATCTTCACTGGAGAAGCTAATTTAAATTGGGGCAGCTCTAATACGAAGGACACTTCTTTTCTTTTGTTGCACCTTGGATACGAAAGAAAAGAAAGACATACAACTAGGCTGCTATCCCATGCTCTAGTTAAGAATGAACTACTTAAGGAAAAAAAACTATGGATAATTTCCAGAACACAGCCCTACAGAATAAGAGTGGGGAAGTATATGCCACCAATCTCAAATTGAATATCCTGAAGATACAAAATTGATCAAAAGCTATGACCACATCACTGATGTTATAAAATCTGTTGATCTCTTCTTTCATTTAAGCAATAAAGTACTTAGGAATAGACAATTGTTGAACAAGGTTACATACAGCAGAAAAGCTGAAACCCTCAGACTTGAAATGTCAGGTCTCCTCTGGCTTTACCAGTGATCTCAGTTCCAGACATGGGTTGTAGGAGATGAAAGTATAGGGTAGATGTTACTTTGTAGCAAAAGTGCCCACCCGTCACACAAAGAAGTTTCTCATTTAGTTTTTTTTTTTTAAATTTCATGTATTAAATTGTTAACTACAGGAAACTTTCGTTTATCCGGCACCCAAATATCTGGAAATCTCGCTTAACCGGCAAAAATCATCCTCCGAAAACCCCTCAAATAACCGGCAATGTTGCCGAGTCGCAGTCGAGTCTCCGCGAACGCCGAGTACTCTGAAAACTCCTCTCAAATAACCGGTGATGTTGCCGATCCAGAGTCCGAGAACACCAATTTAGTCAGTAGGGGTACTTTTCAAAAGTGCCACTACTCGGCCTCCTGGCGCTGTCGGAAGTCCGAAACATTCCAGTAGCAGCAGTAGATTCTCCCGCGCTGCCTGGAGTCTCTTCTGATCGGCCATTTTGCTGGGTGTCTCCCACGATGCTGGTAGTCTCTTCTGATGCACCATTTTGCTGTGTGTCTCCCACGCTGCTGGTAGTCTCTTCCTAGCCACCATTGTTCTGTGTGTCTTTCCATCTTCATCGGCAATTAACTCCTCCATCTTGCATTATGGAATTCCCAAAAGCTGGTCCAAGCAAAAGGAAGAGAGTGGTCTTAACTTTAAAACAGAAAATTGAGATATGCCAACGACTAGAAAGGGGAGAGAAGCGTATCAACATTATGAATGAATTCAAAATCGGTTCGTCAACAATCTACGACATCAAATCGCAGAAGGATAAGCTGCTCAAGTTTTATTCAAGCTCGGAGACATGCAAGAGTGTAGAGAAACGGCGTACGCTTCGTAAGCCTAAGCTTGAAGAGCTGGATACCGTGCTTTATGAATGGTTTTCTCTTAAGCGTTCAGAGGGTGTTCCAATTTCCGGACCCATGCTCATCGAGAAAGCGAAGGATTTCTACGAAAGGATGGAGCTCACTGACAAGTGTGCTTTCTCAGATGGATGGCTAACGTGCTTCAAGTTACTGCACGGGATACGACGACTCGATATTTCCGGGGAGAAGAAATCAGCTGATCACGACGCCGCAGAAGAATACTGCGATTATTTCAATCGGATTGTGCAGCAACATGATTTGTCGCCAGCACAGATATACAATGCCGATGAAACTGGCTTGTTTTGGAGGTTTTTGCCAGAATCCACGCTTGCTGGGGCTAGTGAGGCTAATGCTTCAGGTTACAAGAAAAATTAAGATCGTGTAACCGTGCTAACATGTGCGAACGCTGCTGGATCACACCGGGTTAAACTTCTTGTTATCGGGAAGTATAAAAATCCCCGTGCATTTAAAAATGTGAGGCACTTACCTGTTGAGTACAAAGCTAAAAAAAATGCTTGGATGGATAAGGAAATCTTCTCCGATTGGTTCCATCATATTTTTGTTCCATCTGTGAGGGAACATTTCCGCAAAATAGGGAAACCTGAAGATAGCAAATGCATTTTATTGCTTGATAATTGCAGAGCCCATCCGCATGAATCCCAGTTGGTTTCGGGAAATATTTTCACCATTTATTTGCCACCAAATGTAACTTCTCTCATCCAACCCATGGACCAGGGCGTTATCCAAAATCTGAAGTGTCATTACAAGAAAGACTTCCTACGTAAACTGATAAGCCAAGATGACAATATTCAAGAATTGCAGAAGGAATACAATATTAAAGATGCCATCTATAATGTTGCATGTTCCTGGAAATTGGTGAAAGGTCACACTCTGAGGCAAGCCTGGCGCAAATTGTGGCCTTCTGTAATGTTTGCTGAAGGTTCTTCTTCAGAGGAGGAATTTCATGGGTTCAGTGTTCGTCCCAAGAAGAGTACAATAATGGAAATGGCTGGAATGGTGAAAAATGCAGGCCCAGCAAACCCTCTACGTCACCTCAGTGAAAGTGATATCGAGCAGTGGGTTGATGCAGATAGAGAAGTTGGTGTTGTGCATATGCTAAGTGATGATGAAATAATTGAGAATGTTTTGAATCCAAAGAAAGAAAAGGAAAGCGAGATGGAAAGTGAAGAGGATGAGATTTCTGAAGAGGAGAAGATTTCTTGGGCTAAAGCTGCAGACGGATTTTCTACAATCCTCAAATTTGCTGAAAGGCAGAATTGCTACTCTGCACAAGAAGTTATGCAACTCCATATTCTGCATTCCACCTTTCTACAGAAAAGGCAAGAGTCCACTAAGCAAACCGACATCCGCAACATGTTTAAGAAAGCTTCCAAAAGAGTCGCAGCAGCGGAAGTGCCTGAAGAATCTGTGGCATCGGTGGAACTGCGTGATCCTGATGACCCAGCTGGCACAGATATTTCTGATGAACCAGATGACTCGGAATAAGTGTACACTCAACTACAGTACTGTATACAGTCGTTTATAAGTTTTGTTTTACTGTTAAGTAATTAAAGAGTTATGGATTACCCTCAACTGGCAGTACTGTACTTAATCAAGCATCTTCCACTATCCATTTAACACAACATTCTGTAGGTGAGTACCCAAATACTGTATACTGCACATTTCTTGATTTATTTATTTTTCTTAGTTAAAAATAGCCTCGGTAGATATAACTCTCCGTTATCCGGTACTTTCGATAAACCGGCACCACGCCGGTCCCGGTTAATAAAGAGTTTCCTGTAATAGGTTTGGATTTTCCTTCAAAATTACATCGAAAGTGACCATTTCCTTAAAAATCACCCAAGACTGTACCTTAAATTATTTTCAAACTGAGCCATGAACTTTTCCATCTCTTGACAAACTTCTTCCTGGATTTTCTTTTCCAAGATCACTTTTTCTTTCTTTTCCTCAATCAAACTGTTTTTCAGCTCTTCTATGTAAAGCAGCAGCTTCTATATATGGCAACACAATTAAAAAAACTATAGAGGGCGCATTCAAATTCTAACAAAAGAATTTCTTTAATTTGAGAACATTTCTATTATATTTCCCTGAAACCGTATTTAAAGAGTATAAAGCATATTGAAAACACTATCAAAACTATGCATAAATCACAGGGAACTGCAGTACTCTCACTCCTGGGACTTTAGCTTGAATTCAGCACAAACTTAGAGATGAAAGTCCTTGCTCTGCTGGCTACAACGATCCCAAACAAAGTTCATTTAAGTAGTTGCAACTCAACTGCCTGTAACTGAGCACAAATGATCTAGTTTGAAAAAAAAAACCACGGCGGTGATTATTAATATAGGATATGGAAATGTCACGCTATTACAGTGCTTGGGGTGGGGGGAATCTCAGATTGTGGTTAAAGTGCATTTTGGAGAACAGTTGCATCTGCTTCTGGCTATGCTATACCTGATCTATTGGCACTGAAAATAACGTTCCATTCTCTTGCAATGATATCTCTTACTTCACCTGAAGAGATATTAAATAAAATCTACACACAAAAAAGAACTTTATTTGATTTTATCATCAGACAGGACTGGACCTTTCCCCCCCCTCCCCCCCTGCAATATTGCTCCATGTTTAGAAGGGGGAGAAAAACAACCCAAAAGTATAGAGTACACTTGTGTGAATGTGCTCCCACACCAATACTTTAAAATCAAAAGGAATCATAGCCACTGCATTTTCTTAGTGAACGACAAACCATACATAGTGGGGTGTAGGGAAGAGCTCAAACAACAATCTGTCCAACTAAATCACTAGAGAATGAAAACAAACTAAACTAACAGATGGCACAGGAAATAAGTTTTATTCTCATTTTCGGTATGTGGACATCGTTGACAAGGCAAATATTTATTGCCCATCCATAGTTGCACTAACTGAGGACATTAGGGGACAAGTTGGGTTTTTAATGACAATCCAACAGCTTCATGGTCACTTTTCCTGGTACCAGCTGCTTTTTAAAAATATATAAAATTGTATTAAAATTCAGACGGCCATGGTCAGATGTGAACTCTCAAAGTCCAGTAACATAACCACTACACTACCATACCCGTGGGCCATTCAAAACATCTTGAGCTGGCACACAGTTTTGTTCTTTGTCACCCACCCTCTATAGAGATGGTAGAGTTTTATAAAAAAAAAAGTGGCCATATATCCTATACCTTGGACTGTACTGCACATCAGATCCTTCAATGACCTGCTCTTCTGTTATTATGTGAAGCTTTCTCCATGATGAGTTATATCCATTACCGATCATGGGAGGTAGCTCCACATGCATTGGAATGCACCCTGGGTTCTGCAAGATGTACTGTCCATACCCAGAGGTAGATAAAGCTTTCTCATTAACTTTTAAAAATAGAGTTTGTTAACCTGGTTAGCAAATGGTCATCTTCTACCCATTCAAGAAGTCTTTCTAAATATCACACAGCACAAAATTCTCTTCAGTTTAGTAGTAAGATTAAATACAATGTATTTACCTCATAGATGTTTTTTCTCATTACTATATGCACCTCTTCTTCTTCCTCCTCCTCCTCCTCCTCCTCTTCCTCTTTCCACACCATTTCAGTTACAGTAATTGTCTCAGTATCCCCCTCCTCCACTTCAATAACATCCTCCAGACCAGCATCCAACATAGTTTGTCTTCTTCCCAAAAATGATTTTTTTCCAGCATTGTTGATGATCAGTGAAACATCTCTGGCTGATCTTTTTGGAACCAAGAATGTGGGAAGAAGCTTTGAACTATTGAGAAGAACCTAGAATAGAAAATACTAGTTTAATAAAGTGAGTCCTTATTTTTTGTCAGAGAAAACAAAAATTAATTTTAGTAGGTTAGCACAGCACAGTGAAGGCATTGAAACTATTCACTGCTGCTAAAAAAAAAATCACTGAAAGCAACCAGGATGCAAGTGGAATGCTGCTAATCCACACCCATTAATTAGATTATCCTCATCACAAATCCGTCAATTACATGGATCCTAAATGAAGTGAGAAAATGACAGCCACAAGAGATGGGAACTAATTTGTCCATTAAAATTTCAGTACTTCAGGAGGAAACAAAGCCAAATTTAAGCTCTTATGCAAAAAAGTGAGTTCAGTGCACTTTGAAACATGCATATTATATTAGCTTCTTGGTCTCTGGTTCCATAAGTAGATTCTGTTTGCGCAGCCACAATCATCTCAATTGCTTCAATAAAATCTGGAAACAATATTCATAAATAAACACAGCTGAAAATCAATTACAAAGAAGTGTCAATCCATTTAAAAAAAAATCAATCTTATTCTAAACACCTTTACCTACTACAGACTAATATGCATGATGCGGAGATGCCGGTGTTGGACTGGGGTGGACAAAAGTGAGAAGTCGCACAACACCAGGTTATAGTCCAACAGCTTTATTTGAAATCACAAGCTTTCGGAGCGAAAGGAGCAGCGCTCCGAAAGCTTGATTTCAAATAAAGCTGTTGGACTATAACCTGGTGTTGTGCGACTTCTCACTTTTGACAGACTAATATGATCCAGGTTTGGGCTTGCGTAGGGACTATGAGGAGTATTCTATTGTATTCATTGAATTAAGTTCTTCATGCTTTAGCACGATTCTAGAATCCAGCAAATCCTACAGAATGCAGATATCTGCTATCCCTTAAAACGACAAATCAATCATCCATTATAGGTCTACAATCCTATATAACACCTAATCAATTTCACTTAGGCTGAAAGTGTGAAGAGAGTCTCTAACTGGAACTAGAAACCATGATGCGGAGATGCCGGTGTTGGACTGGGGTGGACAAAAGTGAGAAGTCGCACAACACCAGGTTATAGTCCAACAGTTTTATTTGAAATCACAAGCTTTCGGAGCTGCTGCCCCTTCGTCAGGTGAAGTTAAGGAATACAAATCGACAAAGCATATATAGATAGAGAACAATGCATGTGTAGCTTACAATGTCAGACGACTACATTTAATCCTCCTGACTGCCTTTCGTCACACCTCGGCAGAGAAACAATCAGGTCAGCCAGGAAGGCACCACATCAAAGACATAGCAAGATACAACTGAGACAATGAGGTGGGGTTACAGGGGGTCTAATGTGTCAAATGCTGCAGTCTGTATGGAAAACCATAAACTTTTTACTTTTTTTTTTACTGGAAATCTCATCTGTGAACAAGCCAACGACGACTCGAGTCTGGATGACTTTACGTCATGTAGCGTGACATGAACCCTAGATTCCGGTTGAGGCCGTCCTCATGAGTGCTGAACTTGGCTATCAGTTTCTGCTCGATGATTTTGCGTTGTCGTGTGTCTCGAAGGCCGCCTTGGAGAACGCTTACCCGCAGATCCGAGGCTGAATGTCCTTGACTGCTGAAGTGTTCCCCGACTGGGAGGGAACACTCCTGCCTGGCGATTGTTGCGCGGTGTCTGTTCATACATTGTCTCAGTGTCTGCATGGTCTCGCTGATGTACCATGCTCTGGGGCATCCTTTCCTGCAATGTATCAGGTAGACAACGTTGGCCGAGTCACATGAGTATGTACCATGTACCTGGTGGGTAGTGTCCTCACGTGTGATGATGGTATCTGTGTTGATGATCTGGCATGTCTTGCAGAGGTTGCCGTGGCAGGGTTGTGTGGTGTGGTGGTCGCTGTTATCCTGAAAGCTGGGTAATTTGCTGCGAACGATTGTACTTCTGAAGTTAGGCGGCTGTTTGAAGGCGAGTAGTGGAGGCGTGGGGATGGCCTTAGCGAGGTGTTCGTCGTCATCGATGACATGTTGAAGGCTGCGAAGAACATGGCGCAGTTTCTCCGCTCCGGGGAAGTACTGGACGACGTAGGGTACCCTGTTGGTTGTGTCCCGTGTTCGCCTTCTGAGGAGGTCTATGCAATTTTTCGCTGTGGCCTGTCGGAACTGTCGATCGATGAGTCGAGCGTCATATCCCGTTCTTACGAGGGTGTTTTTCAGCGTCCGTAGGTGTCCATCGCGTTCCTCCTCGTCTGAGCGGATCCTGTGTATTCGCAGGGCTTGTCCATAGGGGATGGCTTCTTTAACGTGGTTAGGGTGGAAGCTGGAGAAGTGGAGCATCGTGAGGTTGTCCGTGGGCTTGCGGTAGAGTGAAGTGCTGAGGTGTCCGTCTTTGATGGAGATTCGTGTGTCCAGGAATGAAACCGATTCTGAGGAGTAGTCCATGGTGAGTTTGATGGTGGGATGGAACTTGTTGATGTTATCGTGTAGTCTTTTCAGTGATCCTTCGCCGTGGGTCCAAAGGAAGAAAATGTCGTTGATGTATCTGGTGTACAGCGTTGGCTGGAGGTCCTGTGCAGCGAAGAAGTCTTGCTCGAACTTGTGCATGAAGATGTTGGCATATTGGGGTGCGAATTTGGTCCCCATGGCTGTTCGTGTGTTTGGGTAAAAAAATGGTTGTCAAAGGTGAAGACATTGTGGTCAAGGATGAAGCGGATGAGTTGTAGGATGGCTGTTGTTGGTGTTGAGTACTGAGGCTGTCGCAGCGATGCCGTCATCGTGGGGGATACTGGTGTAGAGTGCCGATACGTCCATCGCGGCGAGGAGTGTTCCTGGTTCAACTGGTCCGTGGGTGCTGAGTTTCTGTAAGAAGTCTGTGGTGTCGCAGCAGAAGCTGGGGGTTCCCTGTACGATGGGTTTCAGGATGCCCTCGACGTATCCAGAGAGGTTCTCACACAGGGTTCCGTTGCCTGATACGATAGGACGTCCGGGTGTGTTGGCTTTGTGTATCTTTGGGAGGCAGTGGAAGTCTCCCACGCAGGGAGTACGTGGGATGAGAGCACGTAGGATGCTTTGAAGGTCTGGATCGAAGGTCTTCATCAGTCTATTGAGTTGAGTCCAGAATGTCACCCGAGCACAACGCAACGCCATCCACGCTCTCAAGACCAACCGCAACATCGTCATCAAACCAGCGGACAAAGGAGGAGCCATCGTCATACAGAACAGAATGGACTATTGCAAAGAAGCATACCGACAACTGGACAACCTGGAACACTACAGACAGTTACCCGCAGATCCGACCAAAGAACACACCCGCCAACCTTCCTGGCTGACCTGATTGTTTCTCTGCCGAGGTGTGACGAAAGGCAGTCAGGAGGATTAAATGCAGTCGTCTGACATTGTACGCTACACATGCATTGTTCTCTATCTATATATGCTTTGTCGATTCGTATTCCTTCACTTCACCTGACGAAGGGGCAGCAGCTCCGAAAGCTTATGATTTCAAATAAAACTGTTGGACTATAACCTGGTGTTGTGCGACTTCTCACTTTTGGAACTAGAAACACATTGAAAAGCTTGACACCAGTAACTAGTAAGGAATAATTTGTCAGGATACAACTGAAGCCTACCTCAGGGAAATACCCTTCCCTTCACAGTTGCTCACTTTTCTTCTCTACCCCACCCTTGACTTTAAAAAAAAAAAACATTTTCTTAGGCAACAAAGTTCAATGATCCTTCTTGTGAAGATCTCACTTTAGAAAACCAACAGTTCAACTGACGCTTATCCAGAGAAACATTGACAACAGCTTGAAAGACAACCTCGCAGAGCTTAAGCTTTTTTAAGTTTTATCCAACAGGATCTGAGGCAACGGAACTTTGCAACATATTGAATTGCAGAATATATGCTGGGAAAATGTCATTTAGTTACCATTTGTCAAACAGGACCTTTTCTCAAACCTGTCAATTAGCCTCAAATAGTTTCCTATGCTTCAAATAAAAAGCATCATAAAAAGAATTGTTGATGCAGAAGACAAACTAATGTATGGCTTAAAGAGCTGCAACAGGACACAAGGGAACAAAAAAACCTAGTGAAAGATTAAAATTTGTAGATGGAAATCAAAAAGACATTACAAACTGTAAAGTATTTTTTTGGCCACTAAAGCTAGAAAATGCGTCTTACCCCTGGAGTTTGGAAAGCTATCGAAGAGCCAGAATATATATTTCTTAATACAATAATGAAGTAGGAAAAGGACATTAGCTGCATAAAAATAGGCATCCTTGCCACCAATTGCTGTACTAAAACACACTCTCCTTGAATAATAGGCAGACATCAGACACAACTACCAAAGCCTTTGACTTAAAGCTATGAACTAATGCTATAGATAGGGCTAAGCGATCCCACGATCAACGGATCAGATCAAACCTCTGCAGTCCTGCCACATCCAGTCGTGAATGGTGGTGGACAATTAAACAACTAACGGGAGGAGGAGGCTCCATGAATATCCCCATCCTCAAATGAGGGTGGAGCCCAGCACGCAAGTGCAAAAGACAAGGCTGAAATGTTTGCAACCATCTTCAGCCAGAAGTGCCGAGTGGATGATCCATATCGGCCTCCTCCTGAGGTCCCCACCATCACAGAAGCCAGTCTTCAGCCAATTCGATTCCCTCCACGTGATATCAAGAAACGGCTGAGCGCACTGGATACAGCAAAGGCTATGGGCCCTGACAACATCCCGGCTATCGTGCTGAAGACTTGTGCTCCAGAACTAGACGCGCCTCCAGCCAAGCTGTTACAGTACAGCTACAACACTGGCATCTATCTGACAATCTGGAAAACTGCTCAGGTATGTCCTGTCCACAAAAAGCAGGACAAATCCAATCCGGCCAATTACCGCCCCATCAGTCTACTCTCAATCATCAGCAAAGTGATAGGTGTCATCAACATAGAAGGTGTCATCAACAGTGCTATCAAGTGGCATTTACTCACCAATAACCTGCTCACTGATGCCCAGTATGAGTTCCACCAAGACCACTCAGCTCCCGACCTCATTTCAGCCTTGGTTCAAACATGGACAAAGGAGCTGAATTCCAGAGGTGATGGGAGAGTGACTGCCCTTAACATCAAGGCAGCATTTGACAGAGTGTGGCATCAAGGAACCCTAGTAAAACTGAAGTCAAAGGGAATCGGGAGGCAAACTCTCCACTGGCTGGAGTCATATCTAGCACAAAGGAATATGGTTGTGGTAGTTGAAGATCAATCATCACAGCCCCAGGACATCGCTGCAGGAGTTCCTCAGGGCAGTGTCCTAGGCCCAACCATCTTCAGCTGCTTCATCAATGACCTTCCCTCCAACATAAAGTCAGAAATGGGGATGTTCGCTGATGACTGCACAGTGTTCAGTGCCATTCACAACTCCTCAGATAATGAAGCAGTCCATGCCCGCATGCAACAAGACCTGAACGACGTTCAGGCTGGGGCTGATAAGTGGCAGGTAACATTCGCGCCACAGAAGTGCCAGGCAATGACTATCTCCAACAAGCGAGAGTCTAACCACCGCCCCTTGACATTCAATGGCATTACCATTGCCGAATCCCCCTCCATCAACATCCTGGGGGTCACCATTGACCAGAAACCTAACTGGACCAGCCACATAAAAACTGTAGCAACAAGAGCAGGTCAGAGGCTAGGTATTCTGCGGCAAGTGTCTCACTCCTGAATCTCCAAAGTCTTTCCACCATCTACAAGGCACAAGTAAGGAGTGTGATGGAACACTCTCCACTTGCCTGGATGAGTGCAGCTCCAACAACACAAGAAGCTCGACACCATCCAGGACAAAGCAGCCCACTTGATTGGCACCCCATCCACCACCTTAAACATTCACTCCCTCCACCACCGGCGTACCGTGGCTGCAGTGTACCATCTACAAGATGCACTGCAGCACCTCCCAAACCCGCGACCTCTTCCACCTAGAAGGACAGGGGCAGCAAACGCATGGGAACTCCATCACCTCCAAATTCCCCGCCAAGTCACACATCATCCTGACTTAGAAGTATATCGTCGATCCTTCATAGTCGGTGGGTCAAAATCCTGGAACTCCCTCCCTAACAGCACTGTGGGAGTACCATCACCACACGGACTGCAGCGGTTGTAGGCGGCAGCTCACCACCACCTTTTCAAGGGCAATTAGGGATGGGCAATAAATGCTGGCCTTGCCAGCGACGTCCACATCCTATGAAAACATTTTTATTTTATTTTTTATAAACTGCAGCTCCAATCATGAATCACGCAAATGGTGATACATAGAATCTTACAGTGCAATGAGACCATTTGTCCCACCATGTCTGTGCCAGCTCTTTGAAAGATCTGTCCAATTAGTTCCACTCTTTCCCTATAGTCCTGCAAATTTTTCCTTTAAGTATTTATCCAATTCCCCTTTTGAAAGTTATTATTGAATCTGCTACCAATGGGTACTGGTCATTTGTTCAATTGTGCAACTGACAAAGGTTTATGGATTAGAATATAACAATTTTATCAATTCACATATCTAACCTACCTTTTGTGCCACTGCAGAGAACTTCAATACATTCAGTGTCTCATCATACATAGAAGCACACTGGCTGATGTTAACAATCATGCAAATTTTTCCTCTCCCAGAGAAAAACCCCTGGAAGTAGCGAGTAAGCTTACTTTCCCTAAATGGAACATGGCTGTGAGTCCTAAGAGACACAAAGAAAAAGTTTTACAGAAACTTGAATGAGTTTGGCATACATAACTTTCAGCATCCACAGTAGTATTCCGTTTTCTGCATTCCCCTTTTAGATCTCATTGACAAAAGAACCATCCCTCACGTTTAAATGTGGTCAAATTGAATTGTAAATGTTAGATCTCTAACTAATGTAAGCTTTGCACACTGAAGTTAAAGATTAACAGAAAGATACTTCAATTTTTCTTAAATAGTGCAAACTGCCAACAGAATTTTCAAAACAATACAAGTTTCGAAGATTTGAAATATGACAATTCCAAAACAGGATTTGCCAAGAAAATCTCATTTATATGGAACTAAAAAGTGAAATTAAGCCGTTCAATCATGTTTAAATGTGATAGCCATCCCCTTAAATCAGGCATAACATTTAAAAACACCTGCACTGTCTCAGCCTACCTCATTGCTTATGCTGCAAAGTCCAACACACAATTTCAATTATACATGGACTTCATTTTTGGTTCATTTCTAGATGTGCCAGGGTGGCCAGTGATGAATTTCTAACAAGGCTTGGCAATCGGATGAGGTGTATAAAAAGAGCAAAGAGAACTTTGAGTGGAGCAGAGTTGAACAGATTGAGATCTGACCAAGTATATATAGCTAGCTTCCAGTGCTTAAGAGGAGACAAGAAAAGAACTGTGTGTATAGAAAAATACTTGGTTTATTAAAATAACAGTTTAGTGTACATTTCAAAACTGTGTTTTCCCTGTAAGTAAATGTTAATTGCTCATATATATTCTATTCTAGTAGACCTTGTGGAAGTGCAGTTTACTTTTAAGACACAAATAAAATGGCCTCTCTAAGAAAGTAATTTAAAAAGGGAATTCAAAATGGCTGACAATAGGAGTCACCATAAGTAAATCATTCTAATTAGCTACAAGAATAGAGACAACTCGGAATTCCTTATCTAAGAAAAGCTTAGCAAAATAAGGCATCAATTAGTTCTAACCAGCTCAGGATGAGATAAGGTAAGCCATCAACCCACAGATTAGAGAATGAACATTGAACAAAGGGGTCTCATAAGGAAGGTCTGGTTATCTGATCTTTAAGGAATTTCTGCTCGTTATTATAACGAAAACCTATGCAATAACTCACAAGTTTGTGCTTCATTATTCAGGATGTTTAATGTTATGTCAAATGGCCTGTTCTGTGTACTTTTTTGTATAAAGTATGTTCAAATCTTGTAAGATTCGAAGCATTCTGACATAGCAACTTGACTGTGTCAGAACCTTCCCTTGTAACAAGTAAACTTTATTAAAAAGCCTTCTTTGACACGATTTTATGTATTCTACTCGGTATGTAAACTTCGACAACCTCCTGTAACATTGCTAATAGTGAATTGGAGGACTTGATAACAACAGAAGTAGGGGATTACATCAGGACAACTGATTTACAGTAACTGATTAAGTCAAATTCCATTTTTGTAAATTTTCCTGGTGTTTTGGATTCTTCCTGGTGTTTTAGGGATTGAATTCTGTAACTGTCTATTGTTCTGTGGAAACCGGAAAGGATTAGCCTTAATTTCTATTCCTTACCAAATTTAAAACTGAGATTACATAGAAAGATCTTTCAATATTCACAAATCTTTGAAGGAGGCAGAGCAAGTTGAGAAGGTGGTTAAGAAAGTGTATGTTCTCGGGGTAACTTTTGATAAAGCAGTTCGGGAGCATTTAAACTAGTATGGCAGGGGGCTAGAAACCTATGTCGTGAAATAGAGGAAAGTGAAAGGCAGACAGAAATAAATGGTAAAAGGGTGAGGAACAAAAAACAAAGGGCCAAACCAATTCATAAAAAATGTGAGCATAAAAAAAGCCTGAGTGTTTTATACCTTAATGCGAGAAGCATCAGGAACAAGGTAGATGAATTAGCTGTGGAAATAGAGGTTAATAATTATGATCTAATTGGGATTACGGAAACATGGTTGCAGGGTGAGCAGGGCTGGGAGCTTAACATACAGGGGTATTCAGTATTTAGGAAGGATCGACAAAAAAGAAAGGGAGGAGGGGTAGCATTGCTGGTAAAAGAAGGGATAAATGCAATTGAAAGGAAGGATATTAACTCAGTTAATACAGAATCTATATGGGTGGAGCTAAGAAATAGCGAGGGGCGAAAAATATTAATAGGAGTGGTATATAGGCCTCCAAATAGTAAAATAGAGGTTGGGGAGGGCATCACGAGGGAAATTAGAGAAGCGTGCAATAAGAGCACAGCTGTCATCATAGGTGACTTTAACTTACATATAGATTGGAATAGCCTAATCAGTAAAAATAATGAGGAGGAGGAATTCCTTGAGTGTTTAAGGGATGGTTATCTGGATCAATATGTCGAGGAACCAACTCGGGAACAGGCTATATTGGACTGGGTACTGTGCAATGAGAAGGGACTAATTAGTAATCTTGTTGTACGGGGACCCTTGGGTCAGAGCGATCATAACATGATCGATTTCTCACTCGAAATGGAGAGCGAAGAAATTGACTCAGATACTAAGGTCCTGAATTTAAACAAGGGGAATTATGATGCCATTAGACGGGAACTGAGTAGGTCTGATTGGACAACGTTCCTGGGAGGACTGGAGGTAGATAAACAATGGCAAGCATTTAAAGATAGAATGACAAAATTGCAAAAATTGTTTATACCAATCTGGCATAAAAGGAAATCTAAAAAGGTGACTCAACCGTGGATAACAGGGGAAATTAGAGACAGCATAAAATCCAAAGATAGGGCGTATAAAATAGCCAAAAAAAGCGCCAGAGCGGAAGATTGGGAACAGTTTAAGATAGAGCAAAGGAGGACAAAGGGCTTAATCAAGAGGGGCAAAATAGCTTACGAAAGCAAGCTGGCGGAAAATATAAAAACTAACTCCAAAAGCTTTTATAAGTATATCAAGAGGAAAAGACTGGTGAAAACCAAAGTTGGCCCATTGCAGTCAGATACGGGGGAATATATAACGGGAAATAAAGAAATGGCAGACCAACTAAATGCATACTTTGGGTCAGTCTTTACGAAGGAAGACACAAAAAACCTCCCTGGGATATCGGGAAAAATAGGGACATTTGCAAAGGAGGAACTGACGCAAGTCAATATCTCTAAGGATATGGTGTTAAGGAAGCTAAAGGGATTGAAGGCGGACAAATCCCCAGGGCCTGATAACATGCATCCTAGGGTGCTGAAGGAGGTGGCCCTAGAGATAGCGGATGCACTAAGTATGATTTTTCAGAATTCATTAGACTCGGGAACAGTGCCCATGGATTGGAGGGTAGCTAACGTTACCCCACTATTCAAAAAGGGGGGTAGGGAAAAAGCAGGTAATTACAGACCTGTAAGCCTTACATCAGTTGTGGGCAAAATGCTGGAGTCCATCATTAAGGATGAAATAGCGGAGCACTTAGCAAATGGGGACAGGATAGGACAGAGTCAACATGGATTTACAAAGGGTAAATCGTGCTTGACTAATCTATTGGAATTTTTTGAGGGAGTAACTGGTAAAATAGATGGGGGAGAGCCAGTAGATGTGGTGTACCTGGACTTCCAAAAGGCCTTCGATAAGGTCCCACATAAAAGATTAGCAGGGAAAATTGAAGCTCATGGGATAAAGGGGAAAGTATTGACGTGGATAGAGAACTGGCTGTCAGATAGAAAACAGAGAGTTGGAATAAAAGGCTCATTTTCTGAATGGCAGGCAGTAACAAGTGGGGTACCACAGGGATCTGTCCTGGGTCCCCAGCTGTTCACAATTTACATTAATGACCTGGATCAGGGAGTCGGATGCAGCATTTCCAAATTTGCAGACGACACTAAACTAGGAGGGGGGGTGGGCTCAGAGGAGGAGACCAGGAAGCTCCAGAGCGATTTGGACAGACTGGGTGATTGGGCGGATAAATGGCAGATGCACTATAATGTGGACAAGTGCGAAGTTATCCACCTTGGGTGCAGGAACGGGAGGGCAAATTATTATTTAAATGGCAATAAATTGGGAGAGGGGGAAGTACAGAGAGACCTGGGTGTTCTTGTACACCAGTCACTGAAGGCGAGCATGCAGGTGCAACAGGCGATCAAGAAGGCAAACGGTATGCTGGCCTTCATAGCAAAAGGGTTGGAATACAGGAACAGGGATACCTTGCTGCAGCTGTACAGGGCACTGGTGAGACCACACCTCGAGTACTGTGTACAGTTTTGGTCGCCTCATCTGAGGAAAGATGTTCTTGCCATGGAGGGGGTGCAGCGGCGATTCACCAGGCTGATACCAGGAATGGCGGGATTGACCTATGAGGAGAGACTATGTAGTTTAGGGATGTACACACTGGAGTTTAGAAGATTGAGAGGGGACCTCATAGAAGTGTATAAAATTCTGACAGGTCTAGACAGACTAGATGCAGAAGGAATGTTTCCCTTGGCGGGTGAGAACAGAACTAGAGGACATAATTTAAGGATAAGGGCTAAACCATTTAGGACAGAAATGAGGGGGAATTTCTTCACTCAGAGGGTGGTGAACCTGTGGAACTCATTGCCACAGAGGGCAGTGTACGCCAGCTCATTAAATATATTTAAGAGGGAATTAGATATATTTCTACAGGCAAAAGGGGTTAAGGGTTACGGAGAGAAGGCGGGGACGGGATACTGAATTGGAGGATCAGCCATGATCTCATTAAATGGCGGAGCAGGCTCGAAGGGCCGGATGGCCTACTCCTGCTCCTATCTTCTATGTATCTATGTATCTATGTATGATACTCGGCTTTGTAAATAGGGGCACTGAATACAAAAACCACATAAGTCAAATAAAGCTTTACAAATCACTGGTTAGGCCTCAGCTGGAGTATTGTGTATAATTCTGGGCACCACACTTTAGGAATAATGTCAAGATCCTGGAGAGGGTACAGAGGAGGTTTATCAGGATGATACCAGGGATGAAGGAGTTCAGTTATGTGCAGAGATTGGAGACGATGGGATCGTTCTCCTTAGAGCAGAGACAGTTAATGGGAGACCAAATAGAGGTATTCAAAATTATAATGGGTTTTGATAGAACATGTAGGGAGAAACTATTTCCTGTGGCAACTGGGTCAGTAACCAGAGGTCATAGATTTAAAATAATTGGCAAAAGAACTATAGGGGAAATGAGGAGAAATTTCTTCACACAGGTTGTTGAGATCTGGAACACACCACTTGAAAGGGTGGTACAATCAGATTCCATAGGAACTTTTAAAAGGCAATTGGACATGAATTTGAAAAGGACTAATTTGCAGGGTTATGGGGAAAAAGCTAGGGCGTGGGACTAAATTGGACAGCTCTTTCAAAGTGTCGGCACTGGCATGACAGGCCGAATGGCCTCCCTTCTGTGCTGTAAGATTCTATATGAAATATGCACCAACTAGAGATATTAGTAGCAGAATTGAGGAGGGGGAAAAGAAGATTAGCTGCATGGAGAATGTCCCAGTGTTTGGCAAAACTGGGATGGGGCGTGGAGTTTGATAGTACTGCAGCAGAGCTGCTGCAGTTTGGTAGCAAATGGGGGGGGGGGTAGGTAGTTTAATCGAGTATCATTGTGGAGGCAGAATGGGGTTTTATCGGAACTATGGCAAATTAACCTAAGGCTTGGCATAACTAGAGTTGAAATGTAAAGTTTTGCTCACTGGTGGATTTCTGCCTTCTGCCAGGAGTAGCTCAGCCGTAGCACTCTCATCTGAGTCAGATGGCCGTGGATTCAAGCACTACGCCAGAGATTTGAGCACATAATCTAGGCAGGAACTTCAGTGCAGTACTGAGGGAGTGCTGCACTGTCAGAGGTGCTGTCTTTCAGATGAGATGTTAAACCGAGCCCCCATCTGCCCTCTCAGGAGACATAAAAGATCCCATGACACTAATTGAAGAGCAGGGGAGTTCTCTCCAAGTGTCTCTGCCAATATTTATCCCTCAACCAATATCTAAAACAGATTATCTGGTCATTTATATCATTGCTGTTTGTGGGACCTTGCTTTGCGCAAATTGTCTGATGCATTTCCTACAACATTGGCTACACTTCAAAAAGTACTTAATTGGCTGCAAAGCATTTTGGAACATCATGGGATTGTGAAATCTCTACAGGAAAAAACTCCCTGTATCTTTGCCCCCAAAATGTGCCACAACTTCAAATATTTCATGTCAACAGTCAACCTTTTGACCTCTGAAGCAAGACTGCCAACACAAGTCCGAAGTAATAAACTATGCTGCACTATGGATTCTCACTAATTAATTAGGAAGACTGGGCTGAGATTATCCCAACTCATTTTCCAATGGTGAAAGGAATCTTCAATCAGATTAAATTAATCCATGTTCAATAAAAAATATGCCCCAAAGTTGAATACTAATAAAATAAATTGGTCTCACATTATAATCCTTTTGTGAGAACAAGTAGAAGTTTCCAAATAGAGATTAAAAGTTTAGAACGTTAGCTGGGCATTTAATCATCTGAAAACAAATGATTAAACAGTCAAGAATCCCAGCGTCATTAAACAGAGAGAACAAGGTAAATATTTTATTTCACAGTCCAGATATTTGATTCCTTTTCCTAGCAGTATGAATATCGAGAAGAGCTTATGTCGGGGAAAACTTTTTATTCAGACTTCTACCAAACTTATGGACAAATGAGCATTCGGTCAGTCTAGCTCAACCGATATTTAGGACCGTCCCGGACCCAAGCCATTCAATACTTTTCCACTTCCCCCGCCCCCGCCTTTTCCTTTTCTCTCTATCCCTCCCTGACCACTCTCTCCTGTAGTCATGCCTCCTTTCATCTCTCCTCTCTCGGATACTCTGCCCTCCCAAATCCCCACCCCAATCCTTCATTACTCTTCGACCTTCCGACTCTCCTGCCACCTTCCCAGGCTTGACTCCCTCTTAGGTAAGCTTACAGCTTCCCTCTGAGCCGCTCTTGGCATCCTACAAAGGGCCCATCGAGGCAGTCGCTGCTGCCTCCTTACGAGCAGCAACTCCAACTGTCCCAGCATACTCTCTCACCGACCTTCCCTACTAACCCTAATGCCTTGTGTCCACCCCGGCAAAAACTCTCCAAACTCTCTTACAACTGCACTTGTGAAATCCCAACTGTCCAGGATTTAGCTATCCATTCACCATGACATTTCTGCAGCTACCAATCTGCTCAACCACACCCTCACCAGTATCTTTGATGCCAGAGTCCCTATTAAAACAATTACTCTCCCTTACCCTAGCCGTTCCCCCAGTACAACCCTCAACTTCTCTCCCTTAAGTCCAAGGGACGCAGACTTAAACGGATATGGCGGACAACTGGTTTAGCCATTCACAGCCAGATCTGGCTGGACCAGAAAGCATTATCGAGTCCTGCTCTCGTCTGCCAAAATTGCTCACTATTTCAGAATCATTCTGGAATGCAAAGATAAACCCCGGCTTCTTTTCTCCACTGCTAACCGTCTTTTTAAACCACTCTCTCCTGTCTCCTCCACCCTTACCTCTGACAACAGGTGTGAGGAGCTCATAGACTTTTGTCTAAGATTGAGACCATCCGTTCAGCTGCCTCTGCTACTTCCCTTCCTCCCCCATGCCCACCAGGCCAAACTTCCTCTAAGGACCCCCCTGCCCTAGCCCTGAACTCACATCTTTCTCCAGTTTCTCTCTGATCTCCCCTCATGACCTCTCCTCGCTCATCTTGTCCATGAAACCCACTTCCTGCTACCTCGACCCTATTCTCACCAAACTGCTGACCACCCAACTTCCTTTTCTGGCTCCCATGTTAGTTGACATTGTTAACGGTTCTCTCTCCTCGGGTACTGTTCCCCCTCTCCTCAAAAAACCAACCCTTGACCCCTCCGTCCTTGCAAGCTACCGCCCCATCTCCAACCTCCCTTTTCTCTCCAAAGTCCTTGAATGTGTTGTCGCCTCCCAAATCCGTGCTCAACTTTCTCGCAACTCCATGTTTGAATCACTCCAATCAGGTTTCCGCCCTTGCCACAGTACCGAAACCGCTCTCACCAAAGTCACAAATGACATCCTTTGTGACTGAGAAAGGTAAACTATCCCTCCTCATCCTTCTTGACTTGTCTGCAGCTTTTGAGACAGTTGACCACTCCATCCTTCAACGCCTCTCCACTGTCGTCCAGCTGGGTGGGACTGCACTCGCCTGGCTCCATTCTTATCTATCTAATCGTAGCCAGAGAATCACCTGCAACGGCTTCTCTTCCCGCTCCCGCATTGTTACCTCTGGTATCCCCCAAGGATCATCCTTGGCCCTCTCCTATTTCTCATCTACATGGTGCCCATTGGCGACATCATCTGAAAACACAGCGTCAGTTTCCACATGAACGCTGACGACACCCAGTTCTACCTCACTACCACTTCTCTCGACCTCTCCACGGTCTGGTCTCTAAATTGTCAGACTGCTTATCAGACATCCAGTTCTGGATGAGCAGAAATTTTCTCCAATTAAACACTGGGAAGACTGAAGCCATTGTTTTCAGACCCTGCCACAAACTCCATTCCCTAGCCACTAACTCCATCCCTCTCCCTAACATCTGTCGGAGGCTGAACCACACGGTTCGCAACCTTGGTGTCATATTTGATCCTGAAATGAGCTTCCGACCACATATCCATGGCTTAACTATTTCCACCTCCGTAACATCACCCATCAACGCCCTTGCCTCAGCTCATCCGCTGCTGAAACCCTCATCCATGCCTTTGTTACCTCTAGACTTGACTATTCCAGCGCACTCCTAGCTGGCCTCCCACATTCTACCCTACATAAACTTGGTGATCCAAAACTCAGCTGCCCGTGTCCTAACTCGCACCAAGTCCCATTCACCCATCACCTCTGTGCTCGTTGACCTACATTGGCTCCCGGTTAAGCAACACCTCGACTTCAAAATTCTCATCCTTGTTTTCAAATCCCTCCATGGCCTTGCCTCTCCCTATCTCTAATCTCCTCCAGCCCCCCCTTCCCCTCCAAGATATCTGCACTCCTCTAATTCTGCCCTCTTGAGCATCCCTGATTATAATCGCTCAACCATTGGTGGCCGTGCCTTCTGTTGCCTCGGCCCCAAGCTCTGGAATTCCCTGCCTGAACCTCTCTTTCCTCCTTTAAGACACTCCTTAAAACCTACCTCTTTGGGCAAGCTTTTGGTCACCTGCCCTAATTTCTCCTTATGTGGCTGGCTCGGCGTCAATTTTTTTTGTCTTATAATAGTCCTATGAAATGCCTTGGGACATTTTACTACGTTAAAGGCACTATATAAACACAAGTTGTTGTTGTTGACTACAATCATGACTTGCAGTTTTCAGCTCCTTCCTCTCTGGGTTTCAGGTTGATATACCTTTTTGTTTTGTTGAAGCCCAGGATAGCTAATGTATTTATATCAGGATGAGTATTGGAAACATAATTGATTCATAATTCCTTTAGTGGTCTCGTCTATTAGAGCCAGAGTAACTGAAAAATACAAAAAGGGCCCATAGAGATAAACTAGAGTCTGCCCTAATTTAGCAACCTGTAGTTAATCAACGACTGCCACCTGCAACACATAATTGTATATTACCAAAAATCTCACTTACTCACTATTGGAGCTTTTTTTTTAATAACATGGCTGATGACTGGGGAGGGAGAAGAGAAGAATGTTACAGTAAACAAAAGGATATGTTTAAACTTACAATTGTCATCACTACTTAAGCAAAACAACATTAAAATCTTATTCTGCAATTGTAAAGGATACAAGAACTACTTGTAGCAAGCAAATTGATGGTTGGGGGGAGGGCAGGAAGAGACTGAAAGGATTCTCTTACTTTGTCGTTTGGTTCTGTCTCAATGCATTAATGCATTTTCCAAGAATCAACAAAGAAGTGTTAATGTTTCCGGCTTCTCTCAATCTGTCCCCATGGCTTTTTGTTTTTGTATTTCGTTCTGATCCCGCAAGATCACAAAGTGACAACCTGTAAATAGAGCAGTTTCATTCAGACAAAAAAATCCTTAACTGAACCAGAAATTAATTAATTTATACTGTGCCTTTTAACAGCTTGGCCTGGCAGTTGAGAAGCTTCCTTTCTAAATTAGAGTTTTAGTTCAGATTATAATAGGATATCCCACAGGTGGGACACCAGTCTAGGACCATGGTCAAAATATTAAAGCGGTCTTCAGCAGTTATACAAGGTTCATCAAGTACATAATAATGAAGCCGGCTCCTGCCAGTAAAGGTAAAGTACTGGTGCAACATTTTAATCTGCCCAACCAATCCCACAGCCTTCACATCAATACTGGATACTGACTTGATCCATACAAGCTAGAGTTTTATGGACCTTCCCTTTTGTTCTTTCCCTCCCCTCCCCCATTTTCTTGCCTCTACTTGTTTAAAACTGGTACATCTCTAACTTTTTCCAGTTCTGACAAAAGGTCATCAACCTGAAACATTAACTCTTTCTCTCTCTCTCCACAGATGCTGCCTGACCTGCTGAGAATTTCCAGCATTTTCTCTTTATTTCAGATTTCCAGCATCCACAGTACAGTATTTAGATTTTGAGATTTATTATAACCTTGTTTTTGGCATGCCACTGATGCTCAGACAAGAACATGCATCATATTACAACAACAATGCCCTATTCCAGTTAGCTTAGAAGTAGTCAAGTGTGACAAATATAGAAATGTTATCCAAGGTGTGTATTTTTTTTTAAAGTCAGTTTTAAGATGGATTCAAATCGCTCATCCTTAAACATTAAATGGAGTCAATAGTCAAGGCAGACATAGATAATTGATTTTTGTACTCTGAGGGAATCAAGGGATATGGGGATCAGGCGGGAAAGTGGAGTTGAGGTCAAAGATCAGCCTTGATCTTATCGAAGGGCGGAGCAGGCTCAAGGGGCCATATGACCCACTCCTGCTCCTAATTCTTATGTTCTTATGTCAGCAGGTTTGCTGCCCAATACTTGTTTCTTTTGATTTGTGTGTGAATTATCTCTATTTTATCCATCCCACATTCTACAGATGGGCGAGAGGCATATAAGCATCTATTACATCCCCCGGTCTGCAGTCATGAGCTGTTGTTAAGACATCGAATATTACACATAATGGGTATTTATTTACTCATGAGCATTTTCTGTGGCATTTCTCATGAGGTTGTATCATAAATTTAGAGACATATTAAGGAGGTCTGTGCATTTTTGACATATCACAATATTCTTGCTTTGATAATGATTAACTATCACACCCTCAGAAAGAATTTTTGCTTTATGTAAATGAGAAGTTTTTGCTGCTGAGGAGCAGGGTCTTCCAAGAGTGTAAGAGACCAAAACAACTAAAATAATGCGCAAAAAGCCTTTTGTGAAGAATTCCCAATTGTGCAGTTCGTTTGTAAACTAGAAGAGTTAAAAGGGAAAACATGAATTGTAACTGTTCAGATTCTTGAAATAATCTTTATAGAATTCCAGAATCTGGATTATCCAGAGTCCAAAGTCTGTCTGAATTGCTTCGGACAGATGTAGCTGTAGTGATGCTCCTCCATAGATTTCATGTACAGTTGTAAGCAGCCCTCGTGATGAAGTGGAGTGGGTGGGTAAGTCAGAAAAGAAGCAGGGTAGGCCTACAGTTGAAAGCTTCTTAAATCATGCAGATTGCTGGTTTGATGGGTTTAATTGCCCAAAACCACTTACCAGGGACATAATCCAACCACAAAAAAGGACAAGGATAGAGGTGAAGATGGCACACAAATGTTGGGAGAGAATAGTTAAGAGGCACAGTTTGCTAATTACACCATATAAAATTCACTACAGCTCGAGTTTTTGACAAACAACTTTTCCCCTTAGATTCATTGCTAATTTTTATAATCATGTTTTCATTGAAAATAAATCTCAACTAGAATATACTACTTACTCACTGACTCTTGTAACATGAAGTCCACCATCCTCCACATGCAAAATTCTTATTGAAAATGTACAATGGCTGTAGAACAAACATTTAAGAGACGTTTTAAATTCAGCTCTGTTACTGGTTTAAAGCATGCGGTTTTGCTCAGAATTACACAAAGTTAAGCAAATTGATTATTTATAGCTGTTACTACACAACATTTGCATCAGTAATTGAATTTAATTAAGTAAATTACCTTCTACTTGAAAGACTGTGGATTTTTGTGGAAGCAATACTTTGCTGCTTTCTCCCTTGTTTTAATATTGTATATGCCTCTTCTGCATTGGAAACCTGAATCCATTTTAGATCTAAAAATAAAACAAAGCACACTGACATTTTGAAAAGACCCTGATCTTGTACTGAATAATACAGTAAAACTGCTTGTTACTAGTCACAGGAAAATTAGGCTTAAAAAAAAAAGGATGAAACATTGTAAGAAGCCAATGTTATTCCTTCAGTACCAATTTTGCAAAAATTGTAAAGCTGTTAAATAGTTGCTCAATTACCTTTCACATAAGTGTTGCCTTTTACATCCTGTGCAAGTCGTAGGATCTTTCTTTTCTGACATTTATATGGCACTGGATCAAGTAAATCATAAAGCATTTCATTGTATATTTCACAAAATGAAACCCAGACAGAAAATCTGATCCTTTCTGGTGCATGCACAGCAACTTGTTCGGCAAAATCTCCTAGAATACCAAGTGGCTTCGGCAAACTTCCGGCTTTAAAAGAAGAAATAATCTTTAATGGTTAAACCAATAAGACACCATCTTGAGATTTTAATCTATTTGGTGGATTGGATATTGTCAGATGAGTTAAATATTAGTCTCTCATTTGAAACAAACTACAAATGCTATATTGCCCCTAACAGTCACGCACTGCTGATTTATTCTGCAAATTTCACTGACCCAAAATTCAGAATATCTGGTCAATACACAAATCTTGAATTAAATTTTTGTGAACAAAGCAAGTTTCTCCACCAGTACTCTTACAACAAATGATTTAACACTTTTCCCCTTGTCTTGGTTGCTGTTCCAAATATCTTGCTTTAAAAAGTGATTAAATCAGTTTACCTTCAGAGATTCTAATGGAGTAACTGAGCCAGAGGTCACTAACATGGTGGACAGTGGAGTGTCTATGGAATTTTTTTTTACACGGAATTCCTGAAGATACTTTATACAGTTGCACACAAGAGATTAGCAAAAATAAAAGCGAACAGAATTGGAGGTAACTTTGTGACATGGGTTGCTAATTGATTGCGAGTTAGGAGAATGGGAGTAGGAATAAAGGAGTGTACTCTGATTGGTGGGATGTGACAAGTCGTGCGCCCCATGAGTCTGTACGGGGACCTCAGTTTTACACCATATACATCAGTGACTTGGATGAAAGGATAGAGAGTTGCATATTCGAGTTTGCAGATGACACTAAGTTAGGAGGCACAGTAAACTGTGTAGATGGGAGCAGGAAGTTACAAAGGGACATAGACAGATTAAGTGAGTGGGCAAAACAGTGACAGATGGAATTCAATGTGGAGAAATACAAGGTCATCCACCCTGGATCCAAGAAAGACAAAAATCAAAATATTTTCTTACTAGCGAGACGAGGAACTGTGGAGGAGAAAAGGGACTTGGGCGTTCAGCTACACAAAATCACTAAGCGCGAATGTGCAGGTGCCAAACGTAACCAAAGGCTAATGGAATCTTTATTTTGAGAGAGTTGAAATACAAAGGGGAGGAAGTGGCACCTTGCTCAGACCCAATGTGGTGTACTACATTCAGTTTTGGGAACCGCACCTCAGGAAGGATATACTGGCCTTGGAGAGGATACAGCACAGATTCATCAGAATTATACCGGAGTTATGAGGACAGGTTGCATAAACTTGGCGTTTATCTCCTTAAGTTTAGAAGTTCGAGGGGTGATCGAATTGAGGTGTTTAAAATGATAAAAGGATTTGATAGGGTACATAGAGAAGCTATTTCATCTGGTGGTGGGAATCCAGAACAAGGGGCAATCATAAAATTAGAGATAGGCCATTCAGGAGTGAAATAAGGAAGCACTTTTTTTTGTACACAAAGGATAGTGGAAATCTGGAATTCAGTCCACCATACAGCAATGAATGCTGGGTCAATTGAAATTTTCAAGACCGAGATCAATAGATTTTTGTTTGGTAAGGGCATCCTGGGATATGGATCAAAGGCAGGTAAATGGAGACGACATACATATCAGCCATGATCTAACTGAATGGCAGAACAGGCTCTCTGGGCTGAATGGCCTACTCCTGTTCCTCTGTTCCATTTATCAGTAGATGTGACATTAATTCAAGAAGAAAATGATTGGGATTTCAACCATGGTTTGAGTGACTGCTAATCAGTCATTCAAACTATGTGGCTCAATACTGGAGTAAAACAGTTTGAAATTTAAGAAAGTAAGATCAAGGGCTGAAGTTAAATATAAATTAAATCTTTTCAGCCATCTTTAAAGGAAATATAAATATACTTGCATACTTTGGCACTCTGCAGCGAAGCATGTGGTTTTACAATGATTCAAAACAAGTTGCATTATTAGAATTCTTACTCTTGGCATTTGCCATTTTCTTTTATATACACACAAGTGTTAGGCACATTGAAAGTATAATACATATTTAGAAGCGGTAACGTAGCCATTTGAATCCCAAAAGTGCAGGACCATATCACCAAACAATTTGTTAAGATGATTGAAAACTACTAATACCTTCAGTGGCCCTCCCGTCTATAACCTAGGAGGCATAATCAGCAACAAATCAGTACCCTATTCCTAACATAAAAAGGTGCTGAAAGCTGCTCCCTTGTATTTACAAACCTTAAAAGACCAACTCACAAAGTTTATAACATGGTCTAGAAAAACTATTTTGATTCATGACTAAAGTTTACGATATCGAATTATACCCCAGTGTACTACTAATGAATCAGTAAATTTTACAGGTTTTATACACACTTGTTCAACTTACCTTCTGTAGCATCTTGTGTACTCTGCTGACTGCTCCCATTACACTGGTCACTCTAAGGGGAAAACAAGATTTTAAAATTTAAAGTTTGTGTTTTAATGTATTACCTCTACTTAAATCCAAAATGATCTTCAATATGACCATAGTTATATAGGGTCCACTTTTGGAGGGCACAGCATGCTATAACAGAGTTGGACAAGGACGTTACCTTGCAACATGACCCCAGGCTAATGTAATATGATATATAGGCCAACTCTCTCGTCTAACTTAAGACTTTGGTTGCTTTTCTTAGTTACGTTTCACACTACCATTGTTAAAAAAAAAAAAATCATTTAATTATAACAGAGTGGGTATTGACACCACTCTATCAGCCAATGAGTTGAAGGCAGGGCTGGACTTACAGCAGAGTCTATTTGACAGCGAACAGAGGCCATTTACTCAACAAACAAACAGAGTCTATTTAAACAGAGTCTGCACAAACTACAGCAGAGGCCCAGATATTTACGGGGAGGCAGGGAGCGGGTACGGAGAAGCGAGATAGAAACTGGCAAGGCTGGGGACGCAGCGGTACTGCCGAATTTGACCACACAGCCTCAACTTTTTTCTCCAGTTTCCTGCCCGGCAGCCAGCCAAATTTACAAGAATCAGATCACGGGGCAGGCTGCAAATTGGGGCTTGGGGAGAGGGCGCCAATCGCGGCAGGAGTTAGAGAGAGGCCGTGATTAGCCGAAGACATCCTTGAGGGGGCGGGAAAGAACTGCTGCTCCTCCTGTCTTACAAGGAGTGCTATAAAAGCACTTACCTCTGGAGCCAGTAGCTCCTGCCTCCCTTTCGCTGCTAGGTTTCCTGAGCCCTGGAAAACCTGCCTGGCAGCTATTAAATTTAAATCAGGCTCCCAATTGCACTGCCTTGCAACCCGCCGCTGTAAGCGTATGCAGCGGGTTGCGGACGTGTTCCTTTTTTTAAAAAAAAGTGTTTAACCCCATCCCCTCCAACCGACCTCCTCCCACCCGTCATGGGGGCTGGATAGTGAGGCCAGAGTCTCCCAATAAAAAGTAGGATTATTTCTCCAGCAAAATGCAGCGAGTGGAGGATAGTTGCAGAATACAAATAATGTCCGTAAAATCAATCCCAGTCACTCTTAGCCGTGCAGTTTCCAGGGGTGATTGATGGGGGAATTATTCAATCATCTCCAATCTGGCCAGGACTTGTGCTGTCACTATATGCAGCCTAATTATAATTATGGGGGTATTATTCAATCATCTCCATTCTGGCCAGGAAGTGTGGTGTCACTATATGCAGCCTAATTATAATTATTTTTGTTTACTTTGTAGAGAAATTGTGTGGGGTCTACTGAAGCCTCAAAAATATTTGGTTTCCTCAACTTTAAATAAAATAAACAGAAGCTCCTCTACAGGGGGTGGCCTTAAAATTTAATTAATTATGATAATTTATTCTTAATAAAGCACTTTATTCTGCAGTAACCTGCCTCCTCAGGATTAAAATTCTTTGTTGGAGATAATGAGATAAATACGGTAAGAACTGAATCAATGTGCAGATGTTTTAATTTTTTTTTAAGAACAGGATTGATGGAGCTAACGTTATTAACTAATTTCATGTTTCGTATCTACTTGAAGTCAGTTAATGTACAAATTTATCATTTTTGAATTAATATTTTTAGAAAAAAATCAAGTTATCCACAATTCTTTGTAAAGAGCTGTTTGGGCATTCATTCATCCTCAGCTGTGAAAGATAAGACCAATAATTATGCTAGTTTAAATACAGAACATTTATTCATACAGATTTTAATACAATATAAAAAGAATTAGTTCAACTGTAAATTCACTTGTTTACCTCTCTAAATAGATGAAGTACTGATTTTTTAATAGTCTCCTCTTCTTTCACTTGCATTTCTGTTAATCTACTAAAGTCTGTGCATCTCTGAGGTTTAACGTTCATATTTTCATAAATTTTTCCTTCAATACTCTTAAATAGAACACTCATCGACCGTGGTAAGATACCCACGTCGTGGTCTGGTCCTACAACAAAACAGAATATTAAATGTTGTTACACTTGATTATTTTTAAAGAAAAGAAAATCAAAATATTCTTCTTTCCATAATTTAAAAAAAAAAACCTTGAAATGTGTATGTTTTTCCTGCATTGGTGACACCATAGCTAAACACCAAACAGTTCTGTCCATTCAAAACGTCCTCAATGAGCGGTTTTACTGTTCCAAATATTTCGCTTTGTTTGGTTTCTGGTCCATAAACCTAAGAGTTAAAATAATGGGTTTTAAAAAAAAGATCAGGCTTATTTAGCATATTAGTATCAATATGCACGAGAAAGAAAAAGATTTGCACTTAAGCCAGTACCCGAAAACATCACACAAAGTGGTCATCTGGCAGTGAAGCAGCATTGCTGTAGACCCAATCCAACAGTATACCGCAAATAGTGCAAGTCTACTCACCAGGTCAGCAGACAAAGAGCGAGTAGACAGATATATTAAAACAACTTGCATTTATATAGCACCCATGTGCGAGCACATATTTACACTAAAGGAGAAAGAGTAGACACCAAACAGAGAAAAAGGAGAGTGTAGAATAGGGAACTAAAAGTAGAGGATTTTTTTTTTTTTTTTTCCAAACTAAGGTTTTTGAAAGCCGGGTGGGTGGCGATCAACAACCGCAACTTGCATTTATATAGCATCTTTAAATGTAGTAAAACTTCTCAAGGTGCTTCAAAGGAGCACAATCAGGCAAAAATTGACACCAATCCAAAGAAGGAGACATTAGGACAGGTGGGCAAAAGCTTGGTCGAAGAGGTAAGTTTTAAGGAGCATCATAAAGGATGAAAGAGAGGTGGAGAAGCGGAGAGATTTAGGGATGGAATACCAGAGCTTAGGGCCTAGACAGCAGAAGGCATGGCCGCCAATGGTGGGGCAAAAGAAGTATGGGATGCACAAGAGACAAGAATTGGAGGAATGCAGAGTTCTCAGAGGGTTGTAGGGCTGGAGGAAGTTAGAGCTGGGGAGGGGTGTGGCCATGGAGGGATTTGAACACAAGGATGAGAATTTTAAAATCAAGGCGTTGGCAGTCTGGGAGCCAATGTAGATCAGCGAGCACAGGGGTAATGGGGGAACAGGATTTGGAGCGAGTTAGGATACGGGCAGCAGAGTTTTGGATGAGCTCAAGTTTATGGAGGGTGGAAGATGGGAGGCCGGTCGGGAGAGCATTGGAATAGTCGAGTCGGAGGTAACAAAAGCACGGATGAGAGATTCAGCAGCAGATGAGCTCAGGCAGGGGGAGGAAGTGAGTGATATTATGGAGGTGGAAGTAGGCAGTCTTTATGATGGCGAAGATTTGGGGTTGGAAGCTCAGATCAGAGTCAAATAGGACACTGAGGCTGGTTCAGCTCAAGAGGGGGATTGAATCAGTGGCTAGGGAACAGAGTTTGAGGCAGGGGCCGACGGCAATGGCTTTGGTCTTCTCAATGTTTAATTGGAGGAAATTGGAGGGGGACTGTACCCGAGGGGAGGGAACTGTTTACAATACCAGCTAACATGGGGGCCAGGAAGGGAAGTTGGGTGGTCAGCAGTTTAGTGGGAATAGGGTCAAGAGAGCAAGAGGTCAGTCTCATGGACAAGATGGACTCGGAGAGGGCACAAGGGGAGGTAGGAGAGAAACTGAAGGGCTAGGTCAGAGGAGAACCTTGGGGGGGTGGGGGGGGAGCTTGGCTTGGTGGGTATGGGGAAGGGAGGGTCGCAGCAGAAGCAGCTGAACAGATAGCCTCAATCTTGGTGACAAAGAAGTCCATAGCTCTTCACACTTGTTGTTGGGAGGCAAGGGCAGAGCAGGCAGGGGAGAGTGAGTGAAGAAAAGAAGCCGGGAGTTATCTTTGCATTCCAGTATGAACCTGGCATAGTGAGCAGTTTTGGCAGAGCTTGGCGGGTCCAGCCAGATCTGGTGCTGAATGGCTAAACTAGTTGTGAGCGTTGTTTGGACTTAAGGGAGCAAAAATGGGGGCCGTACCAAGGTGGGAGAGAGCAAGGGTTTTACTGTGGACAAGAGCATCCAAGGTGGAGGTGAGGGTGTGATTGAGCAGATTAGTAGCTGAAGACGTATCGTGGTGAATGGAGGGCCAAAGACTAGACAGTTAGGAGTTTGAAAGTGTTGTTGCAAGTGGTTTGGGGGGATGACGCAGAAGGGACTGGAGATGCGAGTGGTGAGGGAGAGGGAACTGGGTAGATAATTCCACAGAGCAACTGCATAGTAACTGAATGACTGAAGACCAATGAAGAAGTAAGAGGGCAAAGGGTGCAGCGAGCAATTCTGTGTTAGTAAAGTAGCCGGTGCAGGTAGAGACATTAGACAGAAGGAGAGAACTAAGGTTGGGTGGGGCAAGACCAGACAGAGACTGAAAGCAAAAGATGAGAATTTTGAAATTGACATGCCAGAGCAGTGAGCCAGTGCAAAGGGAACATGGTGAAAGGTCAGTGTGTGCACAAAGACTTGGACTATTGTCTTTTAGGATGAGTTAAAGCTTATGGTGGATTGATGTGGAAAGCCCAGCTAAATGAGTGTTGGAAAAGTCATGCCTTGAAGCAATGAAGGTATGGACTCTGGTTTTGGCAGCAGAAGGGAAAGGCGAGGGCGAGGGGGAGGGGGGGTAGGGAAGAATTGTGGACGTTGAAGAATGCTGTTTTGATAAAGCAGATGTGGGGAAAGAAGCCAGGAAGGGTGACAGACTCAAGGCCAGAGACACTGATTTTAGGTGAAGAAGATGCCAATATTCAGTTGGAGAAGTTTTGTTTCATCCAGCTATATCATGGCCCGTATTTTCCGATGCCTACGGGTGTGTACGGGCTGTGTACACACCCGTAGGGGCATCGGAAATGCCGGTTTCAGGCATGCAAAGCCTTGACAGATCGGACGCCTGCCCCAGAGAAGTTTCGCTTTCTGGAGAACCTCCGCCCGCAGAAAGCCCTTAGAAATCTTACGCCTGGTAAAAGCAGGAGTAAGGCCTGCTTTTACCAGCATAAGAGTTGAAAAAAAGTTTTTTAAAAACTTTAAAAGTTAAGTTTATTTTTAGCCCTGTAAAAAACTTTAATTATTTTTTTCAAAAAATAAAATTTTTGTTTAAAATATAATTTATTGTAATTTTAACTCATTTTAAAAACATGATGGTGTTTTTTATTTGATTTATTTAATGTTTTACTGTGTTTTTGGGGTGATCTCCATTCATATATTTGACAGGTCTATCTGTCAAAAGTATGAAGGGAGCTTCCCTTCTGCTATTGGCTGGCCTGGCCCACGTGATCCCAAGGACGCTTGCAAACTGCATGCGCCTCTAGGATACGTGGGCCCTGCGCATTTCGAGTTTGGAGAGGGCCAGGAGCGGAAGTGTCCGGACCTCGGGAGCCCTCAGTTAAGTTCGCAGATTTTTTTCCGATAGGAGGCATCCGCACGCAGGAAGCCTCCGATCGGAAATTATGGGCCCATGTCTCATCAAGGATATATGCAAACCATTTCAACTTCTTTCAAAACATTACTTTGCAAGTATAGCTACATAGTGCACATACACACCAGTTTTCAAAGTTTTAGGGAAACCTAAAGTGTCATGCATGCAGCACACTTAATGATCCCCTGCCAGCAAGTGAAACACAAGACATCATTTTCCAGTCAAACACTAGATTATTATGTTCGAATGCCCTTTTCTGTTCTAATGCACAAGGCTTTCTGTTTCAAGTATTATTCTATGTTCATGGCCAATGTAGTTGCCTGGGGAGAGGCTGAAAAGGCCAATTATTTATCAAATTTGGACTATGGTCAATACCTACATTTTCATTTTAAACGCAGAACATTTTCATCATGATATTATTGTACCCTTTCATGATGAAACAAACTCGCAATATTTGGAGGGGGGGAATTCTCTCAAAATAAATGCAGATGAAGGTGGTCATTTTGTCCATCTTAGCACTTTCAGCTCAATGAACTTAGTCTGCCCATCACAGCATCCAATCATTTCTTCAACTGTCCCATGGTTTTCACCTGTATGACTCCATCTAGAAATCCATTCCATACATTGTTCCCTCTGTGCGAAGAACTGCCAATCTTAAATTAGCCTTTTACAAATTAGAACCCGTGCACCCTTGTCCTACTGTTAGCTTAAAGTAATGTTCCATTTTAGCTCTTTTGCACAAGTTATTAGCTTATACACCACTGCCACCTTTTGAGAATGAAAAGGTCTTTAATTCTCTCTTCTCATTACTGTCTTCTGACACTAGAAACCAATCCTGTGAATCATCTCTGTACTGTTTCCGGAGCAATACCCAGCTCTCAAGGCATGATTGGATCAGAACACTATCATTATACCATGATTTCCTTCAATTTGTACTCCACGGTTCAGCATTCCACTTGCTTTGTTGATTAAATCATTGCAGAGCAAAAATGTGACGAAAACCTCTAAATCTGTCAACGTTGCCCTTACAATTTCAACACCATGAATGAAAGTTCTTGTTGTCCATCTTTCTTCCTATTTTTTTGTTATTAAATTTAATCTGATATTCAGCCCAATTGTATATTTTGTCTAATTAATTTGGTAGTTCTCAAACGGGCTTCTTCGATTGAATTGCCCCTTTCAGTTATTATGGTTATGAACAATTAGTTACTCTTGTTACCCAAGAATAATGAACATTCTGAGTCACCTTTAGAATAGAATCAGAAATTTACGGCACAGGAGGCCGTTCGGCCCATTGTGTCTGTGCCGGCTGAAAAAGAGCGATCCAGCCTAATCCCACTTTCCAGCACTTGGTCCGTAGCCTTGGAGGCTACGGCACTTCAAGTGCATATCCAAGCACTTTTTAAATGTGATGAGGGTTTCAGGCAGTGCGCTCCAGATCCCCACCCTCTGGGTGAAAACATTTCTCCTCAACTCCCCTCTAATCCTTCTACCAATTACTTTAAATCTATGCCCCCTAATTATTCACCTCTCTGCTGAGAGAAATAGGTCCTTCCTATCCACTCTATCTAGGCCCTCATAATTTTATACACCTCAATTTGGTCTCCCCTCAGCCTCCTCCGTTCCAAACAAAACAACACAAGCCTATCCAATCTTTCCTCACAGCTAAAATTTTCCAGTCCTGGCAACATCCTTGTAAATCTCCTCTGTACCCTCTCTAGTGCAATTACATATTTCCTGTAATGTGGCGACCAGAAATGTACTCAGTACTCTAGCTGTAGCCTAACTAGTGTTTTATAAAGTTCTAGCTTAACCTCCCTGCTCTTATATTCTACACCTCGGCTAATAAAGGAAAGTATCCCGTATGGCTTCTTAACCACCTTATCTACCTGCCCTGCTACTTTCAGGGATCTGTGGACATGCACTCTGTGGAAGTGCAGTTTTTGTCTCGGACAAAATGGCTTCCGTGAATTTAAACTGATACAAAATGCCCGACTGTGACTTGTGTGGAAAAGGAAAAAATCCATTGTTATGTTCTTTTCGTGAAAATAACTTTAAAGTTTTAGACTATGCTGTCAGCAAAAGTCTGCCTGCACAAAAGAAAACAGGCTTAAATTGAGATAACCAAGGGCTAGTAAAGTAAACAAACAGGGCCTTGGCCTTGGGAAGAAAAAGAACAGACAGATAGACTCCATTTTATAGGGATTAGTTAGTCTCACCGTAAGGCATTTATGATGTGTTTTTTTAATTGTTAACTTAGCTTACCTTAAACAACATGTCATGTGATTATTAGTGTATAAGAATACTCAATTTTCTGTGATTCGGCAGTCTGTCATCATAGCTAATTGGGCTATGATGCATTCTCCTTGCAAGTAAAATATAATAAAAAGCCTTCTTTGACGATATTGTTTACAAGAGTCTTAATCGGAAGTCGAAACTTCGACAACTCCAAGGTCCCTCTGTTCCTCTACACTTCTCAGTATCCTACCATTTACTGTGTATTCTCTTGCCTGGTTAGCCTTCTCCATATGCATTACCTCACACTTCTCTGGATTGAATTTCATTTGCCACTTTTCTGCTCACTTGACCTCTTCCTGCAGTCTACAGCTTTCTTCCTCACTATCAACCACATGGCCAATTTTTGTACTTTCTGCAAACTTCTTAATCATGTCCCCTACATTGAAGTCTAAGTCATTGATGTATACCACAAAAAGCAAAGGACCTAGTACTGAGCCCTACGGAACCCCACTGGAAACAGCCTTCCAGACACAAAAACACCTGTCAACCATTACCCTTTGCTTCCTGCCACTGAGCCAATTTTGGAACCAACTTGCCACTTTCCCTTGGATCCCATTTACTTTTCTGACCAGTCTGCCATGTGGGACCTTGTCAAAAGCCTTGCTAAAATCCATGTAGACTACACCAAATCCGCTACCCTCATCGACCCTCCTCATTCATTCAATCAAGTTAGTCAGGCACAACTTTCCCTTAACAAATCCATGCTGACTGTCCTTGATTAATGCATGCCTTTCTAAATGACGATTTATAGTCATATGGCTTAGAAGGAGGCCATTCGGCCCATCGAGTCCGTGATGGCTCTCTGTAGAGCAATCCAGTCAGTCCCATTCCCCCGCTCTATCCCTGTAACCCTGCAAGTTTATTTCCCTCAAGTGCTTCCCCTTGAAAACATTGAGTGTCTCCGCTTCAAACGGCAGCGAATTCCAGGTCCTCACCACTCGCTGCGTAAAAAAGTTTTTCCTCACATCCCCCCTGTATCTCTTGCCCAAAACCATAAATCTGTGTCCCCCGAGCCCTTGTACCATCAACTAGTGGGAACAGCCTTTCCCCCTCTAGCCTATCCAAACCCGTCATAATTTTGTACACTTCTATCAAATCATCCCTCAACCTCCTTTGCTCCAATGAAAACAAATCCAGCTTCTACAACCTGTCCTTGTAGCTAAGATTCCCCCATCCCCGGAACCATTCTGGTAAATCTCCTCCGCACCCTCTCCAAGGCCTTCACATCCTTCCTAAAGTGTGGTGACCAGAACTGGACGCAATACTCCAGTTGTGGCCTAGCCAGCGCTTTATAAAGGTTCAGCATAACTTCTCTACTTTTGTAGTCAATACCTCTATTTATGAAGCCCAAGATCCCATATGCTTTGCTAACCACTCTCTCAATATGTCCTGCCACCTTCAGGGACCTATGCACATTAACTCCCAGGTCCCTCTGTCCCTGCACACTCTTTAAAACTGTGTCATTAGGTGTATATTGCCTCTCCCGGTTCCTTCTGCCAAAATGCATCACCTCACACTTCTAAGAACATAAGAAATAGGAGCAGGAGTAGGTCATTCGGCCCTTCGAGCCTGCTCCGCCATTCAATGAGATCATGGCTGATCTTCTGCCTCAATTCCATTCACCGGCCCTATCGCCATATCCCTTGATGCCCTTACTAGTCAGAAATCTATCGACTTCTGTTTTGAATACACCCAATGACTGAGCCTCCACAGCCCGCTGGGGTAGAGAATTCCAAAGATTCACCACCCTCTGGGTGAAAAAATTTCTTCTCATCTCAGTCCTGAATGGCCTACCCTCTATCCTGAGGCTGTGGCCCATCGTTCTAGACTCCCCAGCAAAGGGAAACATTCTCCCAGCATCCACCCTATCAAGCCCTGTAATAATTTTGTATGCTTCAATGAGATCCCCTCTCATTCTTCTGAATTCAAGAGAATACAGACCTAGTTTACTCAATCTCTTCTCATACGACAGTCCCGCCATCCCAGGAATCAATCTCGTGAACCTTCGTTGCACTCCCTCTATGGCAAGCATATCCTTCCTTAGGTATGGCAAGTATATCCTTCCTTAGGTATGGCAAGTATATCCTTCCTTAGGTAAGGAGACCAAAATTGTACACAGTACCCCAGGTGTGGTCTCACCAAGGCCCTATATAATTGGAGTAAGACTTCTTTACTCCTGTACTCAAATCCTCTTGTAATGAAGGCCAGCATACTATTTGCCTTCCTAATGGCTTGCTGCACCTGCACATTCACATTCAGTGACTCATGTACAAGGACTCCCAGATCCCTTTGAGCATCTGCATTCCCCAATCTTTCACCATTTAGGAAATACTCTGCCTTTCTGTTTTTTCTACCAAAGTGGATAACTTCACATTTATCCATATTATATTCCATCTGCCATGTTCTCGCCCACTCACTGAGCCTGTCGAGATCCCCTTGAAGCCTCTTCACATCCTCTTTGCAACTGACACTGCCACCTAGCTTTGCATCATCAGCAAATTTGGAAATGTTACTTTCTCTATTAAATTCCATCTGCCACTTGTCTGCCCATTCCGTTAGCCTTTCTATGTCTTTGCAGTCGATTGGTATCATCCTCACTGTTTGCCACACCCCCAAGTTTGGTGTCATCGGCAAATTTAGAAATTCTACTCTGTATTCCAATATCCAGGTCATTTACATATATCAAAAAAAGCAGTGGCCCCAGCATTGACCCTTGGGGAACACCACTGTCTACCATCTTCCAGTCTGAAAAACCGCTATTTACCACAACTCGCTGTTTTCTGTCCTTAAGCCACTGACCCACCTATTCCATAAACCTCAATTTTGTTTACCAGCCTTCTATGTGGTACTTTGTCAAACGCCTTCCGAAAATCCATGTAGACAACATCCATTGCATTCCCTTCATCAAACCTCTGTGACTTGATCAAAAAATTCAATTAGATTAGTCAAACACTATCTGCCTTTTACAAATCCATGTTGGCTCTCCTTAATTAGCTTAATCCTTTCCAAGTGCATGTTAATTTTTTCCTTAATTATTGTTTCTAAAACTTTACCCACCACTGATGTTAAACTGACCAGCCTGTAGTTACTAGGATTGTCCTTACACCCTTCCTTGAACAATGATGTCACATTTGCCACTTTCCAATCCTCAGGCACCTCCCTCGCATCTAGGGAAGATTGGAAAATTATGGCAAGCCCTTCCGCTATCTCCTCCCCCAATTCCCTTAGCAACCTGGGATGCAAGCCATCCGGACCAGGCGACTTGTCCACTCTAAGCATACCCAGCCTTTCTAGTACATCCTGTCTCTCAATTTTCACCCCTTCCATTCCTTCTACCTTTTCCACTTCTACCGATATTTTGTCACCATCCACCTCCTTAGTAAACACCGATATAAAGTACTCATTGGAGTAGTCTAGCCTTGCCCTGCACCTCTAAACATATATCACCTTCTTTGTCCCTAATAGGCCCCATCCCACCTCTTACTACCCGCTTACTGTTTACATGCCGGTAGAAGATTTTTGGGTTCCCTTTTCTGTTAACCGCCATTCTACTCTCACATTCTCTCTTTGCCAATCTTATTTTCATCTTCACTTCCCCTCTCAACTTATTGTATTTGGTCTGGTTCTCCCTTGAAGAATTCACCTGGCATGCATCATACACCCTCTTTTTTTGTTTCATCATCTTCTCTATCTCCCTCGTCATCCAAGGAGCCCTTGCTTTGGTTCCCTTACCCTTCCCTCTTGTCGGAATGTACCTAGCCTGTACTTGGAACATCTCCTCCTTAAAAGATCACCCATTGTTCCGTTACAGTTTTTCCTGTCAGTCTTTGGTTCCATTTTACCCTGGCTAGATCCTTTTGCATCCCATTGAAGTTAGCCCTATTCCAGTTTAGAAGTTCCACTCTAGATTGCTCCTTGCGCCTCTTCATTGCTAATCTAAATCTTATGATACGATGATCACTCGTACTAAAGTGTTCTCCCACAGACACTTGGTCGAACTGGCCCACCTCATCCCCCAGCACCAGATCCAGCAATGCCTCCTTCCTAGTTGGGCCAAGAACATATTGGTCAAGGAAATTCTCCTGAACACATTTCAGAAATTCCTCCCCCTCCTTTCCCTTTACCCTAGTATTATTCCAATCGATATTTGGGTAATTAAAGTCCCCCAATATCACCACTCTATAGCTCTTGCATATCTCTGCGATTTCCCTGCAGATTTGCTCCTCTACCTCCCTCTCACTATTTGGAGGCCTATAGAATACTCCCAATAGCGTGATCATACCCATTTGCTCCTCAGCTCTAACCAAATGGATTCTGTCCTTGTCCCCTCAAGAACATTCTCCCTTTCCAACACTACAATGCCTTTCTTAATCAGCACTGCCACCCCACCGCCCTTTTTTCCTTCCCTATCTTTTCTGAACACCTTGTACCCATGAATATTAAGTGCCCAGTCCTCGTCTTTTTTAAGCCACGTTTCCGATATTGCCACATCATATTACCACACGGCTAATTGTGCTTGTAGCTTACCAACTTTATTCACACTTTAAGCGTTTACGTACATGCATTCTAAACCCATTTTTGAATTTTTTGTAGTCTTTTTTAGTCTGCTACTACCTAATATGGTATTACTTCCGCCTCTAGTACTATCCAACACACTCACTCTTCTATGCACCTTATTCCTCTTTTCTACTCCTATAAGCTGGTGCCCATCCTCCTGCCAAATTAGTTTAAACCCTCCCCAACAGCACTAGCAAACCTCCCCGCAAGAATATTGGTCCCGGCTCTGTTGAGGTGTAACCCGTCCGGCTTGTACAGGTCCCACCTTCCCCAGAAACGGTCCCAATGCCTCAAGAATATGAAGCCCTCCCTCCTGCACCATCTCTCCAGCCACGCATTCATCTGTTCTATTCGCCTATTTCTGTACTCACTAGCACGTGGCACCGGGAGTAATACGGAGAGTACTACCTTTGAGGTCCTTCTTTTTAATCTCTCTCCTAGCTCCCTAAACTCTGCCTGCAGGACCTCATCCCTCTTTCTGCCTATGTCGTTGGCACCGATATGGACAACGACCTCTGGCTGTTCACCCTCCCCGCTCAGAGTGTGCTGCAGCCGCTCAGTGAAATCCTTGACCCTGGCACCAGGGAGGCAACATACCATCCTGGAGTTATGTCTGCGGCCGCAGAAACGCCTGTCTGCTCCCCTAACTATCGAATTCCCTACCACTATTGCTCTTCGACTCTTTTTACTCCCCCCCTTGTGCATCTGAGCCACCCGTGGTGCCGTGGACTTGACTCTGGCTGCACTCCCCAGAGGAACCATCACCCTCACCAGTACTCAGAACAGAATACTGGTTGGAGAGCGCGATGCACTCCGGGGACTCCTGCACTACCTGTCTGGTCCTCCTCTTCTGTCTGGCGGTCACCCATTCCCTCTTGCCTGCATACTCTTGAGCTGCGGGGTGGCCACCTCTAGAAACGTGCTATCCACGTAACTCTCAGTCTCGCGGATGCACCAGTGACTCCAGCCGCCGCTCAAGCTCCGAAACCCAGAGCTTGAGTTGCTGACACTTCCTGCACATGTGGTCGTCCAGGCTACGTGAAGCGTCCAGGACTTCCCACATGGCAGAGGATGTGCACTCCACGGGACTGAGCTGCCCTGCCATGTCATGTCTCTAGTTAATAGAACTAACCCAGCAGAAATAAACTTAAAACTTAACAAAAAGCACTCCCCCGCTACTCACCAATCAGCTCTTTCCCTCTATTTTATAGGCTATTAACTAATTTAGCAGAAATAAACTTAAACTTAAACCTGTCCCTCAGAATTTTTTCCAATAATTTGCCGACTACCAAGGTTGGGTTGATTGGCCTGTAATTACTCGGCCTTACCCTTTCTCCTTTTTAAACAATGGTACAACGTTAGCAGTCTTCCGGCACCACGCCTGTAGCCAGAGAGGATTGGAAAACGATGGTCATAGCCTCCACTATTTCCTGCCTTGCTTCTCTTAACAGCTTGAGATACATTTCAGCCAGGCCTGGCGATTTATCTACTTTCAAAGATGCTAAACCCTTTAATACTTCCTCTCTCGCTATGTTTATCCCATCTAATATTTCACATTCTTCCTCCTTAACTACAATGTCTGCATCTTCCCTCTCTTTTGTGAAGACAGATGCAAAGTATTCATCAAGAACCATACCCATGTCTTCCGCCTCCACACACAGTTACCTTTTGTCATAGGCCCTACTCTTTCCTTAGTTTTCCTCTTGCTTTATGTATTTATAAAACATCTTTAGGTTTTCCTTGATTTTACTTGCCAATATGTTTTCATGCCCTCTCTGCTTTCCTAATTTTCCTTTTAATTCCACCCCTGCATTTTCTATACTCCTCTCGGCTTTCTGTAGTACCGAGCTTTCGGTATCTGACAAAAGCTTTGCTTCCCCCCCCCCCCCCCACCCCCACCCTACCCTACCCTGTATGTCCCTTGACATCCAGGGGGCTCTAGATTTGAGAGTCCCACCCTTTTTCTTTGTGGGAACATATTTGCTCTGAACCCTCTATCTCCTCCTTGAACGCCTCCCACTGCTCTGACACTGATTTACCTTCAAGTAGCGGTTTCCAGTCCACTTTTGCTAAATCACATCTCAGCTGAGTAAAATTGGCCTTTCCCCAATTGAGAACTTTTACACCTGTTCTATCTTTGTCCTTTTCCATAACTACTCTAAATCTAACTGAATTATGATCACTTCCACCAAAATGCTCTACCACTGATACCCCTTCCACTTGCCCAGCTTCATTCCCTAAAACTAAGTCCAGAACTGCCCCCTCTCTTGGTGGGATTGCTACATACTAGCTAAAAAAAAATTCTCCTGAACGCATTTTATTAATTCTGCACCCTCTATACCTTTTACACTAATTCTATCCCAGTTACTATTAGGGTTGTTGAAATCCCCTATTACTGCCCTATTGTTTCTGCAGTTCTCAGAAATTTACCTACATATTTGCTCTTCTATCTCCCTCTAACTGTTTGGGGGTCTATAGTACACTCCCATTGTGATCAATATTCCCTCTAAGCTGCATGGCCGCGCAGTCCAGGACCAGCTTTTTCAATGTTAAGTTTTGCGCATGCGCAAAACTTGTGAATGGGCTGCGCACCCAAAAAAAATTAGGGGGAAACAGTGATTGTGATTGCCCTTTTTTGTTCTTCAGTTCAACCCATATGGCCTCATTTGATTATCCTTCTAACATATCATCCCTCTTCACAGCTTTAATTGTTTCTTTAAACAATATTGCAACCCCCGCTCCTTTTTTATCCCCCTCTCTATCTCGTCTCAAACTCCTGTAACCAGGAATGTTGCATTGCCATTCCTGCTCTTCTTTAAGCCATGTTATCACACTTCCACATGTCCATCTGTGCTCTCAGCTCATCTGCTTTATTCACTAGACTCCTTGCATTGAAGTATATACCATTAAGCACTGCCAAACTCCTGTTACCCAAGGCAGTTTCATTTTGTTAGCTGTGAAATTTTAAGCTAGAAATTTGTCACAAATGTAGTAGGCCATTAGCTAATATCTTTAAATGCATGCAGACATAGGCTCAGAAAAGAAACTCATCATATACAGAACTCCGTTTAAAAGCACAAATAAGTGTACCAATTAGGCCTCTATTCAAGATTACCATTATGCTAGCCTGTAAAATACTCAACACACTATATTTCTTACTTACATGAGAAAATGTAAAGCTTTGTGATATTTGGCCAATTCCTCGATCACTACATCGGGAACTCAAGGAATTTCGTGGGGCTTTCAGAATCACACGAGTTGAGTTTTCTGTTAACACGCAGCCCTAGAAGGAGAGAGTTTGACATATCAGCATAAATATCAATGGGGTCAACGTTTAAAGACAGTTTATTTTTCCCCAAAGTAATTTAGATAACCAACCTGAGATTCATTTTGTGTGACTTCAGCTTCAGTGAAAGGTCTAATACGAAGATAAACACACAAATGATCCTTTGTACCTGAACAATTTTGTTGAACCTGAAAAAAAGTTATTTTATATTTTTCAAGACATCAAAAGTTGAAAATTTGCAAGTCCATATTTAAAAAAAATTCATTCTCAGGATATGGGCATTGCTATCAATGCCAGCATTTATTGCCGATCCCTAGTTGCCCTTGGAGATGGTGGGCATTCTTGAACCACTGCAGTCCATGTGAAGAAGGTAGTCCCACAAAGTTGTTCGGTAGGGAGTACCAGGATTTTGACCCAGCAAAGATGAAGGAATGGGAATGTATGTCCAAGTCAGGATGGGATGTGACTTGGAGAAGAACTTAGAAGTGGTGGTGTTCCCATGCACCTGCTGCCCTTGTCCTTCTAGGTGGTGGAGGTTATGGGTTTGGGAGGTGTTGCCTAAGAAGCCTTGGTGACTTGCTGCAGTGCATCCTGTTGACAGTAGACACTGCAGCCACAGTATACTGGTCAGAGGGAATGGATTGTTAAACTGGTTGATGGGGTGCCTATCAAACAGACTTCTACGTTCTGGATGGTGTCGAGCATCTCTAGTGTTGTTGCAGCTGCACTCATCCAAGCAAGTGAATAGTATTTCATCGCACTCCTGACTTGTATCTTGTAGTTGGTGGAGTGGTTTTGGAGAGTCAGGAGGTGAGCCACTCACCGCAGAATACCCAATTTCTGACCTGCTCTAGTAGTCACGGTATGCGTGTGGCTGGTCCAGTTATAAGTTTCTTGTCAATGGTGACACCCCCCCCGCCCCGCCCAGGATGATGTTGGTGGAGGATTCAGCAATGGTAATGCCATTGAATGTCAAGGAAAGTGGTTAGGCGCTCTCTTGATGGAGATGTCATTGCATGGAACTTGTGTGACCTGAATGTTACTTGCCACATATCAGCCCAAGCCTGGATGTTGTCCATGTCTTGCTGCATGCAGCGACATCCTATTATATATTTACCACATTGTTTGCATTTGAATTTTCTTCCCTGCAAAGTTCATCAATCAAATTCTTTCTAACGTATTCAAAATTCTCCTCAGGAGAAATCACTTGTTCGTCATTCACAATTCCAGGCAATTGTAGAAATGTGCACTCCATTGTGCTAAGAAAAAAAAAACAAATATTGGCAAATTACATTTTATTTTTGACTTCTGAAAAAAAAAATTGAAAACTCCTGTGTAAGTGTAAAGTATAATAAATGCTGGATGCAACTAGCCAAAAGCTTCTATTTTCCCCAAATGTGAGAATGCTTGGAACTTGCCGCACAATTCAGGGCTTGTTTCAATTGACAATCTCTGTACAATAGCAAAACACTGCGGATGCTGGAAATCTGAAAGAACAGAAAATGTTGGAAACACTCAGCAGGCCAGGCAGCATCTGAAGAAGGGCTCCAGACCTGAAACGTTAACTCGGTTTCTCTCTCCACGGATGCTGCCTGGCCTGCTGAGTGTTGCCAGCATTTTCTGTTGTTATTTGACATAATCTCTGTACTTTGGCTAGTATCAGTCATGTGACATTGTTTACTAAGTTTCTATATTTTCTAGAAAGTTTTAAAATGCAAATTACATTTGTTTCATAAGACAAATACTGATTTATTTGCAATATTGCACTTTCATAGTTAGTCCACACTTCATTGCAAACAAGGTTTCAAATTGATGTTTCAGATCCTATTGACACTAGGACCAGCAGCCAATTCATGCTATTGATCCATCAACACAAATCTGCTTATTGTAGTTTATTCATACTATTAACAAAAAAAATGAAGAGGGGAGCACAGGGTAGTGAGGACACATTAACATTTTAGCACATATCCACCCGACCAGTCACACTTAAGTGGCTATAAGCAGAACTGAGATTAGTGCATATTGCAAACAAAGATGGAAATCTCAAAAAAGACAATCTCAGACTGGAGAGGGAAAAAAAAAATCAGCATAAATAGCTTGTGTAATACAAAATATAAAAACAATCAAGATAGAAAGGGGGAGATAATTGATAAATTATTCAAACTTGGGTTGGATAAAGCCCTTGGCCCGGACGTATTGCATCCGTGCATATTAAAATAAGTTAGCAGAGGCATTATTACATATATATAAAAATTCATTAGAAAAGGGAATAGTGCCAGAGGACTGGCAGACAACTATTGTGATTCCTGTATATAAAAAAAGGGAGATAGAACGGGCCCAGGGAACTACAGACCAATTAGCTTAATGCAAGAAAGATAATGGAATCCTTACTCAAGATGTAATAGAAAAACATCTAGAGACTGAAAATATAATAGAGTAGTCAGCATGGATTCCAAAAGGGAAGGTCATGCTTGACCAATTTCATTGAATTATTTGAAGTAGTAACAGAAAAGGTAGACAAGGGTAATGTAGTAGACGCAACATATTTGGATTTCCAAAAAGTCTTCAATAAAGGTACCGCATAGTAGGCTCATGACTAAGGTCAGAACATGGAGTCTGGGGAGAAGTAGCAGAGTGGATAGCAAACTGGCTACAAAACAGAAAATAGGGGTTAAAGGTAATTAATTGGATTGGCAAATGGTGGGAAGTGGTGTTCCACAAGGACCACTGTTGTTCACCATTTACATAAACTATTAGGACTCAGGAAACAAAAGTACAATTTCAAAATTTGCCGATGACACCAAATTTGGGGGTGAAGGGTAGTGTAGTTAATAGAGGAGGAATCAGAGTCATAATGGCACAGGAGGCTGCTATTCGGCCCATCGAGTCCGTGATGGCTCTCTGCAGAGCAAATCGAGTCAGCCCCATTCCCCCGCTCTATCCCCGTAGCCCTGCAAGTTATTTCCCTCAAGTGCCTATCCAGTCTCCCCTTAAAAACATTGCGTGTCTCCGCTTCCAACACTTCCATCAGCAGAGTTTTCCAGGTCCTCACCACTCGCTGCGTAAAAAGGTTTTTCCTCACATCCCCCCTGTATCTCTTGCTCAAAACCATAAATCTGTATCCCCTAGTCCTTGTACCATCAACTACTGGGAACAGCCTTTCCCCCTCTAGCCTATCCAAACCCATCATAATCTTGTACACCTCTATCAAATCACCCCTCAACCTCCTTTGCTCTAATGAAAACAAATCCAGCTTCTACAACCTGTCCTTGTAGCTAAGATCCCCCATCCCTGGAACCATTCTGGTAAATCTCCTCTGCACCCTCTCAAGGGCCTTCACATCCTTCCTAAAGTGCAGTGACCAGAACTGGACACAATACTCCAGTTGTGGCCTAACCAGCGCTTTATAAAGGTTCAGCATAACTTCTCTACTTTTGTAGTCAATACCTCTATTTATGAAGCCCAAGATCCCATATGCTTTGCTAACCAATCTCAATATGTCCTGCCACCTTCAGGGACCTATGCACATTAACTCCCAAGTCCCTCTGTCCCTGCACACTCTTTAAAAATGTGCCATTAAGTGTATATTGCCTCTCCCTGTTCCTTCTGCCAAAATGCATCACCTCACAGTTCTCTGTATTAAATTCCATCTGCCACTTGTCTGCCCATTCTGCTAGCCTTTCTATGTCCCGTTGCAGTCGATTGGTATCATCCTCACTGTTTGCCACACCCTCAAGTTTGGTGTCATCAGCAAATTTAGAAATTCTACTTTGTATTCCAATATCCAGGTCATTTATATATCAAAAAACAGTGGCCCCAGCACTGACCCTTGGGGAACATCACTGTCTACCATCCTCCAGTCTGAAAAACAGCCATTTACCACAACTCGCTTTTTCTGTCCTTAAGCCAATTCCTTATCCAAGCTGCCACTGGCCCACCTATTCCATGAGCCTCAATTTTGTTAACCAGCCTTCTATGTGGTACTGTGTCAAACGCCTTCCTAAAATCCATGCAGACAACATCCATTGCATTCCCTCCATCGATCCTCCCTGTTGCTTCATCAAAAAATTCAGGACTGTGACAAAATACAGGATGACATTAATAACCTTGCAGAATGGGCGTGTAAAAAAGCAAACAAGGCACTGGGGTTCATTTCTGGAAGGATAGAATTGAAAAGCAGATAAGTTATGTTAAACTTTTACAGAACCTTGGTTAGACCACATTTGCTGTATTGCGAACGGTTCTGGTCTCCATATTATAAAAAGGGATCTAGAGCCACTGGAGAAGGTGCAAAAAAGACTTATTGGAATGATACCAGAATTGAGAGGTTATAAGTATCTGGAAAGATTGAACAGGCTGGGGCTCTTTTTTCTAGAAAAGAGAAGACTGAGGGGTGGCCTAATAGAAGTCTTCAAGATTACAAAAGGGTTTGATAGGGTAGATGTAGAGAGGATGATTCTACTTGTGAGGGAATCCAGAACTAGGGGCCATAAATACAAGATGGTCACAAATAAATCCAATAAATTTAGGAGAAACTACTTCACCCTGGGAGTGGTTAGAATGTGGGACTTGCTACCATAAGGAATAGTTGATGCAACTAGCATAGATGCCTTTACAGGGAAGCTAGAGAAGTGCCCGAGGGAGAAAGGACCCACAGATAGGGCGAGATGAAGAAGGGTGGGAGGCGGCTTGTGTGGAGCATAAACACTGCCATAGACCAGTGGGGCCAAAAGGCCTGTTTCTGTGCTGTAAGTTCTATGTACAGTAATCTGTTTTCAGGGATTTTGGTCGAGAAAAGACTGTTGGACAGGACACGGAGATCTCCCTGCTCTTGTTCAAATAGCCATGATGTGGAGATGCCGGTGTTGGACTGGGGTGGACAAATATGAGAAGTCGCACAACACCAGGTTATAGTCCAACAGTTTTATTTGAATTCACAAACTTTCGGAGCGCTGCTCCTTCGACTTCACCTGACGAAGGAGCAGTGCTCCGAAAGCTTGTGATTTCAAATAAAACTGTTGGACTATAACCTGGTGTTGTTCAAATAGTGTCATGGGATCCTGTACATCCACCTAGACGAACATCTCATCCAAAGGACAGCTGCTCTAACCATACAGTTATGCTTGACCAACTTCATTGAATTCAGTGGCGCACTGAAGTGTCAGCCTAGATTACAAAGCTTACTAAAAAATCAATGTTGAGACCAGGGGCTGCAAAGAGCCCAGGAGAAAGATCAAACACTATCCCTGAAACTTGCGTTGAACATGACCAGGACAGTGTACAGGGGCAGAGCGGTCAGAGCAGAGTAAACCGGCGATAGTCCGTGAAGAGAGAGCCTCAGTAAACCGGCACTGTGCTTACCTAGACTGCGAGGGCCGGGAACGCTCTGTGCAGCCCAGAAGACAACGAGCCCCGCAATGAACGGCCGGACCCACCCCTCAGTCAGAAATCCGCTGAGCGGCCACACTCCCGCAACAGCTCACGCTGTAATGACCTGCGCTCGCGCTCCCTAGTTTTTAAATTCCACCAATCACCAGCCAGCAGCGCCGCGGGGCATCACGGGTGTTGACGGTACACCTGCTCCAAGGTCCCAGCCAACCGGCGCTGGTTGGCGGCGCGTCGAAAAATTAAACCTGACGGGAGCGCCCAAGGGTCTCCCGTTGACATTCGTCAGGACGAAAGTGTTGTTATTGTTAGTAGTTAGGACATCGGATACTAAGCGGAAGGAAGACGCACAGGAGTCTGGGAATTGTAGTTTCCTGGGCCCGGGCTCTGCGGGCCGATGCAGCGCTGCTCGAGTTGACGCTCTTTGACTCAAAAAAGCAGGACCCTGAATGGACCCCTGAATTCTTGGGCCAGGCGGAGCGGTGGGGGAGTTGAGCGTTCATCCTCCGAGGCGGAAAGGTCAAGCCGCTGACTCGAGCAATCACTTCCCGTCACGTTTTTCGTAGATTTAAACGTTGTCAACACCGCCGAGAGAAAGCGATTGCAAAGTATCATAGAAACCGCGGCGCATCGTGAGTATTGTTTGTGTTTCTTAGTCAAACAGGTTAACTGCTTGGATGTCCGAGGAATGCGGAACTTCTAGCGTCTTTTAATTGGGTTTTTTATGTATTATGACAAACTGCTTTCCATCCTTTAGAGTAGGAGACCCACATGCTGCATAGGGCTTACAATTGAAACCCTTGCCCAAACTAGAAAAGCTTCACACGCTAAAAATTGAAGCCGTCCACAGTTATACAGCAATCAGAAATCGGGTGTTGCAAATAAGCACGACCGCAACAATCGCCCCCACCCAAATGCTCTTCTGACTTTTGTTCTTTTCCCTTCACTTCACAGTTGGTGGCAAAAGCCTTCATTACACCCCTCCACTCTAGAACTCTCTTTAAAGTGCTCCACCTCTCGACCTCCTTCAAACCATCCTCTGCAACTGAGTCTTTGATCACCGGTCATAATTTTTCTCTCATTTCCTATTTGGTGTCCACTGATCTGTGAATCAACTTGGATCATTTGTTAAGTAAAAAGTGCAATAAGCTGTGGTTAAATCTGTACCATTTACCGTCCATGCCTGCTTATCACACACTTGTCTGGGGAGAGAGTCTTGCGTTGCTCCCTATTTATGTTGAATATTTACTGGTAATAGTACAGCTCAAATTGGCAATAAGTGCACAATTTTGTCTTTTGGAGGGAGGAAGTTGGGCTTTGCCTCCTTGCTTGTACTATATATATATATATATATATATATAGAGGCAGTAAAACATTTGCTATATGCGTGTGCACAATTGTTTTAAAATCTTCTAACAACAACAACTCGCCTTTAATGTAGTAAAACGTCCCAAGACGCTTCACAGGAGCATTATTAAACAAAATTTGACACTGAGCCACATGAGATATTAGGGCAGAGGACCTAAAGCTTGGTCAAAGAGGTAGGTTTTAAGGAGGAGAGAGGCGGAGAGGTTTACCTCACAGCTTAGAGGTTCGACAGCTGAAGGCATGGCCGCCAGTGGTGGAGCGATTAAAATCGGGGATGCACAAGAGGCCAAAACGGATTACTTTTGCTCCCATAACATCCCTAATGATTGATGAGCTCTACATGCAAATGTTATTAAAACTGTTTAATTCCCTGTGCAGCCAGCAGTGGAGTCATTGGTTGCTTTTGATTTTTATGTAATTGAAGTGGTTTTAACAGTACAGTAAACTCTTTATTAACCGGCACACAAATATCCAGAAATCTCTCTTAACCGGCAAAATTCTTGAGTAGGTAACCGGGGTTTTCCTTCATCTCTCCTTTAAAATTAACTTTAAAAAAAACCCCGAGGCGTTTGCCTTGTATCGGAGCGTGTAGATTGGGAGGGGAATGTGCAGCCCGGGTAGGCAGCGGACACGACAGATGGTCAGCTGGCGGTCCCCGGGGAGACGGAGCTCCGAATGCAGGCGCATGTCAGTGTGTTTGGGGCTCTCGTACGTTGGGAGATATAACTCTCCGTTATCCGGACTTTTGGATTAACCGGCACCACGCCGGTCCCGTCGGTGCCGGTTAATAAAGAGTTTCCTGTAGTTGGGCTGGATCAGCTGAACTGCTTCCCAAAGTGGTTCCGTTATAAATAAGGAATTAGAAACACTGAGAGGCAGAGCTTACTAACCATTACTCTTGAGTATAAGTGAAACAATAATATGGTTATAGTGTCAAGAAGCACAATTATATTGGGCCAGAAATTCAGGTCTCCACGGGTGAGTACGCGCTGTGTACTCACCCGTAGGCCCAACGAAAGTGCCGGTTTTGCGCATGCGCTGGAAACCGGAACTTCCGTTCCCTTGAAGGAAGGGGTTCACAGGTCAAACGCGTGCGCCGGAGAGGCAGCGCATAGACCTGGAACTTCGGCTTTTTTTTTACAGGTTTCTCCGTGCGGGTAAGTCCCTAGCAGCTGCGCGGGGAAAAAGCAGGCGCAAGGCCTGCTTTTAACAAGGTAGTGGTGAATTAAGTAAAATTAAAACATTTTTTCCACAGGTTTATTATTTTTAAATACTTTAAAGAAAGGTAAGTTTATTTTTAGCCCCGTTAAAAACTGTAATTCATTTTTTCAAAAATTTAAATTATTGTTTAAAATAGTTATTTTATGTAATTTATAGTTATTTTAAAAATGTGATTTAAAAATTTTTTTATTTGAAGTTTTAGTTAGGTTTTGGGGCTGATCTCTATTCACAGATTTGACAGGTCTTCCTGTCAAATCTGTGAATGGAGATTCCCTGCTCCGATTGGCTCCCCATGGCCCACGTGATCCCAGGGGACGCTTCGAACTAACTGCGCCGCTGGGATACGCGAGCACTGCACACCGGCAGCTGGAGGAGGCCCAGGATCGGAATCCCACGCGGGCCCACAGCACAACGGCAGGCGCACTATGTAAGTGCAGGTCAGGGGCTTGCACCCGCGGGAAGCCTCCGACCCGAATTTCTGGGCCATTATGTTCTTTTAAGAATTATTGCGGTTCTTTATTACCTTCTGAGCACCTGTCCTATAGAATCATAGAAATTTACGGCATAGAAGGAGGCCAGTCGGCCCATCGTGTCTGTATACAATATTAAATAGCATTGTCTATCGTAAACAGCTTACCAGTATTATTTTCCTAAGTTTTTTTAGCAGCTGTGTCTTCAGCTGCCAAGGTCCTGCCTCTCCACCTTTAAAATCCATTTTGAGTAAGCTTTTGGTCACCCCTTCTAATATCTCTTGAGTTCTGATGAAAGGTCATTGGCTCTCTCTCCACAGATGCTGCCTGACCTACTGAGTATTTCCAGCATTTTCTGTCTTTATTTCAGATTTCCAGCATTTGCAGTATTTTACTTTTGTTTCCTTCCACTATCTCCTTTTGGTTGGGCTTCTGTATTTTTGATTACACCTGTGAAGTGGTTTAGAAATTTTTACTACATTAAAGACACTGGTGTTTTTTTTTGCAAAATACAGCAATAGCATAATGGACCTAGAAATCCCATACAGTTTTTTTCCCGGTTAATGGAAAGTTGTTTTTTGCTTTAAAAATTTGAACTATCTAGTAATTATATTTGAATCTAGAGTATAGAGTAGAATAGGCAAGAGGGCATATTTGCTCTATAATGACATTATGCATCTTTCCACAGACCATTGTAACTCCTGTTGCCTTCTAGGGTTGAGTTGGGGATGTTGAAGTAGGGAAACTAAAGTGGAGCACAGCAATATTGTTCTTAACTGGTACTGGGAAAAGGAATAATATCAATTGGTGTGAGGATTTCACAAACAGATGAACATAGATTAAAGGTTTTGTAAGTAACTGTTTGGTTATGCTGTAGCTGTGTGTATATACAATTATTTTCTTCTGTCCTCTAGTTGTTTATTCAACAGTTGCGATTAATAATGTTGCTGATTTTCAAGGAAAAAGGCAGGTATGGAAGCTTTAATATCTCAATTCAAATTTTATATGGTGGTTTCTAAAGCCTAAATATTCTTTCTTTCTCTCTCTCTCTCTCTCTCTCTCTCTCTCTCTCTCTCTCCGGTGATCGCTAGACGCCGATTTCACATTCACAAAAACAAGTCGATACTTTTGTAAATAAAAATAAAGACTATTTTGACTATCTCTAAAAATTGAACAACCGGCATCGGCAAAGACGACCAATGACACCCCGTGAGAAAATTGGCACTGTTTTTTGAGCGCGATTGTTTGTTCCCTACCCACGCCACTAATCGAGAGTAGATTGAAATACAGGGGGAAAGCAAATATATTCTAGAATGATGAAGTTGTAAGAGTAACACAAACAAAATTTATAACAAAATAAACACACAAAAATTAGACCGTTTCAAAATGTATTGCAAAATTATACATCGACCTACCCATTCCTTCTCTGATCACTCCAACAACCTCCCATACACAGCTGACTACACATCATCAGAATTCTCAACCATCCTGAACTTGGGACCTGGCAACACACCAATTCACCCTGGGCCATGCATATGAGTTTGTTTTTTTAAGCGGTCCCAAGTTCCAGGAATTGTTCCATCCACACCTGTCTGACACGCACCCCATGTTCTTACAACCTGACTGTTGAAGACAGCTTAAAGTGAACCACACAGTCCACTATGCCATTCTGGCCCTGAAATGGTGTCTCCGATCTCTGCTCCTTCCAAGCCCTTCTTCCTGTCACCACACAATTCCTAGCCACTGGAGTTCTGACTTCTGGTCTCTTGCTGACACATATTAAAGTATTATTACTTTAATAACTACATTTAAACTTAATTCAGTTACTTACTGCATTTAGTAGTAAAAGTTACTTACCACCTGCATTTCATAATTACATTGCTCAGTAAAATTTTAGTGTAATGAATACATTGTTATTTATATGCTAGAATTGATTATATTTGTCTGAATTTGTTAACTTATAATTTCAGATGTGTTGTTATAAACATCTACATTTTGTCCACGAGTGACACCACAGGAGTTCAACTAGTGTATTTTAATTCAAAAGATTCTTTTCCGTTTGGCATTTATTGCAACAACAAAAACATATTTTCCAGGAAATTGCCAAACCAATATCTGTTACAGAGCTTTTCCCATCTCCGCCTATTGTGCAGGTATGTATAGAAATGAATTTCACAAAATATATGATTTTACTGTACAGTGCATTTCAGGAAACATTATTTAAGCTCCTGTTATGCTGACTATAGTAGTTTTGAAGATGCCAAATAGTATTTTAATATGCAATGTTTTGGTACTGTGCAGAAATTTATAATGACATATGGTGTTATTCTGTAGTCAGTGTAATTTTTTTTATGTCTTCTATTCTATGTATAGTTTCAAGGTTCCTGCTATGGTAATGTAGCAGTTGTAGCTTTTTTGTTTTCATAATCATTTTCCTTCACCGCTTCCTTAATAATTTTATTGAAAGTGGTCGATTGTATCCACATTTTTGTGCAATTAAACATAAGCATGAATAGCTGTAGAAAAAATCTTTCATTAATCTGGTTGTACATAAATTTCATTTTTGAAATCAGATAGTCATTGTTTTTGACATTTCTATGCAAATGCACTTCATTGTTCTCTGACTTTACATTTTTGAATTTGTGCTAAGATATATTCCTTAACTCTTTAGTTTGCCAAGTGTATTCAGCATCTATATATAGGTATTGGCTTAAAGCTCAGTTTTGTAATAATGAGTTTGTTACTGTTTTATGTGAATATATTTTTGTGATATGCAAAGAATATTTCATAGTTCCAAAATGTTGTTTATATTTTCACTTCTAAAGCTCCCCTAGTGGCTCAGTGAATTTACCTAGTGAGCTGTTCTCAGCCAGGGCAGAAGGTGTGCTAAAATTGGCCATCACGCCATTAGTTAAAGATAGTGTAATTGGTCAGGTTTTCCACTAGCGGTTGCTAACCAGTGAATCCTGGTAGAAGAATGCATGTGTAGTTGCAGGGTGACCACGTCATTGGGCTAATACTGACAGACAAATGCACTAAACCCATTCAACCCTCCTCAATTTGTGATTATGTAGATCATTACACAAGAAGCACTTTAAATACCTTTGTTATTATAAATGTATGACTGTCAAAATTAGACATAATCTAGGAGAAATAATATGCACTACAATCAGAGTAGATAGTCAAGGGATAAATATTTGAACTTGCTAGCCATATTAAACCTGTTGAAGCTTGAAGAATTCTTCACATGATTTTTGAGGTTAATCATAATGCATTCTAAACACTCGTAAGAATAAATGTCATTAACTTGCATAATTGGATGTGCTTTTTTCTCAATAAAGGGTGACTTTTGCAGCGCTGTTGATGATGACTTGTACAAATATTTTAAACCTTTGGTACAACTATGTAAAGTATGAAGGAAAATTGATAGTTCAAGCTAAAATAAAAGTACATTTTGTAGTGATGGTTAAAATGCAGAACAAAAAATAATGAAACTGATAAGTTTAATAGAATTTCTGAAAAATAGGAAAAATCAAAACCAATTAAAATTGTGACCAGACTTACTGTGATTGTCTCTGATGCCTCTCACTGCAATGACCTGGTAAGTACTGATGCTCCATTTTAATCTCCAGTAGGTTTGTTTTCCAAGACAAGTGTTTTGTGAAAGTTATTTCTAACAGTACTTAAAATATAATCTTGAATTGTACAATATATGCAAAGAGACACCTCAGAACTTTATATGGCAGTGACACCAAGCAGGAGTGAGAAGGGGAGGTTGCAGAAGAGGATGGAGAGAGGCAAAATCACATTCGAAGAAAGGGTTTTTCTTAAGGTAAGGGAGGAGAAGACTAGGCAAAAGTGTCAAAGAAGGGAATTTCAGAAGGCAGGGGCTAAAAGGGCGGCTGCTGATTGTGGAAGAAACATTCCGGGAATAAGCAAGGAGTGGAAGGTGTGCAGGGGGACGTGTGACTGGAGGAGATCACTGAGATAGGGTGGGGCAAAGCCACGGAGGGGTTTAAAAGTGAGATTGGGCATATTAATTTGCTTAGATATGGCAGGACAGCGAAGCTTGAACAAATGGGGTGCCTGCCTTTTTGCAGGTGATGACACAGGCCACAGTGTCTTGGTTGAGTTGTAGTTTGAGGATGGAGCGTGGTGGGGGGGGAGCATGGAGGTTGGCACGGAAGAAATGTAAAAGATGTAGGTTAGGGTTTTGACCTCAATAAAAGAGAGAAGCAGAAGTGCACAAATAGGATGGCATCATTTCTATCAACATTTAACTGGAGCAAATTTCTGCTCATCCAGCTCTTCTTATTGGGCAGGTAGGTGCAGAGAGCAGCAACAACCTTGGAATCGAGGGAGTAGCCAGAGAAGTAGAGCTGAGTGTCTTTAGTGTACATATGGAAGCTTACCCCATTAAACAGCTTTAATTAACTGAGGAGGATTTCCTTTGTATGCTATCTACTGAAATTGTAAACCTATTTAAAAAGGACGGGTTTATGGTTTTGTTACACATAGCAAAAAAAATTCACTTTGGTTGTTTAAAATAATTGCACATATGTGTCGAATGTATATTACATATATTTGAAAATTCATTTTCATGATGCCCATTCCAGAGAGGTAAATATAATTTTTGCTATAAATTAAGCACATTGACAGCAAAGTGTTAAACAAATTACATCCGTTGTTCGTCATATTCTGGTTTTACTTTTATTTGTTGTAATTTCATTTAAGTGAAGAAAATGCACTGTTCTGACCAGTAAAACTCTATTTTGTTACAGAGAACCACCTCCCCACATACCAGGTCATATGACATTGTGGCTGTGTTACCAAAAACAGAAAAGTTGTTTCATGTAAGTGAACTAGATTTAAGAGGGTATAATTAACAAGTATCTATTTACAGATAAAACAATTACAAATTTTCTTGCCCTGTATTTTAGTGTCCCCTAATTTATGTGTATGACTTTTTTTATAAACGTTCTGCTAATCCAGTATCTACAAATGATAAATATTCTCCTTCAGCAGCAAAAGTGAAACTAATGAATGGAATGACCAAATATAAGAGCCAATTTTCCTCCCTCCACACTCTGTCTGCTATGATCTAAAACTGCTTATATTTCTAGGTTTAGGTCATTTTTATAGGCTAGATACTCCTCCAGCATTGGCCCACCCTCTGTCAGGGTCTAGATCCTGGAAGCAGAGAAGAAGGGCACTTGTTGCTATAGGTCATAGAATCATAGAAGATAGGAGCAGGAGTAGGCCATTCGGCCCCTCTAGCCTGCTCCGCCATTCAATGCGATCATGGCTGATCATCCAAATTCAGTACCCTGTCCCTGCTTTCTCCCCATATCCCTTGATACCTTTAGCCTTAAGAAATATATCCAACTCCTTCTTGAATCTATTTAATGAATTGGCCTCTACTGCCTTCTGTGGCAGAGAATTCCACATGTTCACCACTCTCTGGGTGAAGAAATTCCTCCTCATTTCTGTCCTAAATGGCTTACCCCTTATCCTTAGACTGTGACCCCTGGTTCTGGACTCCCCGACCATCGGGAACATCCTTCCTGCATCTAGTTTGTCCTGTCCTGTCAGAATTTTATAAGTTTCAATGAGATCCCCTCTCATTCTTCTAAACTCCAGCGAGTATAAGCCCAATCGACCCAATCTTTCTTCATACGTCATTCCTGCCATCCCAGGTATCAGCCTTGTGAATCTTCGCTGAACTCCTTCCATGGCAAGAACATCCTTCCTCAGATAAGGCGACCAAAACTGCACACAGTACTCAAGGTGTGGTCTCACCAAGGCCCTGTACAACTGCAGCAAGACATCCTTGTTCCTGTACTCAAACCCTCTCGCTATGAAGGCCAACATACCATTTGCCTTCTTAACCGCCTGCTGCACCTGCATGCTTACCTTCAGCGACTGGTGCACAAGGACCTAATTACAGCCTTGGTCCAAAGATGGACAAAAGAGCTGAATTTGAGGTGAGGCGAGAGTGACTGCCCTTGACATCAAGGCAGCATGTGACTGGCATCAAAGAGCCCTAATAAAACAGAAGTCAATGAGAATTAGGGGAAAACTCTCCACTGGCTGGAGTATACCTAGCACAAAGGAAGATGGTTGTGGTAGGCCAATCATCTCAGCCCAGGACATTGCTGCAGGAGTTCCTCAGGGCAGTGTCCTAGGCCCAAACATCTTCAGCTGCTTCTTCAATGACCTTCCCTCCATCATAAGGTCGGAAGCGGGGATGTTCGCTGATGATTGTAGCGTTCAGTTTCATTTGCAACTCCTCGGATAATGAAGCAGTCTGTGCGCGCAAGCCGCAAGACCTGGACAACTTTCAGGCTTGGGCTGATAAGTAGCAAGTAACATTTGCGCCACAGAAGTGCCAGGCAATTACCATCTCCAGCAAGAAAAAGTCTAACCACCTCCCCTAGACATTCAATGGCATTACCATCAACGAATCCCCCATCAAGCACAGAGCTTGGAAACCGAGCTGGAAGATTGCAAAAGGAGTGAATTGCAAGCAGAGTGGAGGAATTTTGTGAGCGCAGGAATTCGGTGGCGAGCAGGAAGGCGGTGGAGACGTCTCACTTAAAAGGAGGAGCGGAACCACAGAAACCAAGATCACTAAGTTAATAGGCACGAGAGCGAACCTGCGGGAGAGCGAGAGGAGCAGCCCAAGAGCCCAAAGGGCGCGCGAGTGTCAGGGAGCGAGGCAAGTGACGTCAACACAAGGGAAGGAGCTGATTGGTGAGTAGCTGGTGATTGGTTTTTTTTGTCTTAAATTTATTTCTGTTAAGTTACTTAATAGTCTATTAAGTAGAGGCATGGCAGGGCACCTCGATCCCGTGGAATGAACATCTTGTGCCATGTGGGGACTCCAAGACAGTACTGAATACTGGTGAGGGCGATGGTTTCTTTGGGAAGTACAGCCAGAGCCAAGTCCATGGCACCATGGGTGGCTCAGCTGTATGGGGCTGGGGGGGATAGTTAGGGGAACAGACAGGCTTTTTTGCGGCCGCAGACGTGATTCGAGGATGGTACGTTGCCTCCCTGGTGCCAGGGTCAAGTATGTCACTGAACGGCTGCAGAACATTCTGAGGGGGGGGAGGGTGAACAGCCAGAGGTCGTGGTCCATATCGGTATCAACAACATAGGTAGAAAGAGGGATGAGGTCCTGCAGGCAGATTTTAGGGAGCTAGGAAAAAGATTAAAAAGCAGGACCTCAAAAGTAGTAATCTGTGGATTACTCCCGGTGCCACGAGCTAGGTGAGTATAAAAATAGGAGGATAGAGCAGATGAATGCGTGGCTGGAGAGATGGTGCAGGAGGGAGGGCTTTAGATTCCTGGGACATTGGGACCGGTTGTTGGGAAGGTGGGACCTGTACAGGCCGGACGGGTTGCACCTCAACAGAGCTGGGACCAATGTCCTCGCCGGGGGGGCGGGGGGGGTTTGCTTGTGCTGTTTGGGAGGGTTTCAACTTGTTTGGCAGGGGGATGGTCACCAGGATGTAGCATTTGAAAGGAGCAAAAAGGTGCACAAAGGATTGGGAGAGACAGATAGTACTAGAGTAAGAAAGAGTAAGGTATTAGGTGAAGTCAGACTGAGAGAGAATACAAGAAGGTCTAAGATAGGTTTACAGTGCATGTGTGTGAATGCACGAAGTGTGGTAAATAAGGTTGGTGAGCTGCAGGCGCAAATAGGCACTAAGGAACATGATGTTGTGGCGATAACGGAGACATGGCTCAAAAAAGGGCAGGATTGGGTACTAAATATTCCTGGATATAAGGTGTTCAGGAAAGATAGGGAAGGAAAGAAAAGAGGTGGGGTGGCAGTATTGATGATTAAGGAGAATATTACAGTGCTAGAGAGCGGATGTCCTGGAGAGGTCAAGGACAGAATCTATTTGGTTAGAGTCGAGAAACAATAGGAGGTGCCATTACACTACTAGGTGTATTCTTTAAGCCGCCAACTAGTGGGAAGAATATAGAGGAACAAATTTGCAGGGAAATTACAGAGAGGTACAAGAACTATAGAGTAGTGATAATAGGTGACTTCAACTATCCTAATATAGACTGGGATAGTAATAGTGTAAAGAGCAGAGAGGGGGAAGAATTTCTGAAGTGTGTTCAGGAGACCTTTCTTGATCAGTACGTTTCCGGCCCAATGAGGAAGCAGGCATTGCTGGATCTGGTTCTGGGGAATGAGGTGGGTCAAGTAGAGCAAGTGTCAGTAAGGGAACATTTAGGAAACAGTGATCATAGTATCATAAGGTTTAGACTAGCTGTGGCAAAGGACCGGGAGCAATCTAGAGTAAAAATACTAAATTAGAGGAAAGCCAATTTCATTGGGTTGAGAATGGATCTGCCCCGAGTAAATTGGAATCAAAGATTGGCAGGCAAAACTGTAATTGAACAATAGGCTGCCTTTAAAGAGGAGATGGTTCGGGTACAGTCAAGGTACATCCCCACGAGCTGGAAAGGTAGGGCAGCTAAAGCCAGAGCTCCCTGGATGATGAAAGAGATAGAGAGTAAGATAAAGCAGAAAAAGGGGGTGTATGACAGATGTCAGATTGAGAATACAAGTGAGAACCAGGCTGAAAAGGAAGGTCAATGGGGAACTGAAAAAGGAAATAAGAGGGGCAAAGAGGGTATGAGAATAGATTGGCCGCTAACATAAAAGGGAATCCAAAAGTCTTCTATAGGCATATAAATAGTAAACGGGTAGTTAGAGGAGGGGTGGGTCGATTAGGGACCAAAATGGAGACCCCCGCATGGAGGCAGAAGGCATGGCTGAGATACTAAATGAGTACTTTGCATCTGTCTTTATCAAGGAAGAAGATGCTGCAAAAATCAGTGAAAGAGGAAGTAGCTGAGATGTGATAAAAATTGTTAAGGAGGAGGTACTAGAAAGGCTGGCTGTACTTAAAGTAGCTAAGTCACGGACAAGATGGGCCAAATGGCCTCCTTCTGTGCTGTAAATTTCTATGATTCTATGAAGTCACCAGGACCGGATGGGATGCATCCTAGGATGCTGAGGGAAGTAAGGGTGGAAATTGCAGAGGTACTGGCCATAACCTTCCAATCCTCCTTGGATACGGGGCTGGTGCCAGAGAACTGGAGAATTGCAAATGTTACAACCTTGTTAAAAAATGGGTGCAAGGATAAACCCAGCAACTACAGGCCAGTCAGTTTAACCTCGGTAGTGGGGAAGCTTTTAGAAACGATAACCATGTTTACTTGGCAAGTAAAATCAAGGAAAACCCAAAGATGTTATCTAAATATATTAAGAGTAAGAGGATAACTAAAGAAAGGGTAGGGCCTATTAGAGATCATGAGGGTAACCTGTGTGTGGAAGCAGGAGATATCGGTAGGGTTCTTCATGAATACTTTGCATCTGTTTTCACAAAGGAGAGGGGTGAAGCAGACATCAGGGGGTAGGAGTGTGAAATATTAGATGAAATAAACATAATGAGAGGGGAAGTGTTAAGGGGTTTAGCAGCTTTAAAAGTGGATAAATCCCCAGACCTGGATGAAATGTATCCCAGGCTGTTAAGCGAAGCAAGAGGAAAGAGCAGAGGCCCTGACCATAATTTTTCAATCCTCTCTGGCTTCAGGTGTGGTGCCGGAGGACTGCTAATGTGGTGCCCTTGTTTAAAAAGGGAGAAAAGAATAGACCGAGTAATTACAGGCCAATCAGCCTAACCTCAGTGGTGGGAAAATTATTGGAAAGAATTCTGAAGGACAGGATAAATCTTCATTTAGAAAGACACGGATTAATCAAGGATAGTCAGCGCGGATTTGTGAAGGGAAGGTCATGTCTGACAATAACAGAAAACGCTGGAAAAACTCAGCAGGCCAGGCAGCAACCGTGGAGAGAGAAACAGAGTTAACGTTTCAGGTCGAAGACCTTTCGTCAGAACTGGAAAAAAGCAGGAAATGAAATAGATTTTAAACAAGTATAATGCTGGGAAAAGGGGGAGGGGATGAAAGAACAAATGGCAAGAATAGAAAGCAGGAGAGATTAAGAGACATTAAGAGATAATCAAGGCAAGAGGAGGTGGTAATGTGACAGGTAGAGGCTAGATGAAGTGTGAACTGCGCTGGCAGAATGAAGGACAGCTGCCAGCTTCTGGGAGGGAAAAAAAGGCCAAACAAAAGGGTGGATGAAAAAAATAAAATAAAAAAATATATATATGTGATAGGGGCCAAGGTTATGATCTGAAATTGTTCACTACAAGCCCACTGACTCCCACAGCTACCTGGACTACACTTCCTCCCACCCTGCTTCCTGTAAGGACTCTATTCCATTCTCCCAGTTTCTCTGCCTCCGCCGCATCTGCTCTGATGATGCCACCTTCCATACCAGTGCTTCCGACATGTCTTCCTTTTTCCTCAACTGAGGATTCCCCTCTACTGTGGTTGACACGGCCCTCGACCGTGTCCGTTCTATCTCCCGCACTTCTGCCCTCACCCCTGCCCCTCCCTCCCGGAACCACGATAGAGTTCCCCTTGTCCTCACCTTTCACCCCACCAGCCTCCACATTCAACGGATCATCCTGCGCCATTTCTGCCACCTCCAGCGTGATCCCACCACCAAACACATCTTCCCCTCACCTCCCCTTTCAGCATTCCGAAGGGACCGCTCCCTCCACGACACCCTAGTCCACTCCTCTACCACCCCCAGCACCCCTTCCCTTTCGCCCGGCACCTTCCCGTGCAAGCGCAGGAGATGCAACACATACCCTTATACCTCCCCTCTTCCACCTGTCCAGGGCCCCAAACACCCCTTCCAGGTGAAACAGCGATTTACTTGTACTTCCTGCAATTTAGTATACTGTATTCGATGCTCACAATGTGGTCTCCTCTACATTGGGGAGACCAAACGCAGATTGGGTGACCGCTTTGCGGAACACCTCCGTTCAGTCCGTAAGGGGGACCCCAAGCTCCCGGTGGCCTGTCACTTTAATTCTCCGCTCCACTCCCACTCTGACCTCACCGTCCTCGACCTCTTGCATTGTTCCACGGAAGCTCAGCGTAAGCGCGAGGAACAGCACCTCATCTTTCGTTTAGGCACCCTACAGCCCTCTGGACTCAACATCGAGTTCAACAATTTCAGATCATAACCTTGGCCCCTATCACATATATATATTTTTTTATTTTATTTTTTTCATCCACCCTTTTGTTTGGCCTTTTTTTCCCTCCCAGAAACTGGCAGCTGTCCTTCATTCTGCCAGCGCAGTTCACACTTCATCTAGCCTCTACCTGTCACATTACCACCTCCTCTTGCCTTGATTATCTCTTAATGTCTCTTTCTCTCTCCTGCTTTCTATCCCACCACTGATCTTGCCTTCTGTTCTTTCATCCCCTCCCCGTTTTCCCAGCATTATACTTGCTTTAAATCTATTTCATTTCCTGCTTTCTTCCAGTTCTGACGAAAGGTCTTCGACCTGAAACGTTAACTGTTTCTCTCTCCACGGATGCTGCCTGGCCTGCTGAGTTTTTCCAGCGTTTTCTGTTGTCATTTCGGATTTCCAGCATCCGTAGTATTCTGCTATCGTCATGTCTGACAAACTTGATTGAATTTTTTGAGGAGGTAGATGAGGATAGTGCGTTTGATGTAGTGTATATGGACTTTAGCAAGGCTTTTGATAAGGTTCCACATGGCAGACTGGTCACGAAGTTAAAAGCCCATGGGATCCAGGGCAAAGTGTCAAGTTGGATTCAAAACTGGCTCGGAGACAGGAAGCAGAGGGTAATGGTTGATGGGTGTTTTTGTGACTGGAAGGCTGTTTCCAGTGGGGTTCCGCAGGGCTCAGTACTAGGTCCCTTGCTTTTTGTGCTATATATCAATGATCTAGACTTGAATATAGGGGGTATGATTAAGAAGTTTGCAGATGATACTAAAATCGGTTGTGTGGTTGATACTGAAGAAGGAAGCTGTAGACTGTAGGAAGATATCAATAAATTGGTCAGGTGGGCAGAACAGTGGCAAATGGAATTCAATCCGGAGAAGTGTACGGTAATGCATTTGGGGAGGGGTAACAAGGAAAGGGAATACACATTAAATGGTAGGACACTGAGTAGTGTAGAGGAACAAAGGGACCTTGGAGTGCATGTCCACAGATCCCTGAAGGTAGCAGGCCAAGAAGATAAGGTGGTTAAGAAGGCATACGGAATGCTTGCCTTTATTAGCCATGGCATAGAATACAGGAGCAGGGGGGTTATGCTTCAACTGTATAAAACACTAGTTAGGCCTCAGCTAGAGTACTGCGTGCAGTTCTGGTCACCGCATTACAGGAAAGATGCGATTGCACTAGAGAGGGTACAGAGGAGATTTACAAGGTTGTTGCCAGGAGTAGAGAATCTTAGCTACGAGGAAAGACTGGATAGGCTGGGTCTGTTTTCCTTGGAACAGAGGAGGCTGAGGGGAGACCTTATTGAGGTGTATAAAATTATGAGGGGCATCGATAAAGTGGGTAGAAAGGTCCTATTTCCCTCAGCAGAGGGGTCAAAAACCAGGGGGCACATATTTAAAGTAATTGGTGGAAGGTTTAGAGGGGATTTGAGGGAAAAGTTCTTCACCCAGAGGGTTGTGTGGGTCTGGAACTCACTGCCTGAAAGGGTGGTAGAGGCGGGAACCCTAACCATATTTAAAAAGTACTTGGATGTGTACTTGGGATGCTCTAACCGGCAGGGCTACGGACCAAGAGCTGGGAAGTGGGATTAGGCTGGATAGCTCTTTGTTGGCCGGCGCGGACACGATGGGCTGAAATGGCCTCCTTCCGTGCTGTAACTTTCTATGATTCTATGATAATCCGAGCCAAAATTAACAGTCACTTGAACAAGAATGGATTAATTAAGGAAAGCCAGCACTTATCTGTTAAAGGTAAATTGTGTGTCGTAAGAATGAGCCTTACGCGTGGTGAACTTAAAGTAAGCTTTAATCAACTAAAAAGGTGCTACATACAAAAGAGGTCTTACTCTATGCCTCTCCAGGATCCAACTGATCAGCCCAGTATTTATCCTGGACTAATCACAGGAAGTGATGTAATAAAGTTCGAGTCACTGGAAGCTGTATTGTGTTACCACATTCTCCCCCCCCCAAAAGATTAGGAGGCCGGGATGAAGTTCGAGTCACAGGAAGCTGTATTGTGTTACCACATTCTCCCTCCATTTCGTAGCTGCTGGACGAGGGAGAGCCGCACCCGTTTGGGTTCTCGTAGCGGTAGAGGGCCCCTAGCCCGTTTACCCGCCGCGGGCCGTGGACCAGAGTCCGAGTGATCCGGCCCGCTCTGTGAGGGGTCAGGACGATCCTGACTGTGTACTGGTGCCCGAACGGGTGTCGGGCAGGGCTGTGGCAGATCCGTTTCCGAGCGTATGGTACGGGGTGGATCGTGGCTGCGCGTGCGAGCCCCGACGGGCTCATAGTCAGTCTGCCCCAGGTCGGCACGCTGGAGTGAGGTACCAGCCGGCGTCAGATCCAGATCGTGATGAGAGGCACCTTGCGAGCCCAGAGATGTGCCTGGTACAATATCATCCCCTGGTGTCCCTCTATGTTTCGGCGGGCAGGGAGCCAGATCCCGCAATGACACGGTAGATTCCCGACCGTCAGGATACCGAATATAGGCGTAGGTAGGGTTGACGTCAGTGAGCTCAACCTCATCTACCAGGGGGTCATTCTTAGACGCCCGAACATATCTTCGGAGTAGCACTGGTCCCGGTGCAGTCAGCCACGACGGGAGAGATATCCCATAGGATGAGCGACGCTGAAATCGGAAGAACCGTTCATGAGGCGTCGTATTTGTGGCGGTCGAAAGGAGGGACCGTGTGGAGTGTAATGCGTCTGGAAGTACTGCTTCCCATTGCTGGTTGGGTAGGCCCCGAGATCTCAAAGCCAGACGTACCGCATTCCAGATGATAGCGTTAAAACGCTCGACTTGCCCATTCCCGACCGGATGATAAGGCGTCGTTCTGCTGGCAGCAATACCCCGTTCCGAGAGATAGGCCTTGAGTTCTCCTGACATAAAAGAAGGGCCCCGATCCGAATGAACATAGGATGCCATGCCACAGAAAGCAAATACCTGCTAAAGGCAGCTGATAACCGTGGTCGTCAGCATATTGGGGCAGGGAAAGGCAAATGGAAAACGGGAATACTCATCGACCATGGTCAATAGATAAGTGTTGTGAGTTGAAGAGGGCAACGGCCCCTTAAAATCGATGCTAAGCCGTTGCATTGGCTGGGTCGCATGTATGAGTATACCACCCGAGGGGCGGAAAAACTGAGGTTTCAATTCCGCACAGACTCTGCAGTCCGAGCACATCTTCTTTACATCCCCGGTAGAGAATGGGAGATTTCGGGACCGCACGAAGTGTAGCATGCGAGTAACGCCCGGATGACACAACCCATCATGGATGTCTACGAGCGTAGAGGGTGCCATGGCGGAGCAGAATGCTCGTGTGAGGGTATCCGGAGCCACATTCTCCTTGCCAGGTCGATAGTGGATGGTGTAACCAAAAGAGGCCAATTCCAGCCGCCAAAGCTGGATTTTATTAATTTTAATTTTGGTCCGTTTTCGATTATCGAGCATGAAGGCGACCGATCGCTGGTCCGTGATTAAGGTAAAGTGCTGGCGAGCTAGGAGATGAGTCCACTTCCGTACTGCCTCTATGATGGCTGTAGCTTCTTTCTCGACTGGAGGATAATGTAGCTCAGCCCCTTGAAAAGTCCTGGACAAAAATGCCACCGGACGACCTTCCTGATTCAGAGTGGCCGAGATCGCCACCTCCAAGGCATCACACTCAACAACAAAAGGAAGACTCTCGTCGATGGAGTGAAGAGCCGCTTTCTCCAACTGTTTTTTCAGGAGGTTAAAGGCTGCAACAGCCGCTGTGTCTAGTGGGAATGTGCTGGCCTTCAGTAGAGGTTGGATTCGGTCCGAGAAGTTAGGAATCCATTTAGCATAGTATGCAAACAGGCCGAGGGCCCGGCGCAAGGAGGCCGGATTCTTAGGTGGCGGGAGTTCTTGGAGTGGGCGAAGCCTTTCAGGGTCAGGTTTAATGATGCCATTGCCCACACAATAGCCAAGGATGTTGATGGTTGGTTGTGACTCAGTGGATTTAGCCGCATTTAATGTCAAATTACGGTGCTGGAGTGCATCCCAAAATCGTTGGAGATTGGCGTCATGTTCCCGCTGATTGCGACCTGCGACAGTAATATTGTCCAGATAAGGAAACGTATCCTTTAAGTCTTCCTGTTTGACCAGGTCATCCATTGCTCGCTGGAAGACAGCCACTCCATTAGTGACCCCAAAGGGGAGGCGACGAAATTGATACAGCCGTCCATTGGCTTCAAAGGCCGTATACTGCTTGTCTGAGACCTTCAAGGGTACCTGATGATAGGCACTTTTCAGATCATATGTTGAGAACACCGTGTACTCAGCCAGTTTATTAACCATATCATCGATGCGCGGCAATGGGTATGCGTCCAAGTCCGTATATTGATTGATGGTCTGTGAATAGTCAATGCACAGCCGTTTCTTGTGAGGTTGTAGAGGGTTCTTAACAATAACGACCTGGGCGCGCCATGCCGACGAACAAGGCTCGATGATATCCTCTGCTAAAAGCCGAGAAATCTCAGCCGCAATAAAAGACTGGTCTTCCTGACTGAAACGTCGTGACTTTGTTATAATCGGTTTGCATCGAGGAGGGATACTGGTAAACAGTGAGGGTTCATCCAGTGAAGCTGCTGACAATGCACAGAACGGTAATCGAGGTCGTATATTAGAAATAGTGAGTTCAGGTTTGGATCCGCCGAACTCAATGGTGAGCTTCTTATGCTGCTTTTGAAAATCTAGCCCTAAGATAAGATCACTACATAAGTCCTTGAGCACCGAAAGCCGGGTGGAGGGATACCTGTGACCATTAAGTGTTATTTCAACCATACAAAAGCCAGAAATTCTGGTATTAAGTGATGACTGAGCCATCGCAATTGCCTGGTCCGATGGGAAAACATGTAGCTTTAACTCTGCAACAATCTGTTCCCTAATGAAACTATCAGTGCTACCTGAGTCAATTAAGGCATCTAAAGTATATCCATTAATTGATGCTTTTATAGCTGCATGGAATAGGTTCTGAGGACAAGCAGCTGTAATTGGTGTCGTTGCACAAAGAGTGGCTGAAACTCTAGGTGTGTTTCTTCGAGAGAAAACCCGAGAGGAAGCACGATAGATTTTAGCCGGAACATCTTGATAGGCCCTTACCGGGGCAGTTCGGTAGGACTTAGCTTGATAAGCCCTCGTAGAGGCTCTTGATAGGCAAACCTTTGCAAAATGACCCTTTTTGTTGCAATGACTGCAAAACGCATTGCGAGCAGGGCAGAATTTCCGAAGGTGAAACTCATCACCACAAAAGAAGCATTTCTTAGATTGCCAAGAGGCTGCCACAGTGGGGTCATCATCCTCTTCATCAGTGAAGTCATCAGATTGATCGTCAGGGATAAAGTCCTCCCTAATAGAGTTCACCTGTGGCCTCTTAAATTGCCTGACTGTAGTTAAGGCAGCAGATCGAGGTCTGGGCACTGTATAAAGGTCTGCATTTCTTTTTGCCAGATCTAGAGAGCAAGCCATGTCATAAGCTCTCTGAAGCTCAAGTGTCTTACTTTCCAGTAGACGCTGGCGTATAAATGGGGAGGCAAGCCCGCAGATGAAAGCATCACGGATCATTTCTTCACGGTACAGCTCAGCTGAGGCCGCCTGAAAGTTACAGTCCATACTAAGTCTGCGAAGCTCTTGGAGGAATTTATCAATGGATTCCTCCGGCCCTTGTTGGGCTGTAGCTAGTAGATGTCTGGCATAGACCTCATTCGGTGTCTTAGTATATAGTCTTTTAAGCGTCCGAATTGCCTCCTCGTAACTGCCCCATTCCTCGACATACTGAAATACATTCGGGGTGACACAGTTGATGAGTATCCGCAATTTTGAGTCATCATCAGCCTTGCAATATTCGAGAAAATTGTCAAACGTGCGATACCAGTGTTTCCACACCTTACCGGCTGCTGGGGTGTTTGGGTCCAAGTCAAGACGCGATGGTTTAAGGATGTTTTCCATGATGGGTGATTCCCTGGATCCTTAGTTCCGAGTTCGTCCAAAAAGTTTGAGTGCGAAGTTTTTCAAAGTTGATTAAATTGTCGTAAGAATGAGCCTTACGCGTGGTGAACTTAAAGTAAGCTTTAATCAACTAAAAAGGTGCTACATACAAAAGAGGTCTTACTCTATGCCTCTCCAGGATCCAACTGATCAGCCCAGTATTTATCCTGGACTAATCACAGGAAGTGATGTAATAAAGTTCGAGTCACAGGAAGCTGTATTGTGTTACCACATTGTGTTTAACTAATACAAAAAAAAATTCTGCACATGCTGGAAATCTGAAATAAAAACAGAAAATGCTGGAAATACTCAGGTCAGGCAGCATCTGTGGAGCGAGAAACAGAGTTAACGTTTCAGGTCGATAACCCTTCGTCAGAACTGGAAAAAGTTGGAGATGGAACAGGTTTTTAAGCAAGTATAGGGGCAGGGAAAGGGGGGAGGGGAGGAAAGAACAAAAGGGAAGGTCTGTGATGGGATGGAAGGCAGGAGAGATTAAGAGACAAAAGGGATGATGGTGCAAGGCAAAAGGAGATGGCAATGGGACAAGTTAAGAAACAAAAGATGACTCTAGATGAAGTGTAAATGGCAATGGCAGAATGATCGACAGCTGCCATGTGAGAGAGAGAAAAAAAAAATGAAAAAACATCGGGGCAGAGGTTATGGTCTGAAATTGTTGAACTCAATGTTGAGTCCTGAAGGCTGTAAAGTGCCTACACGAAAGATGAGGTGCTGTTCCTTCAGCTTACACTGAGCTTCATTGGAACAGTGTAAGAGGCCAAGGACGGAGAGGTCAGAGTGGGAGTGGAGCGGAGAATTAAAGTGACAGGCAACAGGAAGCTCGGGGTCACCTTTACGGACTGAACGGAGGGGTTTTCGTGTTTAACTAACTTGATTGAGTTTTTTTGATGAGGTAACAGAGAGGGTTGATGAAGGCAATGCGGTTGATGTGGTGTACATAGACTTCCAAAAGGCATTTGATAAAGTGCTGCATAATAAACTTGCCAGCAAAGTTGAAGCCCACGGAATAAAAGGGACAGTGGCAGCATGGATACGGAATTGGCTAAGTGACAGGAAACAGAGTAGTGGTGAATTGGTTATTTTTCAGACTGGAGGAAGGTGTTCCCCAGAAATCGGTACTTGGACCAATGCTTTTCTTGATATGTATTAATGACTTAGACTTGGGTGTACAGGGCACTATTTCAAAATTTGCAGATGACACAAAACTTGGAAGTATAGTGAACAGTGAGGAGGGTAGTGGTAGACTGGTGGAATGGGCGGACATGTGGCAGATGAAATTTAACGCAGAAAAGTGCGAAGTGATACATTTTGGTAGGAAGAACGAGGAGAGGCAATATAAACGGAAGGGTACAATTCTAAATGGGGTGCATGAACAGAGAGACCTGGGAGTATATGTGCACAAATCATTGAAGGTGGCAGGGCAGATTGAGAAAGCGGTTAAAAAAAACATACGGGATCCTGGGCTTCATAAATAACGGGATCCTGGGCTTCGATAGCTCCGAAAGCTTGTGATTTCAAATAAAACTGTTGGACTATAACCTGGTATTGTGCGACCTCTCAATTTCATAAATAGAGGCATAGAGTACAAAAGCAAGGAAGTTATGATGAATCTTTATAAAACACTGGTTCGGCCTCAACTGGAGTATTGTGTCCAATTTTGGGCAACGCACTTTAGGAAGGATGTGAAGGCCTTAGAGAGGGTGCAGAAGAGATTTACAAGAATGGTTCCAGCAATGAGGAACTTCAGTTACGTGGATAGACTGGAGAAGCTGAGGTTGTTCTCCTTAGAGCAGAGAAGCTTGAGAGGAGATTTGATAGCGGTGTTCAAAATCATGAGGGGTCTAGACAGAGTAGACAGAAAAAAAACTGCTCCCATTGGCGGGTCAAGAACCAGAGGACACAGATTTAAGGTGATTGGCAGAAGAACCAAAGGCGACATGAGGAAAAAAAATTTTACGCAGCTAGTGGTTAGGATCTGGAATTCACTGCCTGAAAAGGTGGTGGAGGCAGAATGAATTGTGGCTTTCAAAAGGGAATTGGATAAGTACCTGAAGGAAAACAATTTGCAGGGCTACGGAGAAAGGGTGGGGGAGTGGGACTAGCTGAAGTGCTCTTGCAGAGAGCCGGTATGGGCTCGACAGGCCGAATGGCCTCTTTCTGTGCTGTAACCATTCTATGATTCTAACAACATCCTGGGGGTCACCACTGACCAGAAACTTAACTGAAGAAGCCACATAAATTCTGTAGCTTCTTAAGAGCAGGTCAGAGGTTGGGTATTCTGCGGCGAGTGTCATCTCCTGACTCCCCAAACCCTTTCCACCATCTACAAGGCACGTGTCAGGAGTGTAATGGAATACTCTCCACTAGCTTGGATGAGTGCAGCGCCAACAACACCCAAGAAGCTAGACACCATCCAGGACAAAGCAGCCCGCTTCATTGAGGGCATCCACCACCACCCACCCATCCACCACTTTAAACATTTAGTCCCTGCACCACCATCACACCGTGGCTGCAATGTGTACCATCTACAAGCGTGACTGCAGCAACTCGCCAAGGCTTCTTCGACAGCACCTCCCAAACCCGCAACTTCAACCGCCGAGAAGGACAATGGCAGCAGGCACATGGGAACACCATCACTTCCAAGTTCCCCTCCAAGTTACACACCTTTCTGACTTGGAAATATATTGCTGTTCCTTCATCGTTGCTGGGTCAAAATCTTGGAACACGTTCCCTAACTGCACTGTGAGAGTGCCTTCACCACACGGACTGCAGTGGTTCAAGAAAGCAGCTCACCTCCATCTACTCAAGGGCAATTAGGGATGGGCAATAAATGCTGGCCTTGCCAGTGACACCCACATCCCATGAACAAATTTAAAAAAAGATTTTTTTTTTTTACAAAGTGATGTTGATTGAAGGATAAATATTGGCCAGCATACCAGAGGTAACTCCCCTGCTCTTCTTCAAAGTAATGCCATAGGACATTCTACGGCCACCTAAGAAAGCATATGTCAAGCATAGATTTTGTGCTCAAGTCTCTGGTGTGATACTTGAACCCACAACCTTCTGACTCAGAGGCGAGGGTGCTACCCACTGAGCCACAGCTGACATAGTAAGTCTTAATTGCTACCAAAGAACCTCCCTGGCACTGAAAATTATCTTTTACAAGCATGGTGTCTCATTCCTTCATATTTTAATTATTGTTGGAGATTTCACAAAAATTTAAAAAAAATATTTTTTCTTTTTCTCTCTCTTAATCCAATCTTTCTTTCCCTCTCTTTATTACATAAGAACGCAAGAAATAGGAGCAGGAGTAGGCCATACAGCCCCTCGAGCTTGCTCCGCCATTCAATAAGATCATGGCTGATCTTCAGATTCAACTCTACTTTCCCACCTGATCTCCATATCTGCTTTCTGTACCTGATTTGACATTGAATTTAATTTTCTGACACTAACTGTCTTAGACTCTGCGCTGCTCATTAACAATTCCTCAATCGGATTGGTTAAGGTGATACACAGTTGCTTGCCCTGTTCACACAGGTCCCAGATGCCCTGTAGAGGGCACTGCGCTTTTTGGATCTTTGGTTGACAGGAACTTGCCGTGCAAAAGCGAATAGAAAGTCTATGGGCAACTGCAATTGCATTTCTCTATTTTTCGACTTTCCTTGACCTTAAAGAAGTATCCTTTGATCGGAGGATAAGTTAGACCTTTTAAAGACCACAAGCATTTTCTTTCGGAGTGATTATTTGCACTGCTTTTTTGTGCGCATGTGCGCCCGTCTGGAACCGAGCATGCGCACTCAATGTGGTCGAGCATGCGCAGTACCAAAGGTGCGCCGACTGTGGCCTGCACCACCAAGTTTTCCTCTGCTCGGTGCGGAGAAGATCAGGGGATCGGATGGGGCAGGGGGAGAGGGGAGGGGCAAAGAGAGGAGAGGGGGCAGAGGGGATTGAAGGGGGGGCGGGGGGGAAAAGAGAGGAGGGGGAGGATGGAGGAGGGGGGATTGAAGGGGGCTGGAGAGGAGAGGAGATCAAGGGGTGGGGGGGTGAGAGGGGGGATCGGGGGGGGGGTGAGAGGAAAGAAAGACAGACTTGCATTTCTATAGCGCCTTTCACGACCACCGGACGTCTCAAAGCGCTTTACAGCCAATGAAGTACTTTGAGTGCAGTCACTGTTGTAATGTGGGAAACGTGGCAGCCAATCTGCACACAGCAAGCTCCCACAAACAGCAATGTGATAATGACCTGATAACCTGTTTTTGTTATGTTAATTGAGGGATATCTATTGGCTAGGACAACGGGGATAACCCCCCTACTCTTCTTCGAAATAGTGCCATGGGATCTTTTACGTCCACCTGAGAGAGCAGACGGGGCCTCGGTTTAATGTCTCATCTGAAAGACGGCACCTGCAACAGTGCCGCACTCCCTCAGCACTGCACTGGATGTCAGCTTCTGGAGTGGGACTTGAAACATAAGATTTTGAAGGGGATCAGGGGGAGGGAGGAGAGGGGATCGGGGGGATACATAAGAACATAAGACGTAGGAGCAGGAGTAGGTCATTTGGCCCCTCGAGCCTGCTCCAACATTCAATAAGATCATGGCTGACCTGATCTTGGCCTCAACTCCACTTCCCTGCCTGCTCCCCGTAACCCTAGACTCCCTTACCTTTCAAAAATCTGTATCTCCACCTTAAATATATTCAATGACCCAGCCTCCACAGCACTCAGGGTAAGAGAATTCCAAAGATTCACGACCCTCAGAGAAGAAATTCCTCCTCATTTCCGATTTAAATGGGTGCCCCCTTATTCTGAAATTATGTCCCCTAGTTCTAGGTTCCCCCACGAGGGGAAACATCCTCTTTGCATCTCCCCTGTCAAGCTGCTTCAGAATCTTATATGTTTCAATAAGATCCCCTCTCATTCTTCTAAACTCCAATGCGTATAGGCCCAACCTGCTCAACCTTTCTTCATAAGATAACCCCTTCATCTCCGGAATCAACCTCGTGAACCTTCTCTGAACTGCCTCCAATCCTTTCTTAAATAAGGAGACCAAAACTGTACGCAGTACTCCAGGTGTGGTCTCACAGTTGTAACAGGACTTCCCTACTTTTATACTCCATTCCCTTTGCAATAAAGGCCAACACTCCATTTGCCTTCCTAATTACTTGCTGCACCTGCATGCTAACTTTTTGTGATTCATGTACAAGGACCCCCAGGTCCCTCTGCATTTTGTAATCTCTCCCCATTTAAATAATAATTTGCTTTTTTATTTTTCCTACCAAAATGGATAACCTCGCATTTTCCCACATTAAACTCCATCTGCCAGATTTTTGCCCACTCACTTAGCCTATCTATATCCCTTTGGAGATTCTTTGCGTCCTCCGCACAATTTGCTTTCCCACCTATCTTTGTATCATCAGCAAATTTGGCTACATCAGTCAGTCCCTTCATCCAAGTCATTGCTATAGATTGTAAATAGTTGAGGCCCCAGCACTGATCCCTGCGGCACCCCACTAGTTACAGTTTGCCAATCTGAAAATGACCCATTTATCCCGACTCTGTTTTCTGTTAGTTAACCAATTCTCTATCCATGCTAATATATTATCCCCAACCCCGTGAGCTCTTATCTTGTGTAGTAACCTTTTATGTGGCACCTTATCGAATGCCTTCTGGAAATCCAAATACATGACATCTACTGGTTCCCCTTCATCCACCCTGCTTGTTACATCTTCAAGGAACTCCAACAAATTTGTCAAACATGATTTCCCTTTCATAAAACCATGCTGACACTGCTTGACTATATTATGATTTTCTAAATGTCCTGCTACCACTTCCTCAATGATAGACTCCAGCATTTCCCAATGACAGATGTTAGGCTAACTGGTCGATAGTTGCCTGCTTTCCGTCTCCCTCCTTTCTTAAATAGGGGTGTTACATTTGCGGTTTTCCAGACCGCTGGGACCTCCCCAGAATCCAGGGAATTTTGGCAGATTACAACCAATGCATCCACTATCTCTGCAGCCACCTCTTTTAAGACTCCAGGATGTAGGCCACCTTTAGTCCCATTAGTTTGCCTAGTACGTTCTCTCTAGTGATAGTGATTGCTTTAAGTTCCCCCCCGCCACCTCAATAGCCCCTTGATGGAGGAGGGGGATCGGGGGGAGGGAGGAGAGGAGATCGAGCAGGGGGAATCTGGGAGGTGAGGATGGAGGAGAGGGAATCGAAGGGGGGAGAAAGAAGAGAGCATCGAAGGGGGGGGGGGAGAGAGGGGATGGGATCGAAAGGTGGGGGGGAAAAAGAGAGGAGAGATGATCGAAGGCTAGGGAGAGAGGAGAGATGATCGAAGGCTAGGGAGAGAGGGGGGGAGAGAGAGAGAGAGAGGGGGGGGAGGAGAGCGAGGGGGGGCGAGCGAGGGAGGGGGCGAGCGAGGGAGGGGGCGAGAGAGTGAGGGGGGAGAGAGAGAGAGAGAGAGGGGAGGGAGATGCAGGAGCGGGAAGAGAAGCTGTTGCAGGTGATTCTCTGGCTACGATTAGATAAGAATGGAATCAGGAGAGTGCAGTCCCACCCAGCTGGACGACGGTGGCAGCACGTTGGAGAAGGATGGAGTGGTCAACTGTGTCAAAGGCTACAGACAAGTCAAGAAGGATGAGGGGGATAGTTTACACCTTTGTCACAGTTACAAAGGATGTAATTTGTGACTTTGATGAGAGCTGTTTCGGTACTGTGACAGGGACAGAAACCTGATTGGAGGGATCCAAACATGGAGTTGCGGTAAAGATGGGCACGGATTTGGGAGGCGACAACATGTTCAAGGACTGGAGAGGAAAGGGAGGTTGGAGATAGGGCGGTAGTTTGCAAGGACGGAGGGGTCAAGGATTAGTTTTTTTTGGAGAGGGATGATGACGGCAGATTTGAGGGAGAGAGGGGGACAGTACCTGAGGAGAGAGAACCATTAACAATCTGAGCCAGAAAAGGAAGTTGGGTGGTAAGCAGTTTAGTGGGAATAGGAGCAGGAAGTGGGTCTCATCTACAAGATAAGCGCGGAGAGAAACTGGAGAAAGATGCGAGTTCAGGGCTATAGCAGCAGGGAACCTTAGAGGAAGTTTGGGCTAGGGCAAGGAAGGGAAGTGGCTGAATGGATGGTCTCAATCTGAGAGACAAAGAAGTCCATGAGCTCCTCAAACTTGTTGTCGGAGGGGAGGGTGGAGGAGACAGGGGAGAGAGGTTTAAGAAGACAGTTAGCAGTGGAGAACAGAAGCCAGGGTTTATCTTTGCATTCCAGAATGATTCTGGAATAGTGAGAAATTTTGGCAGACGAGAGCAGGACCTGATAATGCTTTATGTAGTCCAGCCAGATCTGGCGGTGAATGGCTAAACCAGTTGTCCGCCATGTCCGTTCAATGCTGCGTCCCTTGGACGTAAGGGAGCGAAGATCAGAGCCATACCAGGGGGAATGGCCAGGGTGAGAGAGAGTAATTGTTTTAACAGGGACTAGGGCATCAAAGGTGGTGGTGAGGGTGTGATTGAGCAGATCGGTAGCTGCAGAAATGTCGTGGTGAATTGAGGGCCAAAGGCTGGACAGTTGGGATTTCATAAGTGCATTTACTAAGAGAGTTGGGAGAGTTTTTTTTCCAGCGGCGGACACAGAAGGAAGTAGGGTTGGGTGGGGGGGTGGAAGGGGGATGCGAGTGGAGAGCGATACGAGGAAGTGGTCAGAGATGGCCTTATCTGCGATTGACACGATGGGAGTAGCAAGGCCACGAGAGATGGCAAGGTTGAGGGGGTGGCCATGAATATGGGTTGGGGAGTTTACATGGAGGGAAAGATTAAGGGAGGATAGGAAATAAACACAGAAAATGCTGGAAATATTCAGCAGGTCAGGCAGCATCTGTGGAGAGAGAAACAGAGTTGACGTTTCAGGTCGAAGACCCTTCGTCATCGATCTGAAGCGTTAACTCTGTTTCTCTCTCCACAGATGCTGCCTGACCTGCTGAGTATTTCCAGCATTTTCTGTGTTTATTTCAGATTTCCAGCATCCGCAGTATTTTGCTTTTGTGCAAGGGAGGATGATAGGAGGCTGGTGAACTCAGAGGGGAGCATTATAAATTGAGATGGAAGTTGAAATCACCGAGGATGAGAAGTCGTTTGGTGCAGAGGCTGAGGGAGGAGAGCAGTGAAGGTATCTCGGTAATAAAACTTTTATGGTACTTGGGTGGATGGTAGAGAACGAGAATTTTAAATGAGAGGTGAGAGGGGTGGAATAAGGTGAGATGCTCAAAGGAGGAGAAAGTGCCGGAAGAGTAGGGGGGCAGACCAAGGTGTGATTTGGTGATGAGAGCCACACCACAACTGCGACGGTCTGGGCGGAGTAAATGGTGGAAGGTAGAGCCAGGCGGGGAGGCTTCATTTCAGGGTAAGGTGTCATCACCTCTCAACCAAGTTTCTGTCATGGCCATGATGTCAATGCAATCATCCATGATAAGCTCATGAATGGCAAGGGCCTTGTTCGCAAGTGAACGGACATTCTGGAGGGAGATGCGGAGAGGGTCGGTGATGGCTGCCCCACTGGGAGCGTCCACAGGGTCAGCACTGGGTGGGGGGGGGGGCGGGGGAAGAGAATGAGTTGAACGGGGAGGAGATTGGTAAGATTAGCTCGAGGTACGAGGAAATAAATCTGACTTCATCAATAACAGTGACTTTAGGTCAGCATTACAATACAGCTGAAAAAGCAGGAGAATCATATGAACTGAAGAGCACTATTACATTTACAGAAGTCCCAGATAAGGAGAGCACTGATTTTCAGACCAAAGTATGCTGTACAAGCAGAGAAAATAAGAAAATTAGGGAACTTTTAACAATTTTGTCATACAGTTTTTCCTTGGTTTCATTCTATTTGTAATATTCTGAACAAGTAAACTGATAACTAACAACTGGATGGTGAAGGTTTTTGGAAGCGTAATAATTGATACTTTTTCCAGAGTCTCAACACTAAAGTAATTTATTTTAAAACCTGCATGATTTGCTGGTGCTTTCTCTTGTCAGTGCTCCTCTACAATTAGTTGCCACTCCTGCCACAATGGAAGCTTTTTATTTGGTGCTTGCACTTCACAAAATGGAAAGTAATTAGTCCCAGTTCCGAATATTCTAAAGTTCATCCAGCTGCTTAACGGGTACCAGTTCACAGATTCAACGAGTCAAAAAAAAAAAGTTAGCAGGCAGCAGATTTTAAGAACTGCACTATGATTTTAATTAAGAACTAGCCAAGCTGTTCCAGTACAGCTACAACACTGGCATCTACCCAACAAAGTGGAAAATTGCCCAGGTATGTCCTGTCCACAAAAAGCAGGGCAAATCCAATCCGGCCAATTACCACCCCGATCAGCCTGCACTCAATCAGCAGCAAAGTGATGGAAGGTGTCGTCGACAGTGCTATTAAACGGTACTTACTCACCAGTAACCTGCTCACTCATGCTCAGTTTGGCATCCGCAAGGACCATCCAGTTTCAGACCTCATTACAGCCTTGGTACAAACACGGACAAAAGAGCTGAATTCTAGAGGTAAGGTGAGAGTGACTGCCCTTGACATCAAGGCAGCATTTGACCGAGTGTGGCATTAAGGAGCCCTAATAAAACCAAAGTCAATGGGAATCAGGGGGGAAAACTCTCCACTGGATGGGAGTAATATCTAGCATAAAGGAAGATTGTTGTGGGAGGCCAATCATCTCAGCCCAAGGACATCGCTGCAGGAGTTCCTCAGGGCAGTGTCCTAGGCCCAGCCATATATAGCTGATTAATCAATGACCATCCCTCCATCATGAGGTCAAAAATGGGGACGTTCGCTGATGATTGCACAGTGTTCCGTGCCATTCACAACTCATCAGATAATGAAGCAGTCCGTGCCTGCATGCAGCAAGACCTGGACGACGTTCAAGCTTGAGCTGATAAGTGGCAAGTAACATTCGAGCCACACAAGTGCCAGGCAATGACCATCTCCAACAAGAGAGTCTAATCACCCCCCTTGACATTCAACAGCATTACCATCGCCGAATCCCACACCAGAAAAATCCTTGGGAGTCACCATTGACCAGAAACTTAACTGAACCAGCCACATAAATACTGTGGCTACAAGAGCAGGTTGTGTATTCTGTGGCAAGTGACTCACCTCCTGACTTCCCAAAGCCTTTCCACCATCTACAAGGTACAAGTCAGGAGTGTGATGGAATACTCTCCACTTGTCTGGATGAGTGTAACTCCAACAACACACAAGCAGCTTGACACCATCCAAAACAAAACAGCCCGCTTGATTGGCATCCCATCCACCACCTTAAATATTCACTCCCTCCACCGTGGCTGCAGTGTGTACCAACTACAAGATGCACCGCAGCAACTTGCCAAAGCTTCTTAGACAGCACCTCCGAAACCCGCGACCTCTACCACCTAGAAGGACAAGGCAGCAGGCTCATGGGAACACCACCACCTGCAAGCTCCCCTCCAAGTCACACACCATTCTGACTTGGAAATATATTGCCGTTCCTTCATTGTTGCTGGGTCAAAATCCTGGAACGCCCTCACTAACAGCACTGTGGGAGCACCTTCACCAGTCCGACTCCAGTGGTTCAAAAAGGCGGCTCACAACATCACCTTCTCAAGGGCAATTAGGGATGGGCAATAAATGCTGGTCTTGTCAGCGATGCCCACATCCCATGAAAGAATAAAGAAAAATTTACTGTGTATTGTTGAGCAGCAACTCACGTTAAATCACTGAAGCTTTACTAATTCTAATTAAAAGGATACCACTCAGTATTTGACTCTCAAAAGCAACATTGTGATAACCTAGCTGAAAACAAAGGAAGAATTTTCATAGAACCGCTGGAGATAACATTGATCTTAATAAAGAGCTAGATTACAGTAATCAATTATCTTTAAACTAATACAACTGCAGTACATACGGAAACAGACACATCAAAAACAATTCCTGATTTTGCTGATTATGGTTTGGCCTTGAAGACAAAATCTTCTGGAGAAATTGAATTCTTAAAAATAACCTAAAAGTTAGTAATCTTAATACTCTAGTAGCAAATCCCATTGATAATTATTTACAAGAAAGGATACAACACCCAACTTCAAATACATTGTTTGTTCCAATAGTCATAAGTTTAGGTTCAATATCTTCCTTCTGAGGCATGAGATTTTCTGGAAAGCTGGAACAAACAACAATTAGTAATTGGAATTATAGTAAATAATAGAGTAATAATATAATAGTAAAATTGGAAAGCAAGGACTCAATTATTGCTCAAAAGATAACAGCAATTTTCATTAAATTGCACCTTTAACTCAGAAACTGTCCTAAGGTATTTTATGGGGGTGGGGTGGAGGTGAAAAGGAAAAGCGAAATAAAAGGAATAAATGAGCGGGCACGGAGGCATCGTTTGTGTTAGCCTTGGCTCCGTTGGTAGTACCCTTGCCTCTGAGTTAGAAGGTTGTGGGTTCAAGTCCCACTCCAGCGACTTGAGCACAAAAATCTAGGCTGACACTCCAGTGCAGTACTGAGGGAGTGCTGCAAATTGGAGGTGCTGTCTTTTGGATGAGACGTTAAACCGAGGCCCCGTCTGCCCTCTCAGGTGGATGTAAAAGATCCTATGGCACTATTTCGAAGAAGAGCAGGGGAGTTATCCCCGGTGTCCTAGCCAATATTTATCCCTCTAATCAACATCACAAACAGATTATCTGGTCATTATTACCTTGCTGTTTGTGGGAGCTTGCTGTGCACAAATTGGCTGCCACGTTTCCTACATTACAACAGTAACTACACTTCAAAAGTACTTCATTGGCTGCAAAGAGTTTTGGGACATCTGGTGGTCGTGAAAGGCGCTATATAAATGCAAGTCTTTCTTTTTCTTTTAGGAAGGGTGTTTGAAAGTTTGGTTTAAAAGTTAACTTTTTAGAAAGTTTTCAAAAGCTGGAGAGAAGTGGAGAGGTTTGGGACAGCTTTTTCCAGACATAGTAGCTGAAAGTGGTGCAAGCACAAATGGTCAGGGTCAGAGGGCTGAAGGATGCAAGAGGGGATTTAAGAGTGAAGGAAGTTGTAGAAATACTGGTCCTGCAAAACCATGGAAAGATTTAAAAATGCGGAAAAGGTTTTAAAATTTAATGGGCTGAGGGACGGAAGCCAGTATAAATCAACAAAGGGCGATGGGCGAGTTGAGCAGTGCATGACATGATACGGGCGTCACGATAATTACTCTATGTATTACATAACATCTATAATCTATTAAAAGTGTAGTACACAATCTCTGTAACATCACATTTACTTCCTGTCACACTTTGTTGGTAACATTCTATTGTTGTAAAACAGTGTACCCACTGAGCAACAAAATGAGTGACAAGGCCTGAGGGACAGCAGGTAGAAAAGGCCATAAAAAGGCAAATGGGATTCTAGTACTTATACATAGGGGCACTGAATTTGAAAGCAAGGAAGTGATATTAAATTTGTGCAACACACTGGCTAAGCCACAGGAAAAGTATTGAGAGAAATTCTGGGCGCCCCTTTGTAGAAAGGATATTACAGCCATGGAAAGGGTACAGCAAAAATTCAGTAGAACAATACCAGGAATGAGAGGTTATAGGATTTTGTTTGGTATTGCCACTTCAGAAAAAATAAAGTGACTGCTTCCAATATCTAAAGTTCATCCAAGAACCAACATTTTTAGCTGCTTAAAAGGTGCACAGTCAGCTAGCCACTCAGTTGAGAAAAACCCCAATAAGACTTTTGTTCAGTGGTTTTGTTGACTACATTTACAGCCATCCCACAAGCACCATTCTTGCTTGCAAAATAGCCCCTTTCCATCAAAGGGCATCCGTATCAACTGCAGCTCTTAACGAAATCCTAATAAAACTAGGCAAGCAAAATCTCCTTGACAATGGGCCATGCACCAAAATTAAAGGCTTGAGCCCAACTGGGTTAAGCTAGCAGAAGGGATTGCTCCCTGAAAGGCCTACGGGAAGTCTTTGTAACAAATGTAGTTCGGCTGTTTGCTGGTAAGAAAATCTCAATAGACCCAATTACAGACAATGCTAATCTGCATGTCTGTTCCATGAGTCTAGCCACTTGGACTCCAAAAGGCTGAATAGATATGCCTCCTAGGGCATGGCCATCCTGCGTTGTGTCAACATCTAGTTAGTGACTGATGCGGAGAAAAACAGCAGGTTATTGGGGACATGATAAACCCAGTAAGTTCCATCTACTCCAGCCTCTGGAAGTAGCCGAAGCTCCCCTCACAGTAATCCAGAGAGGTGAGCCTAATGAAGCTTGAAAACCACAGAAAATGAGACCCCATTATCAAACTCGGCTCATTTGGCAGTACTCTTGACTCGGAGTCAAAATGCAGTGAATTCAAGCCCACTATAGACTTGAACACATAATCCAAATTGTCTATTTTGCACAATACCAAAAGAGTGCTGCAGTGTCAGAAGCAATGATTTTCGGATGAAAATAAACCAAGATTGCATCTACATTGCATTATTCAAAAAACAGCATTTTCCTTCATTTTCTGTTCTTGAGTTTTCAACACCCCGTTATTTATGCACAAAACAGACAGCAACTTCAGGCAAGCGCAGATGGGCAGTTAAACGCAAAAAAAAAGTTGCTATCCCAAATGCACAGCTCCTCCGCAAGCTGCACAAAAATGGCATCTCGTCGACTGGCTCCGCATTCAAATATATTGAATGGCGTGAAGTTCCTGTACTTACGTCAAAGATAAGAACTAAACTCATCACAAAGTTCGTACATTTCACTCTATGTACCCTTTTTAACAGTGTGATAATTCTTAAATTACTGCCAAACAACCTCTCTGCAATGGAAAATTAATTTTTATAAGTACGGAGTCTCATTCCTTCAGCTCTTAATTTTGTTGGGAGATTTAATTAAAAAATTAATTTGTTTTCTTTTTCTCTATCTCTTTTTTCTCTCTCTTAATCCAATCTTTCCTTACCTCTCTTTCACTTTCTGCACCTGATTTGACATTGAATTCACTATTCTAACTTACACTTTCTGTTAGAGTCTGCGCTGTTCATTAACAATGCTTCAATCCGATTGGTTAAGGAGATTCACAGTTGGTTTTCCTATTCGCACATGTCCCAGATGCCCTGTAGAGGGCGCCGTGCCATTCCCACTTATAGCAACTTGCAGTGCAAAAGCTCATGGAAATTAAACAGACAAATCTAACGAACGCCAGGTGCCGTTCGTTCACCAGCTACTGTAAATTCTGGCCCATTGTGTTTATAGGTGGCAGGATGTGTTCACTATGGAGAAGGACAATGTAGGCATAGAAAGCAGGCAGGGGCATGGTGATATACGTGAACAAATTAGTATTGAGAGGGAGGAGGTACTAGCAGTTTTAGCGGGCTTAAAAGTGGATAAATCCCCAGGCCCTGACGAGATGTATCCCAGGCTGCTGTGTGAGGCAAGGGAGGAGATTGCAGGGGCTCTGACACAAATTTTCAGAACCTCTCTGGCCACAGGGGAAGTGCCAGAGGACTGGAGAACAGCTAACGTAGTACCATTATTCAGGATGGGTAGTAGGGATAAACCAGGGAATTACAGGCCAGTGAGCCTAACATCAGTGGTAGGGAAATTATTGGAAAAAATTCTGAGGGACAGAATTAGTCTCCACTTGGAGAGGCATGGCTTTGTCAGGGGGAGATCATGTCTAACCAATTTGATTGAATTTTGAGAGGGGGTGACTAGGTGTGTGGATGAGGGTAGTGCAATTGATGTAGTCTACATGGACTTCAGTAAGGCTTTTGACAAAGTCCCGCATGGTCAAGAAGGTAAGAGCCCATGGGATCCAGGGCAATTTGGCACATTGGATCCAAAATTGGCTCAGTGGCAGGAGGCAGAGGGTGATGGTCGAAGGTTGTTTTTGTGGCTGGAAGCCTGTGTCCAGTGGTGTACCGCAGGGATCAGTGCTGGGTCCTTTGCTGTTTGTAGTGTACATTAATGATTTAGATATGAATGTAGGAGGTATGATCAGTAAGTTCGCAGATGACACGAAAATTGGTGGAGTGGTAAATAGCGAGGAGGGAAGCCTCAGGCTACAGGATGATATAGACGGGATGGTTAGATGGGCAGAACAGTGGCAAATGGAATTTAACCCTGAAAAGTGTGAGGTGATGCATTTTGGGAGGACTAACAAGGCAAGGGAATACACAATGAATGGTAGGACCCTAGGAAGGACAGAGGATCAGAGGGACCTTGGTGTGTGTCGTAAGAATGAGCCTTACGCGTGGTAAACTTAATGTAAGCTTTAATCAACTTAAAACGGTGCTGCATACAAAAGAGGTCTTACCCTATGCCTCTTCCAGAGCTAACTGATCAGTCCAGTATTTATCCTGGACTGATTACAGGAAGTGATGTCATACAGGAAGCTGAAAAGTGTTACCACAGTGTGCATGTACATAGATCCCTGAAGGCAGGAGGACAGGTAGAAAAGGTGGTTAAAAAGGCATATGGGACACTTATATTCTATGCCTTGGCTAATGAAGGCAAGAGCAGGGAGGTTATGATGGAGCTGTACAAAACGCTAGTTAGGCCACAGCTGGAATACTGTGTGCAGGTCTGGTCGTCACACTATAGGAGGGATGATGTGGAGATGCCGGCGTTGGACTGGGGTGGACAAAAATGAGAAGTCGCACAACACCAGGTTATAGTCCAACAGATTTATTTAAAATGACAAGCTTTCGGAGCTGTCGCCCCTTCTTCAGGTAGGGTAGCTGTGAGAGAATCTCCCAGAATTCACAATATAAACACAGAAAAAATGTATTCAAATCTTTCCCTACATCAAAGACACACTAAGAGCACAGCCAAGACAATGAGATGTGTCCCAGGGGGTCCAACGTGTCAAAACACCTGCTGGCTGCATATCCTCTCCATTTGGGTTTTAAAAAAAAACCTGCAAAGACCGGCCAAGATGTCAAGTCACGTTCTGTATCGTGACATGAACCCGATATCGCGATTGAGGCCATCCTCATGAGTGCGGAACTTGGCTATCAGTTTCTGCTCTATGATTTTGCGCTGTCAGGGGCATTCAGCCTCGGATCTGCGGGTAAGTTCTCCAAGGCGGCCTTCGGGATACACGACAGCGCAAAATCATAGAGCAGAAACTGATAGCCAAGTTCCGCACTCATGAGGATGGCCTCAATCGCGATATCGGGTTCATGTCACGATACAGAACGTGACTTGACATCATGGCCGGTCTTTGCAGGTTTTTTTTTAAAACCCAAATAGAGAGGATATGCAGCCAGCAGGTGTTTTGACACGTTGGACCCCCTGGGACACATCTCATTGTCTTGGCTGTGCTCTTAGTGTGTCTTTGATGTAGGGAAAGATTTGAATACATTTTTTCTGTGTTTATATTGTGAATTCTGGGAGATTCTCTCACAGCTACCCTACCTGAAGAAGGGGCGACAGCTCCAAAAGCTTGTAATTTTAAATAAATCTGTTGGACTATAACCTGGTGTTGTGCGACTTCTCATTTTTATAGGAGGGATGTGATTGCATTGGAGAGGGTGCAGAGGAGATTCACCAGGATGTTACCTGGGCTACAGCGCTTCAGCTATGAAGAGAGACTGGACAGGCTGGGGTTGTTTTCCTTAGAGCAGAGACCTGATTGAGGTGTACAAAATTATGAGGGGCATAGACAGGGTAGACAGAAAGGAACTTTTCCCCTTAGTAAAAGGGGTCAATAACCAGGGGGCATAGTTTCAAGCAAAGGGGCAGGAGGTTTAGAGGGGATTTGAGGAAAAGCTTTTTCACCCAGAGGGTGGTTGGAATCTGGAACTCACTGCCTGAAAGGGTGGTAGAGGCAGGAACCCTCACAACATTCAAGAAGCATTTAGATGAACACTTGAAACGCCATAGCATGCAAGGCTACGGACCAAGTGCTGGAAAATGGGATTAGAATAGATAGGGCTTGATGGCCGGCGCGGACACGATGGGCCGAAGGGCCTCTTTCTGTGCTGTATAACTCTATGACTATGACCTCTTCTCTTCCCCACCCCCCAACCCCATGAAACAAGGACTTTTATTCTTGTAGACTGTCAGCCAATCACACGCTCCGTCCCAGAGTATCAACACAAAGTAACTGCACCCCCATCTGTCCCCGAATGGCCTTTCTGCTCGCTACCCCCAACTACTGAGTAACTGAACAGTCCTCTGACCACTTCCACTTTTCCCTAACAGCAGCAAAACTGTACCTTCCCCACTGAGCATTAAAATCTGCTAACCTCTCTCACCGACTGGAAAAAATTGACTATGGTTCATACTCTCTCCGCCCACCCCTCCACAAGAGGGTTTCTCAGCCATTTCTCCCCAACACCCCCCACCCCCAATTCCCATCTCCTCTTCACCATTCCAGCTGCCTCCCCACTCCCCTGCCTGGGTTCAATTATTCCCCCACCCTCCAACGTCCAACCCGAATTCTGCACTTGCTCTTGGCTCTCTGTGTGGCACACTAATAAAATACACAGTTAGAACTGGTCTAGATAATCAAAAAATTTCAAAACTCAGCTCCAGACGTCATTACAGCCTTGGTCCAAACATGGACAAAAGAGCCGAATTCCAGAGGGGAGCGGAGAGTGACTGCCCTTGACATCAAGGCAGCATTTGACCAGACATATTGCACATCATTAATTAAGTTTTGTTTTAGCTTTCAAGTGGAATACAGTAAATGTAAACTGAAAGTAAGGTGCCAATACACTAGAAGGAGCAAGAACAACAACTTGCATTTATACAGCGCATTTAAGGTAGTAAAACATCCCATGGCGCTTCACTAGAGCATTATCAATCAAAATTTGACATCAAGCTAAATAAGGAGATATTAGGTCAGATTACCAAAAGCTTGGTGGAAGAGGTAGGTTTTAAGGAGTGTCTTAAAGGAGTAGAGGCGGAGAGGTTTAGGGAGGGAATTCCAGAGCTTAGGCCATAGGCAGCTGAAGGCGCAGCCTCCAATGGTTGAACGATTAAAATCAGGGATGCACAAGAGGCTAGAATTGGAGAAGCGCAGAGATCGCGAAGGCTTGTGGGGCTGGAGGAGGTTGCAGAGTTAGGGAGGGACGAGGCCATGAAGGGATTTGAAATCAAGGATGAAAATTTTAAAACTGCAGCGTTGCGGACCAGGAGCCAATGTAGGTCAATGAACACGGGAGTGATGGGTGAACGGGATTTGGTGCGATTTAGAAGAGGGGCCTCCTCCTGAAGCCAATCCTGTGCTCCAGAACTAGCCGCGCCTCTAGCCAAGCTGTTCCAGTACATCTACCCAACAATGTGGAAAACTGCCCAGGTACATCCTGTCCACAAAAAGCAGGACAAATCCAATCTGGCCAATTCTTCTTCTTAGGCAGTCCCTCGGAACCGAGGATGACCTGCTTCCACACTAAAAATGAGTTCTCAGGTGACTGATGAGTCCAATGCGGGACCTACAGTCTCTTGTCACAGGTGGGGCAGACGGTGGTTGAAGGGGTGGGTGGGTGGGGTGCTTGGGTTGACGTGCGCTGCTTGCGCTGGGCTTCTGCTTGCTCCTGGTGAAGAGACTCGAGGTGTTCGGCACCTTCCCGGATGCTTCTCCTCCACTTTGTGCGGTCTTGGGCCAGGGATTCCCAGGTGTCAGTGGGGATGTTGCACTTTTTCAAGGAGGCTTTGAGGGTGTCCTTGAAGCGTTTCATCTGCCCACCTGGGGCTCTCTTGTCGTGTCGGAGCTCAGAGTAGAGCGCTTGTTTTGGGAGTCTCGTATCGGGCATGCGAACGATGTGACCCGTCCATCGGAGCTGATCGAGCATGGTCAAAGCTTCGATGCTGGGGATGTTAGCCTGAGCGAGAACACTGACATTGGTACGCCTATCCTGCCAATGGATTTGCAGGATCTTGCGGAGGCAGCATTGGTGGTACCGCTCCAGTGCTTTGAGGTGCCTGCTGTACATGGTCCATGTCTCTGAGGCATACAGGAGGGCGGGTATCACTGCTCTGTAGAACATGAGCTTGGTGCCGGGTTTGAGGTCCTGGTCTTCAAACACTCTCTTCCTCAGGCAACCGAAGGCTGCATTGGCACACTGAAGGCAGTGTTGGACTTCGTCATCGACGTCTGCCCTTGTTGACAGTAGGCTCCCGAGGTATGGAAAGTGGTCCACGTTGTCCAAGGCCTTGTCGTGGATTTTAATAATCGGAGGGGCAGTACTGTGTAGCGGGGGCAGGTTAGCAGAGGACCTTTGTCTTACGGATGTTTAGTGTAAGGTCCATGCTCTCGTACGCTTCGGTGAAGGTGCCGACGATGGTTTGGAGTTCAACCTCTGAGTGTGCGCAGATGCAAGCATCATCTGCATACTGTATTTTGACGACAGAGGATGGGACGACCTTGGATCTGGACTGGAGGCGACAGAGGTTGAACAGTTTCCAGTTTGTTCTGTAAATCAGCTCCACTCCAGCGGGGAGCTCACTGAGGGCGAGATGGAGCATTGCAGCAAGGAAGATCGAGAAGAGCGTTGGTGCGATGACAGAGCCTTGCTTGACCCCGGTCCGTACGTGAATTGGGTCTGTGGTGGATCCGTTGGTCAGGATCACGGCTTGCATGTCGTCGTGAAGCAGGCGGAGGATGGTGACAAACTTTTGAGGGCAGCCGAATTTGAGGAGGACACTCCATAATTCCTTACGGTTGACCGTGTCGAAGGCCTTTGAGGTCAAAGAAGGCCATGTACAGCGGTTGCTGCTGTTCCCTGCATTTCTCTTGCAATTGACGCACGATGAAGATCATGTCCATTGTGCCCCTTAGTGGGCGAAATCTGCATTGCGACTCTGGGAGGCGCTCTTCAGCCACTGGGAGAAAGCAATTGAGGAGGATTCTTGCGATGACTTTCCCTATGGCAGACAGCAGGGAAACTCCTCTGTCCAATGGGGCCAATTACCGCCCCATGAGCCTACTCTCAATCAGCAAAGTGATGGAAGGTGTCGTCCACAGTGCTATCAAGCGGCACTTACTCACCAACAACCTTCTCACCGATGCTCAGTTTGGGTTCCGCCAGGACAACTTGGCTCCAGACATCATTACAGCCTTGGTCCAAACATGGACAAAAGAGCCGAATTCCAGAGGTGAGCTGAGAGTGACTGCCCTTGACATCAAGGCAGCATTTGACCGAGTGTGGCATCAAGGAGCCCCAGTAAAATTGAAGTCAATGGGAATCAGGGGGAAAACTCTCCAGTGGCTGGAGTCAAGAACTAGCACAAAGGAAGATGGTTGTGTTTGCCGGAGGTCAATCATCTCAGCCACAGGACATCGCTGCAGGAGTTCCTTACGACAATGTCATAGGCCCAACCATCTTCTGCTGCTTCATCAATGACCTTCCCTCCATCATAAAGGTCAGAAGTGGGATGTTCGCTGATGATTGCAATGTTCAGTTCCATTTGCAACTCCTCAGATAATGATGCAGTCCATGCCCGCATGCAGCAAGACGTGGACAACATTCAGGCTTGGGATGATAAGTAGGAAGTAACATTCGCGCCACACAAGTGCCAGGCAATTACTATCTCCAACAAGCGAGAGTCTAACCACCGCCCCATGACATTCAACAGCATTACCATTGCCAAATCCCCCACCATCAACATCCTGGGGGTCACCATTGACCAGAAACTTAACTGGACCAGCCACATAAATACTGTGGCAACAAGAGCAGGTCAGAGGCTAGGTATTCTGCGGCGAGTGTCTCACCTCCTGACTCCCCAAAGCCTTTCCACCATCTACAAGGCACAAGTAAGGAGTGTGATGGAATACTCTCCACTTGCCTGGATGAGTGCAGTTCCAACAATATTCAAGAAGCTCGACACCATCCAGGACAAAGCAGCCCGCTTGATTGGCACCCCATTCACCACCTTAAACATTCACTCCCTCCACCACCGGCATACCATGGCTGCAGTGTGTACCATCTACAAGATGCACTCCAGCAACTCACCAAGGCTTCTTCGGCAGCATCTCCCAAACCCGCGACCTCTTCCACCTAGAAAGACAAGGGCAGCAGGCGCATGGGAACACCACCACCTCCAAGTTCCCCTCCAAGTCACACACCATCCTGACTTAGAAGCATATCGCCAATCCTTCATCGTTGCTGGGTCAAAATCCTGGAACTCCCTATCTAACAGCACTGTGGGAGTACCTTCACCACATGGACTGCAGCGGTTCAAGAAGGTGGCTCACCACCACCTTCTCGAGGGCAATTAGGGATGGGCAATAAATGCTGGCCTTGCCAGTGACGCCCACATCCCAGGAACGAATAAAAAAAAAAGCAGAGTTTTGGATGAGCTCAAGTTGATGAAGGGTGGAAGATGGGAGGCCAACCAGGAGAGCATTGGAATAATCGAGTCTAGAGGTAACAAAGGTATGGATGAGTGTTGCAGCAGCAGATGAGTTGAGGTAGGGGCATCGTGGTGATGAAGTGGATATGTGGTCGGTAGCACATCTTGGTGTCAAACAGGACACCAAGTTTGGCAACGGCCTGGTTCAGCCCCAAACAGTTGCCTGGGAGTGTAATGCAGTCAGTGGCTAGGGAATGGAGTTTGTGGCGGGGACCTTAGACAAGGGCTTCGGTCTTCCCAATATTTAGATGGAGGAAATTTCTGCTCATCCAGTACTGGAATCAGACAAGCAGTATTTCAAATATACAAATAAACACTAAAGAACAAAATTATTAAAATAAGTGTGTTACATCCCAAATATCTTTATTTGGGAATACCCATTAAGTATTTGGTCTCACACCCACCTGTTAATAATAAGTGCTTGTTCTTCAATCAAGTTCCCTTCTCCAATGATGATTGGTCCTGCTTCTGCAATAATGCGAGCCTTGGGGTGTACTACTGTCCTGGGTCCTAAAGAAAAACTGCATTAATACTGTTTTCACTCTCACCCAATACCTTTTGGACAGAGCAACAATGTACAGAAGTAGATACATTTGTCAGAATAATGCACTGTATGAGAACTAGGCCTATTAAAAAAACAAAAAATGATTTTGCACTAACTTTTCCAATTAAAATAATTAAGAATGCCCAGCTAAGAAAAATTAAAACCACTAGGTTTATCCCCAGAGATTAAAAATGTAGAAGCACATAACAGAACTGTAGCAAGATTTGAATTGCTGGTTTAAATTGTTTGTTGGAAAAATTCAGCAGGTCTGTGGAAAGAACAGAGGAGTTAATGTTTTGGATGCTGACGGTTTCAGGAATTTTCTGTTTTCGTTTCAGCACCTGTAGTTTTTTGCTGTTTGTTAAGGTTGTTGGTTTCCCTGAATTCACAGAAATGTTCCTTTGATCTGAAAATGCTATTTTGTTCGACGGTATAGATCTTTGAATAGACAGCCAAATTGCTCTGGGATATAGCCCACGAAAAGAGCTGAATTCCAGATGAGGCGACATTGAAGGTCCTTGAAATCTCGGAAGACATTAATAAACTTGCAGAATGGGCGTGTAATTGGCAAACAAACTTCAATATAGGCAAGTGCGAGGTAGTACATTTTGGTGAAGAAAAAAAGTACAGCAATATTCAACTCGTCTTGCACTGGAGTTACCAGCAGTGGTGATGGCAGAGTGGACCTAGGAGGAGTGGCGAGGCAGCAGCACCAACTCACCACCGGCAGAATTTTGAAAGAGTGACGTCAGAAGTCAAAAAGTGATGCCGGCACAAGGGGAGGGAGCTGATTGGTGAGTAGCTGCCAAGTGTTTATACTTGGCTTTTGTAAGTTTTAAGTTTATTCCAGCAAGGTTAGTAAATAGTCTGTTAAGTAGAGGTATGGCAGGGCAGCTCACACCCATGGAATGCACACCCTGTGCCATGTGGGGAGTCCTGAACACCTCCCATGGTCTGGACGACCACATGTGCGGGAAGTGTCACCAGCTACAGCAGCTCGAGCACCGGGTTACGGAGCTTGAGCAGCGGCTGCAGTCACTGCTGTGCATCCGCGAGGCTGAGAGCTACGTGGATAGCACGTTTCGGGAGGTGGTCACCCCGCAGCTTAAGAATGTGCAGGCGGAGAGGGAATGGGTGACCACCAGACAGAAGGAGGAGGACCTGGCAGGTAGTGCAGGAGTCCCCTGAGCCCATCTTGCTCACCAACCAGTATTCGGTGGTGAGTACTGGTGAGGGCAATGGTTCCTCTGGGGAGTGCAGCCAGAGCCAAGTCCACAGCACCATGGAAGGCTCAGCTGCACAGGGCAGGGGTGGGGGGGGAAAAGAGGAGAGAGAGAGAGAGAGAGAGATAGGGATTCAATAGTTAGGGGAACAGACAGGCGTTTCTGCGGCCGCAGACGTGACTCCAGGATGGTATGTTGCATCCCTGGTTCCAGAGTCAAGGATGTCACTGAACGGCTGCAGGGCATTCTGAGGGGGGAGGGTGAACAGCCAGAGGTCGTGGTCCATATCGGTACCAACGACATAGGCAGAAAGACGGATGAGGTCCTGCAGGCAGAATTTAGGGAGCTAGGAAAGAGGTTAAAAAGCAGGACCTCAAAAGGTAGTAATCTCCAGATTACTACTAGTGCCACGTGCTAGTGAGTACAGAAATAGGAAGATAGAGCAGATGAATGCGTGGCTGGAGAGATGGTGTAGGAGGGAGGGCTTTAGTTTCCTGAGGAATTGGAACCATTTCTGGGGGAGGTGGGACCTCTACAAGCCAGACGGGTTGTACCTCAACGGGAACGGGACCAATATCCTCGCGGGGGGTTTTGCTGTGCTGTTGGGAAAGGTTTAAACTAGCTTGGCAGGTGGATGGGAACCAGAGGGTAGAATCAGAAGGGAGAAAAGCTAAGCTGGAAATAGAAGATAGGAGTTCAGGTGAAGGAGTATTTAGGAAGGCAAAGAGAAAGGAGAAGGCAATAGCGCAGGGCAACGACAGGGGTAACGATTACCAGAATGTATCAGGAAGAGGTAGAGCGTACAAGCATAGGAGTGCACCAGAAAATAGAGTAAGGAAAAATGATAAGATAAAATTAAAGGCTCTTTGTCTGAATGCACGCAGCATTCGTAACAAGATAGATGAGTTGACGGCACAAATAGAAATAAATGGGTATGATCTGATAGCCATTAGAGAGACGTGGTTGCAAGGTGACCAAGGCTGGGAACTGAATATTCAGGGGTATTTGACATTTCAGAAGGATAGGCAGAAAGGAAAAGGAGGTGGGGTAGCTCTGTTAATAAAGGATGAGATCACTGCAGTGGTGAGGAATGATACTGGCTCAGAAGTTCAAGATGTATAATCAGTTTGGGTGGAGATAAGAAATGGTACGGGTAAGAAGTCACTGGTGGGAGTAGTATATAGGCCCCCTAACAGTAGCTATACTGTAGGACAGAGTATAAATCAAGAAATAATGGGGGCTTGTAAGAAAGGTACTACAATAATCATGGGCGATTTTAATCATCATATAGATTGGACAAATCAAATTGGCAAGGTAGCCTTGAGGACGAGTTCATGGAATGTATTCGGGATGGTTTCTTAGGGCAATACATTGAGGAATCAACCAGGGAGCAGGCTATTTTAGATCTGGTACTGTGTAATGAGACAGGATTAATTAATGATCTCATAGTAAAGGATCCCCTAGGAAAGAGTGATCATAGCATGGTAGAATTTCAAATTCAGTTTGAGGGTGAGACACTTGGGTCTGAAACTAGTGTCCTAAACTTAAATAAAGGCAATTACAAGGGTGTGAGGGACAGAGTTGGCTAAAGTGGACTGGGAAAATAGATTAAAGGATAAGACGGTAGATCAGCAGTGGCAGACATTTAACGAGATATTTCATAAGTCTCAGCAAAGGTATATTCCAATGAGAAAGAAAGGCTCTAAGAGAAGGGTACACCATCCGTGGCTAACTAAGGAAGTTAAGGATGGTATCAAATTGAAAGAAAAGGCATACAATGTTGCGAAGATTAGTGGTAGGCCAGAGGATTGGAAAATTTTTAGAAACCAGCAAAGGATGACTAAAAAAATTATAAAGAGGGAGAAGATAAAGTATGAGAGTAAACTAGCAAATAATATAAAAACAGACAGTAATAGCTTCTACAGGTATATAAAAAGGAAGAGGGTAGCTAAAGTAAACATTGGTCCCTTAGAGGATGAGACTGGGGAATTAATAATGGGAAATAGAGAAATGGCGTAGACTCAACAATTATTTTGGATCGGTCTTCATGGTAGAACATAAGAACATAAGAAATAGGAGCAGGAGTAGGCCATTCGGTCCTTCGAGCCTGCTCTGCCATTCAATGAGATCATGGCTGATCTTCTGCCTCAATTCCATTCACCGGCCTTATCGCCATATCCCTTGATGCCCTTACTAGTCAGAAATCTATCGACTTCTGTTTTGAATATACCCAATGACTGAGCCTCCGCAGCCCTCTGGGGTAGAGAATTCCAAAGATTCACTACCCTGTGTGTGAAGAAATTTCTTCTCATCTCAGTCCTGAATGGTCTACCCTTTCTCCTGAGGCTGTGGCCCCTGGTTCCAGACTCCCCAGCCAAGGGAAACATTCACCCAGCATCCACCCTATCAAGCCCTGTAATAATTTTGTATGCTTCAATGAGATCCCCTCATTTTTCTGAATTCAAGAGAATACAGGCCTAGTTTACTCAATCTCTTCTCATACGACAGTCCCGCCATCCCAGGAATCAATCTCGTGAACCTTCGTTGCACTCCCTCTATGGCAAGTATATCCTTCCTTAGGTAAGGAGACCAAAATTGTACACAGTACTCCAGGTGTTGTCTCACCAAGGCCCTATATAATTGGAGTAAGACTTCTTTACTCCTGTACTCAGATCCTCTTGTAATGAAGGCCAGCAGACCATTTGCCTTCCTAATAGCTTGCTGCACCTGCACATTCACTTTCAGTGACTCATGTACAAGGACACCCAGGTCCCTTTGAGCATCTGCATTCCCCAATCTTTCACCATTTAGGAAATACTCGGCCTTTCTGTTTTTTCTACCAAAGTGGATAACTTCACATTTATCCACATTATAATCCATCTGCCATGTTCTCGCCCACTCACTGAGCCTGTCGAGATCCCCTTGAAGCCTCTTCACAACTGACACTGCCACCTAGCTTTGTGTCATCAGCAAATTTGGAAATGTTGCATTTAGTCCCCTCATCCAAATCATTGATATAGATTGTGAATAGCTGGGGCCCAAGCACCGATCCTTGCGGTACCCTACTAGTCACAGCCTGCAATTCACACTTTAATAACGGTGAGTGCTGTTTTTTTATATCGCTCCCAGTCTTTGCCTTCGTACAAACCCTTTCTTTTAGTTTTACGCTATCTCTCACATCCCTCGTTGACCAAGGTTGCTTAATTACACAAGTAGCGCTCTTGCCCGTTAGGGGTATGTACATTACACCAAATACTTTTCTAAACACCTCTCACTGTTCATCTGTAGTTTTATCAGTTAGTAGTTCTGTCCAGTCTACTGTGGTCAATTTCTACCTCTGCCCTCCAAAGTTGGCCTTACCTACATTTAAAACCTTGGTTCATGACTCACCTAATATCGAATTCAACATATTATGGTCACTGTTAGCTAGACGTTTCATCATTGTTAGATTTGGGAGTGCAGAGCTGCAATAGAATTATAGGGGGCTAAAGTTGGTTGATTTGCACCTCCCATTAGTGCCCTAAGAGGGCGCAAATCAACTAGCGCCTGGGCGCGGCGCTGCTAACGCCTCCCACGAAATTCAGCAGGAGATTAGCGGCGGCGCTAACCGTTAGCACCGCGCAGCGATGACGTCATGGGCGTGCGCAGCGCCCCGGCTGTAATATTGGGTGGCGCCCCCCGACTTACCGCTGGACGCTATGTCCACCAGGGTCAGGGGGGCCTACGTGCGGCTGGGGCGGCGCTAGTTAAAGGGGAGGTGGCGGGCGGCCACTTTTGTTGCTGGCCGCCTGCCAGCACCTGCCCCCGTTGCTGTCCCCGGCCCCCGTGAAGCCCCCCCCGCGGGGTGCCGGCTGCTCTGTGAGCCCGGCACTCGGAGTGCCGGGCTCGTTTGCCAGCACTCCCGATCCCTGGTGGCCCAGCTGGGCGCCGGGATGCGCTGCGCCAGGCCCCTCCCTGTTGGTGGAGGAAGTGTGCCCCCATTCAGTGCAGCCCCCATAGTCTCTTTGCAAGCAAAGTTATGAAGGACAGCAACCAAAGTACCAGCGAAGTTAGGATCAGTAGGCAAAACTACCTCACAAAGCGTTGACTCAATGCAGAAATCTCTCTTTCTCTCTCTCCGAATCTCTCTCTCTCTCTCAGAACGAGTGGTGCAAAAATGTCAACCACAGAAAAAGACAGGAAGAGGCCCCCTTTAAATAGCGCCCCCCCCCAGCCCCACAGCAATTGATAGCGTTCCAGTCTTCCGGTCGTTGGATGCGCCAGGCGGTAAGGCAGGGGGCGCCACTCAATTTCCGCTCCGGGGCGCCACAAGGGCGTTGCACCATGGAATGACGTCACAATCTGCGCGCGCAGGTGGTCGCGGCGGTAAAGTTTAGCGCCGCCGCACAATATCTAGTTAAGTTCCCGAGCGGCGCAAACATCGCTGCGCCCGGGCGCTAGCAGCTTTGCGCCCCATTAGCGCCCTCTTAAGGCGCTAACGGGAGGCGCAACCAACTGAATTTTTCCCCCTAAGCTCCTAAAATCAATAAGTAGAATCAGTTTGGGTGGAGCTAAGAAATAGCAAAGGCAGAACACATTGGTTGGAGTTGTTTATAGTCCACAAATCCGTATTTGTTTTGTAGGGCAGAGTATCAATCAGGAAATTAGAGACTCATGTAGCCAGCGTAATACAATAATCATGGCAGAATTTAAGCTACATATAGCCTGAAAAAATACATTTGCAGTAACAGTTTGGAGGACGAATTCATGGAATGCTTGCAAGATAGCTTTCTAGAACAGTATGTTGAGAAACCAACTAGGAAACAGGTTATTTTAGATCTAGTATTGTGCAATGAGAAAGGGTTAATTAATGACCGTGTTGTAAAGGGGCATTTAGAGAAGAGTGACCATAATATGATAGAATTTTATATTGAGTTTGAAAGTGCTTTTGTTGAATCCTAAATTAGTGTCTTAAATCTAAACAAAGTATATAGTTATGAGGGGCGAGTTGGCTAAGTTAAATTGTGAAACTACATTAAAAGGTATGACGGTAGAGCAGCAATGGCTAGCATTTAAATAATGAACACACAATTTACAACAAATATACATTCATTAAAGGCACAAAACCCCCACAGGAAAAGTGGTCCAACTGTGGCTAACAAGAGATGTTAAAGATAGGATTAGATCAAAGGATGAGGCTATTAATGTTGCCCAAAATGAATAGTAAGGCTGAATATTGGAAGGATTTTAGAATTCAGCAAAGGAGGACCAAGAAATTGATAAAGAAAGGGAAAATATAATGAGAGTAAACCAGTGAGAGGAACAAAAACAAACTGTAAAACTTTCTATATGTAAGTAAAAAGGTAAACATTGGCGAAAGTAAATGTGGGTCCCTTACAAGCTGAGGCAGGAGAAATTATAATGGGGAATAAGTAAATGGCAGAGAAATTAAACAATTACTTTTTGTCTGTCTTCACAGAAGAAGATGCACAACACTTCCTAAAATAGTGGGAAAACCATGTCACCAGCGAGAATGAGGAACAGAAAGAAATTAGTTTCATTAAATTGATGCGACTGAAAGCCAATAAATCCAATGGATCTGATAACCTACATCCTAGGGTTTTGAAAGAGGTGGCTATAGAGATAGTTGTTGCATTGGTTGATATTTTCCAAAATTCAATAATTTCTAGAACGGTTCCCGCGGTTTGCAAGGTAGTAAATGCAACCGCACTATTTAAGAAAGGAGGGAGAGAGAAATGCGGAACTACAGAGCAGTTAGCCTGACATCAGTGGTAGGCAAAATGTTACAATCTGTTATTAAGGACGTGGTAACAGGGCACTTAGAAAATAATAATAGGATTGGGCAGAGTCAACACGGTTTTATGAAAGGGAAATCGTGTTTGAAGAATCTGTTAGAGTTTTTTGAGGTTTTAACTAGCATGATAGATAAGGTGGAACCAGTGGATGTGGTGTATTTGTATTTTCAGAAGGCATTCGATAAGGTGCCATACAAGAGCTTATTAAACAAAATTAGTGCTCATGGCATTGGGGGTAATATACTAGCACGGATTGAGGATTGATTAACGGACAGAAAACAGAGAGTGGGAATAAATGTGTAATTTTCGGGCTGGCATGCTGTAATTAGTGGGGTACCGCAAGGATCAGTGCTTGGGCCTCAGCTATTCACAATCTATATCAATGATTTGGATGAGGGACCAAATGTCATTTATCCAAATTTGCTGATGATACAAAGCTGGGTGAGAATGTAAGGTTGTGAGGTGGATGCAAAGAGGCTTCAAGGGGATGTAGACAAGCTAAGTGTGTCAGCAAGAACATGGCAAATTTAATATAATGTGGAGGAATGTGAAGTTATCCACTTTGGTAGGAAAATAGAAAAGCAGAGCATTTTTTAAATTGTGAGAGATTGGCAAATGTTGGTGTTCAGAGGGACCTGGGTGTCCCTGTACAGGAATTACTGAAAGTTAACTTGCAGGTACAACAAGCAATTAGGAAAGCAAATGGTATGCTGGGCTTTATTTAAAGATGATTTAACTAAAAGGGTAAAGATGTCTTACTGCAATTATATAGGGCCTTGGTGAGACCACACCTGGGGTATTGTGTACAGTTTTGTTCTCCATACCTAAGGAAGGATAAACTTGCCATAGAGAGAGTGCATGGAAGGTTCACCAGACTGATTCCTGGGATAGGGGAATTGTCTTATGCGGAGAGATTGAGTAGACTAGGCCTATATTCTCGAGAGTTTAGAAGAATGAGAGGTGATCTCATTGAAACATACACAATTCTTACGGGCTTGACAGGGTAGATACAGGGAGGATGTTTCCCCTGACTGTGGTGTCTAGAACCAGTTGTCACTCTCTCAGAATAAGGGGTCGGCTAATCTCGCCCTCCCTCTGGGCTCTCGGTCCTACCTGTATCTGGGGCAGCTCCTCTCGCTCACCTGCAGGTCCGCTCTCGTGTCTATTAACTTAGAGACCTTGGGGTAAAAATTCACTTGGTTGCGCCACCCGTTAGCGCCTTAAGAGGGCGCTAATGGGGCGCAAAGCCGCTAACGCCCGGGCGCAGCGATATTTGCGCCGCTCGAGAACTTAACTTGAGATTGTGCGGCGGCGCTAAAACTTACCGCTGCGACCACCTGCGCGCGCAGATTGTGACGTCATTCCATGGTGCAACGCCCTTGGGGCGCCCCGTAGCGGAAATTGAGTGGCGCCCCCTGCCTTACCGCCTGGCGCTTCCAACGACCAGAAGACTGGAACGCTATCAATCGCTGTGGGGCTGGGGGGGGCGCTATTTAAAGGAGGCCTCTTCCTGTCTTTTATTGTTGGTGGCATTTTTGAACTACGCATTCTGAGAGAGAGGGAGAGACTTCTGGAGAGATTCAACGTTGTGTGAAGGAGTTTTGGGTACTGAGCAGCACTTTGCAGGTTCATTTTGATTTGCCATTCCTTGTATCGATTTAGCAGAGACTGTGGGAGCTGCACTCTGAGCTCTTTGCCTGGTACGCTCCATTGTTCTTTCCAGCACATTTGATGTGCAAGACTCTCCAGGACGAGATTCAAGGCAGCAATGAACAGGATGTGGATGGAAAGCAAGATTAACCATCCCCTTTAAGAACTGGCCCGTGCCATTGTGTGTGTGTTCCATTGCTGACTGACATTACATGAGCTTCGCCAGCGCTCCGAGTTAGCGCCTCACTGCTCGGCCTTTGCACCTTAAGAGAGGTGTGCAGCGCCTGCTTTAGCGCTCCACTCACCTCCCGGGGCGGTAAAAGTGAAGTTTCCTGTCAGTGCCGATAATTAGCGCCAGGCGCTAATATTTGCGTCCGGACGATATTTGCGCCCCAAATGGGGCGCGACCTAATTTCTACCCCCTTGAGTTTTGTGGCTCTACTCCTACTTTTCAGTCAGACGTCTCCACCGCCTTCCTCCTCTCCACCAGATTCCTGCGCTCACCAAATTCCTCACTCTGCTTGCGATTAGCTCCGTTTGCGTTCTGCCAACTGAATCGCCAAGCTCTGTGATCAAGGTCTGCCGTATAATGGGATTCAGTTTCAATGCATTCCAAATATGACTGTCATGACAGGTATAATCGGTGTCGGTTTCATAGAATTACTAATATGACAGGTGGAACAAGTATAACAGCAGTCAGTCTCCTGAACCATTTCACTTACACTGATCGTGTCTGCACCATAGCAGTCGCACTGAAAATTCATACACCAGCATCCTCAAACTGAAACTTCCGACACCATGTCCATTACATTGACCTTTACAAAACGATATTCCTTAAACTGTCTTTTCCTACATTCTGTCCCTTAAACTGACCAATCCTGCACCATGTCCATTGCTCTGACCTTCCTGGCCTTGTAACTTACACTGTCCATTCCTATACAGTATCTCTTACACTGACCAATCCTGCCCCTGTTCATTGCACTAATCTTCCTGGCCTTGTAACTTACACTGTCCATTCCTATACAGTATCCCTTACACTGACCAATCCTGGCCCATATCCATTGCACTAATCTTCCTGGCCTTGTAACTTACACTGTCCATTCCTATACAGTATCTCTTACACTGACCAATCCTGCCCCTGTTCATTGCACTAATCTTCCTGGCCTTGTAACTTACACTGTCCATTCCTATACAGTATCCCTTACACTGACCAATCCTGGCCCATGTCATAGAACATAGAACAGTACAGCACAGTACAGGCCCTTCGGCCCTCGTTGTTGTGCCGAGCATTGTCCGAAACCAAGATCAAGCTATCCCACTCCCTATCATTCTGGTGTGCTCCATGTGCTTATCCAATAACCGCTTGAAAGTTCCTAAAGTGTCCGACTCCACTATCACAGCAGGCAGTCCATTCCACACCCCAACCACTCTCTGAGTAAAGAATCTACCTCGGACATCCCTTCTATATCTCCCCCCATGCACCTTATGGTTATGCCCCCTTGTAACAGCTACATCCACCCGAGGAAATAGTCTCTGAACATCCACTCTATCTATCCCCCTCATCATCTTATAAACCTCTATTAAGTCGCCTCTCATCCTCCACCGCTCTAAAGAGAAAAGCCCTAGCTCCCTCAATCTTTCCTCATAAGACTTCCCCCCCAAACCAGGCAGCATCCTGGTAAATCTCCTTTGCACTCTTTCCAATGCTTCCACGTCCTTCCTATAGTGAGGTGACCAGAACTGCACACAATATTCCAAATGTGGTCTCACCAAGGTCCTGTACAGTTGCAGCATAACCTCACGGTTCTTAAACTCAAACCCCTTGTTAATAAACGCAAACACACTATAGGCCTTCTTTACTGCTCTATCCACTTGAGTGGCAACCTTCAGAGATCTGTGGATATGAACCCCCAGATCCCTCTGTTCCTCCACGTTCCTCAGAACCCTGCCGTTGACCCTGTAATCCTTATTCAAATTTGCCCTACCAAAATGAATCACCTCGCACTTATCAGGGTTAAATTCCATCTGCCATTTTTCTGCCCAGCTCTGCATCCTATCAATGTCTCTTTGCAGCCTACAACAGCCCTCCACCTCATCCACTACTCCACCAATCTTGGTGTCATCAGCAAATTTACTGATCCACCCTTCAGTCCCCTCCTCCAAGTCATTGATAAAAATCACAAACAGCAGAGGACCCAGCACCGACCCCTGTGGCACACCGCTGGTAACTGGTCTCCAGTCCGAAAATTTTCCATCCACCACCACCCTCTGCCTTCTATGAGATAGCCAGTTACTTATCCAATCGGCCAAATTTCCCTCTATCCCACAACTCCTTACTTTCTTCATGAGCCGACCATGGGGAACCTTATCAAACGCCTTACTAAAATCCATGTATACGACATCAACTGCTCTACCTTCATCTACACACTTAGTTACCTCCTCAAAGAATTCAATCAAATTTGTTAGGCAAGACTTACCCTTCACGAATCCGTGTTGACTATCCCGGATTAAGTTGCATCTTTCCAAATGGTCATAAATCCTATCCCTCAGGACGTTTTCCATTATCTTACCAACCACCGAAGTAAGACTAACCAGCCTATAATTACCAGGGTCATTCCTATTTCCTTTCTTGAAGAGAGGAACAACATTCGCCACTCTCCAGTCCTCTGGCACCATCCCCGTGGACAGTGAGGACCCAAAGATCAAAGCCAAAGGCTCTGAAATCTCCTCCCTTGCCTCCCAAAGAATCCTTGGATATATCCCATCTGGCCCAGGGGACTTATCGACCCTCAGGTTGTTCAAAATTGCTAAAACATCTTCCCTCAGAACATCTACCTCCTCCAGCCTATCCACCTTTATCACATTCTCATCCTCAAAAACATGGCCCCTCTCCTCGGTGAACACTGATGAAAAGTATTCATTCATCACCTCTCCTATCTCTTCTGACTCCATGCACAAGTTCCCACTACTGTCCTTGACCGGCCCTACCCTCACCCTGGTCATTCTTTTATTTCTCACATAAGAGTAAAAAGCCTTGGGGTTTTCCTTGATCCGACCCGCCAAGGACTTCTCATGCCCCCTCCTAGCTCTCCTAAGCTCTTTTTTTAGCTCATTCCTTGCTACCTTGTACCCCTCAATCGACCCAACTGAACCTTGTTTTCTCATCCTTACATACGCTTCCTTTTTCCTCTTGACTAGACATTCAACCTCTTTTGTGAACCATGGTTCTCTCACTCGGCCATTTCCTCCCTTCCTGACAGGGACATACCTATCAAGGACACGCAGTAATTGCTCCATGAAAAAGCTCCACTTTTCGTTTGTGCCTTTCCCTGATAGTTTCTGTTCCCATCTTATGCTCCCTAATTCTTGCCTAATCGCATCATAATTACCCCTCCCCCAATTATAAACCCTGCCCTGCCGTATGGCCCTATCCCTCTCCATTGCAATAGTGAAAGTCACCGAATTGTGGTCACTATCTCCAAAGTGCTCTCCCACATCCAAATCAAACACTTGGCCCGGTTCATTACCCAGTACCAAATCCAATGTGGCCCCACCTCTTGTCGGCCTATCCACATATTGTGTCAGGAAACCCTCCTGCACACACTGTGAAAAAATTATCCCATCCGAACTGTTTGACCTATAAAGGTTCCAATCAATATTTGGAAAGTTGAAGTCACCCATGACAACTACTCTGTGACCTCCACACCTATTCATAACCTGCTTTGCAATTTCTTCCTCCACATCTCTATTACTATTTGGGGGCCTGTAGAAAACTCCTAACAACGTGACCGCTCCTTTCCTATTTCTAACTTCAGCCCATATTACCTCAGACGGCAGATCCCCCTCGAACTGCCTTTCTGCCGCTGTTAAACTATCCTTGATTAACAATGCTACTCCTCCACCTTTCTTACCACCTTCCCTACTCTTACTGAAACATCTATACCCCGGAACTTCCAACAACCATTCCTGTCCCTGTTCAAACCATGTCTCCGTAATGGCCACCACATTGTAGTCCCAAGTACCAATCCACGCTCCAAGTTCTCCTACCTTATTCCGGATGCTCCTTGCATTGAAGTAGACACACTTCAAGCCACCTTCCTGTCTGCCGGTACATTCCTGCGACCTTGATACCCTCCTCAGTACCTCCTTACACTCACCACTGGCTCCTGGACTACAGCCCTTTTTCCCATCCCCCTGACAAATTAGTTTAAACCCCCCCCGAAGAGCCGTAGCAAAATTCCCTCCCAGGATATTGGTGCCCCTCTGGTTCAGGTGCAAACCGTCCTGTTTGTACAGGTCCCACCTTCCCCAGAATGTGCTCCAATTATCCACATAACTGAAACCCTTCCCCCTACACCATCCCTGCAGCCACGTGTTTATCTGCACTCTCTCCCTGTTCCTCAACTCGCTAGCACGTGGCACCGGCAACAAACCAGAGATTACAACATGGTTTGTACTGGCTCTCAGCTTCCAACCTAGCTCCCTAAATTCCTGTTTTAAATCCCCGTCCCTTCTCCTACCTATGTCGTTGGTACCGATGTGTACCACGACTTGTGATTGTTCCCCCTCCCCCTTGAAGATTCTGAAAACACGTTCCGAGACGTCACGGACCCTGGCACCCGGGAGGCAACATACCATCCGTGAGTCTCTTTTGCTGCCACAGAACCTCCTATCTGTCCCTCTGACTATTGAGTCCCCAATAACTATTGCTCTCCTGCTCTCCCCCCTTCCCTTCTGAGTCACAGGGACGGACTCAGCGCCAGAGATCCGGTCACCATGGCTTACCACTGGTAGGTCGTCCCCCTCAACAGTATCCAAAGCAGTATACTTGTTACTGAGGGGAACGACCACAGAGTATCCCTGCACTGACTGCTTCCTCCTAGCCCCTCTCACCGTCACCCATCTATCTTCATTCTTTGGAGTAACTACATCCCTGAGCTTCTATCTATGACCACCTCTGCTTCCCGAATGATCCGAAGTTCATTCAGCTCCAGTTCCCTAACGCGGTTTTCGAGGAGCTGGAGATGGGTGCACTTCCCACAGGTGTAATCAGCAGGGACACCGACCGCGTCCCTCACCTCAAACATTCTGCAGGAGGAACATTTCACTGCCTCCCCTGCCATCCCCTCTAGCTAACTTGCGGATTAAACTAGAACAAGAAAGAGCTTACCTGATATTCACTCACCCCCTTTAGGTTAGAGGAGGTGGAAGGGTGGGGGACACTACAAGTGTAGTGTCTCGGGTTTAGGAACTGCCCAACTTATATATAGGTAAAAATTAATCACTTTTCCCAGCAACCACTGCGTCCCGCACTATAAAAGCACTCAACAGGTCCGCCGCCTCCGCCGCCGCGCTGCTCTGGGCCTCGCTGCCGCCTCGGGCTTACCTTTTGTACTCCGCTCTCCTCCGCTCCCTCACAGGTCGCCGCCTCCGCCGCCGCGCTGCTCATTGCAGTAATCTTCCTGGCCTTGTAACTTACACTGTCCATTCCTATACAGTATCCCTTACACTGACCAATGCTGCCCCATGTCCATTGCAGTAATCTTCCTCGCCTTGTAACTTACACTGTCCATTCCTATACAGTATCCCTTACACTGACCAATCCTGCCCCATGTCCATTGCAGTAATCTTCCTGGCCTTGTAACTTACACTGTCCATTCCTATACAGTACCCCTTACACTGACCTTGCCTGGCCCATGTCCATTGCAGTAATCTTCCTCGTCTTGTAACTTACACTGTCCATTCCTATACAGTATCCCTTACACTGACCAATCCTGCCCCATGTCCATTGCAGTAATCTTCCTGGCCTTGTAACTTACACTGTCCATTCCTATACAGTACCCCTTACACTGACCTTGCCTGGCCCATGTCCATTGCAGTAATCTTCCTCATCTTGTAACTTACACTGTCCATTCCTATACAGTATCTCTTTCACTGCTCTTGACTGGCCCATGTCCATTGCACTAATCTTCAAGGACTTGTAACTTACACTCTCCATTCCTATACAGGATCTCTTACACTGACCTTGACTGGCCCATGTCCATTGCACTAACCTTCCTGGCCTTGTAACTTACGCTGTCCATTCCTATACAGTATCCCTTACACTGATCTTGCCTGGTCCATGTCCATTGCACTAATCTTCCTGGTCTTGTAACTTACACTCTCCATTCCTATACAGTGTCCCGTACACTGACCAATCCTGCCCCATGTCCATTGCACTAATCTTCCTGGCCTTGTAATTAACACTGTCAATTTCTATACAGTATCCCTTACACTGACCTTGACTGCCCCATGTCCATTGCACTAATCTTCCTGGCCTTGTAACTTACACTGTCCATTCCTATACAGTATCCCTTACACTGACCTTGCCTGCCCCTTGCCACTTGCATTGAACAATCCTACAATATATCCCTTACACTAACACAAGAGCAAAATATTGCAGATGCTGGAAATCTGAAATAAAAGCAGAAAAAGCTGGAAATACTCAGCAGGTCAGGCAGCATCTGTGGACAGAGAAAGAAATGTAATGCTTCAGGTCGATGACTTTACGTCAGAACTGTAATATATTGGAGATGTAACATGTTTTGACTAAGTAAGGAGGCAGGGAAAGGGGGAGGGTTGGAAAGAACAAAAGGGACGGTTTGTGATAGGGTGCAAGGCAGGAGAGATTAAATGACGAAATGGATGATGGTCCATCAGCAATAACAATTGCATTTATATAACGACTGTAACGTAGTAAAACGTCCCACGGCGCTTCATAGGCGCGATTATCACACAACATTTGACACTGAGTCCCATTAGGAGATATTAGGGCAGGTGACCAAAAGCTTGGTCAAAGAGGTAGGTTTTAAGGAGTGTATTAAAAGGGGAGAGAGAGGGAGCAAGGCGGAGAGTTTTAGGCAGGGAATTCCAGAGCTTGGGGCCGAGGCAACAGAAGGTGTGGCCATCAATGGTTGAGCGATTATAATCAGGGATGCTGAAGAGGGCAGAATTAGAGGAGCGCAGATATCTCGGGGAGATTGTGGGGCTGGAGGAGATTACAGTGATAGGAAGGGGCGAGGCCATGGAGGGGAGTGAAATCGAGGCGTTGCTTAACAGGGAGCCAATGTAGGTCAGTGAGAAGGGGGTGATGGGTGAACGGTAATTGGTACAAGTCCAAAGGTAATAGGACAAGTAAACAAACAATATATGGAACTAGGGCTGCTGTACCTGGAGTAGCCGAATCATTGCCAACTGCTGCTGTCCGACAAATATGAGGGACGAGCTTATAATGTAAAATTGTTGAACTCAATGTTGAGTCCGGAAGGCTGTAAAGAGCCTAATCTAAAGGTGTGGTGCTGTGCCTCGAGCTTACATTGAGCTTCATCGCAACAGCGTTGGAGGCCGATGAATGAGTCAGAGTGGGAGCGGAGAGGAGAATTAAAATGGCAGGCGATCGGAAGCTTGGGGTCAGCCCTTGTGAACTGAATGAAGGTGTTCCACATAGTTGTCATCCAATCTGCGTTTGGTCTCCCCAATGTAGATGGGACCGCATCATGGCCCGCGAATACAATATACTAAATGGAAGAATTACAAGTAAATCGTTGATTCACCCGGAAGGAGTGTTTGGGGCACTGGACGGTGGGAAGGGAGGTGTTAAAAGGGCAGGTGTTGCTTCTACACACACAATCGTGACATGGAAATATATCGCCGTTCCTTCATCGTCGGTGGGACAAAATCCTGGAACACCCTCCCTAACAGCACCTCCATCACATGAACTGCAGCGGTTCAAGAAAGCGGCTCACCATCACCTTCTCAAGGGCAATCATGGATGGGCAACAAATGCAGGTCTTGCCAGCGAAGCTCACATCACACGAATAAACTAAAATACGCAACCGCTGTGCTTAATTTCTAGCCTGAATGTTTTGTAATCAGGTGATCTGATGTCAGCACCCTGTGGGTAGGATGCAGAGGCTGATGATGACCTGTGTTATAAAGTAGCTGATCACAATAATCGTCCCATGGCACCTTCCCGTGCAAGCGCAGGAGATGCAAAACCTGTCCCTTTACTAACACCTTTCTCTTGTATTTGGACTTCTTCCAATTTAGTATACTTTATTCGTTGCTCACAATGCTCAGTTCCTGCAGATTGGAGGGTGGCCAATGTAACCTCACTATTTAAAAAGGAGGGAGAGAGTAAAAAAGGAACTACAGACCGGTTAGCCTAACATCAGTAGTGGGAAAATGCTAGAGTCTATTATAAAGGATGTGATAATAGGACACTTAGAAATATCAACGGGATTAGACAAAGTCAACATGGATTTATGAAAGGAAAATCGTGTTTGACAAACTTACTGGAGTTTTTGAGGATGTAACTGGTAGAATAGATAAGGGAGAAACAGTGGATGTTGTGTATTTGGATTTTCAGAAGGCCTTTGATAATTTCCCACATAAGAGGTTAGTGTGCAAAATTAAAGCACATGGGATTGGGGGTAATCTACTGGCATGGATTGAAAATTGTTTAACAGACAGGAAACAGAGTAGGAATAAATGGGTCTTTTTTGGGGTGGCAGGCGGTGACTAGTTGAGTACCACATGGATCAGTGCTTAGGCCCCAGCTATTCACAATATATATATCAATGCTTTGGATGAAGGAAACAAATGTAATATTTCCAAGTTTGTTGACGACAGGAGACTAGGTGGGATTGTGAGTTGTGAGGAGGATGCAAAGAGGCTTCAAGGCGATTTAGACAAGTTGAGTGAGTGGGCAAATACATGGCAGTTGCAGTATAACGTGGATAAATATGAAGTTATCCACTTCAGTAGGAAAAACAGAATGGCACAGTATTATTTAAATATTGATAGATTGGGAAATGTTGATGTAAAAGGGACCTGGGTGTCCTTGTACACCAGTCACTGAAAGCAAACATGCAGGTGCAGCAAGCAGTCAGGAAGGCAAATGGTATGTTGGCTTTCATTGCAAGAGGATTTGAGTACAGGAGCAAGGATATGTTACTACAGTTATACAGGGCCTTGGCGAGACCATACCCGGAGAACTGTTGCAATTTTGGTCTCCTTACCTAAGAAAGGTTATACTTGCCATAGAGGGAGTGCAGCGAAGGTTCACCAGACTGATTCCTGGGATGGCAGGACTGTCATATGAGGAGAGATTGGGTCGACTAGGTCTGTATTCACTAGAGTTTAGAAGAATGAGAGGGGATCCCATTGAAACGTATACAATTCTGACAGGGCTAGACAGACTGGATGCAGGGAGGATGTTTCCCCTGGCTGGGGGGTCTAGAACGAGGGGTCACAGTCTCAGGATACGGGGTAGGACATTTAGGACTGAGGTGAGGAGAATGTCTTCTCTCAGAGGGTGGTGAACCTGTGGAATTCTCTACCACAGAAGGCTGTGGAGGCCAAGTCACTGAATATATTTAATGATGTGGAGATGCCGGCGTTGGACTGGGGTGGACAAATGTCAGAAGTCGCACAACACCAGGTTATAGTCCAACAGTTTTATTAGAAATCACAAGCTTTCGGAGCTGCTGCCCCTTCGTCAGGTGAAGTCGAAGGGGCAGCAGCTCCGAAAGCTTGTGATTTCTAATAAAACTGTTGGACTATAACCTGGTGTTGTGCGACTTCTCTCGAATATATTTAAGAAGGAGATAGATAGTTTTCTAGAAGCAAAAGGCATCAAGGGGTATGGGGAGGGACCGTGAATATGGTATTGAGATAGAGGATCAGCCTTGATCATATTGAATGTCGGAGCAGGCTCGAAGGGCCGAATGGCCTACTCCTGCTCCTATTTTTCTATATTTCTATGTTTTCTATAAGTAGTGAGGAACTAAGCAAAGTTCTGCAGAGCGTTTTGTCATTCGGGATAGGAAGAAATCAGTTCCATGGGGCCAGAACAGACTGAAACGAAGCATCTATTAGGGCATAAAAACAGAAAATGCTGGAAATACTCAGCTGGTCAGGCAGCATCTGTGGAGAGAAAAACAGAGTTAACGTTTCAGGTCGATGACCCTTCGTATTTTGCTTTTGTATTAGTGGTCTATTAGGGCAGTCCTGTTTTTAAATCTTGGGAAGGAGGTAGAATCAAGCCATGCGTAGTTGGGGTACGATGAGGTTGCAGCTGTATTTAAAAATCTCCAGAGGAAATGAGGTCAGTGCCACACTGGGAAACGATGGCTTGATGTTCTGTGTTGGGGTCATGGATGAGGGGGAATCGGAGCAGGTGTCAGATAGTTGGCCTTCAGACTCTGCAAGGTAGAGATCGGTTTGCCAAACAACAACAGCGCACCCTTGTCAGCATAAGAACATAAGACCATAAGAAGATAAGAAATAGGAGCAGGAGCAGTCCATTTGGACCCCCGAGCCTGCTCCGCCTTTCAATAAGATCATGGCTGATCTGATCTTTGTCTGAACCCCACTCTCCAGCCCGCTCCCCATAACTCAAATATCTGTTTATCTCCGCCTAGAACATATTCAATGACTCCGCCTCCACAGCTCTCTGTGGTACAAAATTCCAAAGATTCACGACCCTCTGGGACAAGAAATTCCTCCTCATCTCTGTTTGGAATGGGCGACCCTTTATCCTGAAACTATACCCCTTTGTTCTAGATTCCCCCACGATGGTAAATTTACTCCCTGCATCTACCCTGATAAGCCCCCTCAGAATCTTACATGTTTCAATACGATAACCTCTCATTCTTCTAAACTCCAATGAGTATAGACCCAACCTGCTCAACCTTTCTTCATAAGACAACCCCTTCATCTCAGGAATCAACCTCGTGAAGCTTCTCTGAACTGCCTACAACGGAAGTATATCCCACCGTAAATAAGGAGACCAAAACTGTAGGCAGTACTCCAGATGTGGCCTCACCAGCGGCCTGTACAGTTGACTTCCCTAGTTTTATACTCCATCCTCCTTGCAATAAGGGCCAACATTCCATTTCCCTTCCTAATTATGTGCAGGTGTAAAGAAAATGGTGACACCTCACTGCCACACTTCACCCAAACACATTGCCCCACGCTCACTGCCAAACTTCCCTTTCTCTTGCAGGCCAAGCTGGCGCTCAATCAACGGAAGCAGCATCAGACGGTAGAGGGCCAGCCACAACTAACAACCTCATGGACTCGGAGTAAGGCCTGCTTCCAATAATTGGAGGAGCAGTGAGTGAGACCATGGCGAGCGGGGATCTGGTAAGCGTTGCTGATACTTTACCCACATCCCCCTTCCCTCTCATCCAACAATCTCTTCTCACTCACACGCTGCTCATGGTTAATGCATGAATACCTTACTTCCCCCCTCCCCTCACCATAACCCGACGCTTGTGCCTTTCTCCTTTCACATACCCAGGAACTGCAGGCAGCCCAGCCTGTGCCTGACGATCCAGCGGAGGAGAAGAAGACGACACATCAGCGCTGCCTCTGACATTCGCAGACGGCAGCTCAGTAAATGGCCCAGCGCGCACTGTGCAGGGTAGCAGAGAGGCTGGATCTGCACGTGGTGAGTCATCGGGCACAAGTTGGCTGCAGCCAGGCCGGGGGGAAAGGGTAGCTCGTGGGCCAGCTCCCCGGAAGGCGAATTCGCTCATGAGTTCTGCCGTACAGAACACTGATGGTGACCTCGAAGGGGCGTCCTTCAGGTGAATGGTGATGGGCATGCGCAGGGAAATGCTCGTTGCAAAGGCAAGCGTGCCAGAGAGTCTCTTCTCAGTGTCAAGGAGTATGGAGGAGTCCGGCTCCAACATTGCACCGGGTTTGTGCAGACCTTGGAGCCCATGATATCCAGCATGGAAATGATGGGCAACGTCATGAGAGAACTTGTGGACCCAGACATGATGTCAGGTTTGATGGGCGATCTCGAAGCTTCCATTGAAGCACAGGCGGGAGCGAACCAACGTCGCAGCGCTGCAGTGGAAGTGCAGAGAGTTCTCCTGCCGTCTCAGCATGCAGCCACGCAGGCTCAGACTGCTGGAAACATGGCTGAGTTTACCAATATTGAAAGGGGCTTGCAGGGTGTCAGAGCAGTCCAGCAATCTGTGATCCAACAGATGGGTAGGAATGCTGAGGCGCCGCTCCGGGGGAGTGTAAGTGGCTCCGTGGAGCAAGGACCTGTAGTTCTCTCTCAGGATGACAGCATTTCTACTCCTACCATTGCCACTCCGCCAGTGCCCTTGCTGCTGCCTGTCATCCAGCAAGCCCAGACTGCTGCCGCCCATGCCGAGGTACGCAGTAAACAGGCGGGCCTTCTATGGCCAGAACTGCTGGAGCAAGGTCTGACCATCTGTTGTCTCCCCCACTGAAAGTGAGCAGCTTTCCAGCAGCCATGCTGCAACCAGTGAGGGATCTCTTCGTAGGAGCACTAGAGTAGGAAAAGGCACACCAAAAACAGACAATAAGGGAATGCACAGGGTCATTTGGTGAATGTTCTGCTGATTTAAATTTGATAAAGTCTTAAATTATGTTTGGAATGTATGTTTTGTGAAGGTTTTCATTTCAGCTTTTTGCCCAGGAGGACGCTGCGATGTTCTGTGAGAGAGGGATGGTGAAATGGGGAAGTGCTAAGCAACTGCGATCTGGGTTTCATTCAATAGAATCGTAGTCTGATGAGGCACTCGCGTACAGTCCATTAGAAATGCGGATGTGCTGCCTGCCTGCTCCATTCCATCTCCTCCTCCTCTTCCAGCGGCAGCGGCGAGAAGATAAAGAGCGGCCCGAGAGCGGCCCTGAATTAAAGCAGCGGCAGCGGCGAGAGGATAAAGAGCGGCCCGAGAGCGGCCCTGAATTAAAGCAGCGGCAGCGGCGAGAGGATAAAGAGCGGCCCGAGAGCGGAGCAGAATTAAACCAACGGCAGCGGCGAGAGGATAAAGGGCGGCCCGAAAGCGGAGCTGAATTAAAACAGCGGCAGAGGCAAGAGGATAAAGAGCGGGCCGAGAGCGGACCTGAATTAAAGCAGCGACAGCGGCGAGAGGATAAAGAGCGGCCCGAGAGCGGAGCTGAATTAAAGCAGCGGCAGCGGCGAGAGGATCAAGAGCGGCCCGGAATTAAAGCAGCGGCAGCGGCGAGAGGATAAAGAGCGGCCCGAGAGCGGAGCTGAATTAAAGCAGCGGCAGCGGCGAGAGGATAAAGAGTGGCCCGAGAGCGGACCTGAATTAAAGCAGCGGCGAGAGGATAAAGAGCAGCCCAAGAGCGGAGCTGAATTAAAGCAGTGACAGCGGCGAGAGGATAAAGAGCGGCCCGAGAGCGGACCTGAATTAAAGCAGTGACAGCGGCCAGAGGATAAAGAGCGGCCCGAGAGCAGAGCTGAATTAAAGCAGCGGCAGCAGCGAGAGGATAAAGAGCGGCCCAAGAGCTGACCTGAATTAAAGCAGCGGCAGCGGCGAGAGGATAAAGAGCGGCCCGTGAGCGGAGCTGAATTAAAGCAGTGACAGCGGCGAGAGGATAAAGAGCGGCCCGAGAGCGGAGCTGAATTAAAGCAGTGACAACGGCCAGAGGATAAAGAGCGGCCCGAGAGCAGAGCTGAATTAAAGCAGCGGCAGCAGCGAGAGGATAAAGAGCGGCCCAAGAGCTGACCTGAATTAAAGCAGCGGCAGCGGCGAGAGGATAAAGAGCGGCCCGTGAGCGGAGCTGAATTAAAGCAGTGACAGCGGCGAGAGGATAAAGAGCGGCCCGAGAGCGGACCTGAATTAAAGCAACGCCAGCGGCGAGAGGATAAAGAGTGGCCCGAGAGCGGACCTGAATTAAAGCAACGCCAGCGGCGAGAGGATAAAGAGCGGCCCGAGAGCGGACCTGAATTAAAGCAGCGGCGAGAGGATAAAGAGCGGCCCGAGAGCGGACCTGAATTAAAGCAACGCCAGCGGCGAGAGGATAAAGAGTGGCCCGAGAGCGGACCTGAATTAAAGCAACGCCAGCGGCGAGAGGATAAAGAGCGGCCCGAGAGCGGACCTGAATTAAAGCAGCGGCGAGAGGATAAAGAGTGGCCCGAGAGTGGAGCTGAATTAAAGCAGTGACAGCGGCGAGAGGATAAAGAGCGGCCCGAGAGCGGAGCTGAATTAAAGCAGTGACAGCGGCCAGAGGATAAAGAGCGGCCCGAGAGCAGAGCTGAATTAAAGCAGCGGCAGCAGCGAGAGGATAAAGAGCGGCCCAAGAGCTGACCTGAATTAAAGCAGCGGCAGCGGCGAGAGGATAAAGAGCGGCCCGTGAGCGGAGCTGAATTAAAGCAGTGACAGCGGCGAGAGGATATAGAGCGGCCCGAGAGCGGACCTGAATTAAAGCAACGCCAGCGGCGAGAGGATAAAGAGTGGCCCGAGAGCGGACCTGAATTAAAGCAGCGGCAGCGGCGAGAGGATAAAGAGCGGCCCAAGAGCGGCCCGGAATTAAAGCAGCGGCAGCGGCGAGAGGATAAAGAGCGGCCCGAGAGCGGAGCTGAATTAAAGCAGCGGCAGCGGCGAGAGGATAAAGAGCGGCCCGAGAGCGGACCTGAATTAAAGCAGCGGCGAGAGGATAAAGAGCGGCCCAAGAGTGGAGCTGAATTAAAGCAGTGACAGCGGCGAGAGGATAAAGAGCGGCCCGAGAGCGGACCTGAATTAAAGCAGTGACAGCGGCCAGAGGATAAAGAGCGGCCCGAGAGCAGAGCTGAATTAAAGCAGCGGCAGCAGCGAGAGGATAAAGAGCGGCCCAAGAGCTGACCTGAATTAAAGCAGCGGCAGCGGCGAGAGGATAAAGAGCGGCCCGAGAGCGGAGCTGAATTAAAGCAGTGACAGCGGCGAGAGGATAAAGAGCGGCCCGAGAGCGGACCTGAATTAAAGCAACGCCAGCGGCGAGAGGATAAAGAGTAGCCCGAGAGCGGTCCTGAATTAAAGCAACGCCAGCGGCGAGAGGATAAAGAGTAGCCCGAGAGCGGGTTCGAATCTGACCTCGGGTGACTGTCTGTGTGGAGTTTGCACATTCTCCCCGTGTCTGCGTGGGTTTCCTCCGGGTGCTCCGGTTTCCTCCCACTGTCCAAAAATGTGCAGGTTAGGTTGATTTGGCTATGATAAATTGACCCTTAGTGTTAGGGGGGGATTAAATATGTGGGGTTATGGGGATAGGATGGGATATGTTAGGGGGAATTAAATACGTGGGGTTACGGGGGTCGGGTGGGATATGTGTACTGTGGGGATTAAAGCAGGGACAGGGTACTGGATTTGAATGATCAGCCATGATCGTATTGAATGGTGGTGCAGGCTCGATGGGCCGAATGGCCTACTCCTGCTCCTAGATTCTATGTTTCTATGTTTCTATGTTAAAGCAACGCCAGCGGCGAGAGGATAAAGAGCGGCCCGAGAGCGGACCTGAATTAAAGCAGCGGCGAGAGGATAAAGAGTGGCCCGAGAGTGGAGCTGAATTAAAGCAGTGACAGCGGCGAGAGGATAAAGAGCGGCCCGAGAGTGGAGCTGAATTAAAGCAGCTACAGCGGCGAAAGTATAAAGAGCGGCCCGAGAGTGGAGCTGAATTAAAGCAGCGACAGCGCCGAGGTGATAAAGAGCGGCCGGAGAGCGGACCTGAATTAAAGCAGCGGCGAGAGGATAAAGAGCGGCCCAAGAGCGGAGCTGAATTAAAGCAGTGACAGCGGCGAGAGGATAAAGAGAGGCCCGAGAGCGGCTCTGAATTAAAGCAGCGGCGAGTGTCATAAATCGCAAGTAACAACTCAGGAAGTACTACTGGGCGGCCAGCTGGGGCGCCGTCCAGGGAGTATAAATACTCAGGCATGGGCCCACCTTGGGCAGAGACAATCTGGAAACAGGAAGCTAGTGACTGCTAACTAGACCTCCATGTTTTGTTACAAGTTGATTAAAGCCTTGCTTTATGTTCAAGTGCGTAGTGAGTCTTTATTACGTCAATTTAATCAACTTGATATCGTCTCCACGCTTTGGGTGATTCGGAACAACCAGCTGCAACTCGAACCACAGAAGGGAACTCGGGCAAGAAACTGATCTATCATGGAAAAACTCCTTAGACCCGCTCGTCTCGACCTGGACCCGAATGCACCTGCGGCAGCGAAGGTATGGAAGCATTGGTTTCGTACCTTTAGCAACTTTCTTGAAGAATGTGGGGCGGATGTCCCTAATAAGTTACGAATGCTTATCAACTACATGTCTCCTCATGTGTATGATTATATTGAGGACTGTATAGTCTATGACACTGCTATCGAAATCTTACAGCAGCTATATGTCAAGTCCCCAAATGAAATATTTGCTCGACACCTACTGGCCACAACTCGGCAGCAGCCTGGGGAATCACTCGATGAATTTCTCCAGAAACTTCGCAGGCTCAGCAAGGATTGTAACCTTAAAGCAGTTACAGCTGAACAGTTTCAAGAGGAACTAATCCGCGATTCCTTTATCAATGGGATCGCGTCCCCTTTTATACGTCAGCGCCTGCTGGAAAATAAAACCCTCAATTTACGGGCTGCTTATGACCAGGCGTGTTCCTTGGACTTGGCCAAGAAGAATGCAGACACTTATCTCCCACCACGTGCACGGGCGGCGGCTATCTCCTTTAATGAGTCTTTCGATAGGTCTCGGGCGGATGCCCCCACTGATGTTGACTCTACTCTAACGGACGACGACCCTACTCTAGAGGCCTTCGCTGATGACGACCCCGCCCTAGCAGCATCCTGGCAATCAGGAAGAAAGTGTTTCTTTTGTGGAGGGGCGTGCCATCACAGAAAATTTTGCCCGGCTCGTAATGTGACCTGCAATCATTGCAGCAAGAAAGGACACCTTTCCAAGGTATGCCAGTCACGGGCCTCTGCTAACAAGAAAGGCCGCTCCTCTAAAGTATACCGGTCGAGAGCTCCTGTTAGCTTCACAGCTGCTATCTATGGAGCTGCTCCTCACCCAAGAACTACTGTTAAGGCTACAGTTGCCGAAGGGAAAATTGCCCCTCCTCCCATCACGGCTGTTTTTCCACAAAGTTTGTCCCATGCAGCCACGAAGGTTTCAGTAAATGGGCACACTCTAAGCGCGCTAATCGACTCCTGCAGCTCTGACAGCTTCATTAGTAAGCGGGCTGTCAACAGGTTAAAACTGCACATTTATCCCTCGGACAGGGAGATTGCAATGGCTCTGACGACTCTGACCACCAATTCTTCTGGCTTCTGTCTTGTCAACCTCATCCTCAACGGCCGCACGTATCTCTCCACCCGGCTCGGAGTACTCGCAAACTTATGCAGCGATGTGCTTCTGGGACAGGACTTCCAGAAGCAGCACAAGAAGATCACTTTTGAGTTTGGAGGGTCAAGGCCGGAGCTTACCATTTCTAAGGTGCCGTTTTGTGCACTCTCGGCGGCCTTACTCGGTGAACCCTCCCTGTTTGCCAATCTTCCCTCCCGCTGTAAACCCATAGCCACCAAATCGCGGCGCTTTAGCCAAGACGATCGAGCGTTTATTGAGGCGGAAATCTCTCGCCTTTTAGTCGACGGTATTATCGAGCCATGTTCATCTCCCTGGCGGGCTCAGGTCGTCATTGTGAGGAATCCCTTAAAACAACATAAAAAACGTCTGTGTATCGATTATTCGCAGACTATTAATCAATATACCGATCTGGATGCCTACCCGCTGCCACGCATAGATGACATTGTCAACAACCTTGCCAAATACAAGGTATTCTCGACCTTCAATTTAAAAAGCGCGTACCATCAGGTGCCACTGCAAGACTCCGACAAGAAGTATACGGCCTTTGAGGCCAATGGTCGGCTTTTCCAGTTTCGCCGCCTTCCATTCGGGGTCACCAATGGGGTGGCCGTCTTCCAACGGGCCATGGATGGCCTAGTCCGGCAAGAGAACTTGACGGATACCTTTCCGTATTTAGACAATATCACTATTGCCGGCCATGATCAAAAGGAGCATGACGCCAATCTTCAGAGATTTTTTGACGTACTCCGCCGTCGCCACTTAACGTTAAACGAATCCAAATCGGTGAAGTCTGTGCCATCGGTGAACATTCTTGGCTACTGGGTGGGCAACGGTGTTATTAAACCAGACCCAGAGCGACTTCGTCCACTTCAGGAGCTCCCTCCCCTGACGAACCTCGGCTCTCTTCGTCGGGCACTTGGCATGTTTGCTTATTACGCAAAATGGATACCACACTTCTCCGATAAAATACAGCCCCTGCTCCATGCGAAGTCTTTTCCATTGGAAGCTACGGCTATTTCTGCCTTCAACCTCCTCAAACGACAGCTGGAGAAAGCCACGCTTCGCTCCATTGACGAAAATCTTCCTTTTGTGGCCGAATGCGATGCATCGGAGGTGGCGATCTCCGCTACCTTGAATCAAGGTGGCCGACCCGTGGCATTCCTATCCAGAACCTTGCAGGGTAGCGAGCTCCATTACCCCCCCGTCGAGAAGGAGGCTGCGGCCATCATCGAGGCTGTACGCCAATGGGGTCATTTTCTTGCTCGGCGTCATTTTACGCTTATAACTGACCAGCGCTCTGTGGCCTTCATGTTGGATAACCGGAGGCGCACGAAAATCAAAAATAATAAAATTCAACTCTGGAGGATGGAGCTGGCTGCCTTTTGGATATACTATCTGTTACCGACCCGGCAAACAGAACGTGGCCCCAGATACCTTCACACGGGCATTTTGCTCCTCAATGTCAACGTCGACTCTGGCGGATTTGCATATGGACTTATGCCATCCTGGTGTGACCCGCATGTTGCACTTTGTGCGCTCCAAAAATCTACCATTTTCAACCGAGGACGTAAAGAAAACATGCTCCTCTGGTAGGATTTGTGCAGAATTGAAACCACAATTCTTTCGCCCATCAGATGGCTTACTCATACATGCAATGCAGCCTATGCAGAGGCTCAGCATAGACTTTAAAGGGCCATTGCCTTCGTCGACAAGGAACACCTACCTACTTACGATGGTGGACGAGTATTCACGCTTTCCCTTCGCCTTCCCCTGCCCTAATATGCTTACCTCTACGGTAATTAAATGCCTCGATCAGGTCTTTTCCCTTTGCGGAACGGCCAATTTTATCCACACTGATCGGGGTCCCTCCTTTATGTCGAGTGAACTTAAAAGTTATCTCTCCCAACGGGGAATCGCCTCAAGTAGGACGACACCATATCACCCAATCGGTAACGGACAGGTTGAACGATACAATGCCATCATCTGGAACGCTGTCCGTCTGGCACTAAGGTCACGCAACCTGCCGGACCAGCAGTGGGAAACGGTGCTCCCCGACGCGTTACACTCTATCAGGTCTCTTCTCTCCACATCTACTAATGTCACGCCTCATGAGCGATTCTTCAAATTCCGGCGTCGCTCTACACATGGGATGTCTCTACCGTCATGGTTGGTGGCTCCAGGCCCGGTGCTACTCCGGAGGTTCGTCCGGTCTGCCAAAAACGGCCCTCTCGTTGACGAGGTGGAGTTAACGGAGGTAAACCCCATGTATGCGCACGTACGGTACCCTGATGGCCGGGAGACCACCGTCTCGCTCCGAGATCTGGCTCCCTGCCCAACCGGTCACACGGGCCCGAATGATGAAGGATCCCACGACGATGATATCAACACTCCGCACCCCTATGAAAATGACGCCCCGCTTGGGACATCGGGGGATCTGCCGGCAACGCTACCGGATCAACTCAGGGAGCTGGACGCTCCCCGTAGGATGGCCACCCGAAACCAGGACGCCGGACAATCTCCAGCCACGACCCGGGATGAGGCCAGCTCAGCACCTGTGGGGACCCGCACCCGGAGTCATGATATTCCCAGTCCTCCACAGGATGATCAAGATGACGCGGACTCTACTGACTCACCGGTACGGGCCAAGCGACCCAGGGACCAGGACACGGTCCGGGAGGGAGACGTGCCTTCCGGTCACAAGCAGAGAGCTAAACGTCTACGGCTATTTCTGGTCTGCCTAGTCCGTTAAAGGAAGACTGGACTTCCAAACCTTTTAGGGAGGAAGAATGTCATAAATCGCAAGCAACAACTCAGGAAGTACTACTGGGCGGCCAGCTGGGGCGCCGTCCAGGGAGTATAAATACTCAGGCATGGGCCCACCTTGGGCAGAGACAATCTGGAAACAGGAAGCTAGTGACTGCTAACTAGACCTCCATGTTTTGTTACAAGTTGATTAAAGCCTTGCTTTTTGTTCAAGTGCGTAGTGAGTCTTTATTACGTCAGCGAGAGGATAAAGAGCGGCCCGAGAGTGGAGCTGAATTAAAGCAGCGACAGCGGCGACAGGATAAAGAGTGGCCCGAGAGCGGACCAGAATTAAAGTAACGGCGAGAGGATAAAGAGCGGCCCGAGAGCGGAGCTGAATTAAAGCAGCGGCAGCGGCGAGAGGATAAAGAGCGGCCCGAGAGCGGAGCTGAATGAAAGCAGTGACAGCGGCGAGAGTATAAAGAGCCGCCCGAGAGCGGACCTGAATTAAAACAGCGGCAGCCGCGAGAGAATAAAGAGCGGCCTGAGAGCGGACCTGAATTAAAGCAGCGGCAGCCGCGAGAGGATAAAGAGCGGCCCGAGAGCGGACCTGAATTAAAGCAGCGGCGAGAGGATAAAGAGCGGCCCGAGAGTGGACCTGAATTAAAGCAGCGACAGCGGCGAGAGGCTAAAGAGCGGCCCGAGAGCGGAGTTGAATTAAAGCAGTGACAGCGGCGAGAGGATAAAGAGCGGCCCGAGAGCGGACCTGAATGAAAGCAGTGACAGCGGCGAGAGGATAAAGAGCGGCCCGAGTGCGGAGTTGAATTAAAGCAGCGACAGCGGCGAGAGGATAAAGAGCGGCCCGAGAGCGGACCTGAATTAAAACAGCGGCGTGAGGATAAAGTTTCGGCCCGACAGCGGAGCTGAATTAAATCAGCGGCGAGAGGATAAAGAGCGGCCCGAGAGAGGACCTGAATTAAAGCAGCGGCGAGAGGATAGAGGGCGGCCCGAGAGCGGAGCTGAATTAAAGCAGCGGCGAGAGGATAAAGAGCGGCCCGCGAGCGGAGCTGAATTAAAGCAGCGACAGCGGCGAGAGGATAAAGAGCGGCCCGAGAACGGAGCTGAATGAAAGCAGCGGCGAGAGGGTAAAGAGCGGCCCGAGAGCGGAGCTGAATTAAAGCAGCGTCAGCTGCGAGAGGATAAAGAGCGGCCCGAGAGCGGACCTGAATTAAAGCAGCGACAGCGGCGAGAGGATAAAGAGCGGCCCGAGAGCGGAGCTGAATTAAAGCAGTGGCAGCGGCAAGAGGATAAAGAGCGGCCCGAGAGCGGACCTGAATTAAAGCAGTGGCAGCGGCGAGAGGTTAAAGAGCGGCCCGAGAGCGGACCTGAATTAAAGCAGTGACAGCGGCGAGAGGATAAAGTGTAGCCCAGGAGCGGAGCTGAATTAAAGCAGTGACAGCGGCGAGAGGATAAAGAGCGGCCCGAGAACGGAGCTGAATGAAAGCAGCGGCGAGAGGGTAAAGAGCGGCCCGAGAGCGGAGCTGAATTAAAGCAGTGGCAGCGGCAAGAGGATAAAGAGCGGCCCGAGAGCGGACCTGAATTAAAGCAGTGGCAGCGGCGAGAGGATAATAGCGGCCCGAGAGCGGACCTGAATTAAAGCAGTGACAGCGGCGAGAGGATAAAGAGCAGCCCGAGAGCGGATCTTAATTAAAACAGCGACAGCGGCGAGAGGATAAAGCATGGCCCGAGAGCGGAGCTGAATTAAAGCAGCGACAGCGGTGAGAGGATAAAGAGCGGCCCGAGAACGAACCTGAATTAAAGCAGTGACAGCGGCGAGAGGATAAAGAGTGGCCCGAGAGCGGAGCTGAATTAAAACAGCGACAGCGGCGAGAGGATAAAGAGCGGCTCGAGAGCGGAGCTGAAGTAAAGCAGCGGCAGCGGCGAGAGGATAAAGAGCGGCCCGAGAGCGGACCTGAATTAAAGCAGCGGCGAGAGGATAAAGAGCGGCCCGAGAGCGGAGCTGAATTAAAGCAGCGGCGATAGGATAAAGCGCGGCCCGAGAGCGGAGCTGAATTAAAGCAGCGGCAGCAGCGAGAGGATAAAGAGCAGCCCGAGAGCGGAGCTGAATTAAAGCAGCGGCAGCAGCGAGAGGATAAAGAGCGGCCCGAGAGCGGAGCTGAATTAAAACAGCGGCGAGAGATTAAAGAGCGGCCCGAGAGTGGACCTGAATTATAGCAGTGACAGCGGCGAGAGGATAAAGAGCGGCCCGAGAGCGGAGCTGAATTAAAGCAGCGACAGTGGCGAGAGGATAAAGAGCGGCCCGAGAGCGGAGCTGAATTAAAGCAGCGACAGCGGCGAGAGGATAAAGAGCGGCCCGAGAGCGGATCTGAATTAAAGCAGCGGCGAGAGGATAAAGAGCGGCCCGAGAGTGGAGCTGAATTAAAGCAGCGACAGCGGCGAGAGGATAAACAGCGGCCCGAGAGCGGACCTGAATTAAAGCAGCGGCGAGAGGATAAAGAGCGGCCCGAGAGTGGAGCTGAATTAAAGCAGCGGCGAAAGGATAAAGCGCGGCCCGAAAGCGGAGCTGAATTAAAGCAGCGGCAGCGGCGAGAGGATAAAGTGCGGCCCTAGAGCGGAGCTCAATTAAAGCAGCGGCCTGCGAGAGGATAAAGAGCGGCCCGAGAGCGGAGCTGAATTAAAACAGTGGCGAGAGGATAAAGAGCGGCCCGAGAGCGGAGCTGAATTAAACCAGCGGCAGCGGCGAGAGTATAAAGAGCGGCCAGAGAGCGGACCTGAATTAAAACAGCGGCGAGAGATTAAAGAGCGGCCCGAGAGTGGACCTGAATTATAGCAGTGACAGCGGCGAGAGGATAAAGAGCGGCCCGAGAGCGGAGCTGAATTAAAGCAGCGGCAGCGGCGAGAGGATAAAGAGCGGCCCGAGAGCGGAGCTGAATTAAAGCAGCGACATCTGCGAGAGGATAAAGAGCGGCCCGAGAGCGGATCTGAATTAAAGCAGCGGTGAGAGGATAAAGAGCGGCCCGAGAGCGGAGCTGAATTAAAGCAGTGACAGCGGCGAGAGGATAAAGAGCGGCCCGAGAGCGGACCTGAATTAAAGCAGCGGCAGCGGCGAGAGGACAAAGAGCGGCCCGAGAGTGGACCTGAATTAAAGCAGTGACAGCGGCGAGAGGATAAAGAGCGGACCGAGAGCGGAGCTGAATTAAAGCAGCGGCGAGAGGATAATGAGCGGCCCGAGAGCGGAGCTGAATTAAAGCAGCGGCAGCGGCGAGTGGATAAAGAGTGGCCCGAGAGCGGAGCTGAATTAAAGCAGCGACAGCGGTGAGAGGATAAAGAGCGGCCCGAGAACGAGCCTGAATTAAAGCAGTGACAGCGGCGAGAGGATAAAGAGCGGCCCGAGAGCGGAGCTGAATTAAAACAGCGACAGCGGCGAGAGGATAAAGAGCGGCTCGAGAGCGGAGCTGAATTAAAGCAGCGGCAGCGGCGAGAGGATAAAGAGCGGCCCGAGAGCGGACCTGAATTAAAGCAGCGGCGAGAGGATAAAGAGCGGCCCGAGAGCGGAGCTGAATTAAAGCAGCGGCGATAGGATAAAGCGCGGCCCGAGAGCGGAGCTGAATTAAAGCAGCGGCAGCAGCAAGAGGATAAAGAGCGGCCCGAGAGCGGAGCTGAATTAAAGCAGCGGCAGCAGCGAGAGGATAAAGAGCGGCCCGAGAGCGGAGCTGAATTAAAACAGCGGCGAGAGATTAAAGAGCGGCCCGAGAGTGGACCTGAATTATAGCAGTGACAGCGGCGAGAGGATAAAGAGCGGCACGAGAGCGGAGCTGAATTAAAGCAGCGACAGCGGCGAGAGGATAAAGAGCGGCCCGAGAGCGGAGCTGAATTAAAGCAGCGACAGCGGCGAGAGGATAAAGAGCGGCCCGAGAGCGGATCTGAATTAAAGCAGCGGCGAGAGGATAAAGAGCGGCCCGAGAGTGGAGCTGAATTAAAGCAGCGACAGCGGCGAGAGGATAAACAGCGGCCCGAGAGCGGACCTGAATTAAAGCAGCGGCGAGAGGATAAAGAGCGGCCCGAGAGTGGACCTGAATTAAAGCAGCGACAGCGGCGAGAGGCTAAATAGCGGCCCGAGAGCGGAGTTGAATTAAAGCAGTGACAGCGGCGAGAGGATAAAGAGTGGCCCGAGAGCGGAGCTGAATTAAAGGAATGGCGAGAGGATAAAGAGCGGCCCGAGAGCGGAGCTGAATTAAAGCAGTGACAGCGGCGAGAGGATAAAGAGCGGCCCGAGAGCGGAGTTGAATTAAAGCAGTGACAGCGGCGAGAGGATAAAGAGCGGCCCGAGAGCGGAGTTGAATTAAAGCAGTGACAGCGGCGAGAGGATAAAGAGCGGCCCGAGAGCGGAGCTGAATTAAAGCAGTGACAGCGGCGAGAGGATAAAGAGCGACCCGAGTGCGGAGCTGAATTAAAGCAGTGACATCGGCGAGAGGATAAAGAGCGGATCGAGAGCGGAGTTGAATTAAAGCAGCGGCAGCAGCGAGAGGATAAACAGCAGCCCAAGAGCAGAGCTGAATTAAAACAGCGACAGCGGCGAGAGGATAAAGAGCGGCCCGAGAGCGGAGCTGAATTAAAGCAGCGGCGATAGGATAAAGCGCGGTCCGAGAGCGGAGCTGAATTAAAGTAGCGGCAGCGGCGAGAGGATAAAGTGCGGCCCTAGAGCGGAGCTGAATTAAAGCAGCGGCAGCAGCGAGAGGATAAAGAGCGGCCAGAGAGCGGAGCTGAATTAAAGCAGCAGCAGCAGCGAGAGGATAAAGAGCGGCCCGAGAGCGGAGCTGAATTAAAACAGTGGCGAGAGGATAAAGAGCGGCCCGAGAGCGGAGCTGAATTAAACCAGCGGCAGCGGCGAGAGTATAAAGAGCGGCCAGAGAGCGGACCTGAATTAAAACAGCGGCGAGAGATTAAAGAGCGGCCCGAGAGTGGACCTGAATTATAGCAGTGACAGCGGCGAGAGGATAAAGAGCGGCCCGAGAGCGGAGCTGAATTAAAGCAGCGGCAGCGGCGAGAGGATAAAGAGCGGCCCGAGAGCGGAGCTGAATTAAAGCAGCGGCGAGAGGATAAAGAGCGGCCCGAGAGTGGAGTTGAATTAAAGCAGTGACAGCGGCGAGAGGATAAAGAGCGGCCCGAGAGCGGACCTGAATTAAAGCAGCGGTGAGAAGATAAATGGCGGCCCGAGAGCGGACCTGAATTAAAGCAGTGACAGCGGCGAGAGGATAAAGAGCGGCCCGAGAGCGGAGCTGAATTAAAGGAATGGCGAGAGGATAAAGAGCGGCCCGAGAGCGGAGCTGAATTAAAGCAGTGACAGCGGCGGGAGGATAAAGAGCGGCCCGAGAGCGGAGTTGAATTAAAGCAGTGACAGCGGCGAGAGGATAAAGAGTGGCCCGAGAGCGGACCTGAATTAAAGCAGTGACAGCGGCGAGAGGATAAAAAGCGACCCGAGTGCGGAGCTGAATTAAAGCAGTGACATCCGCGAGAGGATAAAGAGCGGCCCGAGAGCGGAGTTGAATTAAAGCAGCGACAGCGGCGAGAGGATAAAGAGCGGCCCGAGAGCGGACCTGAATTAAAACAGCGGCGTGAGGATAAAGTTTCGGCCCGAGAGTGGAGCTGAATTAAATCAGCGGCGAGAGGATAAAGAGCGGCCCGAGAGAGGACCTGAATTAAAGCAGCGGCGAGAGGATAGAGGGCGGCCCGAGAGCGGAGCTGAATTAAAGCAGCGGCGAGAGGATAAAGAGCGGCCCAAGAGCAGAGCTGAATTAAAGCAGCGGCGAGAGGCTAAATAGCGGCCCGAGAGCGGAGTTGAATTAAAGCAGTGACAGCGGCGAGAGGATAAAGAGTGGCCCGAGAGCGGAGCTGAATTAAAGGAATGGCGAGAGGATAAAGAGCGGCCCGAGAGCGGAGCTGAATTAAAGCAGTGACAGCGGCGAGAGGATAAAGAGCGGCCCGAGAGCGGAGTTGAATTAAAGCAGTGACAGCGGCGAGAGGATAAAGAGCGGCCCGAGAGCGGAGTTGAATTAAAGCAGTGACAGCGGCGAGAGGATAAAGAGCGGCCCGAGAGCGGAGCTGAATTAAAGCAGTGACAGCGGCGAGAGGATAAAGAGCGACCCGAGTGCGGAGCTGAATTAAAGCAGTGACATCGGCGAGAGGATAAAGAGCGGATCGAGAGCGGAGTTGAATTAAAGCAGCGACAGCGGCGAGAGGATAAAGAGCGGCCCGAGAACGAACCTGAATTAAAGCAGTGACAGCGGCGAGAGGATAAAGAGCGGCTCGAGAGCGGAGCTGAATTAAAGCAGCGGCAGCAGCGAGAGGATAAACAGCAGCCCAAGAGCAGAGCTGAATTAAAACAGCGACAGCGGCGAGAGGATAAAGAGCGGCCCGAGAGCGGAGCTGAATTAAAGCAGCGGCGATAGGATAAAGCGCGGTCCGAGAGCGGAGCTGAATTAAAGTAGCGGCAGCGGCGAGAGGATAAAGTGCGGCCCTAGAGCGGAGCTGAATTAAAGCAGCGGCAGCAGCGAGAGGATAAAGAGCGGCCAGAGAGCGGAGCTGAATTAAAGCAGCAGCAGCAGCGAGAGGATAAAGAGCGGCCCGAGAGCGGAGCTGAATTAAAACAGTGGCGAGAGGATAAAGAGCGGCCCGAGAGCGGAGCTGAATTAAACCAGCGGCAGCGGCGAGAGTATAAAGAGCGGCCAGAGAGCGGACCTGAATTAAAACAGCGGCGAGAGATTAAAGAGCGGCCCGAGAGTGGACCTGAATTATAGCAGTGACAGCGGCGAGAGGATAAAGAGCGGCCCGAGAGCGGAGCTGAATTAAAGCAGCGGCAGCGGCGAGAGGATAAAGAGCGGCCCGAGAGCGGAGCTGAATTAAAGCAGCGGCGAGAGGATAAAGAGCGGCCCGAGAGTGGAGTTGAATTAAAGCAGTGACAGCGGCGAGAGGATAAAGAGCGGCCCGAGAGCGGACCTGAATTAAAGCAGCGGTGAGAAGATAAATGGCGGCCCGAGAGCGGACCTGAATTAAAGCAGTGACAGCGGCGAGAGGATAAAGAGCGGCCCGAGAGCGGAGCTGAATTAAAGGAATGGCGAGAGGATAAAGAGCGGCCCGAGAGCGGAGCTGAATTAAAGCAGTGACAGCGGCGGGAGGATAAAGAGCGGCCCGAGAGCGGAGTTGAATTAAAGCAGTGACAGCGGCGAGAGGATAAAGAGTGGCCCGAGAGCGGACCTGAATTAAAGCAGTGACAGCGGCGAGAGGATAAAAAGCGACCCGAGTGCGGAGCTGAATTAAAGCAGTGACATCCGCGAGAGGATAAAGAGCGGCCCGAGAGCGGAGTTGAATTAAAGCAGCGACAGCGGCGAGAGGATAAAGAGCGGCCCGAGAGCGGACCTGAATTAAAACAGCGGCGTGAGGATAAAGTTTCGGCCCGAGAGTGGAGCTGAATTAAATCAGCGGCGAGAGGATAAAGAGCGGCCCGAGAGAGGACCTGAATTAAAGCAGCGGCGAGAGGATAGAGGGCGGCCCGAGAGCGGAGCTGAATTAAAGCAGCGGCGAGAGGATAAAGAGCGGCCCAAGAGCAGAGCTGAATTAAAGCAGCGGCGAGAGGATAAAGAGCGGCCCGAGAGAGGACCTGAATTAAAGCAGCAGCGAGAGGATAAAGAGCGGCCCGCGAGCGGAGCTGAATTAAAGCAGCGACAGCGGCGAGAGGATAAAGAGCGGCCCGAGAACGGAGCTGAATGAAAGCAGCGGCGAGAGGATAAAGAGCGGCCCGAGAGCGGGGCTGAATTAAAGCAGTGACAGCGGCGAGAGGATAAAGAGCGGCCCGAGAGCGGAGCTGAATTAAAGCAGTGGCAGCGGCAAGAGGATAAAGAGCGACCCGAGAGCGGAGCTGAATTAAACCAGTGACAGCGGCGAGAGGATAAAGTGTAGCCCGAGAGCGGAGCTGAATTAAAGCAGTGACAGCGGCGAGAGGATAAAGAGCGGCCCGAGAGCGGACCTGAATTAAAGCAGCGGCAGCGGCGAGAGGACAAAGAGCGGCCCGAGAGTGGACCTGAATTAAAGCAGTGACAGCGGCGAGAGGATAAAGAGCGGCCCGAGAGAGGAGCTGAATTAAAGCAATGGCAAGAGGATAAAGAGCGGCCCGAGAGCGGAGCTGAATTAAAGCAGCGGCAGCGGCGAGGGGATAAAGAGTGGCCCGAGAGCGGAGCTGAATTAAAGCAGCGATAGCAGTGAGAGGATAAAGAGCGGCCCGAGAGCGAACCTGAATTAAAGCAGCGACAGCAGCAAGAGGATAAAGAGCGGCCCGAGAGCGGAGCTGAATTAAAGCAGCGACAGCGGCGAGAGGATAAAGAGCGGCCCGAGAGTGGAGCTGAATTAAAGCAGCGACAGCGGCGAGAGGATAAACAGCGGCCCGAGAGCGGAACTGAATTAAAGCAGCGGCGAGAGGATAAAGAGCGGCCCGAGAGTGGACCTGAATTAAAGCAGCGGCGAGAGGCTAAAGAGCGGCCCGAGAGCGGAGTTGAATTAAAGCAGTGACAGCGGCGAGAGGATAAAGAGCGGCCCGAGAGCGGAGCTGAATTAAAGGAATGGCGAGAGGATAAAGAGCGGCCCGAGAGCGGAGCTGAATTAAAGCAGTGACAGCGGCGAGAGGATAAAGAGCGGCCCGAGAGCGGAGTTGAATTAAAGCAGTGACAGCGGCGAGAGGATAAAGAGCGGCCCGAGAGCGGACCTGAATTAAAGCAGCGACAGCAGCGAGAGGATAAAGAGTGGCCCGAGTGCGGAGCTGAATTAAAGCAGCGGCGAGAGGATAAAGAGCGGCCCAAGAGCGGAGCTGAATTAAAGCAGCGGCGAGAGGATAAAGAGCGGCCCGAGAGAGGACCTGAGTTAAAGCAGCAGCGAGAGGATAAAGAGCGGCCCGCGAGCGGAGCTGAATTAAAGCAGCTACAGCGGCGAGAGGATAAAGAGCGGCCCGAGAACGGAGCTGAATGAAAGCAGCGGAGAGAGGATAAAGAGCGGCCCGAGAGCGGAGCTGAATTAAAACAGCGGCAGCGGCGAGAGGATAAAGAGCGGCCCGAGAGCGGAGCTGAATTAAAGCAGCGGCGAGAGGGTAAAGAGCGGCCCGAGAGCGGAGCTGAATTAAAGCAGCGTCAGCCGCGAGAGGATAAAGAGCGGCCCGAGAGCGGACCTGAATTAAAAGAATGGCGAGAGGATAAAGAGCGGCCCGAGAGCGGAGCTGAATTAAAGCAGTGACAGCGGCGAGAGGATAAAGAGCGGCCCGAGAGCGGAGTTGAATTAAAGCAGTGACAGCGGCGAGAGGATAAAGAGTGGCCCGAGAGTGGACCTGAATTAAAGCAGCGACAGCGGCGAGAGGCTAAATAGCGGCCCGAGAGCGGAGTTGAATTAAAGCAGTGACAGCGGCGAGAGGATAAAGAGCGGCCCGAGAGCGGACCTGAATTAAAGCAGCGGTGAGAAGATAAAGGGCGGCCCGAGAGCGGACCTGAATTAAAGCAGTGACAGCGGCGAGAGGATAAAGAGCGGCCCGAGAGCAGAGCTGAATTAAAAGAATGGCGAGAGGATAAAGAGCGGCCCGAGAGCGGAGCTGAATTAAAGCAGTGACAGCGGCGAGAGGATAAAGAGCGGCCCGAGAGCGGAGTTGAATTAAAGCAGTGACAGCGGCGAGAGGATAAAGAGTGGCCCGAGAGCGGACCTGAATTAAAGCAGTGACAGCGGCGAGAGGATAAAAAGCGACCCGAGTGCGGAGCTGAATTAAAGCAGTGACATCCGCGAGAGGATAAAGAGCGGCCCGAGAGCGGAGTTGAATTAAAGCAGTGACAGCGGCGAGAGGATAAAGAGCGGCCCGAGAGCGGACCTGAATTAAAACAGCGGCGTGAGGATAAAGTTTCGGCCCGAGAGTGGAGCTGAATTAAATCAGCGGCGAGAGGATAAAGTGCGGCCCGAGAGAGGACCTGAATTAAAGCAGCGGCGAGAGGATAGAGGGCGGCCCGAGAGCGGAGCTGAATTAAAGCAGCGGCGAGAGGATAAAGAGCGGCCCAAGAGCAGAGCTGAATTAAAGCAGCGGCGAGAGGATAAAGAGCGGCCCGAGAGAGGACCTGAATTAAAGCAGCAGCGAGAGGATAAAGAGCGGCCCGCGAGCGGAGCTGAATTAAAGCAGCGACAGCGGCGAGAGGATAAAGAGCGGCCCGAGAACGGAGCTGAATGAAAGCAGCGGCGAGAGGATAAAGAGCGGCCCGAGAGCGGAGCTGAATTAAAGCAGTGACAGCGGCGAGAGGATAAAGAGCGGCCCGAGAGCGGAGCTGAATTAAAGCACTGGCAGCGGCAAGAGGATAAAGAGCGGCCCGAGAGCGGACCTGAATTAAAGCAGTGGCAGCGGCGAGAGGATAAAGAGCGGCCCGAGAGCGGACCTGAATTAAAGCAGTGACAGCGGCGAGAGGATAAAGAGCATCCCGAGAGCGGAGCTGAATTAAAGCAGTGGCAGCGGCGAGAGGATAAAGAGCAGCCCGAGAGCGGATCTTAATTAAAACAGCGACAGCGGCGAGAGGATAAAGCGCAGCCCGAGAGTGGAGCTGAATTAAAGCAGCAGCAGCGGCGAGAGGATAATGAGCGGCCCGAGAGTGGAGCTGAATTAAAGCAGTGGCAAGAGGATAAAGAGCGGCCCGAGAGCGGAGCTGAATTAAAGCAGCGGCAGCGGCGAGGGGATAAAGAGTGGCCCGAGAGCGGAGCTGAATTAAAGCAGCGACAGCAGTGAGAGGATAAAGAGCGGCCCGAGAGCGAACCTGAATTAAAGCAGCGACAGCGGCAAGAGGATAAAGAGCGGCCCGAGAGCGGAGCTGAATTGAAGCAGCGACAGCGGCGAGAGGATAAAGAGCGGCCCGAGAGTGGAGCTGAATTAAAGCAGCGACAGCGGCGAGAGGATAAACAGCGGCCCGAGAGCGGAACTGAATTAAAGCAGCGGCGAGAGGATAAAGAGCGGCCCGAGAGTGGACCTGAATTAAAGCAGCGACAGCGGCGAGAGGATAAAGAGCGGCCCGAGAGCGGAGTTGAATTAAAGCAGTGACAGCGGCGAGAGGATAAAGAGCGGCCCGAGAGCGGAGCTGAATTAAAGGAATGGCGAGAGGATAAAGAGCGGCCCGAGAGCGGAGCTGAATTAAAGCAGCGACAGCGGCGAGAGGATAAAGAGCGGCCCGAGAACGGAGCTGAATGAAAGCAGCGGAGAGAGGATAAAGAGCGGCCCGAGAGCGGAGCTGAATTAAAACAGCGGCAGCGGCGAGAGGATAAAGAGCGGCCCGAGAGCGGAGCTGAATTAAAGCAGCGGCGAGAGGGTAAAGAGCTGCCCGAGAGCGGAGCTGAATTAAAGCAGCGTCAGCCGCGAGAGGAAAAAGAGCGGCCCGAGAGCGGACCTGAATTAAAGCAGTGACAGCGGCGAGAGGATAAAGAGCGGCCCGAGAGCGGAGCTGAATTAAAGCAGTGGCAGCGGCAAGAGGATAAAGAGCGGCCCGAAAGCGGACCTGAATTAAAGCAGTGGCAGCGGCAAGAGGATAAAGAGCGGCCCGAGAGCGGACCTGAATTAAAGCAGTTCCAGCGGCGAGAGGATAAAGAGCATCCCGAGAGCGGAGCTGAATTAAAGCAGCGGCAGCGGCGAGAGGATAATGAGCGGCCCGAGAGTGGAGCTGAATTAAACCAGTGACAGCGGTGAGAGGATAAAGTGTAGCCCGAGAGCGGAGCTGAATTGAAGAAGTGACAGCGGCGAGAGGATAAAGAGCGGCCCGAGAGCGGACCAGAATTAAAGCAGCGGCAGCGGCGAGAGGACAAAGAGCGGCCCGAGAGTGGACCTGAATTAAAGCAGTGACAGCGGCGAGAGGATAAAGAGCGGCCCGAGAGCGGAGCTGAATTAAAGCAGTGGCGAGAGGATAAAGAGCGGCCCGAGAGCGGAGCTGAATTAAAGCAGCGGCTGCGGCAAGGGGATAAAGAGTGGCCCGAGAGCAAACCTGAATTAAAGCAGTGACAGCGGCGAGAGGATAAAGAGCGGCCCGAGAGCGGACCTGAATTAAAGCAGTGACAGCGGCGAGAGGATAAAGAGCGGCCCGAGAGCGGAGCTGAATTAAAGCAGCGGCGAGAGGATAAAGAGTGGCCCGAGAGCGGAGCTGAATTAAAGCAGCGACAGCGGTGAGAGGACAAAGAGCGGCCCGAGAACGAACCTGAATTAAAGCAGTGACAGCGGCGAGAGGATAAAGAGCGGCCCGAGAGCGGAGCTGAATTAAAACAGCGACAGCGGCGAGAGGATAAAGAGCGGCTCGAGAGCGGAGCTGAATTAAAGCAGCGGCAGCGGCGAGAGGATAAACAGCAGCCCGAGAGCAGAGCTGAATTAAAACAGCGACAGCGGCGAGAGGATAAAGAGCGGCCCGAGAGCGGAGCTGAATTAAAGCAGCGGCGATAGGATAAAGCGCGGCCCGAGAGCGGAGCTGAATTAAAGCAGCGGCAGTGGCGAGAGGATAAAGTGCGGCCCTAGAGCGGAGCTGAATTAAAGCAGCGGCAGCAGCGAGAGGATAAAGAGCGGCCCGAGAGCGGAGCTGAATTAAAGCAGCGGCAGCAGCGAGACGATAAAGAGCGGCCCGAGAGCGGAGCTGAATTAAAACAGTGGCGAGAGGATAAAGAGCGGCCCGAGAGCGGAGCTGAATTAAACCAGCGGCAGCGGCGAGAGGATAAAGAGCGGCCCGAGAGCGGAGCTGAATTAAAGCATCGACAGCGGCGAGAGGATAAAGAGCGGCCCGAGAGCAGAGCTGAATTAAAACAGCGGCGAGAGGATAAAGAGCGGCCCGAGAGCGGATCTGAATTAAAGCAGCGGCGAGAGGATAAAGAGCGGCCCGAGAGTGGAGCTGAATTAAAGCAGCGACAGCGGCGAGAGGATAAACAGCGGCCCGAGAGCGGACCTGAATTAAAACAGTGGCGAGAGGATAAAGAACGGCCCGAGAGCGGAGCTGAATTGAACCAGCGGCAGCGGCGAGAGTATAAAGAGCGGCCAGAGAGCGGACCTGAATTAAAACAGCAGCGAGAGGATAAAGCGCGGCCCGAGAGCGGAGCTGAATTAAAGCAGCGGCAGCGGCGAGAGGATAAAGAGCGGCCCGAGAGTGGAGCTGAATTAAAGCAGTGACAGCGGCGAGAGGAGAAAGAGCGGCCCGAGAGCGGACCTGAATTAAAGCAGTAACAGCGGCGAGAGGATAAAGAGCGGCCCGAGAGCGGAGCTGAATTAAAGCAGCGGCAGCGGCGAGAGGATAAAGAGCGGCCCGAGAGCGGAGCTGAATTAAAGCAGCGGCAGCAGCGAGAGGATAAAGAGCGGCCCGAGAGCGGAGCTGAATTAAAGCAGCGACAGCGGCGAGAGGATAAAGAGCGGCCCGAGAGCGAACCTGAATTAAAGCAGTGACAGCGGCGAGAGGATAAAGAGCGGCCCGAGAGCGAATCTGAATTAAAGCAGTGACAGCGGCGAGAGGATAAAGAGCAGCCCGAGAGCGGAGCTGAATTAAAACAGCGGCAGCAGCGAGAGGATAAAGAGCGGCCCGAGAGCGGAGCTGAATTAAAACAGTGGCGAGAGGATAAAGAGCGGCCCGCGAGCGGAGCTGAATTAAACCAGCGGCAGCGGCGAGAGTATAAAGAGCGGCCAGAGAGCGGACCTGAATTAAAACAGCGGCGAGAGGATAAAGAGCGGCCCGAGAGCGGAGCTGAATTAAAGCAGTGACAGCGGCGAGAGGATAAAGAGCGGCCCGAGAGCGGAGCTGAATTAAAGCAGCGGCAGCGGCGAGAGGATAAAGAGCGGCCCGAGAGCGGAGCTGAATTAAAGCAGCGACAGCGGTGAGAGGATAAAGAGCGGCCCGAGAGTGGAACTGAATTATAGCAGTGACAGCGGTGAGAGGATAAACAGCCGCCAAAGAGCGGAGCTGAATTAAAGCAGTGACAGCGGCGAGAGGATAAAGAGCGGCCCGAGAGCGGAGCTGAATTAAAGCAGCGACAGCGGCGAGAGGATAAAGAGCGGCCCGAGAGCGGAGCTGAATTAAAGCAGCGACAGAGGCGAGAGGATAAAGAGCGGCCCGAGAGCGGAGCTGAATTAAAGCAGCGACAGCGGCGAGAGGATAAAGAGCAGCGCGAGAGTGGATCTTAATTAAAACAGCGACAGCGGCGAGAGGATAAAGAGCGGCCCGAGAGTGGAGCTGAATTAAAGCAGCGGCGATAGGATAAAGCGCGGCCCGAGAGTGGAGCTGAATTAAAGCAGCGGCAGCGGCGAGAGGATAATGAGCGGCCCGAGAGTGGAGCTGAATTAAACCAGTGACAGCGGCGAGAGGATAAAGAGTAGCCCGAGAGCGGAGCAGAATTAAAGCAGCGGCAGCGGCGAGAGGACAAAGAGCGGCCCGAGAGTCGACCTGAATTAAAGCAGTGACAGTGGCGAGAGGATAAACAGCGGCCCGAGAGCGGAGCTGAATTAAAGCAGTGGCGAGAGGATAAAGAGCGGCCCGAGAGCGGAGCTGAATTAAAGCAGCGGCAGCGGCGAGAGGATAAAGAGCGGCCCGAGAGCGGAGCTGAATTAAAGCAGCGACAGCGGTGAGAGGATAAAGAGCGGCCCGAGAGTGGACCTGAATTATAGCAGTGACAGCAGTGAGAGGATAAAGAGCCGCCCAAGAGCGGAGCTGAATTAAAGCAATGAGAGCGGCGAGAGGATAAAGAGCGGCCCGAGAGCGGAGTTGAATTAAAGCAGCTACAGCGGCGAGAGGATAAAGAGCGGCCCGAGAGTGGAGCTGAATTAAAGCTGCGACAGCGGCGAGAGGATAAAGAGCAGCCCGAGAGCGGAGCTGAATTAAAGCAGCGACAGCGGCGAGAGGATAAAGAGCGGCCCGAGAGTGGAGCTCAATTAAAGCAGCGACAGCGGCGAGAGGATAAACAGCGGCCCGAGAGCGGACCTGAATTAAAGCAGTGACAGCGGCGAGATGATAAAGAGCGGCACGAGAGCGGACCTGAATTAAAGCAGCGACAGCGGCGAGAGGATAAAGAGCGGCCCGAGAGTGGAGCTGAATTAAAGCAGTGACAGCGGCGAGAGGATAAAGAGCAGCCCGAGAGCGGAGCTGAATTAAAGCAGTGACAGCGGCGAGAGGATAAAGAGCGGCCCGAGAGCGGACCTGAATTAAAGCAGTGACAGCGGCGAGAGGATAAAGAGTGGCCCGAGAGCGGACCTGAATTAAAACAGCGACAGCGGCGAGAGGATAAAGAGCGGCCCGAGTGTGGAGCTGAATTAAAGCAGTGGCAGCGGCGAAAGGATAAAGAGCGGCCCGAGAGCGGACCTGAATTAAAGCAGTGACCGCGGCGAGAGGATAAAGAGCGGCCCGAGAGCGGAGCTGAATTAAAACAGCGGCAGCAGAGAGAGGATAAAGAGCGGCCCGAGAGCGGAGCTGAATTAAAACAGTGGCGAGAGGATAAAGAGCGGCCCGAGAGCGGAGCTGAATTAAAACAGCGGCAGCGGCGAGAGGATAAAGAGCGGCCCGAGAGCGGAGCTGAATTAAAGCAGCGACAGCGGTGAGAGGATAAAGAGCAGCGCGAGAGCGGATCTTAATTAAAACAGCGACAGCGGCGAGAGGATAAAGAGCGGCCCGAAAGTGGAGCTGAATTAAAGCAGCGGCGATAGGATAAAGCGCGGCCCGAGAGTGGAGCTGAATTAAAGCAGCGGCGAGAGGATAAAGAGCGGCCCAAGAGAGGACCTGAGTTAAAGCAGCAGCGAGAGGATAAAGAGCGGCCCGCGAGCGGAGCTGAATTAAAGCAGCGACAGCGGCGAGAGGATAAAGAGCGGCCCGAGAGCGGAGCTGAATTAAAGCTGCGACAGCGGCGAGAGGATAAACAGCGGCCCGAGAGCGGAGCTGAATTAAAGCAGCGACAGAGGCGAGAGGATAAAGAGCGGCCCGAGAGCGGAGCTGAAATAAAGCAGCGACAGCGGCGAGAGGATAAAGAGCAGCGCGAGAGTGGATCTTAATTAAAACAGCGACAGCGGCGAGAGGATAAAGAGCGGCCCGAGAGTGGAGCTGAATTAAAGCAGCGGCGATAGGATAAAGCGCGGCCCGAGAGTGGAGCTGAATTAAAGCAGCGGCAGCGGCGAGAGGATAATGAGCGGCCCGAGAGTGAAGCTGAATTAAACCAGTGACAGCGGCGAGAGGATAAAGAGTAGCCCGAGAGCGGAGCTGAATTAAAGCAGCGGCAGCGGCGAAAGGATAAAGAGCGGCCCGAGAGCGGACCTGAATTAAAGCAGTGACAGCGGCGAGAGGATAAAGAGCGGCCCGAGAGCGGAGCTGAATTAAAACAGCGGCAGCAGAGAGAGGATAAAGAGCGGCCCGAGAGCGGAGCTGAATTAAAACAGTGGCGAGAGGATAAAGAGCGGCCCGAGAGCGGAGCTGAATTAAAACAGCGGCAGCGGCGAGAGGATAAAGAGCGGCCCGAGAGCGGAGCTGAATTAAAGCAGCGACAGCGGTGAGAGGATAAAGAGCAGCGCGAGAGCGGATCTTAATTAAAACAGCGACAGCGGCGAGAGGATAAAGAGCGGCCCGAATGTGGAGCTGAATTAAAGCAGCGGCGATAGGATAAAGCGCGGCCCGAGAGTGGAGCTGAATTAAAGCAGCGGCGAGAGGATAAAGAGCGGCCCGAGAGAGGACCTGAGTTAAAGCAGCAGCGAGAGGATAAAGAGCGGCCCGCGAGCGGAGCTGAATTAAAGCAGCGACAGCGGCGAGAGGATAAAGAGCGGCCCGAGAACGGAGCTGAATGAAAGCAGCGGAGAGAGGATAAAGAGCGGCCCGAGAGCGGAGCTGAATTAAAACAGCGGCAGCGGCGAGAGGATAAAGAGCGGCCCGAGAGCGGAGCTGAATTAAAGCAGCGTCAGCCGCGAGAGGAAAAAGAGCGGCCCGAGAGCGGACCTGAATTAAAGCAGTGACAGCGGCGAGAGGATAAAGAGCGGCCCGAGAGCGGAGCTGAATTAAAGCAGTGGCAGCCGCAAGAGGATAAAGAGCGGCCCGAAAGCGGACCTGAATTAAAGCAGTGGCAGCGGCAAGAGGATAAAGAGCGGCCCGAGAGCGGACCTGAATTAAAGCAGATACAGCGGCGAGAGGATAAAGAGCATCCCGAGAGCGGAGCTGAATTAAAGCAGCGGCAGCGGCGAGAGGATAATGAGCGGCCCGAGAGTGGAGCTGAATTAAACCAGTGACAGCGGTGAGAGGATAAAGTGTAGCCCGAGAGCGGAGCTGAATTAAAGCAGTGACAGCGGCGAGAGGATAAAGAGCGGCCCGAGAGCGGACCAGAATTAAAGCAGCGGCAGCGGCGAGAGGACAAAGAGCGGCCCGAGAGTGGACCTGAATTAAAGCAGTGACAGCGGCGAGAGGATAAAGAGCGGCCCGAGAGCGGAGCTGAATTAAAGCAGTGGCGAGAGGATAAAGAGCGGCCCGAGAGCGGAGCTGAATTAAAGCAGCGGCTGCGGCAAGGGGATAAAGAGTGGCCCGAGAGCAAACCTGAATTAAAGCAGTGACAGCGGCGAGAGGATAAAGAGCGGCCCGAGAGCGGAGCTGAATTAAAACAGCGGCAGCGGCGAGAGGATAAAGAGCGGCCCGAGAGCGGAGCTGAATTAAAGCAGTGACAGCGGCGAGAGGATAAAAAGCGGCCCGAGAGCGGACCTGAATTAAAGCAGTGACAGCGGCGAGAGGATAAAGAGCGGCCCGAGAGCGGAGCTGAATTAAAGCAGCGGCGAGAGGATAAAGAGCGGCCCGAGAGCGGAGCTGAATTAAAGCAGCGACAGCGGTGAGAGGACAAAGAGCGGCCCGAGAACGAACCTGAATTAAAGCAGTGACAGCGGCGAGAGGATAAAGAGCGGCCCGAGAGCGGAGCTGAATTAAAACAGCGACAGCGGCGAGAGGATAAAGAGCGGCTCGAGAGCGGAGCTGAATTAAAGCAGCGGCAGCGGCGAGAGGATAAACAGCAGCCCGAGAGCAGAGCTGAATTAAAACAGCGACAGCGGCGAGAGGATAAAGAGCGGCCCGAGAGCGGAGCTGAATTAAAGCAGCGGCGATAGGATAAAGCGCGGCCCGAGAGCGGAGCTGAATTAAAGCAGCGGCAGTGGCGAGAGGATAAAGTGCGGCCCTAGAGCGGAGCTGAATTAAAGCAGCGGCAGCAGCGAGAGGATAAAGAGCGGCCCGAGAGCGGAGCTGAATTAAAGCAGCGGCAGCAGCGAGACGATAAAGAGCGGCCCGAGAGCGGAGCTGAATTAAAACAGTGGCGAGAGGATAAAGAGCGGCCCGAGAGCGGAGCTGAATTAAACCAGCGGCAGCGGCGAGAGTATAAAGAGCGGCCAGAGAGCGGACCTGAATTAAAACAGCGGCGAGAGATGAAAGAGCGGCCCGAGAGTGGACCTGAATTATAGCAGTGACAGCGGCGAGAGGATAAAGAGCGGCCCGAGAGCGGAGCTGAATTAAAGCATCGACAGCGGCGAGAGGATAAAGAGCGGCCCGAGAGCAGAGCTGAATTAAAGCAGCGACAGCGGCGAGAGGATAAAGAGCGGCCCGAGAGCGGATCTGAATTAAAGCAGCGGCGAGAGGATAAAGAGCGGCCCGAGAGCGGAGCTGAATTAAACCAGCGGCAGCGGCGAGAGTATAAAGAGCGGCCAGAGAGCGGACCTGAATTAAAACAGCGGCGAGAGGATAAAGCGCGGCCCGAGAGCGGAGCTGAATTAAAGCAGCGGCAGCGGCGAGAGGATAAAGAGCGGCCCGAGAGTGGAGCTGAATTAAAGCAGTGACAGCGGCGAGAGGAGAAAGAGCGGCCCGAGAGCGGACCTGAATTAGAGCAGCGGCAGCAGCGAGAGGATAAAGAGCGGCCCGAGAGCGGAGCTGAATTAAAGCAGCGACAGCGGCGAGAGGATAAAGAGCGGCCCGAGAGCGAACCTGAATTAAAGCAGTGACAGCGGCGAGAGGATAAAGAGCGGCCCGAGAGCGAACCTGAATTAAAGCAGTGACAGCGGCGAGAGGATAAAGAGCAGCCCGAGAGCGGAGCTGAATTAAAACAGCGGCAGCAGCGAGAGGATAAAGAGCGGCCCGAGAGCGGAGCTGAATTAAAACAGTGGCGAGAGGATAAAGAGCGGCCCGAGAGTGGAGCTGAATTAAACCAGCGGCAGCGGCGAGAGTATAAAGAGCGGCCAGAGAGCGGACCTGAATTAAAACAGCGGCGAGAGGATAAAGAGCGGCCCGAGAGCGGAGCTGAATTAAAGCAGTGACAGCGGCGAGAGGATAAAGAGCGGCCCGAGAGCGGAGCTGAATTAAAGCAGCGGCAGCGGCGAGAGGATAAAGAGCGGCCCGAGAGCGGAGCTGAATTAAAGCAGCGACAGCGGTGAGAGGATAAAGAGCGGCCCGAGAGTGGAACTAAATTATAGCAGTGACAGCGGTGAGAGGATAAAGAGCCGCCCGAGAGCGGAGCTGAATTAAAGCTGCGACAGCGGCGAGAGGATAAACAGCGGCCCGACTGTGGAGCTGAATTAAAGCAGCGACAGAGGCGAGAGGATAAAGAGCGGCCCGAGAGCGGAGCTGAATTAAAGCAGCGACAGCGGCGAGAGGATAAAGAGCAGCGCGAGAGTGGATCTTAATTAAAACAGCGACAGCGGCGAGAGGATAAAGAGCGGCCCGAGAGTGGAGCTGAATTAAAGCAGCGGCGATAGGATAAAGCGCGGCCCGAGAGTGGAGCTGAATTAAAGCAGCGGCAGCGGCGAGAGGATAATGAGCGGCCCGAGAGTGGAGCTGAATTAAACCAGTGACAGCGGCGAGAGGATAAAGAGTAGCCCGAGAGCGGAGCTGAATTAAAGCAGCGGCAGCGGCGAGAGGACAAAGAGCGGCCCGAGAGTCGACCTGAATTAAAGCAGTGACAGTGGCGAGAGGATAAACAGCGGCCCGAGAGCGGAGCTGAATTAAAGCAGTGGCGAGAGGATAAAGAGCGGCCCGAGAGCGGAGCTGAATTAAAGCAGCGGCAGCGGCGAGAGGATAAAGAGCGGCCCGAGAGCGGAGCTGAATTAAAGCAGCGACAGCGGTGAGAGGATAAAGAGCGGCCCGAGAGTGGACCTGAATTATAGCAGTGAGAGGATAAAGAGCCGCCCAAGAGCGGAGCTGAATTAAAGCAATGAGAGCGGCGAGAGGATAAAGAGCGGCCCGAGAGCGGAGTTGAATTAAAGCAGCGACAGCGGCGATAGGATAAAGAGCGGCCCGAGAGTGGAGCTGAATTAAAGCTGCGACAGCGGCGAGAGGATAAAGAGCAGCCCGAGAGCGGAGCTGAATTAAAGCAGCGACAGCGGCGAGAGGATAAAGAGCGGCCCGAGAGTGGAGCTCAATTAAAGCAGCGACAGCGGCGAGAGGATAAACAGCGGCCCGAGAGCGGAGCTGAATTAAAGCAGTGACAGCGGCGAGATGATAAAGAGCGGCACGAGAGCGGACCTGAATTAAAGCAGCGACAGCGGCGAGAGGATAAAGAGCGGCCCGAGAGTGGAGCTGAATTAAAGCAGTGACAGCGGCGAGAGGATAAAGAGCAGCCCGAGAGCGGAGTTGAATTAAAGCAGTGACAGCGGCGAGAGGATAAAGAGCGGCCCGAGAGCGGACCTGAATTAAAGCAGCGGCAGCGGCGAGAGGACAAAGAGCGGCCCGAGAGTGGACCTGAATTAAAGCAGTGACAGCGGCGAGAGGATAAAGAGCGGCCCGAGAGCGGAGCTGAATTAAAGCAGTGGCGAGAGGATAAAGAGCGGCCCGAGAGCGGAGCTGAATTAAAGCAGCGGCTGCGGCAAGGGGATAAAGAGTGGCCCGAGAGCAAACCTGAATTAAAGCAGTGACAGCGGCGAGAGGATAAAGAGCGGCCCGAGAGCGGAGCTGAATTAAAACAGCGGCAGCGGCGAGAGGATAAAGAGCGGCCCGAGAGCGGAGCTGAATTAAAGCAGCGGCGAGAGGGTAAAGAGCGGCCCGAGAGCGGAGCTGAATTAAAGCAGTGACAGCGGCGAGAGGATAAAAAGCGGCCCGAGAGCGGACCTGAATTAAAGCAGTGACAGCGGCGAGAGGATAAAGAGCGGCCCGAGAGCGGAGCTGAATTAAAGCAGCGGCGAGAGGATAAAGAGCGGCCCGAGAGCGGAGCTGAATTAAAGCAGCGACAGCGGTGAGAGGACAAAGAGCGGCCCGAGAACGAACCTGAATTAAAGCAGTGACAGCGGCGAGAGGATAAAGAGCGGCCCGAGAGCGGAGCTGAATTAAAACAGCGACAGCGGCGAGAGGATAAAGAGCGGCTCGAGAGCGGAGCTGAATTAAAGCAGCGGCAGCGGCGAGAGGATAAACAGCAGCCCGAGAGCAGAGCTGAATTAAAACAGCGACAGCGGCGAGAGGATAAAGAGCGGCCCGAGAGCGGAGCTGAATTAAAGCAGCGGCGATAGGATAAAGCGCGGCCCGAGAGCGGAGCTGAATTAAAGCAGCGGCAGTGGCGAGAGGATAAAGTGCGGCCCTAGAGCGGAGCTGAATTAAAGCAGCGGCAGCAGCGAGAGGATAAAGAGCGGCCCGAGAGCGGAGCTGAATTAAAGCAGCGGCAGCAGCGAGACGATAAAGAGCGGCCCGAGAGCGGAGCTGAATTAAAACAGTGGCGAGAGGATAAAGAGCGGCCCGAGAGCGGAGCTGAATTAAACCAGCGGCAGCGGCGAGAGTATAAAGAGCGGCCAGAGAGCGGACCTGAATTAAAACAGCGGCGAGAGATGAAAGAGCGGCCCGAGAGTGGACCTGAATTATAGCAGTGACAGCGGCGAGAGGATAAAGAGCGGCCCGAGAGCGGAGCTGAATTAAAGCATCGACAGCGGCGAGAGGATAAAGAGCGGCCCGAGAGCAGAGCTGAATTAAAGCAGCGACAGCGGCGAGAGGATAAAGAGCGGCCCGAGAGCGGATCTGAATTAAAGCAGCGGCGAGAGGATAAAGAGCGGCCCGAGAGTGGAGCTGAATTAAAGCAGCGACAGCGGCGAGAGGATAAACAGCGGCCCGAGAGCGGACCTGAATTAAAACAGTGGCGAGAGGATAAAGAGCGGCCCGAGAGCGGAGCTGAATTAAACCAGCGGCAGCGGCGAGAGTATAAAGAGCGGCCAGAGAGCGGACCTGAATTAAAACAGCGGCGAGAGGATAAAGCGCGGCCCGAGAGCGGAGCTGAATTAAAGCAGCGGCAGCGGCGAGAGGATAAAGAGCGGCCCGAGAGTGGAGCTGAATTAAAGCAGTGACAGCGGCGAGAGGAGAAAGAGCGGCCCGAGAGCGGACCTGAATTAGAGCAGCGGCAGCAGCGAGAGGATAAAGAGCGGCCCGAGAGCGAACCTGAATTAAAGCAGTGACAGCGGCGAGAGGATAAAGAGCGGCCCGAGAGCGAACCTGAATTAAAGCAGTGACAGCGGCGAGAGGATAAAGAGCAGCCCGAGAGCGGAGCTGAATTAAAACAGCGGCAGCAGCGAGAGGATAAAGAGCGGCCCGAGAGCGGAGCTGAATTAAAACAGTGGCGAGAGGATAAAGAGCGGCCCGAGAGTGGAGCTGAATTAAACCAGCGGCGATAGGATAAAGCGCGGCCCGAGTGCGGAGCTGAATTAAAGCAGCGGCAGTGGCGAGAGGATAAAGTGCGGCCCTAGAGCGGAGCTGAATTAAAGCAGCGGCAGCAGCGAGAGGATAAAGAGCGGCCCGAGAGCGGAGCTGAATTAAAGCAGCGGCAGCAGCGAGACGATAAAGAGCGGCCCGAGAGCGGAGCTGAATTAAAACAGTGGCGAGAGGATAAAGAGCGGCCCGAGAGCGGAGCTGAATTAAACCAGCGGCAGTGGCGAGAGTATAAAGAGCGGCCAGAGAGCGGACCTGAATTAAAACAGCGGCGAGAGATGAAAGAGCGGCCCGAGAGTGGACCTGAATTATAGCAGTGACAGCGGCGAGAGGATAAAGAGCGGCCCGAGAGCGGAGCTGAATTAAAGCATCGACAGCGGCGAGAGGATAAAGAGCGGCCCGAGAGCAGAGCTGAATTAAAGCAGCGACAGCGGCGAGAGGATAAAGAGCGGCCCGAGAGCGGATCTGAATTAAAGCAGCGGCGAGAGGATAAAGAGCGGCCCGAGAGTGGAGCTGAATTAAAGCAGCGACAGCGGCGAGAGGATAAACAGCGGCCCGAGAGCGGACCTGAATTAAAACAGTGGCGAGAGGATAAAGAGCGGCCCGAGAGCGGAGCTGAATTAAACCAGCGGCAGCGGCGAGAGTATAAAGAGCGGCCAGAGAGCGGACCTGAATTAAAACAGCGGCGAGAGGATAAAGCGCGGCCCGAGAGCGGAGCTGAATTAAAGCAGCGGCAGCGGCGAGAGGATAAAGAGCGGCCCAAGAGTGGAGCTGAATTAAAGCAGTGACAGCGGCGAGAGGAGAAAGAGCGGCCCGAGAGCGGACCTGAATTAGAGCAGCGGCAGCAGCGAGAGGATAAAGAGCGGCCCGAGAGCGGGGCTGAATTAAAGCAGCGACAGCGGCGAGAGGATAAAGAGCGGCCCGAGAGCGAACCTGAATTAAAGCAGTGACAGCGGCGAGAGGATAAAGAGCGGCCCGAGAGCGAACCTGAATTAAAGCAGTGACAGCGGCGAGAGGATAAAGAGCAGCCCGAGAGCGGAGCTGAATTAAAACAGCGGCAGCAGCGAGAGGATAAAGAGCGGCCCGAGAGCGGAGCTGAATTAAAACAGTGGCGAGAGGATAAAGAGCGGCCCGAGAGTGGAGCTGAATTAAACCAGCGGCAGCGGCGAGAGTATAAAGAGCGGCCAGAGAGCGGACCTGAATTAAAACAGCGGCGAGAGGATAAAGAGCGGCCCGAGAGCAGAGCTGAATTAAAGCAGTGACAGCGGCGAGAGGATAAAGAGCGGCCCGAGAGCGGAGCTGAATTAAAGCAGCGGCAGCGGCGAGAGGATAAAGAGCGGCCCGAGAGCGGAGCTGAATTAAAGCAGCGACAGCGGTGAGAGGATAAAGAGCGGCCCGAGAGTGGAACTAAATTATAGCAGTGACAGCGGTGAGAGGATAAAGAGCCGCCCGAGAGCGGAGCTGAATTAAAGCTGCGACAGCGGCGAGAGGATAAACAGCGGCCCGACTGTGGAGCTGAATTAAAGCAGCGACAGAGGCGAGAGGATAAAGAGCGGCCCGAGAGCGGAGCTGAATTAAAGCAGCGACAGCGGCGAGAGGATAAAGAGCAGCGCGAGAGTGGATCTTAATTAAAACAGCGACAGCGGCGAGAGGATAAAGAGCGGCCCGAGAGTGGAGCTGAATTAAAGCAGCGGCGATAGGATAAAGCGCGGCCCGAGAGTGGAGCTGAATTAAAGCAGCGGCAGCGGCGAGAGGATAATGAGCGGCCCGAGAGTGGAGCTGAATTAAACCAGTGACAGCGGCGAGAGGATAAAGAGTAGCCCGAGAGCGGAGCTGAATTAAAGCAGCGGCAGCGGCGAGAGGACAAAGAGCGGCCCGAGAGTCGACCTGAATTAAAGCAGTGACAGTGGCGAGAGGATAAACAGCGGCCCGAGAGCGGAGCTGAATTAAAGCAGTGGCGAGAGGATAAAGAGCGGCCCGAGAGCGGAGCTGAATTAAAGCAATGAGAGCGGCGAGAGGATAAAGAGCGGCCCGAGAGCGGAGTTGCATTAAAGCAGCGACAGCGGCGATAGGATAAAGAGCGGCCCGAGAGTGGAGCTGAATTAAAGCTGCGACAGCGGCGAGAGGATAAAGAGCAGCCCGAGAGCGGAGCTGAATTAAAGCAGCGACAGCGGCGAGAGGATAAAGAGCGGCCCGAGAGTGGAGCTCAATTAAAGCAGCGACAGCGGCGAGAGGATAAACAGCGGCCCGAGAGCGGAGCTGAATTAAAGCAGTGACAGCGGCGAGATGATAAAGAGCGGCACGAGAGCGGACCTGAATTAAAGCAGCGACAGCGGCGAGAGGATAAAGAGCGGCCCGAGAGTGGAGCTGAATTAAAGCAGTGACAGCGGCGAGAGGATAAAGAGCAGCCCGAGAGCGGAGCTGAATTAAAGCAGTGACAGCGGCGAGAGGATAAAGAGCGGCCCGAGAGCGGACCTGAATTAAAGCAGTGACAGCTGCGAGAGGATAAAGAGCGGCCCGAGAGCGGACCTGAATTAAAACAGCGACAGCGGCGAGAGGATAAAGAGAGGCCCGAGTGTGGAGCTGAATTAAAGCAGTGGCAGCGGCGAAAGGATAAAGAGCGGCCCGAGAGCGGACCTGAATTAAAGCAGTGACAGCGGCGAGAGGATAAAGAGCGGCCCGAGAGCGGAGCTGAATTAAAACAGCGGCAGCAGAGAGAGGATAAAGAGCGGCCCGAGAGCGGAGCTGAATTAAAACAGTGGCGAGAGGATAAAGAGCGGCCCGAGAGCGGAGCTGAATTAAAACAGCGGCAGCGGCGAGAGGATAAAGAGCGGCCCGAGAGCGGAGCTGAATTAAAGCAGCGACAGCGGTGAGAGGATAAAGAGCAGTGCGAGAGCGGATCTTAATTAAAACAGCGACAGCGGCGAGAGGATAAAGAGCGGCCCGAAAGTGGAGCTGAATTAAAGCAGCGGCGATAGGATAAAGCGCGGCCCGAGAGTGGAGCTGAATTAAAGCAGCGGCAGCGGCGAGAGGATAATGAGCGGCCCGAGAGTGGAGCTGAATTAAACCAGTGACAGCGGCGAGAGGATAAAGAGTAGCCCGAGAGCGGAGCTGAATTAAAGCAGTGACAGCGGCGAGAGGATAAAGAGCGGCCCGAGAGCGGACCTGAATTAAAGCAGCGGCAGCGGCGAGAGGACAAAGAGCGGCCCGAGCGTCGACCTGAATTAAAGCAGTGACAGTGGCGAGAGGATAAAGAGCGGCCCGAGAGCGGAGCTGAATTAAAGCAGCGACAGCGGTGAGAGGATAAAGAGCGGCCCGAGAGTGGACCTGAATTATATCAGTGACAGCAGTGAGAGGATAAAGAGCCGCCCAAGAGCGGAGCTGAATTAAAGCAATGACAGCGGCGAGAGGATAACGAGCGGCCCGAGAGCGGAGTTGAATTAAAGCAGCGGCAGCGGCGAGAGGATAATGAGCGGCCCGAGAGTGGAGCTGAATTAAACCAGTGACAGCGGCGAGAGGATAAAGAGTAGCCCGAGAGCGGAGCTGAATTAAAGCAGTGACAGCGGCGAGAGGATAAAGAGCGGCCCGAGAGCGGACCTGAATTAAAGCAGCGGCAGCGGCGAGAGGACAAAGAGCGGCCCGAGAGTCGACCTGAATTAAAGCAGTGACAGTGGCGAGAGGATAAAGAGCGGCCCGAGAGCGGAGCTGAATTAAAGCAGCGACAGCGGTGAGAGGATAAAGAGCGGCCCGAGAGTGGACCTGAATTATATCAGTGACAGCAGTGAGAGGATAAAGAGCCGCCCAAGAGCGGAGCTGAATTAAAGCAATGACAGCGGCGAGAGGATAACGAGCGGCCCGAGAGCGGAGTTGAATTAAAGCAGCGACAGCGGCGAGAGGATAAAGAGCGGCCCGAGAGTGGAGCTCAATTAAAGCAGCGACAGCGGCGAGAGGATAAACAGCGGCCCGAGAGCGGACCTGAATTAAAGCAGTGACAGCGGCGAGATGATAAAGAGCGGCCCGATAGCGGAGCTGAATTAATGCAGTGGCGAGAGGATAAAGAGCGGCCCGAGAGTGGAGCTGAATTAAACCAGTGACAGCGGCGAGAGGATAAAGAGCAGCCCGAGAGCGGAGCTGAATTAAAGCAGTGACAGCGGCGAGAGGATAAAGAGCGGCCCGAGAGCAGACCTGAATTAAAGCAGCGGCAGCTGCGAGAGGATAAAGAGCGGCCCGAGAGCAGACCTGAATTAAAGCAGCGGCAGCGGCGAGAGGATAAATAGCGGCCCAAGAGCGGAGCTGAATTAAAGGAGCGGCGAGAGGATAAAGAGCAGCCCGAGAGCGGAGCTGAATTAAAACAGCGGCAGCGGCGAGAGGATAAAGAGCGGCCCGAGAGTGGAGCTGAATTAAAGCAGCGGCAGCGGCGAGAGGATAATGAGCGGCCCGAGAGTGGAGCTGAATTAAACCAGTGACAGCGGCGAGAGGATAAAGAGTAGCCCGAGAGCGGAGCTGAATTAAAGCAGCGGCAGCGGCGAGAGGACAAAGAGCGGCCCGAGAGCCGACCTGAATTAAAGCAGTGACAGTGGCGAGAGGATAAAGAGCGGCCCGAGAGCGGACCTGAATTAAAGCAGTGGCGAGAGGATAAAGAGCGGCCCGAGAGCGGAGCTGAATTAAAGCAGCGGCAGCGGCGAGAGGATAAAGTGCGGCCCGAGAGCGGAGCTGAATTAAAACAGCGGCAGCGGCGAGAGGATAAAGAGCGGCCCGAGAGCGGAGCTGAATTAAAGCAGCGGCGAGAGGGTAAAGAGCGGCCCGAGAGCGGAGCTGAATTAAAGCAATGACAGCGGCGAGAGGATAAAGAGCGGCTCGAGAGCGGAGCTGAATTAAAGCAGTGACAGCGGCGAGAGGATCAAGAGCGTCCCGAGAGCGGAGCTGAATTAAATCAGCGGCAGTGGCGAGAGGATAAACAGCAGCCCGAGAGCAGAGCTGAATTAAAACAGCGACAGCGGCGAGAGGATAAAGAGCGGCCCGAGAGCGGAGCTGAATTAAAGCAGCGGCGATAGGATAAAGCGCGGCCCGAGAGCGGAGCTGAATTAAAGCAGTGACAGCGGCGAGAGGATAAAGAGCGGCCCGAGAGCGGACCTGAATTAAAGCAGTGACAGCGGCGAGAGGATAAAGAGCGGCCCGAGATCGGAGCTGAATTAAACCAGCGGCAGCGGCGAGAGTATAAAGAGCGGCCAGAGAGCGGACCTGAATTAAAACAGCGGCAGCAGCGAGAGGATAAAGAGCGGCCCGAGAGCGGAGCTGAATTAAAGCAGCAACAGCGGCGAGAGGATAAAGAGCGGCCCGAGAGCGAACCTGAATTAAAGCAGTGACAGCGGCGAGAGAATAAAGAGCGGCCCGAGAGCGAACCTGAATTAAAGCAGTGACAGCGGCGAGAGGATAAAGAGCGGCCCGAGAGCGAACCTGAATTAAAGCAGTGACAGCGGCGAGAGGATAAAGAGCGGCCCGAGAGCGAACCTGAATTAAAGCAGTGACCGCGGCGAGAGGATAAAGAGCAGCCCGAGAGCGGAGCTGAATTAAAACAGCGGCAGCAGCGAGAGGATAAAAAGCGGCCCGAGAGCGGAGCTGAATTAAAACAGTGGCGAGAGGATAAAGAGCGGCCCGAGAGCGGAGCTGAATTAAACCAGCGGCAGCGGCGAGAGTACAAAGAGCGGCCAGAGAGCGGACCTGAATTAAAACAGCGGCGAGAGGATAAAGCGCGGCCCGAGAGCGGAGCTGAATTAAAGCAGCGGCAGCGGCGAGAGGATAAAGAGCGGCCCGAGAGTGGAGCTGAATTAAAGCAGTGACAGCGGCGAGAGGATAAAGAGCGGCCCGAGAGCGGACCTGAATTAAAGCAGTAACAGCGGCGAGAGGATAAAGAGCGGCCCGAGAGCGGAGCTGAATTAAAGCAGCGACAGCGGCGAGAGGATAAAGTGCGGCCCCAGAGCGGAGCTGAATTAAAGCAGCGACAGCGGCGAGAGGATAAAGAGCGGCCCGAGAGCGAACCTGAATTAAAGCAGTGACAGCGGCGAGAGGATAAAGAGTGGCCCGAGAGCGGAGCTGAATTAAAACAGTGGCGAGAGGATAAAGAGCGGCCCGAGAGCGGAGCTGAATTAAACCAGCGGCAGCGGCGAGAGTATAAAGAGCGGCCAGAGAGCGGACCTGAATTAAAACAGCGGCGAGAGGATAAAGAGCGGCCCGAGAACGGAGCTGAATTAAAGCAGTGACAGCGGCGAGAGGATAAAGAGCGGCCCGAGAGCGGAGCTGAATTAAAGCAGCGGCAGCGGCGAGAGGATAAAGAGCGGCCCGAGAGCGGAGTTGAATTAAAGCAGCGGCAGCAGCGAGAGGATAAAGAGCGGCCCGAGAGCGGAGCTGAATTAAAGCAGTGACAGCGGCGAGAGGATAAAGAGCGGTTCGAGAGCGAACCTGAATTAAAGCAGTGGCAGCGGCGAGAGGATAAAGAGCGGCCCGAGATCGGACCTGAATTAAAGCAGCGGCAGCGGCGAGAGGATAAAGAGCGGCCCAAGAGCGGAGCTGAATTAAAGCAGCGGCGAGAGGATAAAGAGCAGCCCGAGAGCGGAGCTGAATTAAAACAGCGGCAGCGGCAAGAGGATAAAGAGCGGCCCGAGAGCGGAGTGAATAAAGCAGTGACAGCGGCGAGAGGATAATGAGCGGCCCGAGAGTGGACCTGAATTAAAGCAGTGACAGCGGCGAGAAGATAAAGAGCGGCCCGAGAGCGGAGCTGAATTAAAGCAGCGACAGCGGCGAGAGGATAAAGATCGGCCCGAGAGCGGAGCTGAATTAAAGCAGCGGCAGCGTCGAGAGGATAAAGAGTGGCCCGAGAGCGGAGCTGAATTAAAGCAGTGACAGCGGCGAGGGGATAAAGAGCGGCCCGAGAGCGGAGTTGAATTAAAGCAGTGACAGCGGCGAGAGGATAAAGAGTGGCCCGAGAGCGGAGCTGAATTAAAGCAGCGACAGCGGCGAGAGGATAAAGAGCGGCCCGAGAGCGAACCTGAATTAAAGCAGTGACAGCGGCGAGAGGATAAAGAGCGGCCCGAGAGCGAACCTGAATTGAAGCAGTGACAGCGGCGAGAGGATAAAGAGCAGCCCGAGAGCGGAGCTGAATTAAAACAGCGGCAGCAGCGAGAGGATAAAGAGCGGCCCGAGAGCGGAGCTGAATTAAAACAGTGGCGAGAGGATAAAGAACGGCCCGAGAGCGGAGCTGAATTAAACCAGCGGCAGCGGCGAGAGTATAAAGAGCGGCCAGAGAGCGGACCTGAATTAAAACAACGGCGAGAGGATAAAGAGCGGCCCGAGTGCGGAGCTGAATTAAAGCAGTGACAGCGGCGAGAGGATAAAGAGCGGCCCGAGAGCGGAGCTGAATTAAAGCAGCGGCAGCGGCGAGAGGATAAAGAGCGGCCCGAGAGTGGACGTGAATTATAGCAGTGAGAGCGATGAGAGGATAAAGAGCCGCCCAAGAGCGGAGCTGAATTAAAGCAATGACAGCGGCGAGAGGATAAAGAGCGGCCCGAGAGCGGAGTTGAATTAAAGCAGCGACAGCGGCGAGAGGATAAAGAGCGGCCCGAGAGTGGAGCTGAATTAAAGCTGCGACAGCGGCGAGAGGATAAAGAGCAGCCCGAGAGCGGAGCTGAATTAAAGCAGTGACAGCGGCGAGAGGATAAAGAGCAGCCCGAGAGCGGAGCTGAATTAAAGCAGCGACAGCGGTGAGAGGATAAAGAGCAGCGCGAGAGCGGATCTTAATTAAAACAGCGACAGCGGCGAGAGGATAAAGAGCGGCCCGAAAGTGGAGCTGAATTAAAGCAGCGGCGATAGGATAAAGCGCGGCCCGAGAGTGGAGCTGAATTAAAGCAGCGGCAGCGGCGAGAGGATAATGAGCGGCCCGAGAGTGGAGCTGAATTAAACCAGTGACAGCGGCGAGAGGATAAAGAGTAGCCCGAGAGCGGAGCTGAATTAAAGCAGTGACAGCGGCGAGAGGATAAAGAGCGGCCCGAGAGCGGACCTGAATTAAAGCAGCGGCAGCGGCGAGAGGACAAAGAGCGGCCCGAGAGTCGACCTGAATTAAAGCAGTGACAGTGGCGAGAGGATAAAGAGCGGCCCGAGAGCGGAGCTGAATTAAAGCAGCGACAGCGGTGAGAGGATAAAGAGCGGCCCGAGAGTGGACCTGAATTATATCAGTGACAGCAGTGAGAGGATAAAGAGCCGCCCAAGAGCGGAGCTGAATTAAAGCAATGACAGCGGCGAGAGGATAACGAGCGGCCCGAGAGCGGAGTTGAATTAAAGCAGCGACAGCGGCGAGAGGATAAAGAGCGGCCCGAGAGTGGAGCTCAATTAAAGCAGCGACAGCGGCGAGAGGATAAACAGCGGCCCGAGAGCGGACCTGAATTAAAGCAGTGACAGCGGCGAGATGATAAAGAGCGGCCCGATAGCGGAGCTGAATTAAAGCAGTGGCGAGAGGATAAAGAGCGGCCCGAGAGTGGAGCTGAATTAAACCAGTGACAGCGGCGAGAGGATAAAGAGCAGCCCGAGAGCGGAGCTGAATTAAAGCAGTGACAGCGGCGAGAGGATAAAGAGCGGCCCGAGAGCAGACCTGAATTAAAGCAGCGGCAGCTGCGAGAGGATAAAGAGCGGCCCGAGAGCAGACCTGAATTAAAGCAGCGGCAGCGGCGAGAGGATAAATAGCGGCCCAAGAGCGGAGCTGAATTAAAGGAGCGGCGAGAGGATAAAGAGCAGCCCGAGAGCGGAGCTGAATTAAAACAGCGGCAGCGGCGAGAGGATAAAGAGCGGCCCGAGAGTGGAGCTGAATTAAAGCAGCGGCAGCGGCGAGAGGATAATGAGCGGCCCGAGAGTGGAGCTGAATTAAACCAGTGACAGCGGCGAGAGGATAAAGAGTAGCCCGAGAGCGGAGCTGAATTAAAGCAGCGGCAGCGGCGAGAGGACAAAGAGCGGCCCGAGAGTCGACCTGAATTAAAGCAGTGACAGTGGCGAGAGGATAAAGAGCGGCCCGAGAGCGGACCTGAATTAAAGCAGTGGCGAGAGGATAAAGAGCGGCCCGAGAGCGGAGCTGAATTAAAGCAGCGGCAGCGGCGAGAGGATAAAGAGCGGCCCGAGAGCGGAGCTGAATTAAAACAGCGGCAGCGGCGAGAGGATAAAGAGCGGCCCGAGAGCGGAGCTGAATTAAAGCAGCGGCGAGAGGGTAAAGAGCGGCCCGAGAGCGGAGCTGAATTAAAGCAATGACAGCGGCGAGAGGATAAAGAGCGGCTCGAGAGCGGAGCTGAATTAAAGCAGTGACAGCGGCGAGAGGATCAAGAGCGTCCCGAGAGCGGAGCTGAATTAAATCAGCGGCAGTGGCGAGAGGATAAACAGCAGCCCGAGAGCAGAGCTGAATTAAAACAGCGACAGCGGCGAGAGGATAAAGAGCGGCCCGAGAGCGGAGCTGAATTAAAGCAGCGGCGATAGGATAAAGCGCGGCCCGAGAGCGGAGCTGAATTAAAGCAGTGACAGCGGCGAGAGGATAAAGAGCGGCCCGAGAGCGGACCTGAATTGAAGCAGTAACAGCGGCGAGAGGATAAAGAGCGGCCCGAGATCGGAGCTGAATTAAACCAGCGGCAGCGGCGAGAGTATAAAGAGCGGCCAGAGAGCGGACCTGAATGAAAACAGCGGCGAGAGGATAAAGAGCGGCCCGAGAGCGGAGCTGAATTAAAGCAGTGACAGCGGCGAGAGGATAAAGAGCGGCCCGAGAGCGGAGCTGAATTAAAGCAGCGGCAGCGGCGAGAGGATAAAGAGCGGCCCAAGAGCGGAGCTGAATTAAAGCAGCGGCAGCAGCGAGAGGATAAAGAGCGGCCCGAGAGCGGAGCTGAATTAAAGCAGCAACAGCGGCGAGAGGATAAAGAGCGGCCCGAGAGCGAACCTGAATTAAAGCAGTGACAGCGGCGAGAGAATAAAGAGCGGCCCGAGAGCGAACCTGAATTAAAGCAGTGACAGCGGCGAGAGGATAAAGAGCGGCCCGAGAGCGAACCTGAATTAAAGCAGTGACAGCGGCGAGAGGATAAAGAGCGGCCCGAGAGCGAACCTGAATTAAAGCAGTGACCGCGGCGAGAGGATAAAGAGCAGCCCGAGAGCGGAGCTGAATTAAAACAGCGGCAGCAGCGAGAGGATAAAGAGCGGCCCGAGAGCGGAGCTGAATTAAAACAGTGGCGAGAGGATAAAGAGCGGCCCGAGAGCGGAGCTGAATTAAACCAGCGGCAGCGGCGAGAGTACAAAGAGCGGCCAGAGAGCGGACCTGAATTAAAACAGCGGCGAGAGGATAAAGCGCGGCCCGAGAGCGGAGCTGAATTAAAGCAGCGGCAGCGGCGAGAGGATAAAGAGCGGCCCGAGAGTGGAGCTGAATTAAAGCAGCGACAGCGGCGAGAGGATAAAGAGCGGCCCGAGAGCGAACCTGAATTAAAGCAGTGACAGCGGCGAGAGGATAAAGAGTGGCCCGAGAGCGGAGCTGAATTAAAACAGTGGCGAGAGGATAAAGAGCGGCCCGAGAGCGGAGCTGAATTAAACCAGCGGCAGCGGCGAGAGTATAAAGAGCGGCCAGAGAGCGGACCTGAATTAAAACAGCGGCGAGAGGATAAAGAGCGGCCCGAGAACGGAGCTGAATTAAAGCAGTGACAGCGGCGAGAGGATAAAGAGCGGCCCGAGAGCGGAGCTGAATTAAAGCAGCGGCAGCGGCGAGAGGATAAAGAGCGGCCCGAGAGCGGAGTTGAATTAAAGCAGCGGCAGCAGCGAGAGGATAAAGAGCGGCCCGAGAGCGGAGCTGAATTAAAGCAGTGACAGCGGCGAGAGGATAAAGAGCGGTTCGAGAGCGAACCTGAATTAAAGCAGTGGCAGCGGCGAGAGGATAAAGAGCGGCCCGAGATCGGACCTGAATTAAAGCAGCGGCAGCGGCGAGAGGATAAAGAGCGGCCCAAGAGCGGAGCTGAATTAAAGCAGCGGCGAGAGGATAAAGAGCAGCCCGAGAGCGGAGCTGAATTAAAACAGCGGCAGCGGCAAGAGGATAAAGAGCGGCCCGAGAGCGGAGTGAATAAAGCAGTGACAGCGGCGAGAGGATAATGAGCGGCCCGAGAGTGGACCTGAATTAAAGCAGTGACAGCGGCGAGAAGATAAAGAGCGGCCCGAGAGCGGAGCTGAATTAAAGCAGCGACAGCGGCGAGAGGATAAAGATCGGCCCGAGAGCGGAGCTGAATTAAAGCAGCGGCAGCGTCGAGAGGATAAAGAGTGGCCCGAGAGCGGAGCTGAATTAAAGCAGTGACAGCGGCGAGGGGATAAAGAGCGGCCCGAGAGCGGAGCTGAATTAAAGCAGTGACAGCGGCGAGAGGATAAAGAGTGGCCCGAGAGCGGAGCTGAATTAAAGCAGCGACAGCGGCGAGAGGATAAAGAGCGGCCCGAGAGCGAACCTGAATTAAAGCAGTGACAGCGGCGAGAGGATAAAGAGCGGCCCGAGAGCGAACCTGAATTGAAGCAGTGACAGCGGCGAGAGGATAAAGAGCAGCCCGAGAGCGGAGCTGAATTAAAACAGTGGCGAGAGGATAAAGAACGGCCCGAGAGCGGAGCTGAATTAAACCAGCGGCAGCGGCGAGAGTATAAAGAGCGGCCAGAGAGCGGACCTGAATTAAAACAACGGCGAGAGGATAAAGAGCGGCCCGAGTGCGGAGCTGAATTAAAGCAGTGACAGCGGCGAGAGGATAAAGAGCGGCCCGAGAGCGGAGCTGAATTAAAGCAGCGGCAGCGGCGAGAGGATAAAGAGCGGCCCGAGAGTGGACGTGAATTATAGCAGTGAGAGCGATGAGAGGATAAAGAGCCGCCCAAGAGCGGAGCTGAATTAAAGCAATGACAGCGGCGAGAGGATAAAGAGCGGCCCGAGAGCGGAGTTGAATTAAAGCAGCGACAGCGGCGAGAGGATAAAGAGCGGCCCGAGAGTGGAGCTGAATTAAAGCTGCGACAGCGGCGAGAGGATAAAGAGCAGCCCGAGAGCGGAGCTGAATTAAAGCAGTGACAGCGGCGAGAGGATAAAGAGCAGCCCGAGAGCGGAGCTGAATTAAAGCAGCGACAGCGGTGAGAGGATAAAGAGCAGCGCGAGAGCGGATCTTAATTAAAACAGCGACAGCGGCGAGAGAATAAAGAGCGGCCTGAAAGTGGAGCTGAATTAAAGCAGCGGCGATAGGATAAAGCGCGGCCCGAGAGTGGAGCTGAATTAAAGCAGCGGCAGCGGCGAGAGGATAATGAGCGGCCCGAGAGTGGAGCTGAATTAAACCAGTGACAGCGGCGAGAGGATAAAGAGTAGCCCGAGAGCGGACCTGAATTAAAGCAGCGGCAGCGGCGAGAGGACAAAGAGCGGCCCGAGAGTCGACCTGAATTAAAGCAGTGACAGTGGCGAGAGGATAAAGAGCGGCCCGAGAGCGGAGCTGAATTAAAGCAGCGACAGCGGTGAGAGGATAAAGAGCGGCCCGAGAGTGGACCTGAATTATATCAGTGACAGCAGTGAGAGGATAAAGAGCCGCCCAAGAGCGGAGCTGAATTAAAGCAATGACAGCGGCGAGAGGATAACGAGCGGCCCGAGAGCGGAGTTGAATTAAAGCAGCGACAGCGGCGAGAGGATAAAGAGCGGCCTGAGAGTGGAGCTCAATTAAAGCAGCGACAGCGGCGAGAGGATAAACAGCGGCCCGAGAGCGGACCTGAATTAAAGCAGTGACAGCGGCGAGATGATAAAGAGCGGCCCGATAGCGGAGCTGAATTAAAGCAGTGGCGAGAGGATAAAGAGCGGCCCGAGAGTGGAGCTGAATTAAACCAGTGACAGCGGCGAGAGGATAAAGAACAGCCCGAGAGCGGAGCTGAATTAAAGCAGTGACAGCGGCGAGAGGATAAAGAGCGGCCCGAGAGCAGACCTGAATTAAAGCAGCGGCAGCTGCGAGAGGATAAAGAGCGGCCCGAGAGCAGACCTGAATTAAAGCAGCGGCAGCGGCGAGAGGATAAATAGCGGCCCAAGAGCGGAGCTGAATTAAAGGAGCGGCGAGAGGATAAAGAGCAGCCCGAGAGCGGAGCTGAATTAAAACAGCGGCAGCGGCGAGAGGATAAAGAGCGGCCCGAGAGTGGAGCTGAATTAAAGCAGCGGCAGCGGCGAGAGGATAATGAGCGGCCCGAGAGTGGAGCTGAATTAAACCAGTGACAGCGGCGAGAGGATAAAGAGTAGCCCGAGAGCGGAGCTGAATTAAAGCAGTGACAGCGGCGAGAGGAAAAAGAGCGGCCCGAGAGCGGACCTGAATTAAAGCAGCGGCAGCGGCGAGAGGACAAAGAGCGGCCCGAGAGTCGACCTGAATTAAAGCAGTGACAGTGGCGAGAGGATAAAGAGCGGCCCGAGAGCGGACCTGAATTAAAGCAGTGGCGAGAGGATAAAGAGCGGCCCGAGAGCGGAGCTGAATTAAAGCAGCGGCAGCGGCGAGAGGATAAAGAGCGGCCCGAGAGCGGAGCTGAATTAAAACAGCGGCAGCGGCGAGAGGATAAAGAGCGGCCCGAGAGCGGAGCTGAATTAAAGCAGCGGCGAGAGGGTAAAGAGCGGCCCGAGAGCGGAGCTGAATTAAAGCAATGACAGCGGCGAGAGGATAAAGAGCGGCTCGAGAGCGGAGCTGAATTAAAGCAGTGACAGCGGCGAGAGGATCAAGAGCGTCCCGAGAGCGGAGCTGAATTAAATCAGCGGCAGTGGCGAGAGGATAAACAGCAGCCCGAGAGCAGAGCTGAATTAAAACAGCGACAGCGGCGAGAGGATAAAGAGCGGCCCGAGAGCGGAGCTGAATTAAAGCAGCGGCGATAGGATAAAGCGCGGCCCGAGAGCGGAGCTGAATTAAAGCAGTGACAGCGGCGAGAGGATAAAGAGTGGCCCGAGAGCGGACCTGAATTAAACCAGTAACAGCGGCGAGAGGATAAAGAGCGGCCCGAGATCGGAGCTGAATTAAACCAGCGGCAGCGGCGAGAGTATAAAGAGCGGCCAGAGAGCGGACCTGAATTAAAACAGCGGCGAGAGGATAAAGAGCGGCCCGAGAGCGGAGCTGAATTAAAGCAGTGACAGCGGCGAGAGGATAAAGAGCGGCCCGAGAGCGGAGCTGAATTAAAGCAGCGGCAGCGGCGAGAGGATAAAGAGCGGCCCAAGAGCGGAGCTGAATTAAAGCAGCGGCAGCAGCGAGAGGATAAAGAGCGGCCCGAGAGCGGAGCTGAATTAAAGCAGCAACAGCGGCGAGAGGATAAAGAGCGGCCCGAGAGCGAACCTGAATTAAAGCAGTGACAGCGGCGAGAGGATAAAGAACGGCCCGAGAGCGAACCTGAATTAAAGCAGTGACAGCGGCGAGAGGATAAAGAGCGGCCCGAGAGCGAACCTGAATTAAAGCAGTGACAGCGGCGAGAGGATAAAGAGCGGCCCGAGAGCGAACCTGAATTAAAGCAGTGACCGCGGCGAGAGGATAAAGAGCAGCCCGAGAGCGGAGCTGAATTAAAACAGCGGCAGCAGCGAGAGGATAAAGAGCGGCCCGAGAGCGGAGCTGAATTAAAACAGTGGCGAGAGGATAAAGAGCGGCCCGAGAGCGGAGCTGAATTAAACCAGCGGCAGCGGCGAGAGTACAAAGAGCGGCCAGAGAGCGGACCTGAATTAAAACAGCGGCGAGAGGATAAAGCGCGGCCCGAGAGCGGAGCTGAATTAAAGCAGCGGCAGCGGCGAGGGGATAAAGAGCGGCCCGAGAGTGGAGCTGAATTAAAGCAGTGACAGCGGCGAGAGGATAAAGAGCGGCCCGAGAGCGGACCTGAATTAAAGCAGTAACAGCGGCGAGAGGATAAAGAGCGGCCCGAGAGTGGACCTGAATTAAATCAGTGACAGCGGCGAGAGGATAAAGAGCGGCCCGAGAGCGGAGCTGAATTAAAGCAGCGACAGCGGCGAGAGGATAAAGTGCGGCCCCAGAGCGGAGCTGAATTAAAGCAGCGACAGCGGCGAGAGGATAAAGAGCGGCCCGAGAGCGAACCTGAATTAAAGCAGTGACAGCGGCGAGAGGATAAAGAGTGGCCCGAGAGCGGAGCTGAATTAAAACAGTGGCGAGAGGATAAAGAGCGGCCCGAGAGCGGAGCTGAATTAAACCAGCGGCAGCGGCGAGAGTATAAAGAGCGGCCAGAGAGCGGACCTGAATTAAAACAGCGGCGAGAGGATAAAGAGCGGCCCGAGAGCGGAGCTGAATTAAAGCAGTGACAGCGGCGAGAGGATAAAGAGCGGCCCGAGAGCGGAGCTGAATTAAAGCAGCGGCAGCGGCGAGAGGATAAAGAGCGGCCCGAGAGCGGAGCTGAATTAAAGCAGCGGCAGCAGCGAGAGGATAAAGAGCGGCCCGAGAGCGGAGCTGAATTAAAGCAGTGACAGCGGCGAGAGGATAAAGAGCGGTTCGAGAGCGAACCTGAATTAAAGCAGTGGCAGCGGCGAGAGGATAAAGAGCGGCCCGAGAGCGAACCTGAATTAAAGCAGTGGCAGCGGCGAGAGGATAAAGAGCGGCCCAAGAGCGGAGCTGAATTAAAGCAGCGGCGAGAGGATAAAGAGCAGCCCGAGAGCGGAGCTGAATTAAAACAGCGGCAGCGGCAAGAGGATAAAGAGCGGCCCGAGAGCGGAGTGAATAAAGCAGTGACAGCGGCGAGAGGATAATGAGCGGCCCGAGAGTGGACCTGAATTAAAGCAGTGACAGCGGCGAGAAGATAAAGAGCGGCCCGAGAGCGGAGCTGAATTAAAGCAGCGACAGCGGCGAGAGGATAAAGATCGGCCCGAGAGCGGAGCTGAATTAAAGCAGCGGCAGCGTCGAGAGGATAAAGAGTGGCCCGAGAGCGGAGCTGAATTAAAGCAGTGACAGCGGCGAGGGGATAATGAGCGGCCCGAGAGTGGACCTGAATTAAAGCAGTGACAGCGGCGAGAAGATAAAGAGCGGCCCGAGAGCGGAGCTGAATTAAAGCAGCGACAGCGGCGAGAGGATAAAGATCGGCCCGAGAGCGGAGCTGAATTAAAGCAGTGACAGCGGCGAGAGGATAAAGAGTGGCCCGAGAGCGGAGCTGAATTAAAGCAGCGACAGCGGCGAGAGGATAAAGAGCGGCCCGAGAGCGAACCTGAATTAAAGCAGTGACAGCGGCGAGAGGATAAAGAGCGGCCCGAGAGCGAACCTGAATTGAAGCAGTGACAGCGGCGAGAGGATAAAGAGCAGCCCGAGAGCGGAGCTGAATTAAAGCAGCGACAGCGGCGAGAGGATAAAGATCGGCCCGAGAGCGGACCTGAATTAAAACAACGGCGAGAGGATAAAGAGCGGCCCGAGTGCGGAGCTGAATTAAAGCAGTGACAGCGGCGAGAGGATAAAGAGCGGCCCGAAAGTGGAGCTGAATTAAAGCAGCGGCGATAGGATAAAGCGCGGCCCGAGAGTGGAGCTGAATTAAAGCAGCGGCAGCGGCGAGAGGATAATGAGCGGCCCGAGAGTGGAGCTGAATTAAACCAGTGACAGCGGCGAGAGGATAAAGAGTAGCCCGAGAGCGGAGCTGAATTAAAGCAGTGACAGCGGCGAGAGGATAAAGAGCGGCCCGAGAGCGGACCTGAATTAAAGCAGCGGCAGCGGCGAGAGGACAAAGAGCGGCCCGAGAGTCGACCTGAATTAAAGCAGTGACAGTGGCGAGAGGATAAAGAGCGGCCCGAGAGCGGAGCTGAATTAAAGCAGCGACAGCGGTGAGAGGATAAAGAGCGGCCCGAGAGTGGACCTGAATTATATCAGTGACAGCGGCGAGAGGATAAAGAGTGGCCCGAGAGCGGAGCTGAATTAAAGCAGTGACAGCGGCGAGGGGATAAAGAGCGGCCCGAGAGCGGAGCTGAATTAAAGCAGTGACAGCGGCGAGAGGATAAAGAGTGGCCCGAGAGCGGAGCTGAATTAAAGCAGCGACAGCGGCGAGAGGATAAAGAGCGGCCCGAGAGCGAACCTGAATTAAAGCAGTGACAGCGGCGAGAGGATAAAGAGCGGCCCGAGAGCGAACCTGAATTGAAGCAGTGACAGCGGCGAGAGGATAAAGAGCAACCCGAGAGCGGAGCTGAATTAAAACAGCGGCAGCAGCGAGAGGATAAAGAGCGGCCCGAGAGCGGAGCTGAATTAAAACAGTGGCGAGAGGATAAAGAACGGCCCGAGAGCGGAGCTGAATTAAACCAGCGGCAGCGGCGAGAGTATAAAGAGCGGCCAGAGAGCGGACCTGAATTAAAACAACGGCGAGAGGATGAAGAGCGGCCCGAGTGCGGAGCTGAATTAAAGCAGTGACAGCGGCGAGAGGATAAAGAGCGGCCCGAGAGCGGAGCTGAATTAAAGCAGCGGCAGCGGCGAGAGGATAAAGAGCGGCCCGAGAGTGGACGTGAATTATAGCAGTGAGAGCGATGAGAGGATAAAGAGCCGCCCAAGAGCGGAGCTGAATTAAAGCAATGACAGCGGCGAGAGGATAAAGAGCGGCCCGAGAGCGGAGTTGAATTAAAGCAGCGACAGCGGCGAGAGGATAAAGAGCGGCCCGAGAGTGGAGCTGAATTAAAGCTGCGACAGCGGCGAGAGGATAAAGAGCAGCCCGAGAGCGGAGCTGAATAAAAGCAGTGACAGCGGCGAGAGGATAAAGAGCAGCCCGAGAGTGGACCTGAATTAAAGCAGTGACAGCGGCGAGAGGATAAAGAGCGGCCCGAGAGCGGAGCTGAATTAAAGCAGCGACAGCGGCGAGAGGATAAAGTGCGGCCCCAGAGCAGAGCTGAATTAAAGCAGCGACAGCGGCGAGAGGATAAAGAGCGGCCCGAGAGCGAACCTGAATTAAAGCAGTGACAGCGGCGAGAGGATAAAGAGCGGCCCGAGAGCGAACCTGAATTGAAGCAGTGACAGCGGCGAGAGGATAAAGAGCAGCCCGAGAGCGGAGCTGAATTATAACAGCGGCAGCAGCGAGAGGATAAAGAGCGGCCCGAGAGCGGAGCTGAATTAAAACAGTGGCGAGAGGATAAAGAACGGCCCGAGAGCGGAGCTGAATTAAACCAGCGGCAGCGGCGAGAGTATAAAGAGCGGCCAGAGAGCGGACCTGAATTAAAACAACGGCGAGAGGATAAAGAGCGGCCCGAGTGCGGAGCTGAATTAAAGCAGTGACAGCGGCGAGAGGATAAAGAGCGGCCCGAGAGCGGAGCTGAATTAAAGCAGCGGAAGCGGCGAGAGGATAAAGAGCGGCCCGAGAGTGGACGTGAATTATAGCAGTGACAGCGGTGAGAGGATAAACAGCCGCCCAAGAGCGGAGCTGAATTAAAGCAATGACAGCGGCGAGAGGATAAAGAGCAGCCCAAGAGCGGACCTGAATTAAAGCAGCGACAGCGGCGAGAGGATAAAGAGCGGCACGAGAGTGGAGCTGAATTAAAGCAGCGACAGCGGCGAGAGGATAAAGAGCGGCCCGAGAGTGGAGCTGAATTAAAGCAGTGACAGCGGCGAGAGGATAAAGAGCAGCCCGAGAGCGGAGCTGAATTAAAGCAGTGACAGCGGCGAGAGGATAAAGAGCGGCCCGAGAGCGGACCTGAATTAAAGCAGTGACAGCGGCTAGCGGCCCGAGAGCGGACCTGAATTAAAACAGCCGCAGCAGCGAGAGGATAAAGAGCGGCCCGAGAGCGGAGCTGAATTAAAACAGTGGCGAGAGGATAAAGAGCGGCCCGAGAGCGGAGCTGAATTAAAACAGCGGCAGCGGCGAGAGGATAAAGAGCGGCCCGAGAGCGGAGGTGAATTAAAGCAGCGGCGAGAGGGTAAAGAGCGGCCCAAGAGCGGAGCTGAATTAAAGCAGTGACAGCGGCGAGAGGATAAAGAACGGCCCGAGAGCGGAGCTGAATTAAAGCAGCGGCAGCTGCGAGAGGATAAAGAGCGGCCCGAGAGCGGACCTGAATTGAAGCAGCGGCAGCTGCGAGAGGATAAAGAGCGGCCCGAGAGCGGAGCTGAATTAAAGCAGCGGCGAGAGGATAAAGAGCAGCCCGAGAGCGGAGCTGAATTAAAACAGCGGCAGCGGCAAGAGGATAAAGAGCGGCCCGAGAGCGGAGCTGAATTAAAGCAGCGACAGCGGCGAGAGGATAAAGATCGGCCCGAGAGCGGAGCTGAATTAAAGCAGCGGCAGCGGCGAGAGGATAAAGAGTGGCCCGAGAGCGGAGCTGAATTAAAGCAGTGACAGCGGCGAGGGGATAAAGAGCGGCCCGAGTGCGGAGCTGAATTAAAGCAGTGACAGCGGCGAGAGGATAAAGAGCGGCCCGAGAGCGGAGCTGAATTAAAGCAGCGGAAGCGGCGAGAGGATAAAGAGCGGCCCGAGAGTGGACGTGAATTATAGCAGTGACAGCGGTGAGAGGATAAACAGCCGCCCAAGAGCGGAGCTGAATTAAAGCAATGACAGCGGCGAGAGGATAAAGAGCGGCCCAAGAGCGGACCTGAATTAAAGCAGCGACAGCGGCGAGAGGATAAAGAGCGGCACGAGAGTGGAGCTGAATTAAAGCAGCGACAGCGGCGAGAGGATAAAGAGCGGCCCGAGAGTGGAGCTGAATTAAAGCAGTGACAGCGGCGAGAGGATAAAGAGCAGCCCGAGAGCGGAGCTGAATTAAAGCAGTGACAGCGGCGAGAGGATAAAGAGCGGCCCGAGAGCGGACCTGAATTAAAGCAGTGACAGCGGCTAGCGGCCCGAGAGCGGACCTGAATTAAAACAGCCGCAGCAGCGAGAGGATAAAGAGCGGCCCGAGAGCGGAGCTGAATTAAAACAGTGGCGAGAGGATAAAGAGCGGCCCGAGAGCGGAGCTGAATTAAAACAGCGGCAGCGGCGAGAGGATAAAGAGCGGCCCGAGAGCGGAGGTGAATTAAAGCAGCGGCGAGAGGGTAAAGAGCGGCCCAAGAGCGGAGCTGAATTAAAGCAGTGACAGCGGCGAGAGGATAAAGAACGGCCCGAGAGCGGAGCTGAATTAAAGCAGCGGCAGCTGCGAGAGGATAAAGAGCGGCCCGAGAGCGGACCTGAATTGAAGCAGCGGCAGCTGCGAGAGGATAAAGAGCGGCCCGAGAGCGGAGCTGAATTAAAGCAGCGGCGAGAGGATAAAGAGCAGCCCGAGAGCGGAGCTGAATTAAAACAGCGGCAGCGGCAAGAGGATAAAGAGCGGCCCGAGAGCGGAGCTGAATTAAAGCAGCGACAGCGGCGAGAGGATAAAGATCGGCCCGAGAGCGGAGCTGAATTAAAGCAGCGGCAGCGGCGAGAGGATAAAGAGTGGCCCGAGAGCGGAGCTGAATTAAAGCAGTGACAGCGGCGAGGGGATAAAGAGCGGCCCGAGAGCGGAGCTGAATTAAAGCAGTGACAGCGGCGAGAGGATAAAGAGTGGCCCGAGAGCGGAGCTGAATTAAAGCAGCGACAGCGGCGAGAGGATAAAGAGCGGCCCGAGAGCGGACCTGAATTAAAGCAGCGACAGCAGCGTGAGGATAAAGAGCGGCCCGAGAGCGGAGCTGAATTAAAGCAGCGACAGCGGCGAGAGGATAAAGATCGGCCCGAGAGCGGAGCTGAATTAAAGCAGCGGCAGCGTCGAGAGGATAAAGAGTGGCCCGAGAGCGGAGCTGAATTAAAGCAGTGACAGCGGCGAGGGGATAAAGAGCGGCCCGAGAGCGGAGCTGAATTAAAGCAGTGACAGCGGCGAGAGGATAAAGAGCGGCCCGAGAGCGAACCTGAATTGAAGCAGTGACAGCGGCGAGAGGATAAAGAGCGGCCCGAGTGCGGAGCTGAATTAAAGCAGTGACAGCGGCGAGAGGATAAAGAGCGGCCCGAGAGCGGAGCTGAATTAAAGCAGCGGCAGCAGCGAGAGGATAAAGAGCGGCCCGAGAGTGGACGTGAATTATAGCAGTGACAGCGATGAGAGGATAAAGAGCCGCCCAAGAGCGGAGCTGAATTAAAGCAATGACAGCGGCGAGAGGATAAAGAGCGGCACGAGAGCGGACCTGAATTAAAGCAGCGACAGCGGCGAGAGGATAAAGAGCAGCCCGAGAGCGGAGCTGAATTAAAGCAGTGACAGCGGCGAGAGGATAAAAAGCGGCCCGAGAGCGGACCTGAATTAAAGCAGTGACAGCGGCGAGAGGATAAAGAGCGGCCCGAGAGCGGACCTGAATTAAAGCAGCGACAGCGGCGAGAGGATAAAGAGCGGCCCGAGTGTGGAGCTGAATTAAAGCAGTGGCAGCGGCGAAAGGATAAAGAGCGGCCCGAGAGCGGACCTGAATTAAAGCAGTGACAGCAGCGAGAGGATAAAGAGCGGCCCGAGAGCGCAGCTGAATTAAAACAGTGGCGAGAGGATAAAGAGCGGCCCGAGAGCGGAGCTGAATTAAAACAGCGGCAGCGGCGAGAGGATAAAGAGCGGCCCGAGAGCGGAGGTGAATTAAAGCAGCGGCGAGAGGGTAAAGAGCGGCCCGAGAGCGGAGCTGAATTAAAGCAGTGACAGCGGCGAGAGGATAAAGAGCGGCCCGATAGCGGAGCTGAATTAAAGCAGTGGCGAGAGGATAAAGAGCGGCCCGAGAGTGGAGCTGAATTAAACCAGTGACAGCGGCGAGAGGATAAAGAGCAGCCCGAGTGCGGAGCTGAATTAAAGCAGTGACAGCGGCGAGAGGATAAAGAGCGGCCCGAGAGCAGACCTGAATTAATGCAGCGGCAGCTGCGAGAGGATAAAGAGCGGCCCGAGAGCGGACCTGAATTAAAGCAGCGGCAGCGGCGAGAGGATAAAGAGCGGCCCAAGAGCGGAGCTGAATTAAAGCAGCGGCGAGAGGATAAAGAGCAGCCCGAGAGCGGAGCTGAATTAAAACAGTGGCAGCGGCAAGAGGATAAAGAGCGGCCCGAGAGTGGACGTGAATTATAGCAGTGACAGCGATGAGAGGATAAAGAGCAGCCCGAGAGCGGAGCTGAATTAAAGCAGTGACAGCGGCGAGAGGATAAAAAGCGGCCCGAGAGCGGACCTGAATTAAAGCAGTGACAGCGGCGAGAGGATAAAGAGCGGCCCGAGAGCGGACCTGAATTAAAGCAGCGACAGCGGCGAGAGGATAAAGAGCGGCCCGAGTGTGGAGCTGAATTAAAGCAGTGGCAGCGGCGAAAGGATAAAGAGCGGCCCGAGATCGGACCTGAATTAAAGCAGTGACAGCAGCGAGAGGATAAAGAGCGGCCCGAGAGCGCAGCTGAATTAAAACAGTGGCGAGAGGATAAAGAGCGGCCCGAGAGCGGAGCTGAATTAAAACAGCGGCAGCGGCGAGAGGATAAAGAGCGGCCCGAGAGCGGAGGTGAATTAAAGCAGCGGCGAGAGGGTAAAGAGCGGCCCGAGAGCGGAGCTGAATTAAAGCAGTGACAGCGGCGAGAGGATAAAGAGCGGCCCGAGAGCGGAGCTGAATTAAAACAGTGGCGAGAGGATAAAGAACGGCCCGAGAGCGGAGCTGAATTAAACCAGCGGCAGCGGCGAGAGTATAAAGAGCGGCCAGAGAGCGGACCTGAATTAAAACAACGGCGAGAGGATAAAGTGCGGCCCCAGAGCGGAGCTGAATTAAAGCAGCGACAGCGGCGAGAGGATAAAGAGCGGCCCGAGAGCGGACCTGAATTAAAGCAGAGACAGCAGCGTGAGGATAAAGAGCGGCCCGAGAGTGGACCTGAATTAAAGCAGTGACAGCGGCGAGAGGATAAAGAGCGGCCCGAGAGCGGAGCTGAATTAAAGCAGCGATAGCGGCGAGAGGATAAAGTGCGGCCCCAGAGCGGAGCTGAATTAAAGCAGCGACAGCGGCGAGAGGATAAAGAGCGGCCCGAGAGTGAACCTGAATTAAAGCAGTGACAGCGGCGAGAGGATAAAGAGCGGCCCGAGAGCGAACCTGAATTGAAGCAGTGACAGCGGCGAGAGGATAAAGAGCAGCCCGAGAGTGGAGCTGAATTAAAACAGCGGCAGCAGCGAGAGGATAAAGAGCGGCCCGAGAGCGGAGCTGAATTAAAACAGTGGCGAGAGGATAAAGAACGGCCCGAGAGCGGAGCTGAATTAAACCAGCGGCAGCGGCGAGAGTATAAAGAGCGGCCAGAGAGCGGACCTGAATTAAAACAACGGCGAGAGGATAAAGAGCGGCCCGAGTGCGGAGCTGAATTAAAGCAGCGACAGCGGCGAGAGGATAAAGAGCGGCCCGAGAGCGGAGCTGAATTAAAGCAGCGGCAGCAGCGAGAGGATAAAGAGCGGCCCGAGAGTGGACGTGAATTATAGCAGTGACAGCGATGAGAGGATAAAGAGCCGCCCAAGAGCGGAGCTGAATTAAAGCAATGACAGCGGCGAGAGGATAAAGAGCGGCACGAGAGCGGACCTGAATTAAAGCAGCGACAGCGGCGAGAGGATAAAGAGCAGCCCGAGAGCGGAGCTGAATTAAAGCAGTGACAGCGGCGAGAGGATAAAAAGCGGCCCGAGAGCGGACCTGAATTAAAGCAGTGACAGCGGCGAGAGGATAAAGAGCGGCCCGAGAGCGGACCTGAATTAAAGCAGCGACAGCGGCGAGAGGATAAAGAGCGGCCCGAGTGTGGAGCTGAATTAAAGCAGTGGCAGCGGCGAAAGGATAAAGAGCGGCCCGAGAGCGGACCTGAATTAAAGCAGTGACAGCAGCGAGAGGATAAAGAGCGGCCCGAGAGCGGAGATGAATTAAAGCAGCGGCGAGAGGGTAAAGAGCGGCCCGAGAGCGGAGCTGAATTAAAGCAGTGACAGCGGCGAGAGGATAAAGAGCGGCCCGATAGCGGAGCTGAATTAAAGCAGTGGCGAGAGGATAAAGAGCGGCCCGAGAGTGGAGCTGAATTAAACCAGTGACAGCGGCGAGAGGATAAAGAGCAGCCCGAGTGCGGAGCTGAATTAAAGCAGTGACAGCGGCGAGAGGACAAAGAGCGGCCCGAGAGCAGACCTGAATTAATGCAGCGGCAGCTGCGAGAGGATAAAGAGCGGCCCGAGAGCGGACCTTAATTAAAGCAGCGGCAGCGGCGAGAGGATAAAGAGCGGCCCAAGAGCGGAGCTGAATTAAAGCAGCGGCGAGAGGATAAAGAGCAGCCCGAGAGCGGAGCTGAATTAAAACAGTGGCAGCGGCAAGAGGATAAAGAGCGGCCCGAGAGCGGAGTGAATAAAGCAGTGACAGCGGCGAGAGGATAATGAGCGGCCCGAGAGTGGACCTGAATTAAAGCAGTGACAGCGGCGAGAAGATAAAGAGCGGCCCGAGAGCGGACCTGAATTAAAGCAGCGACAGCAGCGTGAGGATAAAGAGCGGCCCGAGAGTGGAGCTGAATTAAAGCAGCGACAGCGGCGAGAGGATAAAGAGCGGCCCGAGAGCGGACCTGATTTAAAGCAGCGACAGCGGAGAGAGGATAAAGAGCCGCCCGACAGCGGAGCTGCATTAAAGCAGTGACAGCGGCGAGAGGATAAAGAGCGGCCCGAGAGCGGACCTGAATTAAAGCAGTGACAGCGGCAGGAGGATAAAGAGCAGCCCGAGAGTGGACCTGAATTAAAGCAGTGACAGCGGCGAGAGGATAAAGAGCGGCCCGAGAGCGGAGCTGAATTAAAGCAGCGACAGCGGCGAGAGGATAAAGTGCGGCCCCAGAGCGGAGCTGCATTAAAGCAGTGACAGCGGCGAGAGGAAAAAGAGCGGCCCGAGAGCGGACCTGAATTAAAGCAGTGACAGCGGCGAGAGGATAAAGAGCAGCCCGAGAGTGGACCTGAATTAAAGCAGTGACAGCGGCGAGAGGAGAAAGAGCGGCCCGAGAGCGGAGCTGAATTAAAGCAGCGACAGCGGCGAGAGGATAAAGTGCGGCCCCAGAGCAGAGCTGAATTAAAGCAGCGACCGCGGCGAGAGGATAAAGAGCGGCCCGAGAGCGAACCTGAATTAAAGCAGTGACAGCGGCAAGAGGATAAAGAGCGGCCCGAGAGCGAACCTGAATTGAAGCAGTGACAGCGGCGAGAGGATAAAGAGCAGCCCGAGAGCGGAGCTGAATTAAAACAGCGGCAGCAGCGAGAGGATAAAGAGCAGCCCGAGAGCGGAGCTGAATTAAAACAGTGGCGAGAGGATAAAGAGCGGCCCGAGAGCGGAGCTGAATTAAAACAGTGGCGAGAGGATAAAGAGCGGCCCGAGAGCGGAGCTGAATTAAAACAGCGGCAGCGGCGAGAGGATAAAGAGCGGCCCGAGAGCGGAGGTGAATTAAAGCAGCGGCGAGAGGGTAAAGAGCGGCCCGAGAGCGGAGCTGAATTAAAGCAGTTACAGCGGCGAGAGGATAAAGAGCGGCCCGATAGCGGAGCTGAATGAAAGCAGTGGCGAGAGGATAAAGAGCGGCCCGAGAGCGGAGCTGAATTAAAGCAGCGGCAGCAGCGAGAGGATAAAGAGCGGCCCAAGAGCGGAGCTGAATTAAAGCAATGACAGCGGCGAGAGGATAAAGAGCGGCACGAGAGCGGACGTGAATTAAAGCAGCGACAGCGGCGAGAGGATAAAGAGTGGCCCGAGAGTGGAGCTGAATTAAAGCAGTGACAGCGGCGAGAGGATAAAGAGCAGCCCGAGAGCGGAGCTGAATTAAAGCAGTGACAGCGGCGAGAGGATAAAAAGCGGCCCGAGAGCGGACCTGAATTAAAGCAGTGACAGCGGCGAGAGGATAAAGAGCGGCCCGAGAGCGGACCTGAATTAAAGCAGCGACAGCGGCGAGAGGATAAAGAGCGGCCCGAGTGTGGAGCTGAATTAAAGCAGTGGCAGCGGCGAAAGGATAAAGAGCGGCCCGAGAGCGGACCTGAATTAAAGCAGTGACAGCAGCGAGAGGATAAAGAGCGGCCCGAGAGCGCAGCTGAATTAAAACAGTGGCGAGAGGATAAAGAGCGGCCCGAGAGCGGAGCTGAATTAAAACAGCGGCAGCGGCGAGAGGATAAAGAGCGGCCCGAGAGCGGAGGTGAATTAAAGCAGCGGCGAGAGGGTAAAGAGCGGCCCGAGAGCGGAGCTGAATTAAAGCAGTGACAGCGGCGAGAGGATAAAGAGCGGCCCGAGAGTGGAGCTGAATTAAACCAGTGACAGCGGCGAGAGGATAAAGAGCAGCCTGAGTGCGGAGCTGAATTAAAGCAGTGACAGCGGCGAGAGGATAAAGAGCGGCCCGAGAGCAGACCTGAATTAATGCAGCGGCAGCTGCGAGAGGATAAAGAGCGGCCCGAGAGCGGACCTGAATTAAAGCAGCGGCAGCGGCGAGAGGATAAAGAGCGGCCCAAGAGCGGAGCTGAATTAAAGCAGCGGCGAGAGGATAAAGAGCAGCCCGAGAGCGGAGCTGAATTAAAACAGTGGCAGCGGCAAGAGGATAAAGAGCGGCCCGAGAGCGGAGTGAATAAAGCAGTGACAGCGGCGAGAGGATAATGAGCGGCCCGAGAGTGGACCTGAATTAAAGCAGTGACAGCGGCGAGAAGATAAAGAGCGGCCCGAGAGCGGACCTGAATTAAAGCAGCGACAGCAGCGTGAGGATAGAGAGCGGCCCGAGAGTGGAGCTGAATTAAAGCAGCGACAGCGGCGAGAGGATAAAGAGCGGCCCGAGAGCGGACCTGAATTAAAGCAGCGACAGCGGAGAGAGGATAAAGAGCCGCCCGAGAGCGGAGCTGCATTAAAGCAGTGACAGCGGCGAGAGGATAAAGAGCGGCCCGAGAGCGGACCTGAATTAAAGCAGTGACAGCGGCGAGAGGATAAAGAGCAGCCCGAGAGTGGACCTGAATTAAAGCAGTGACAGCGGCGAGAGGATAAAGAGCGGCCCGAGAGCGGAGCTGAATTAAAGCAGCGACAGCGGCGAGAGGATAAAGTGCGGCCCCAGAGCGGAGCTGAATTAAAGCAGCGACCGCGGCGAGAGGATAAAGAGCGGCCCGAGAGCGAACCTGAATTAAAGCAGTGACAGCGGCGAGTGGATAAAGAGCGGCCCGAGTGCGAACCTGAATTGAAGCAGTGACAGCGGCGAGAGGATAAAGAGCAGCCCGAGAGCGGAGCTGAATTAAAACAGCGGCAGCAGCGAGAGGATAAAGAGCGGCCCGAGAGCGGAGCTGAATTAAAACAGTGGCGAGAGGATAAAGAGCGGCCCGAGAGCGGAGCTGAATTAAAACAGCGGCAGCGGCGAGAGGATAAAGAGCGGCCCGAGAGCGGAGGTGAATTAAAGCAGCGGCGAGAGGGTAAAGAGCGGCCCGAGAGCGGAGCTGAATTAAAGCAGTGACAGCGGCGAGAGGATAAAGAGCGGCCCGATAGCGGAGCTGAATTAAAGCAGTGGCGAGAGGATAAAGAGCGGCCCGAGAGTGGAGCTGAATTAAACCAGTGACAGCGGCGAGAGGATAAAGAGCAGCCCGAGTGCGGAGCTGAATTAAAGCAGTGACAGCGGCGAGAGGATAAAGAGCGGCCCGAGAGCAGACCTGAATTAAAGCAGCGGCAGCGGCGAGAGGATAAAGAGCGGCCCAAGAGCGGAGCTGAATTAAAGCAGCGGCGAGAGGATAAAGAGCAGCCCGAGAGCGGAGCTGAATTAAAACAGTGGCAGCGGCAAGAGGATAAAGAGCGGCCCGAGAGCGGAGTGAATAAAGCAGTGACAGCGGCGAGAGGATAATGAGCGGCCCGAGAGTTGACCTGAATTAAAGCAGTGACAGCGGCGAGAAGATAAAGAGCGGCCCGAGAGCGGAGCTGAATTAAAGCAGTGACAGCGGCGAGGGGATAAAGAGCGGCCCGAGAGCGGACCTGAATTAAAGCAGCGACAGCGGCGTGAGGATAAAGAGCGGCCCGAGAGTGGAGCTGAATTAAAGCAGCGACAGCGGCGAGAGGATAAAGAGCGGCCCGAGAGCGGACCTGAATTAAAGCAGCGACAGCGGAGAGAGGATAAAGAGCCGCCCGAGAGCGGAGCTGCATTAAAGCAGTGACAGCGGCGAGAGGATAAAGAGCGGCCCGAGAGTGGAGCTGAATTAAAGCAGTGACAGCGGCGAGAGGAGAAAGAGCAGCCCGAGAGTGGACCTGAATTAAAGCAGTGACAGCGGCGAGAGGATAAAGAGCGGCCCGAGAGCGGAGCTGAATTAAAGCAGCGACAGCGGCGAGAGGATAAAGTGCGGCCCCAGAGCGGAGCTGAATTAAAGCAGCGACAGCGGCGAGAGGATAAAGAGCGGCCCGAGAGCGAACCTGAATTAAAGCAGTGACAGTGGCGAGAGGATAAAGAGCGGCCCGAGAGCGAACCTGAATTGAAGCAGTGACAGCGGCGAGAGGATAAAGAGCAGCCCGAGAGCGGGGCTGAATTAAAACAGCGGCAGCAGCGAGAGGATAAAGAGCGGCCCGAGAGCGGAGCTGAATTAAAACAGTGGCGAGAGGATAAAGAACGGCCCGAGAGCGGAGCTGAATTAAACCAGCGGCAGCGGCGAGAGTATAAAGAGCGGCCAGAGAGCGGACCTGAATTAAAACAACGGCGAGAGGATAAAGAGCGGCCCGAGTGCGGAGCTGAATTAAAGCAGTGACAGCGGCGAGAGGATAAAGAGCGGCCCGAGAGCGGAGCTGAATTAAAGCAGCGGCAGCGGCGAGAGGATAAAGAGCGGCCCGAGAGAGGACGTGAATTATAGCAGTGACAGCGGTGAGAGGATAAACAGCTGCCCAAGAGCGGAGCTGAATTAAAGCAATGACAGCGGCGAGAGGATAAAGAGCGGCCCGAGAGCGGAGTTGAATTAATGCAGCGACAGCGGCGAGAGGATAAAGAGTGGCCCGAGAGCGGAGCTGAATTAAAGCAGCGACAGCGGCGAGAGGATAAAGAGCGGCCCGAGAGTGGAGCTGAATTAAAGCAGCGACAGCGGCGAGAGGATAAAGAGCGGCCCGAGAGCGGACCTGAATTAAAGCAGCGACAGCGGAGAGAGGATAAAGAGCCGCCCGAGAGCGGAGCTGCATTAAAGCAGTGACAGCGGCGAGAGGATAAAGAGCGGCCCGAGAGCGGACCTGAATTAAAGCAGTGACAGCGGCGAGAGGATAAAGAGCAGCCCGAGAGTGGACCTGAATTAAAGCAGTGACAGCGGCGAGAGGATAAAGAGCGGCCCGAGAGCGGAGCTGAATTAAAGCAGCGACAGCGGCGAGAGGATAAAGTGCGGCCCCAGAGCGGAGCTGAATTAAAGCAGCGACCGCGGCGAGAGGATAAAGAGCGGCCCGAGAGCGAACCTGAATTAAAGCAGTGACAGCGGCGAGAGGATAAAGAGCGGCCCGAGAGCGAACCTGAATTGAAGCAGTGACAGCGGCGAGAGGATAAAGAGCAGCCCGAGAGCGGAGCTGAATTAAAACAGCGGCAGCAGCGAGAGGATAAAGAGCGGCCCGAGAGCGGAGCTGAATTAAAACAGTGGCGAGAGGATAAAGAGCGGCCCGAGAGCGGAGCTGAATTAAAACAGCGGCAGCGGCGAGAGGATAAAGAGCGGCCCGAGAGCGGAGGTGAATTAAAGCAGCGGCGAGAGGGTAAAGAGCGGCCCGAGAGCGGAGCTGAATTAAAGCAGTGACAGCGGCGAGAGGATAAAGAGCGGCCCGATAGCGGAGCTGAATTAAAGCAGTGGCGAGAGGATAAAGAGCGGCCCGAGAGTGGAGCTGAATTAAACCAGTGACAGCGGCGAGAGGATAAAGAGCAGCCCGAGTGCGGAGCTGAATTAAAGCAGTGACAGCGGCGAGAGGATAAAGAGCGGCCCGAGAGCAGACCTGAATTAAAGCAGCGGCAGCGGCGAGAGGATAAAGAGCGGCCCAAGAGCGGAGCTGAATTAAAGCAGCGGCGAGAGGATAAAGAGCAGCCCGAGAGCGGAGCTGAATTAAAACAGTGGCAGCGGCAAGAGGATAATGAGCGGCCCGAGAGTTGACCTGAATTAAAGCAGTGACAGCGGCGAGAAGATAAAGAGCGGCCCGAGAGCGGAGCTGAATTAAAGCAGTGACAGCGGCGAGGGGATAAAGAGCGGCCCGAGAGCGGACCTGAATTAAAGCAGCGACAGCAGCGTGAGGATAAAGAGCGGCCCGAGAGTGGAGCTGAATTGAAGCAGTGACAGCGGCGAGAGGATAAAGAGCAGCCCGAGAGCGGGGCTGAATTAAAACAGCGGCAGCAGCGAGAGGATAAAGAGCGGCCCGAGAGCGGAGCTGAATTAAAACAGTGGCGAGAGGATAAAGAACGGCCCGAGAGCGGAGCTGAATTAAACCAGCGGCAGCGGCGAGAGTATAAAGAGCGGCCAGAGAGCGGACCTGAATTAAAACAACGGCGAGAGGATAAAGAGCGGCCCGAGTGCGGAGCTGAATTAAAGCAGTGACAGCGGCGAGAGGATAAAGAGCGGCCCGAGAGCGGAGCTGAATTAAAGCAGCGGCAGCGGCGAGAGGATAAAGAGCGGCCCGAGAGAGGACGTGAATTATAGCAGTGACAGCGGTGAGAGGATAAACAGCTGCCCAAGAGCGGAGCTGAATTAAAGCAATGACAGCGGCGAGAGGATAAAGAGCGGCCCGAGAGCGGAGTTGAATTAATGCAGCGACAGCGGCGAGAGGATAAAGAGCGGCCCGAGAGCGAACCTGAATTGAAGCAGTGACAGCGGCGAGAGGATAAAGAGCAGCCCGAGAGCGGGGCTGAATTAAAACAGCGGCAGCAGCGAGAGGATAAAGAGCGGCCCGAGAGCGGAGCTGAATTAAAACAGTGGCGAGAGGATAAAGAACGGCCCGAGAGCGGAGCTGAATTAAACCAGCGGCAGCGGCGAGAGTATAAAGAGCGGCCAGAGAGCGGACCTGAATTAAAACAACGGCGAGAGGATAAAGAGCGGCCCGAGTGCGGAGCTGAATTAAAGCAGTGACAGCGGCGAGAGGATAAAGAGCGGCCCGAGAGCGGAGCTGAATTAAAGCAGCGGCAGCGGCGAGAGGATAAAGAGCGGCCCGAGAGAGGACGTGAATTATAGCAGTGACAGCGGTGAGAGGATAAACAGCTGCCCAAGAGCGGAGCTGAATTAAAGCAATGACAGCGGCGAGAGGATAAAGAGCGGCCCGAGAGCGGAGTTGAATTAATGCAGCGACAGCGGCGAGAGGATAAAGAGCGGCCCAAGAGCGGACCTGAATTAAAGCAGCGACAGAGGTGAGAGGATAAAGAGCCGCCCAAGAGCGGACCTGAATTAAAACAGCGGCAGCAGCAAGAGGATAAAGAGCGGCCCGAGAGCGGAGCTGAATTAAAACAGTGGCGAGAGGATAAAGAGCGGCCCGAGAGCGGAGCTGAATTGAAACAGCGGCAGCGGCGAGAGGATAAAGAGCGGCCCGAGAGCGGAGGTGAATTAAAGCAGCGGCGAGAGGGTAAAGAGCGGCCCGAGAGCGGAGCTGAATTAAAGCAGTGACAGCGGCGAGAGGATAAAGAACGGCCCGAGAGCGGAGCTGAATTAAAGCAGCGGCAGCTGCGAGAGGATAAAGAGTGGCCCGAGAGCGGACCTGAATTGAAGCAGCGGCAGCTGCGAGAGGATAAAGAGCGGCCCGAGAGCGGAGCTGAATTAAAGCAGCGGCGAGAGGATAAAGAGCAGCCCGAGAGCGGAGCTGAATTAAAACAGCGGCAGCGGCAAGAGGATAAAGAGCGGCCCGAGAGCGGAGTGAATAAAGCAGTGACAGCGGCGAGAGGATAATGAGCGGCCCGAGAGTGGACCTGAATTAAAGCAGTGACAGCGGCGAGAAGATAAAGAGCGGCCCGAGAGCGGAGCTGAATTAAAGCAGCGACAGCGGCGAGAGGATAAAGATCGGCCCGAGAGCGGAGCTGAATTAAAGCAGCGGCAGCGGCGAGAGGATAAAGAGTGGCCCGAGAGCGGAGCTGAATTAAAGCAGTGACAGCGGCGAGGGGATAAAGAGCGGCCCGAGAGCGGAGCTGAATTAAAGCAGTGACAGCGGCGAGAGGATAAAGAGTGGCCCGAGAGCGGAGCTGAATTAAAGCAGCGACAGCGGCGAGAGGATAAAGAGCGGCCCGAGAGCGGACCTGAATTAAAGCAGCGACAGCAGCGTGAGGATAAAGAGCGGCCCGAGAGTGGAGCTGAATTAAAGCAGCGACAGCGGAGAGAGGATAAAGAGCCGCCCGACAGCGGAGCTGAATTAAAGCAGTGACAACGGCGAGAGGATAAAGAGCAGCCCGAGAGCGGAGCTGAATTAAAGCAGTGACAGCGGCGAGAGGATAAAGAACGGCCCGAGAGTGGACCTGAATTAAAGCAGTGACAGCGGCGAGAGGATCGAGAGCGGACCTGAATTAAAGCAGCGACAGCGGCGAGAGGATAAAGAGCGGCCCGAGAGTGGAGCTGAATTAAAGGAGTGGCAGCGGCGAAAGGATAAAGGGCGGCCCTAGAGCGGACCTAAATTAAAGCAGCGACAGCGGCGAGAGGATAAAGAGCAGCCCGAGAGCGGAGCTGAATTAAAGCAGTGACAGCGGTGAGAGGATAAAGAGCGGCCCGAGAGCGAACCTGAATTAAAGCAGTGACAGCAGCGAGAGGATAAAGAGCGGCCCGAGAGCGGAGCTGAATTAAAACAGCGGCAGCAGCGAGAGGATAAAGAGCGGCCCGAGAGCGGAGCTGAATTAAAACAGTGGCAAGAGGATAAAGAGCGGCCCGAGAGCGGAGCTGAATTAAAACACGGCAGCGGCGAGAGGATAAAGAGCGGCCCGAAAGCGGAGCTGAATTAAAGCAGTGACAGCGGCGAGAGGATAAAGAGCGGCCCGAGAGCGGAGCTGAATTAAAGCAGTGACAGCGGCGAGAGGATAAAGAGCGGCCCGAGAGCGGAGCTGAATTAAAGCAGCGGCAGCGGCGAGAGGATAAAGAGCGGCCCGAGAGTGGAGCTGAATTATAGCAGTGACAGCGGCGAGAGGATAAAGAGCGGCCCGAGAGCGGAGGTGAATTAAAGCAGCGGCGAGAGGGTAAAGAGCGGCCCGACAGCGGAGCTGAATTAAAGCAGTGACAGCGGCGAGAGGATAAAGAGCGGCCCGAGAGCGGAGCTGAATTAAAGCAGTGGCGAGAGGATAAAGAGCGGCCCGAGAGCGGAGCTGAATTAAACCAACGGCAGCGGCGAGAGTATAATGTGCGGCCAGAGAGCGGACCTGAATTAAAACAGCGGCGAGAGGATAAAGAGCGGCCCGAGAGCGGACCTGAATTAAAGCAGCGGCAGCGGCGAGAGGATAAAGAGCGGACCGAGAGTGGACCTGAATTAAAGCAGCGGCAGCTTGGAGGATAAAGAGCGGCCCAAGAGCGGAGCTGATTTAAAGCAGCGGCGAGAGGATAAAGAGCAGCCCGAGAGCGGAGCTGAATTAAAACAGCAGCAGCGGCAAGAGGATAAAGAGCGGCCCGAGAGCGGAGCTGAATTAAAACAGCGGCAGCGGCAAGACGATAAAGAGCGGCCCGAGAGCGGAGCTGAATTAAAGCAGTGACAGCGGCGAGAGGATAAAGAGCGGCCCGAGAGTGGACCTGAATTAAAGCAGTGACAGCGGCGAGAAGATAAAGAGCGGCCCGAGAGCGGAGCTGAATTAAAGCAGTGGCGAGAGGATAAAGAGCGGCCCGAGAGCGGAGCTGAATTAAAACAGCGACAGCGGCGAGAGGATAAAGAGCGGCCCGAGAGTGGAGCTGAATTATAGCAGTGACAGCGGCGAGAGGATAAAGAGCGGCCCGAGAGCGGAGGTGAATTAAAGCAGCGGCGAGAGGGTAAAGAGCGGCCCGAGAGCGGAGCTGAATTAAAGCAGTGACAGCTCCGAGAGGATAAAGAGCGGCCCGAGAGCGGACCTGAATTAAAGCAGTGGCGAGAGGATAAAGAGCGGCCCGAGAGTGGACCTGAATTATAGCAGTGACAGCGGTGAGAGGATAAAGAGCCGCCCAAGAGCGAAGCTGAATTAAAGCAGTGACAGCGGCGAGAGGATAAAGAGCGGCCCGAGAGTGGAGCTGAATTAAAGCAGCGACAGCAGCGAGAGGATAAAGAGCGGCCCGAGAGCGGAGCTGAATTTAAACAGTGGCGAGAGGATAAAGAGCGGCCCGAGAGCGGAGCTGAATTAAACCAGCGGCAGCGGCGAGAGTATAAAGAGCGGCCAGAGAGCGGACCTGATTTAAAACAGCGGCGAGAGGATAAAGAGCGGCCCGAGAGCGGAGCTGAATTAAAGCAGTGACAGCGGCGAGAGGATAAAGAGCGGCCCGAGAGCGGAGCTCAATTAAAGCAGCGGCAGCGGCGAGAGGATAAAGAGCGGCCCGAGAGCGGAGCTGAATTAAAGCAGCGACAGCGGTGAGAGGATAAAGAACGGCCCGAGAGTGGACTGAATTATAGCAGTGACAGCGGCGAGAGGCGAAAGAGCGGCACGACAGCGGACCTGAATTAAAGCAGTGACAGCGGCGAGAGGATAAAGAGCCGCCCAAGAGCGAAGCTGAATTAAAGCAGCGACAGCGGCGAGAGGATAAAGAGCGGCCCGAGAGCGAACCTGAATTAAAGCAGTGACAGCGGCGAGAGGATAAAGAGTGGCCCGAGAGCGGAGCTGAATTAAACCAGCGGCAGCGGCGAGAGTATAAAGAGCGGCCCGAGAGTGGACGTGAATTATAGCAGTGACAGCGGTGAGAGGATAAACAGCCGCCCAAGAGCGGAGCTGAATTAAAGCAATGACAGCGGCGAGAGGATAAAGAGCGGCCCGAGAGTGGAGTTGAATTAATGCAGCGACAGCGGCGAGAGGATAAAGAGCGGCCCAAGAGCGGACCTGAATTAAAGCAGTGACAGCGGCGAGAGGCGAAAGAGCGGCCTGACAGCGGACCTGAATTAAAGCAGCGACAGCGGTGAGAGGATAAAGAGCCGCCCAAGAGCGGAGCTGAATTAAAGCAGCGACAACGGCGAGAGGATAAAGAGCGGCACGAGAGTGGAGCTGAATTAAAGCAGCGACAGCGGCGAGAGGATAAAGAGCGGCCCGAGAGTGGAGCTGAATTAAAGCAGTGACAGCGGCGAGAGGATAAAGAGCAGCCCGAGAGCGGAGCTGAATTAAAGCAGTGACAGCGGCGAGAGGATAAAGAGCGGCCCGAGAGCGGACCTGAATTAAAGCAGTGACAGCGGCGAGCGGCCCGAGAGCGGACCTGAATTAAAACAGCGGCAGCAGCAAGAGGATAAAGAGCGGCCCGAGAGCGGAGCTGAATTAAAACAGTGGCGAGAGATAAAGAGCGGCCCGAGAGCGGAGCTGAATTAAAACAGCGGCAGCGGCGAGAGGATAAAGAGCGGCCCGAGAGCGGAGGTGAATTAAAGCAGCGGCGAGAGGGTAAAGAGCGGCCCGAGAGCGGAGCTGAATTAAAGCAGTGACAGCGGCGAGAGGATAAAGAACGGCCCGAGAGCGGAGCTGAATTAAAGCAGCGGCAGCTGCGAGAGGATAAAGAGCGGCCCGAGAGCGGACCTGAATTGAAGCAGCGGCAGCTGCGAGAGGATAAAGAGCGGCCCGAGAGCGGAGCTGAATTAAAGCAGCGGCGAGAGGATAAAGAGCAGCCCGAGCGGAGCTGAATTAAAACAGCGGCAGCGGCAAGAGGATAAAGAGCGGCCCGAGAGCGGAGTGAATAAAGCAGTGACAGCGGCGAGAGGATAATGAGCGGCCCGAGAGTGGACCTGAATTAAAGCAGTGACACCGGCGAGAAGATAAAGAGCGGCCCGAGAGCGGAGCTGAATTAAAGCAGTGGCGAGAGGATAAAGAGCGGCCCGAGAGCGGAGCTGAATTAAAGCAGCGACAGCGGCGAGAGCATAAAGATCGGCCCGAGAGCGGAGCTGAATTAAAGCAGCGGCAGCGGCGAGAGGATAAAGAGTGGCCCGAGAGCGGAGCTGAATTAAAGCAGTGACTACGGCGAGGGGATAAAGAGCGGCCCGAGAGCGGAGCTGAATTAAAGCAGTGACAGCGGCGAGAGGATAAAGAGTGGCCCGAGAGCGGAGCTGAATTAAAGCAGCGACAGCGGCGAGAGGATAAAGAGCGGCCCGAGAGCGGACCTGAATTAAAGCAGCAACAGCAGCGTGAGGATAAAGAGCAGCCCGAGAGCGGAGCTGAATTAAAGCAGTGACAGTGGCGAGAGGATAAAGAACGGCCCGAGAGCGGAACTGAATTGAAGCAGTGACAGCGGCGAGAGGATAAAGAGCAGCCCGAGTGTGGAGCTGAATTAAAGCAGTGGCAGCGGCGAAAGAATAAAGGGCGGCCCGAGAGCGGACCTGAATTAAAGCAGCGACAGCGGCGAGAGAATAAAGAGCGGCCCGAGAGCGGAGCTGAATTAAAGCAGCGACAGCGGTGAGAGGATAAAGAGCGGCCCGAGAACGGAGCTCAATTAAAGCAGCGGCAGCGGCGAGAGGATAAAGAGCGGCCCGAGAGCGGAGCTGAATTAAAGCAGCGACAGCGGTGAGAGGATAAAGTGCGGCCCGAGAGTGGACTGAATTATAGCAGTGACAGCGGCGAGAGGCGAAAGAGCGGCCCGACAGCGGACCTGAATTAAAGCAGTGACAGCGGCGAGAGGATAAAGAGCCGCCCAAGAGCGGAGCTGAATTAAAGCTGCGACAGCGGCGAGAGGATAAAGAGCGGCACGAGAGTGGAGCTGAATTAAAGCAGCGACTGCGGCGAGAGGATAAAGAGCGGCCCGAGAGTGGAGCTGAATTAAAGCAGTGACAGCGGCGAGAGGATAAAGAGCAGCCCGAGAGCGGAGCTGAATTAAAGCAGTGATAGCGGCGAGAGGATAAAGAGCGGCCCGAGTGTGGAGCTGAATTAAAGCAGTGGCAGCGGCGAAAGAATAAAGGGCGGCCCGAGAGCGGACCTGAATTAAAGCAGCGACAGCGGCGAGAGGATAAAGAGCAGCCCGAGAGCGGACCTGAATTAAAGCAGCGACAGCGGCGAGAGGATAAAGAGCGGCCCGAGAGCGGACCTGAATTAAAGCAGCGACAGCAGCGTGAGGATAAAGAGCGGCCCGAGAGTGAAGCTGAATTAAAGCAGCGACAGCGGAGAGAGGATAAAGAGCCGCCCGAGAGCGGAGCTGCATTAAAGCAGTGACAGCGGCGAGAGGATAAAGAGCGGCCCGAGAGCGGACCTGAATTAAAGCAGTGACAGCGGCGAGAGGATAAAGAGCAGCCCGAGAGTGGACCTGAATTAAAGCAGTGACAGCGGCGAGAGGATAAAGAGCGGCCTGAGAGCGGAGCTGAATTAAAGCAGCGACAGCGGCGAGAGGATAAAGTGCGGCCCCAGAGCGGAGCTGAATTAAAGCAGCGACAGCGGCGAGAGGATAAAGAGCGGCCCGAGAGCGAACCTGAATTAAAGCAGTGACAGCGGCGAGAGGATAAAGAGCGGCCCGAGAGCGAACCTGAATTGAAGCAGTGACAGCGGCGAGAGGATAAAGAGCAGCCCGAGAGCCGAGCTGAATTAAAACAGCGGCAGCAGCGAGAGGATAAAGAGCGGCCCGAGAGCGGAGCTGAATTAAAACAGTGGCGAGAGGATAAAGAACGGCCCGAGAGCGGAGCTGAATTAAACCAGCGGCAGCGGCGAGAGTATAAAGAGCGGCCAGAGAGCGGACCTGAATTAAAACAACGGCGAGAGGATAAAGAGCGGCCCGAGTGCGGAGCTGAATTCAAGCAGTGACAGCGGCGAGAGGATAAAGAGCGGCCCGAGAGCGGAGCTGAATTAAAGCAGCGGCAGCGGCGAGAGGATAAAGAGCGGCCCGAGAGTGGACGTGAATTATAGCAGTGACAGCGGTGAGAGGATAAACAGCCGCCCAAGAGCGGAGCTGAATTAAAGCAATGACAGCGGCGAGAGGATAAAGAGCGGCGCCAGAGCGGAGTTGAATTAATGCAGCGACAGCGGCGAGAGGATAAAGAGCGGCCCAAGAGCGGACCTGAATTAAAGCAGTGACAGCGGCGAGAGGCGAAAGAGCGGCCTGACAGCGGACCTGAATTAAAGCAGCGACAGCGGTGAGAGGATAAAGAGCGGCCCGAGAGCGGACCTGAATTAAAGCAGCGACAGCGGCGAGAGGATAAAGAGCAGCCCGAGAGTGGAGCTGAATTAAAGCAGTGGCAGCGGCGAAAGGATAAAGGGCGGCCCGAGAGCGGACCTAAATTAAAGCAGCGACAGCGGCGAGAGGATAAAGAGCAGCCCGAGAGCGGAGCTGAATTAAAGCAGTGACAGCGGTGAGAGGATAAAGAGCGGCCCGAGAGCGAACCTGAATTAAAGCAGTGACAGCAGCGAGAGGATAAAGAGCGGCCCGAGAGCGGAGCTGAATTAAAACAGCGGCAGCAGCCAGAGGATAAAGAGCGGCCCGAGAGCGGAGCTGAATTAAAACAGTGGCAAGAGGATAAAGAGCGGCCCGAGAGCGGAGCTGAATTAAAACAGCGGCAGCGGCGAGAGGATAAAGAGCGGCCCGAGAGCGGAGGTGAATTAAAGCAGCGGCGAGAGGGTAAAGAGCGGCCCGAGAGCGGAGCTGAATTAAAGCAGTGACAGCGGCGAGAGGATAAAGAGCGGCCCGAGAGCGGAGCTGAATTAAAGCAGTGGCGAGAGGATAAAGTGCGGCCCGAGAGTGGAGCTGAATTAAACCAGTGACAGCGGCGAGAGGATAAAGAGCAGCCCGAAAGCGGAGCTGAATTAAAGAAGTGACAGCGGCGAGAGGATAAAGAGCGGCCCGAGAGCGGACCTGAATTAAAGCAGCGGCAGCGGCGAGAGGATAAAGAGCGGCCCGAGAGCGGACCTGAATTAAAGCAGCGGCAGCTTAGAGGATAAAGAGCGGCCCAAGAGCGGAGCTGAATTAAAGCAGCGGCGAGAGGATAAAGAGCAGCCCGAGAGCGGAGCTGAATTAAAACAGCGACAGCGGCAAGAGGATAAAGAGCGGCCCGAGAGCGGAGCTGAATTAAAACAGCGGCAGCGGCAAGAGGATAAAGAGCGGCCCGAGAGCGGAGCTGAATTAAAGCAGTGACAGCGGCGAGAGGATAAAGAGCGACCCGAGAGTGGACCTGAATTAAAGCAGTGACAGCGGCGAGAAGATAAAGAGCGGCCCGAGAGCGGAGCTGAATTAAAGCAGTGGCGAGAATATAGAGAGCGGCCCGAGAGCGGAGCTGAATTAATACAGCGACAGCGGCGAGAGGATAAAGAGTGGCCCGAGAGTGGAGCTGAATTATAGCAGTGACAGCGGCGAGAGGATAAAGAGCGGCCCGAGAGCGGAGGTGAATTAAAGCAGCGGCGAGAGGGTAAAGAGCGGCCCGAGAGCGGAGCTGAATTAAAGCAGTGACAGCGGCGAGAGGATAAAGAGCGGCCCGAGAGCGGAGCTGAATTAAACCAGCGGCAGCGGCGAGAGTATAATGAGCGGCCAGAGAGCGGACCTGAATTAAAACAGCAGCGAGAGGATAAAGAGCGGCCCGAGAGCGGAGCTGAATTAAAGCAGTGACAGCGGCGAGAGGATAAAGAGCGGCCCGAGAGCGGACCTGAATTAAAGCAGTGGCGAGAGGATAAAGAGCGGCCCGAGAGTGGACCTGAATTATAGCAGTGACAGCGGTGAGAGGATGAAGAGCCGCCCAAGAGCGAAGCTGAATTAAAGCAGTGACAGCGGCGAGAGGATAAAGAGCGGCCCGAGAGTGGAGCTGAATTAAAGCAGCGACAGCAGCGAGAGGATAAAGAGCGGCCCGAGAGCGGAGCTGAATTAAAACAGCGGCAGCGGCGAGAGTATAAAGAGCGGCCAGAGAGCGGACCTGAATTAAAACAGCGGCGAGAGGATAAAGAGCGGCCCGAGAGCGGAGCTGAATTAAAGCAGTGACAGCGGCGAGAGGATAAAGAGCGGCCCGAGAGCGGAGCTGAATTAAAGCAGCGACAGCAGCGAGAGGATAAAGAGCGGCCCGAGAGCGGAGCTGAATTAAACCAGCGGCAGCGGCGAGAGTAGAAAGAGCGGCCAGAGAGCGGACCTGAATTAAAACAGCGGCGAGAGGATAAAGAGCGGCCCGAGAGCGGAGCTGAATTAAAGCAGTGACAGCGGCGAGAGGATAAAGAGCGGCCCGAGAGCGGAGCTCAATTAAAGCAGCGGCAGCGGCGAGAGGATAAAGAGCGGCCCGAGAGCGGAGCTGAATTAAAGCAGCGACAGCGGTGAGAGGATAAAGAGCGGCCCGACAGTGGACTGAATTATAGCAGTGACAGCGGCGAGAGGCGACAGAGCGGCCCGACAGCGGACCTGAATTAAAGCAGTGACAGCGGCGAGAGGATAAAGAGCCGCCCAAGAGCAGAGCTGAATTAAAGCAGCGACAGCGGCGAGAGGATAAAGAGCGGCCCGAGTGTGGAGCTGAATTAAAGCAGTGGCAGCGGTGAAAGAATAAAGGGCGGCCCGAGAGCGGACCTGAATTAAAGCAGCGACAGCGGCGAGAGGATAAAGAGCAGCCCGAGAGCGGAGCTGAATTAAAGCAGCGGCAGCGGTGAAAGGATAAAGAGCGGCCCGAGGGCGGACCTGAATTAAAGCAGTGACAGCGGCGAGAGGATAAAGAGCGGCCCGAGAGCGGAGCTGAATTAAAACAGCGGCAGCAGCGAGAGGATAAAGAGCGGCCCGAGAGCGGAGCTGAATTAAAACAGTGTCGAGAGGATAAAGAGCGGCCCGAGAGCGGAGCTGAATTAAAACAGCGGCAGCGGCGAGAGGATAAATAGCGGCCCGAGAGCGGAGGTGAATTAAAGCAGCAGCAAGAGGGTAAATAGCGGCCCGAGAGCGGAGCTGAATTAAAGCAGTGACAGCGGCGAGAGGATAAAGAGCGGCCCGAGAGCGGAGCTGAATTAAAGCAGTGGCGAGAGGATAAAGCACGGCCCGATAGCGGAGCTGAATTAAAGTAGTGGCGAGAGGATAAAGAGCGGCCCGAGAGTGGAGCTGAATTAAACCAGTGTCAGCGGCGAGAGGATAAAGAGCGGCCCGAGAGCGGACCTGAATTAAAGCAGCGGCAGCGGCGAGAGGATAAAGAGCGGCCCGAGAGCGGAGCTGAATTAAAACAGTGGCAAGAGGATAAAGAGCGGCCCGAGAGCGGAGCTGAATTAAAACAGCGGCAGCGGCGAGAGGATAAAGAGCGGCCCGAGAGCGGAGGTGAATTAAAGCAGTGGCGAGAGGATAAAGTGCGGCCCGAGAGTGGAGCTGAATTAAACCAGTGACAGCGGCGAGAGGATAAAGAGCAGCCCGAAAGCGGAGCTGAATTAAAGCAGTGACAGCGGCGAGAGGATAAAGAGCGGCCCGAGAGCGGACCTGAATTAAAGCAGCGGCAGCGGCGAGAGGATAAAGAGCGTCCCGAGAGCGGACCTGAATTAAAGCAGCGGCAGCTTAGAGGATAAAGAGCGGCCCAAGAGCGGAGCTGAATTAAAGCAGCGGCGAGAGGATAAAGAGCAGCCCGAGAGCGGAGCTGAATTAAAACAGCGGCAGCGGCAAGAGGATAAAGAGCGGCCCGAGAGCGGAGCTGAATTAAAACAGCGGCAGCGGCAAGAGGATAAAGAGCGGCCCGAGAGCGGAGCTGAATTAAAGCAGTGACAGCGGCGAGAGGATAAAGAGCGGCCCGAGAGTGGACCTGAATTAAAGCAGTGACAGCGGCGAGAAGATAAAGAGCGGCCCGAGAGCGGAGCTGAATTAAAGCAGTGGCGAGAGGATAAAGAGCGGCCCGAGAGCGGAGCTGAATTAATACAGCGACAGCGGCGAGAGGGTAAAGAGCGGCCCGAGAGTGGACCTGAATTATAGCAGTGACAGCGGTGAGAGGATAAAGAGCCGCCCAAGAGCGAAGCTGAATTAAAGCAGTGACAGCGGCGAGAGGATAAAGAGCGGCCCGAGAGTGGAGCTGAATTAAAGCAGCGACAGCAGCGAGGGGATAAAGAGCGGCCCGAGAGCGGAGCTGAATTAAAACAGCGGCAGCGGCGAGAGTATAAAGAGCGGCCAGAGAGCGGACCTGAATTAAAACAGCGGCGAGAGGATAAAGAGCGGCCCGAGAGCGGAGCTGAATTAAAGCAGTGACAGCGGCAAGAGGATAAAGAGCGGCCCGAGAGTGGAGCTGAATTAAAGCAGCGACAGCAGCGAGAGGATAAAGAGCGGCCCGAGAGCGGAGCTGAATTAAACCAGCGGCAGCGGCGAGAGTATAAAGAGCAGCCAGAGAGCGGACCTGAATTAAAACAGCGGCGAGAGGATAAAGAGCGGCCCGAGAGCGGAGCTGAATTAAAGCAGTGACAGCGGCGAGAGGATAAAGAGCGGCCCGAGAGCGGAGCTCAATTAAAGCAGCGGCAGCGGCGAGAGGATAAAGAGCGGCCCGAGAGCGGAGCTGAATTAAAGCAGCGACAGCGGTGAGAGGATAAAGAGCGGCCCGAGAGTGGACTGAATTATAGCAGTGACAGCGGCGAGAGGCGAAAGAGCGGCCCGACAGCCGACCTGAATTAAAGCAGTGACAGCGGCGAGAGGATAAAGAGCCGCCCAAGAGCAGAGCTGAATTAAAGCAGCGACAGCGGCGAGAGGATAAAGAGCGGCACGAGAGTGGAGCTGAATTAAAGCAGCGACAGCGGCGAGAGGATAAAGAGCGGCCCGAGAGTGGAGCTGAATTAAAGCAGTGACAGCGGCGAGAGGATAAAGAGCAGCCCGAGAGCGGAGCTGAATTAAAGCAGTGGCAGCGGTGAAAGAATAAAGGGCGGCCCGAGAGCGGACCTGAATTAAAGCAGCGACAGCGGCGAGAGGATAAAGAGCAGCCCGAGAGCGGAGCTGAATTAAAGCAGCGGCAGCGGTGAAAGGATAAAGAGCGGCCCGAGGGCGGACCTGAATTAAAGCAGTGACAGCGGCGAGAGGATAAAGAGCGGCCCGAGAGCGGAGCTGAATTAAAACAGCGGCAGCAGCGAGAGGATAAAGAGCGGCCCGAGAGCGGAGCTGAATTAAAACAGTGTCGAGAGGATAAAGAGCGGCCCGAGAGCGGAGCTGAATTAAAACAGCGGCAGCGGCAAGAGGATAAATAGCGGCCCGAGAGCGGAGGTGAATTAAAGCAGCAGCGAGAGGGTAAAGAGCGGCCCGAGAGCGGAGCTGAATTAAAGCAGTGACAGCGGCGAGAGGATAAAGAGCGGCCCGAGAGCGGAGCTGAATTAAAGCAGTGGCGAGAGGATAAAGCGCGGCCCGATAGCGGAGCTGAATTAAAGTAGTGGCGAGAGGATAAAGAGCGGCCCGAGAGTGGAGCTGAATTAAACCAGTGACAGCGGCGAGAGGATAAAGAGCGGCCCGAGAGCGGACCTGAATTAAAGCAGCGGCAGCGGCGAGAGGATAAAGAGCGGCCCGAGAGCGGACCTGAATTAAAGCAGCGGCAGCGGCGAGAGGATAAAGAGCGGCCCAAGAGCGGAGCTGAATTAAAGCAGCGGCGAGAGGATAAAGAGCGGCCCGAGAGTGGACCTGAATTAAAGCAGTGACAGCGGCGAGAAGACAAAGAGCGGCCCGAGAGCGGAGCTGAATTAAAGCAGTGACAGCGGCGAGAGGATAAAGAGCGGCCCGAGAGCGGACCTGAATTAAAGCAGTGACAGCAGCGAGAGGATAAAGAGCGGCCCGAGAGCGGACCTGAATTAAAGCAGCGACAGCGGCAAGAGGATAAAGAGCGGCCCGAGAGTGGAGCTGAATTAAAGCAGTGGCAGCGGCGAAAGGATAAAGGGCGGCCCGAGAGCGGACCTAAATTAAAGCAGCGACAGCGGCGAGAGGATAAAGAGCAGCCCGAGAGCGGAGCTGAATTAAAGCAGTGACAGCGGTGAGAGGATAAAGAGCGGCCCGAGAGCGAACCTGAATTAAAGCAGTGACAGCAGCGAGAGGATAAAGAGCGGCCTGAGAGCGGAGCTGAATTAAAACAGCGGCAGCGGCGAGAGGATAAAGAGCGGCCCGAGAGCAGAGGTGAATTAAAGCAGCGGCGAGAGGGTAAAGAGCGGCCCGAGAGCGGAGCTGAATTAAAGCAGTGACAGCGTCGAGAGGATAAAGAGCGGCCCAAGAGCGGAGCTGAATTAAAGCAGTGGCGAGAGGATAAAGTGCAGCCCGAGAGTGGAGCTGAATTAAACCAGTGACAGCGGCGAGAGGATAAAGAGCAGCCCGAAAGCGGAGCTGAATTAAAGCAGTGACAGCGGCGAGAGGATAAAGAGCGGCCCGAGAGCGGACCTGAATTAAAGCAGCGGCAGCGGCGAGAGGATAAAGAGCGGCCCAAGAGCGGAGCTGAATTAAAGCAGCGGCGAGAGGATAAAGAGCAGCCCGAGAGTGGAGCTGAATTAAAACAGCGGCAGCGGCAAGAGGATAAAGAGCGGCCCGAGAGCGGAGCTGAATTAAAACAGCGGCAGCGGCAAGAGGATAAAGAGCGGCCCGAGAGCGGAGCTGAATTAAAGCAGTGACACGGCGAGAGGATAAAGAGCGGCCCGAGAGTGGACCTGAATTAAAGCAGTGACAGCGGCGAGAAGATAAAGAGCGGCCCGAGAGCGGAGCTGAATTAAAGCAGTGGCGAGAGGATAAAGAGCGGCCCGAGAGCAGAGCTGAATTAAAGCAGTGACAGCGGCGAGAGGATAAAGAGCGGCCCGAGAGCGGAGCTTAATTAAAGCAGTGACAGCGGCGAGAGGATAAAGAGCGGCCCGAGAGCGGACCTGAATTAAAGCAGTGGCGAGAGGATAAAGAGCGGCCCGAGAGTGGACCTGAATTATAGCAGTGACAGCGGTGAGAGGATAAAGAGCCGCCCAAGAGCGAAGCTGAATTAAAGCAGTGACAGCGGCGAGAGGATAAAGAGCGGCCCGAGAGTGGTGCTGAATTAAAGCAGCGACAGCAGCGAGAGGATAAAGAGCGGCCCGAGAGCGGAGCTGAATTAAAACAGTGGCGAGAGGATAAAGAACGGCCCGAGAGCGGAGCTGAATTAAACCAGCGGCAGCGGCGAGAGTATAAAGAGCGGCCAGAGAGCGGACCTGAATTAAAACAGCGGCGAGAGGATAAAGAGCGGCCCGAGAGCGGAGCTGAATTAAAGCAGTGACAGCGGTGAGAGGATAAAGAGCGGCCCGAGAGCGAACCTGAATTAAAGCAGTGACAGCAGCGAGAGGATAAAGAGCGGCCTGAGAGCGGAGCTGAATTAAAACAGCGGCAGCGGCGAGAGGATAAAGAGCGGCCCGAGAGCAGAGGTGAATTAAAGCAGCGGCGAGAGGGTAAAGAGCGGCCCGAGAGCGGAGCTGAATTAAAGCAGTGACAGCGTCGAGAGGATAAAGAGCGGCCCAAGAGCGGAGCTGAATTAAAGCAGTGGCGAGAGGATAAAGTGCAGCCCGAGAGTGGAGCTGAATTAAACCAGTGACAGCGGCGAGAGGATAAAGAGCAGCCCGAAAGCGGAGCTGAATTAAAGCAGTGACAGCGGCGAGAGGATAAAGAGCGGCCCGAGAGCGGACCTGAATTAAAGCAGCGGCAGCGGCGAGAGGATAAAGAGCGGCCCAAGAGCGGAGCTGAATTAAAGCAGCGGCGAGAGGATAAAGAGCAGCCCGAGAGTGGAGCTGAATTAAAACAGCGGCAGCGGCAAGAGGATAAAGAGCGGCCCGAGAGCGGAGCTGAATTAAAACAGCGGCAGCGGCAAGAGGATAAAGAGCGGCCCGAGAGCGGAGCTGAATTAAAGCAGTGACACGGCGAGAGGATAAAGAGCGGCCCGAGAGTGGACCTGAATTAAAGCAGTGACAGCGGCGAGAAGATAAAGAGCGGCCCGAGAGCGGAGCTGAATTAAAGCAGTGGCGAGAGGATAAAGAGCGGCCCGAGAGCAGAGCTGAATTAAAGCAGTGACAGCGGCGAGAGGATAAAGAGCGGCCCGAGAGCGGAGCTTAATTAAAGCAGTGACAGCGGCGAGAGGATAAAGAGCGGCCCGAGAGCGGACCTGAATTAAAGCAGTGGCGAGAGGATAAAGAGCGGCCCGAGAGTGGACCTGAATTATAGCAGTGACAGCGGTGAGAGGATAAAGAGCCGCCCAAGAGCGAAGCTGAATTAAAGCAGTGACAGCGGCGAGAGGATAAAGAGCGGCCCGAGAGTGGTGCTGAATTAAAGCAGCGACAGCAGCGAGAGGATAAAGAGCGGCCCGAGAGCGGAGCTGAATTAAAACAGTGGCGAGAGGATAAAGAACGGCCCGAGAGCGGAGCTGAATTAAACCAGCGGCAGCGGCGAGAGTATAAAGAGCGGCCAGAGAGCGGACCTGAATTAAAACAGCGGCGAGAGGATAAAGAGCGGCCCGAGAGCGGAGCTGAATTAAAGCAGTGACAGCGGCGAGAGGATAAAGAGCGGCCCGAGAGTGGAGCTGAATTAAAGCAGCGACAGCGGCGAGAGGATAAAGAGCGGCCCGAGAGTGGAGCTGAATTAAAGCAGTGACAGCGGCGAGAGGTTAAAGAGCAGCCCGAGAGCGGAGCTGAATTAAAGCAGTGACAGCGGCGAGAGGATAAAGAGCCGCCCAAGAGCAGAGCTGAATTAAAGCAGCGACAGCGGCGAGAGGATAAAGAGCGGCACGAGAGTGGAGCTGAATTAAAGCAGCGACAGCGGCGAGAGGATAAAGAGCGGCCCGAGAGTGGAGCTGAATTAAAGCAGTGACAGCGGCGAGAGGATAAAGAGCAGCCCGAGAGCGGAGCTGAATTAAAGCAGTGACAGCGGCGAGAGGATAAAGAGCGGCCCGAGAGCGGACCTGAATTAAAGCAGTGACAGCGACGAGAGGATAAAGAGCGGCCCGAGAGCGGACCTGAATTAAAGCATCGACAGCGGTGAGAGGATAAAGAGCGGCCCGAGTGTGGAGCTGAATTAAAGCAGTGGCAGCGGTGAAAGAATAAAGGGCGGCCCGAGAGCGGACCTGAATTAAAGCAGCGACAGCGGCGAGAGGATAAAGAGCAGCCCGAGAGCGGAGCTGAATTAAAGCAGCGGCAGCGGTGAAAGGATAAAGAGCGGCCCGAGGGCGGACCTGAATTAAAGCAGTGACAGCGGCGAGAGGATAAAGAGCGGCCCGAGAGCGGAGCTGAATTAAAACAGCGGCAGCAGCGAGAGGATAAAGAGCGGCCCGAGAGCGGAGCTGAATTAAAACAGTGTCGAGAGGATAAAGAGCGGCCCGAGAGCGGAGCTGAATTAAAACAGCGGCAGCGGCGAGAGGATAAATAGCGGCCCGAGAGCGGAGGTGAATTAAAGCAGCAGCAAGAGGGTAAATAGCGGCCCGAGAGCGGAGCTGAATTAAAGCAGTGACAGCGGCGAGAGGATAAAGAGCGGCCCGAGAGCGGAGCTGAATTAAAGCAGTGGCGAGAGGATAAAGCACGGCCCGATAGCGGAGCTGAATTAAAGTAGTGGCGAGAGGATAAAGAGCGGCCCGAGAGTGGAGCTGAATTAAACCAGTGTCAGCGGCGAGAGGATAAAGAGCGGCCCGAGAGCGGACCTGAATTAAAGCAGCGGCAGCGGCGAGAGGATAAAGAGCGGCCCGAGAGCGGAGCTGAATTAAAACAGTGGCAAGAGGATAAAGAGCGGCCCGAGAGCGGAGCTGAATTAAAACAGCGGCAGCGGCGAGAGGATAAAGAGCGGCCCGAGAGCGGAGGTGAATTAAAGCAGTGGCGAGAGGATAAAGTGCGGCCCGAGAGTGGAGCTGAATTAAACCAGTGACAGCGGCGAGAGGATAAAGAGCAGCCCGAAAGCGGAGCTGAATTAAAGCAGTGACAGCGGCGAGAGGATAAAGAGCGGCCCGAGAGCGGACCTGAATTAAAGCAGCGGCAGCGGCGAGAGTATAAAGAGCGTCCCGAGAGCGGACCTGAATTAAAGCAGCGGCAGCTTAGAGGATAAAGAGCGGCCCAAGAGCGGAGCTGAATTAAAGCAGCGGCGAGAGGATAAAGAGCAGCCCGAGAGCGGAGCTGAATTAAAACAGCGGCAGCGGCAAGAGGATAAAGAGCGGCCCGAGAGCGGAGCTGAATTAAAACAGCGGCAGCGGCAAGAGGATAAAGAGCGGCCCGAGAGCGGAGCTGAATTAAAGCAGTGACAGCGGCGAGAGGATAAAGAGCGGCCCGAGAGTGGACCTGAATTAAAGCAGTGACAGCGGCGAGAAGATAAAGAGCGGCCCGAGAGCGGAGCTGAATTAAAGCAGTGGCGAGAGGATAAAGAGCGGCCCGAGAGCGGAGCTGAATTAATACAGCGACAGCGGCGAGAGGGTAAAGAGCGGCCCGAGAGTGGACCTGAATTATAGCAGTGACAGCGGTGAGAGGATAAAGAGCCGCCCAAGAGCGAAGCTGAATTAAAGCAGTGACAGCGGCGAGAGGATAAAGAGCGGCCCGAGAGTGGAGCTGAATTAAAGCAGCGACAGCAGCGAGGGGATAAAGAGCGGCCCGAGAGCGGAGCTGAATTAAAACAGCGGCAGCGGCGAGAGTATAAAGAGCGGCCAGAGAGCGGACCTGAATTAAAACAGCGGCGAGAGGATAAAGAGCGGCCCGAGAGCGGAGCTGAATTAAAGCAGTGACAGCGGCAAGAGGATAAAGAGCGGCCCGAGAGTGGAGCTGAATTAAAGCAGCGACAGCAGCGAGAGGATAAAGAGCGGCCCGAGAGCGGAGCTGAATTAAACCAGCGGCAGCGGCGAGAGTATAAAGAGCAGCCAGAGAGCGGACCTGAATTAAAACAGCGGCGAGAGGATAAAGAGCGGCCCGAGAGCGGAGCTGAATTAAAGCAGTGACAGCGGCGAGAGGATAAAGAGCGGCCCGAGAGCGGAGCTCAATTAAAGCAGCGGCAGCGGCGAGAGGATAAAGAGCGGCCCGAGAGCGGAGCTGAATTAAAGCAGCGACAGCGGTGAGAGGATAAAGAGCGGCCCGAGAGTGGACTGAATTATAGCAGTGACAGCGGCGAGAGGCGAAAGAGCGGCCCGACAGCCGACCTGAATTAAAGCAGTGACAGCGGCGAGAGGATAAAGAGCCGCCCAAGAGCAGAGCTGAATTAAAGCAGCGACAGCGGCGAGAGGATAAAGAGCGGCACGAGAGTGGAGCTGAATTAAAGCAGCGACAGCGGCGAGAGGATAAAGAGCGGCCCGAGAGTGGAGCTGAATTAAAGCAGTGACAGCGGCGAGAGGATAAAGAGCAGCCCGAGAGCGGAGCTGAATTAAAGCAGTGGCAGCGGTGAAAGAATAAAGGGCGGCCCGAGAGCGGACCTGAATTAAAGCAGCGACAGCGGCGAGAGGATAAAGAGCAGCCCGAGAGCGGAGCTGAATTAAAGCAGCGGCAGCGGTGAAAGGATAAAGAGCGGCCCGAGGGCGGACCTGAATTAAAGCAGTGACAGCGGCGAGAGGATAAAGAGCGGCCCGAGAGCGGAGCTGAATTAAAACAGCGGCAGCAGCGAGAGGATAAAGAGCGGCCCGAGAGCGGAGCTGAATTAAAACAGTGTCGAGAGGATAAAGAGCGGCCCGAGAGCGGAGCTGAATTAAAACAGCGGCAGCGGCGAGAGGATAAATAGCGGCCCGAGAGCGGAGGTGAATTAAAGCAGCAGCGAGAGGGTAAAGAGCGGCCCGAGAGCGGAGCTGAATTAAAGCAGTGACAGCGGCGAGAGGATAAAGAGCGGCCCGAGAGCGGAGCTGAATTAAAGCAGTGGCGAGAGGATAAAGCGCGGCCCGATAGCGGAGCTGAATTAAAGTAGTGGCGAGAGGATAAAGAGCGGCCCGAGAGTGGAGCTGAATTAAACCAGTGACAGCGGCGAGAGGATAAAGAGCGGCCCGAGAGCGGACCTGAATTAAAGCAGCGGCAGCGGCGAGAGGATAAAGAGCGGCCCGAGAGCGGACCTGAATTAAAGCAGCGGCAGCGGCGAGAGGATAAAGAGCGGCCCAAGAGCGGAGCTGAATTAAAGCAGCGGCGAGAGGATAAAGAGCAGCCCGAGAGCGGAGCTGAATTAAAGCAGCGGCAGCGGCGAGAGGATAAAGAGCGGCCCGAGAGCGGAGTGAATAAAGCAGTGACAGCGGCGAGAGGATAAAGAGCGGCCCGAGAGTGGACCTGAATTAAAGCAGTGACAGCGGCGAGAAGACAAAGAGCGGCCCGAGAGCGGAGCTGAATTAAAGCAGTGACAGCGGCGAGAGGATAAAGAGCGGCCCGAGAGCGGACCTGAATTAAAGCAGTGACAGCAGCGAGAGGATAAAGAGCGGCCCGAGAGCGGACCTGAATTAAAGCAGCGACAGCGGCAAGAGGATAAAGAGCGGCCCGAGAGTGGAGCTGAATTAAAGCAGTGGCAGCGGCGAAAGGATAAAGGGCGGCCCGAGAGCGGACCTAAATTAAAGCAGCGACAGCGGCGAGAGGATAAAGAGCAGCCCGAGAGCGGAGCTGAATTAAAGCAGTGACAGCGGTGAGAGGATAAAGAGCGGCCCGAGAGCGAACCTGAATTAAAGCAGTGACAGCAGCGAGAGGATAAAGAGCGGCCTGAGAGCGGAGCTGAATTAAAACAGCGGCAGCGGCGAGAGGATAAAGAGCGGCCCGAGAGCGGAGGTGAATTAAAGCAGCGGCGAGAGGGTAAAGAGCGGCCCGAGAGCGGAGCTGAATTAAAGCAGTGACAGCGGCGAGAGGATAAAGAGCGGCCCAAGAGCGGAGCTGAATTAAAGCAGTGGCGAGAGGATAAAGTGCAGCCCGAGAGTGGAGCTGAATTAAACCAGTGACAGCGGCGAGAGGATAAAGAGCAGCCCGAAAGCGGAGCTGAATTAAAGCAGTGACAGCGGCGAGAGGATAAAGAGCGGCCCGAGAGCGGACCTGAATTAAAGCAGCGGCAGCGGCGAGAGGATAAAGAGCGGCCCAAGAGCGGAGCTGAATTAAAGCAGCGGCGAGAGGATAAAGAGCAGCCCGAGAGTGGAGCTGAATTAAAACAGCGGCAGCGGCAAGAGGATAAAGAGCGGCCCGAGAGCGGAGCTGAATTAAAACAGCGGCAGCGGCAAGAGGATAAAGAGCGGCCCGAGAGCGGAGCTGAATTAAAGCAGTGACACGGCGAGAGGATAAAGAGCGGCCCGAGAGTGGACCTGAATTAAAGCAGTGACAGCGGCGAGAAGATAAAGAGCGGCCCGAGAGCGGAGCTGAATTAAAGCAGTGGCGAGAGGATAAAGAGCGGCCCGAGAGCAGAGCTGAATTAAAGCAGTGACAGCGGCGAGAGGATAAAGAGCGGCCCGAGAGCGGAGCTTAATTAAAGCAGTGACAGCGGCGAGAGGATAAAGAGCGGCCCGAGAGCGGACCTGAATTAAAGCAGTGGCGAGAGGATAAAGAGCGGCCCGAGAGTGGACCTGAATTATAGCAGTGACAGCGGTGAGAGGATAAAGAGCCGCCCAAGAGCGAAGCTGAATTAAAGCAGTGACAGCGGCGAGAGGATAAAGAGCGGCCCGAGAGTGGTGCTGAATTAAAGCAGCGACAGCAGCGAGAGGATAAAGAGCGGCCCGAGAGCGGAGCTGAATTAAAACAGTGGCGAGAGGATAAAGAACGGCCCGAGAGCGGAGCTGAATTAAACCAGCGGCAGCGGCGAGAGTATAAAGAGCGGCCAGAGAGCGGACCTGAATTAAAACAGCGGCGAGAGGATAAAGAGCGGCCCGAGAGCGGAGCTGAATTAAAGCAGTGACAGCGGCGAGAGGATAAAGAGCGGCCCGAGAGTGGAGCTGAATTAAAGCAGCGACAGCGGCGAGAGGATAAAGAGCGGCCCGAGAGTGGAGGTGAATTAAAGCAGTGACAGCGGCGAGAGGTTAAAGAGCAGCCCGAGAGCGGAGCTGAATTAAAGCAGTGACAGCGGCGAGAGGATAAAGAGCGGCCCGAGAGCAGAGCTGAATTAAAGCAGTGACAGCGGCGAGAGGATAAAGAGCGGCCCGAGAGCGGACCTGAATTAAAGCAGTGACAGCGACGAAAGGATAAAGAGCGGACCTGAATTAAAGCAGCGACAGCGGCGAGAGTATAAAGAGCAGCCAGAGAGCGGACCTGAATTAAAACAGCGGCGAGAGGATAAAGAGCGGCCCGAGAGCGGAGCTGAATTAAAGCAGTGACAGCGGCGAGAGGATAAAGAGCGGCCCGAGAGCGGAGCTCAATTAAAGCAGCGGCAGCGGCGAGAGGATAAAGAGCGGCCCGAGAGCGGAGCTGAATTAAAGCAGCGACAGCGGTGAGAGGATAAAGAGCGGCCCGAGAGTGGACTGAATTATAGCAGTGACAGCGGCGAGAGGCGAAAGAGCGGCCCGACAGCCGACCTGAATTAAAGCAGTAACAGCGGCGAGAGGATAAAGAGCCGCCCAAGAGCAGAGCTGAATTAAAGCAGCGACAGCGGCGAGAGGATAAAGAGCGGCACGAGAGTGGAGCTGAATTAAAGCAGCGACAGCGGCGAGAGGATAAAGAGCGGCCCGAGAGTGGAGCTGAATTAAAGCAGTGACAGCGGCGAGAGGATAAAGAGCAGCCCGAGAGCGGAGCTGAATTAAAGCAGTGGCAGCGGTGAAAGAATAAAGGGCGGCCCGAGAGCGGACCTGAATTAAAGCAGCGACAGCGGCGAGAGGATAAAGAGCAGCCCGAGAGCGGAGCTGAATTAAAGCAGCGGCAGCGGTGAAAGGATAAAGAGCGGCCCGAGGGCGGACCTGAATTAAAGCAGTGACAGCGGCGAGAGGATAAAGAGCGGCCCGAGAGCGGAGCTGAATTAAAACAGCGGCAGCAGCGAGAGGATAAAGAGCGGCCCGAGAGCGGAGCTGAATTAAAACAGTGTCGAGAGGATAAAGAGCGGCCCGAGAGCGGAGCTGAATTAAAACAGCGGCAGCGGCGAGAGGATAAATAGCGGCCCGAGAGCGGAGGTGAATTAAAGCAGCAGCGAGAGGGTAAAGAGCGGCCCGAGAGCGGAGCTGAATTAAAGCAGTGACAGCGGCGAGAGGATAAAGAGCGGCCCGAGAGCGGAGCTGAATTAAAGCAGTGGCGAGAGGATAAAGCGCGGCCCGATAGCGGAGCTGAATTAAAGTAGTGGCGAGAGGATAAAGAGCGGCCCGAGAGTGGAGCTGAATTAAACCAGTGACAGCGGCGAGAGGATAAAGAGCGGCCCGAGAGCGGACCTGAATTAAAGCAGCGGCAGCGGCGAGAGGATAAAGAGCGGCCCGAGAGCGGACCTGAATTAAAGCAGCGGCAGCGGCGAGAGGATAAAGAGCGGCCCAAGAGCGGAGCTGAATTAAAGCAGCGGCGAGAGGATAAAGAGCAGCCCGAGAGCGGAGCTGAATTAAAGCAGCGGCAGCGGCGAGAGGATAAAGAGCGGCCCGAGAGCGGAGTGAATAAAGCAGTGACAGCGGCGAGAGGATAAAGAGCGGCCCGAGAGTGGACCTGAATTAAAGCAGTGACAGCGGCGAGAAGACAAAGAGCGGCCCGAGAGCGGAGCTGAATTAAAGCAGTGACAGCGGCGAGAGGATAAAGAGCGGCCCGAGAGCGGACCTGAATTAAAGCAGTGACAGCGGCGAGAGGATAAAGAGCGGCCCGAGAGCGGACCTGAATTAAAGCAGCGACAGCGGCAAGAGGATAAAGAGCGGCCCGAGAGTGGAGCTGAATTAAAGCAGTGGCAGCGGCGAAAGGATAAAGGGCGGCCCGAGAGCGGACCTAAATTAAAGCAGCGACAGCGGCGAGAGGATAAAGAGCAGCCCGAGAGCGGAGCTGAATTAAAGCAGTGACAGCGGTGAGAGGATAAAGAGCGGCCCGAGAGCGAACCTGAATTAAAGCAGTGACAGCAGCGAGAGGATAAAGAGCGGCCTGAGAGCGGAGCTGAATTAAAACAGCGGCAGCGGCGAGAGGATAAAGAGCGGCCCGAGAGCGGAGGTGAATTAAAGCAGCGGCGAGAGGGTAAAGAGCGGCCCGAGAGCGGAGCTGAATTAAAGCAGTGACAGCGGCGAGAGGATAAAGAGCGGCCCAAGAGCGGAGCTGAATTAAAGCAGTGGCGAGAGGATAAAGTGCAGCCCGAGAGTGGAGCTGAATTAAACCAGTGACAGCGGCGAGAGGATAAAGAGCAGCCCGAAAGCGGAGCTGAATTAAAGCAGTGACAGCGGCGAGAGGATAAAGAGCGGCCCGAGAGCGGACCTGAATTAAAGCAGCGGCAGCGGCGAGAGGATAAAGAGCGGCCCAAGAGCGGAGCTGAATTAAAGCAGCGGCGAGAGGATAAAGAGCAGCCCGAGAGTGGAGCTGAATTAAAACAGCGGCAGCGGCAAGAGGATAAAGAGCGGCCCGAGAGCGGAGCTGAATTAAAACAGCGGCAGCGGCAAGAGGATAAAGAGCGGCCCGAGAGCGGAGCTGAATTAAAGCAGTGACACGGCGAGAGGATAAAGAGCGGCCCGAGAGTGGACCTGAATTAAAGCAGTGACAGCGGCGAGAAGATAAAGAGCGGCCCGAGAGCGGAGCTGAATTAAAGCAGTGGCGAGAGGATAAAGAGCGGCCCGAGAGCAGAGCTGAATTAAAGCAGTGACAGCGGCGAGAGGATAAAGAGCGGCCCGAGAGCGGAGCTTAATTAAAGCAGTGACAGCGGCGAGAGGATAAAGAGCGGCCCGAGAGCGGACCTGAATTAAAGCAGTGGCGAGAGGATAAAGAGCGGCCCGAGAGTGGACCTGAATTATAGCAGTGACAGCGGTGAGAGGATAAAGAGCCGCCCAAGAGCGAAGCTGAATTAAAGCAGTGACAGCGGCGAGAGGATAAAGAGCGGCCCGAGAGTGGTGCTGAATTAAAGCAGCGACAGCAGCGAGAGGATAAAGAGCGGCCCGAGAGCGGAGCTGAATTAAAACAGTGGCGAGAGGATAAAGAACGGCCCGAGAGCGGAGCTGAATTAAACCAGCGGCAGCGGCGAGAGTATAAAGAGCGGCCAGAGAGCGGACCTGAATTAAAACAGCGGCGAGAGGATAAAGAGCGGCCCGAGAGCGGAGCTGAATTAAAGCAGTGACAGCGGCGAGAGGATAAAGAGCGGCCCGAGAGTGGAGCTGAATTAAAGCAGCGACAGCGGCGAGAGGATAAAGAGCGGCCCGAGAGCGGAGCTGAATTAAAGCAGCGACAGCGGCGAGAGGATAAAGAGCGGCACGAGAGTGGAGCTGAATTAAAGCAGCGACAGCGGCGAGAGGATAAAGAGCGGCCCGAGAGTGGAGCTGAATTAAAGCAGTGACAGCGGCGAGAGGTTAAAGAGCAGCCCGAGAGCGGAGCTGAATTAAAGCAGTGACAGCGGCGAGAGGATAAAGAGCGGCCCGAGAGCAGAGCTGAATTAAAGCAGTGACAGCGGCGAGAGGATAAAGAGCGGCCCGAGAGCGGACCTGAATTAAAGCAGTGACAGCGACGAAAGGATAAAGAGCGGACCTGAATTAAAGCAGCGACAGCGGCGAGAGGATAAAGAGCGGCCCGAGTGTGGAGCTGAATTAAAGCAGTGGCAGCGGCGAAAGAATAAAGGGCGGCCCGAGAGCGGACCTGAATTAAAGCAGCGACAGCGGCGAGAGGATAAAGAGCGGCCCGAGAGCGGACCTGAATTAAAGCAGTGACAGCGGCGAGAGGATAAAGAGCGGCCCGAGAGCGGAGCTGAATTAAAGCAGTGGCGAGAGGATAAAGCGCGGCCCGATAGCGGAGCTGAATTAAAGTAGTGGCGAGAGGATAAAGAGCGGCCCGAGAGTGGAGCTGAATTAAACCAGTGACAGCGGCGAGAGGATAAAGAGCGGCCCGAGAGCGGACCTGAATTAAAGCAGCGGCAGCGGCGAGAGGATAAAGAGCGGCCCGAGAGCGGACCTGAATTAAAGCAGCGGCAGCGGCGAGAGGATAAAGAGCGGCCCAAGAGCGGAGCTGAATTAAAGCAGCGGCGAGAGGATAAAGAGCAGCCCGAGAGCGGAGCTGAATTAAAGCAGCGGCAGCGGCGAGAGGATAAAGAGCGGCCCGAGAGCGGAGTGAATAAAGCAGTGACAGCGGCGAGAGGATAAAGAGCGGCCCGAGAGTGGACCTGAATTAAAGCAGTGACAGCGGCGAGAAGACAAAGAGCGGCCCGAGAGCGGAGCTGAATTAAAGCAGTGACAGCGGCGAGAGGATAAAGAGCGGCCCGAGAGCGGACCTGAATTAAAGCAGTGACAGCGGCGAGAGGATAAAGAGCGGCCCGAGAGCGGACCTGAATTAAAGCAGCGACAGCGGCAAGAGGATAAAGAGCGGCCCGAGAGTGGAGCTGAATTAAAGCAGTGGCAGCGGCGAAAGGATAAAGGGCGGCCCGAGAGCGGACCTAAATTAAAGCAGCGACAGCGGCGAGAGGATAAAGAGCAGCCCGAGAGCGGAGCTGAATTAAAGCAGTGACAGCGGTGAGAGGATAAAGAGCGGCCCGAGAGCGAACCTGAATTAAAGCAGTGACAGCAGCGAGAGGATAAAGAGCGGCCCGAGAGCGGAGCTGAATTAAAACAGCGGCAGCGGCGAGAGGATAAAGAGCGGCCCGAGAGCGGAGGTGAATTAAAGCAGCGGCGAGAGGGTAAAGAGCGGCCCGAGAGCGGAGCTGAATTAAAGCAGTGACAGCGGCGAGAGGATAAAGAGCGGCCCAAGAGCGGAGCTGAATTAAAGCAGTGGCGAGAGGATAAAGTGCGGCCCGAGAGTGGAGCTGAATTAAACCAGTGACAGCGGCGAGAGGATAAAGAGCAGCCCGAAAGCGGAGCTGAATTAAAGCAGTGACAGCGGCGAGAGGATAAAGAGCGGCCCGAGAGCGGACCTGAATTAAAGCAGCGGCAGCGGCGACAGGATAAAGAGCGGCCCAAGAGCGGAGCTGAATTAAAGCAGCGGCGAGAGGATAAAGAGCAGCCCGAGAGTGGAGCTGAATTAAAACAGCGGCAGCGGCAAGAGGATAAAGAGCGGCCCGAGAGCGGAGCTGAATTAAAACAGCGGCAGCGGCAAGAGGATAAAGAGCGGCCCGAGAGCGGAGCTGAATTAAAGCAGTGACACGGCGAGAGGATAAAGAGCGGCCCGAGAGTGGACCTGAATTAAAGCAGTGACAGCGGCGAGAAGATAAAGAGCGGCCCGAGAGCGGAGCTGAATTAAAGCAGTGGCGAGAGGATAAAGAGCGGCCCGAGAGCAGAGCTGAATTAAAGCAGTGACAGCGGCGAGAGGATAAAGAGCGGCCCGAGAGCGGAGCTTAATTAAAGCAGTGACAGCGGCGAGAGGATAAAGAGCGGCCCGAGAGCGGACCTGAATTAAAGCAGTGGCGAGAGGATAAAGAGCGGCCCGAGAGTGGACCTGAATTATAGCAGTGACAGCGGTGAGAGGATAAAGAGCCGCCCAAGAGCGAAGCTGAATTAAAGCAGTGACAGCGGCGAGAGGATAAAGAGCGGCCTGAGAGTGGTGCTGAATTAAAGCAGCGACAGCAGCGAGAGGATAAAGAGCGGCCCGAGAGCGGAGCTGAATTAAAACAGTGGCGAGAGGATAAAGAACGGCCCGAGAGCGGAGCTGAATTAAACCAGCGGCAGCGGCGAGAGTATAAAGAGCGGCCAGAGAGCGGACCTGAATTAAAACAGCGGCGAGAGGATAAAGAGCGGCCCGAGAGCGGAGCTGAATTAAAGCAGTGACAGCGGCGAGAGGATAAAGAGCGGCCCGAGAGTGGAGCTGAATTAAAGCAGCGACAGCGGCGAGAGGATAAAGAGCGGCCCGAGAGCGGAGCTGAATTAAAGCAGCGACAGCGGTGAGAGGATAAAGAGCGGCCGGAGAGTGGACTGAATTATAGCAGTGACAGCGGCGAGAGGCGCAAGAGCGGCCCGACAGCGGACCTGAATTAAAGCAGTGACAGCGGCGAGAGGATAAAGAGCCGCCCGAGAGCGGAGCTGAATTAAAACAGCGGCAGCAGCGAGAGGATAAAGAGCGGCCCGAGAGAGGAACTGAATTAAAACAGTGGCGAGAGGATAAAGAGCGGCCCGAGAGCGGAGCTGAATTAAAACAGCGGCAGCGGCGAGAGGATAAATAGCGGCCCGAGAGCGGAGGTGAATTAAAGCAGCAGCGAGAGGGTAAAGAGCGGCCCGAGAGCGGAGCTGAATTAAAGCAGTGACAGCGGCGAGAGGATAAAGAGCGGCCCGAGAGCGGAGCTGAATTAAAGCAGTGGCGAGAGGATAAAGCGCGGCCCGATAGCGGAGCTGAATTAAAGCAGTGGCGAGAGGATAAAGAGCGGCCCGAGAGTGGAGCTGAATTAAACCAGTGACAGCGGCGAGAGGATAAAGAGCGGCCCGAGAGCGGACCTGAATTAAAGCAGCGGCAGCGGCGAGAGGATAAAGAGCGGCCCGAGAGCGGACCTGAATTAAAGCAGCGGCAGCGGCGAGAGGATAAAGAGCGGCCCAAGAGCGGAGCTGAATTAAAGCAGCGGCGAGAGGATAAAGAGCAGCCCGAGAGCGGAGCTGAATTAAAGCAGCGGCAGCGGCGAGAGGATAAAGAGCGGCCCGAGAGCGGAGTGAATAAAGCAGTGACAGCGGCGAGAGGATAAAGAGCGGCTCGAGAGTGGACCTGAATTAAAGCAATGACAGCGGCGAGAAGACAAAGAGCGGCCCGAGAGCGGAGCTGAATTAAAGCAGTGACAGCGGCGAGAGGATAAAGAGCGGCCCGAGAGCGGACCTGAATTAAAGCAGTGACAGCGGCGAGAGGATAAAGAGCGGCCCGAGAGCGGACCTGAACTAAAGCAGCGACAGCGGCGAGAGGATAAAGAGCGGCCCGAGAGTGGAGCTGAATTAAAGCAGTGGCAGCGGCGAAAGGATAAAGGGCGGCCCGAGAGCGGACCTAAATTAAAGCAGCGACAGCGGCGAGAGGATAAAGAGCAGCCCGAGAGCGGAGCTGAATTAAAGCAGTGACATCGGTGAGAGGATAAAGAGCGGCCCGAGAGCGAACCTGAATTAAAGCAGTGACAGCAGCGAGAGGATAAAGAGCGGCCCGAGAGCGGAGCTGAATTAAAACAGCGGCAGCGGCGAGAGGATAAAGAGCGGCCCGAGAGCGGAGGTGAATTAAAGCAGCGGCGAGAGGGTAAAGAGCGGCCCGAGAGCGGAGCTGAATTAAAGCAGTGACAGCGGCGAGAGGATAAAGAGCGGCCCGAGAGCGGAGCTGAATTAAAGCAGTGGCGAGAGGATAAAGTGCGGCCCGAGAGTGGAGCTGAATTAAACCAGTGACAGCGGCGAGAGGATAAAGAGCAGCCCGAAAGCGGAGCTGAATTAAAGCAGTGACAGCGGCGAGAGGATAAAGAGCGGCCCGAGAGTGGACCTGAATTAAAGCAGCGGCAGCGGCGAGAGGATAAAGAGCGGCCCAAGAGCGGAGCTGAATTAAAGCAGCGGCGAGAGGATAAAGAGCAGCCCGAGAGTGGAGCTGAATTAAAACAGCGGCAGCGGCAAGAGGATAAAGAGCGGCCCGAGAGCGGAGCTGAATTAAAACAGCGGCAGCGGCAAGAGGATAAAGAGCGGCCCGAGAGCGGAGCTGAATTAAAGCAGTGACACGGCGAGAGGATAAAGAGGGGCCCGAGAGTGGACCTGAATTAAAGCAGTGACAGCGGCGAGAAGATAAAGAGCGGCCCGAGAGCGGAGCTGAATTAAAGCAGTGGCGAGAGGATAAAGAGCGGCCCGAGAGCAGAGCTGAATTAAAGCAGTGACAGCGGCGAGAGGATAAAGAGCGGCCCGAGAGCGGAGCTTAATTAAAGCAGTGACAGCGGCGAGAGGATAAAGAGCGGCCCGAGAGCGGACCTGAATTAAAGCAGTGGCGAGAGGATAAAGAGCGGCCCGAGAGTGGACCTGAATTATAGCAGTGACAGCGGTGAGAGGATAAAGAGCCGCCCAAGAGCGAAGCTGAATTAAAGCAGTGACAGCGGCGAGAGGATAAAGAGCGGCCCGAGAGTGGTGCTGAATTAAAGCAGCGACAGCAGCGAGAGGATAAAGAGCGGCCCGAGAGCGGAGCTGAATTAAAACAGTGGCGAGAGGATAAAGAACGGCCCGAGAGCGGAGCTGAATTAAACCAGCGGCAGCGGCGAGAGTATAAAGAGCGGCCAGAGAGTGGACCTGAATTAAAACAGCGGCGAGAGGATAAAGAGCGGCCCGAGAGCGGAGCTGAATTGAAGCAGTGACAGCGGCGAGAGGATAAAGAGCGGCCCGAGAGTGGAGTTGAATTAAAGCAGCGACAGCGGCGAGAGGATAAAGAGCGGCCCGAGAGCAGAGCTGAATTAAAGCAGCGACAGCGGTGAGAGGATAAAGAGCGGCCGGAGAGTGGACTGAATTATAGCAGTGACAGCGGCGAGAGGCGAAAGAGCGGCCCGACAGCGGACCTGAATTAAAGCAGTGACAGCGGCGAGAGGATAAAGAGCCGCCCAAGAGCGGAGCTGATTTAAAGCAGCGACAGCGGCGAGAGGATAAAGAGCGGCACGAGAGCGGAGCTGAATTAAAGCAGCGACAGCGGCGAGAGGATAAAGAGCGGCCCGAGAGTGGAGCTGAATTAAAGCAGTGACAGCGGCGAGAGGATAAAGAGCGGCCCGAGAGCAGAGCTGAATTAAAGCAGTGACAGCGGCGAGAGGATAAAGAGCGGCCCGAGAGCGGACCTGAATTAAAGCAGTGACAGCGACGAGAGGATAAAGAGCGGCCCAAGAGCGGACCTGAATTAAAGCAGCGACAGCGGCGAGAGGATAAAGAGCGGCCCGAGTGTGGAGCTGAATTAAAGCAGTGGCAGCGGCGAAAGAATAAAGGGCGGCCCGAGAGCGGACCTGAATTAAAGCAGCGACAGCGGCGAGAGGATAAAGAGCAGCCCGAGAGCGGAGCTGAATTAAAGCAGCGGCAGCGGTGAAAGGATAAAGAGCGGCCCGAGGGCGGACCTGAATTAAAGCAGTGACAGCGGCGAGAGGATAAAGAGCGGCCCGAGAGCGGAGCTGAATTAAAACAGCGGCAGCAGCGAGAGGATAAAGAGCGGCCCGAGAGCGGAACTGAATTAAAACAGTGGCGAGAGGATAAAGAGCGGCCCGAGAGCGGAGCTGAATTAAAACAGCGGCAGCGGCGAGAGGATAAATAGCGGCCCGAGAGCGGAGGTGAATTAAAGCAGCAGCGAGAGGGTAAAGAGCGGCCCGAGAGCGGAGCTGAATTAAAGCAGTGACAGCGGCGAGAGGATAAAGAGCGGCCCGAGAGCGGAGCTGAATTAAAGCAGTGGCGAGAGGATAAAGCGCGGCCCGATAGCGGAGCTGAATTAAAGCAGTGGCGAGAGGATAAAGAGCGGCCCGAGAGTGGAGCTGAATTAAACCAGTGACAGCGGCGAGAGGATAAAGAGCGGCCCGAGAGCGGACCTGAATTAAAGCAGCGGCAGCGGCGAGAGGATAAAGAGCGGCCCGAGAGCGGACCTGAATTAAAGCAGCGGCAGCGGCGAGAGGATAAAGAGCGGCCCAAGAGCGGAGCTGAATTAAAGCAGCGGCGAGAGGATAAAGAGCAGCCCGAGAGCGGAGCTGAATTAAAGCAGCGGCAGCGGCGAGAGGATAAAGAGCGGCCCGAGAGCGGAGTGAATAAAGCAGTGACAGCGGCGAGAGGATAAAGAGCGGCTCGAGAGTGGACCTGAATTAAAGCAGTGACAGCGGCGAGAAGACAAAGAGCGGCCCGAGAGCGGAGCTGAATTAAAGCAGTGACAGCGGCGAGAGGATAAAGAGCGGCCCGAGAGCGGACCTGAATTAAAGCAGTGACAGCGGCGAGAGGATAAAGAGCGGCCCGAGAGCGGACCTGAACTAAAGCAGCGACAGCGGCGAGAGGATAAAGAGCGGCCCGAGAGTGGAGCTGAATTAAAGCAGTGGCAGCGGCGAAAGGATAAAGGGCGGCCCGAGAGCGGACCTAAATTAAAGCAGCGACAGCGGCGAGAGGATAAAGAGCAGCCCGAGAGCGGAGCTGAATTAAAGCAGTGACAGCGGTGAGAGGATAAAGAGCGGCCCGAGAGCGAACCTGAATTAAAGCAGTGACAGCAGCGAGGGAATAAAGAGCGGCCCGAGAGCGGAGCTGAATTAAAACAGCGGCAGCGGCGAGAGGATAAAGAGCGGCCCGAGAGCGGAGGTGAATTAAAGCAGCGGCGAGAGGGTAAAGAGCGGCCCGAGAGCGGAGCTGAATTAAAGCAGTGACAGCGGCGAGAGGATAAAGAGCGGCCCGAGAGCGGAGCTGAATTAAAGCAGTGGCGAGAGGATAAAGTGCGGCCCGAGAGTGGAGCTGAATTAAACCAGTGACAGCGGCGAGAGGATAAAGAGCAGCCCGAAAGCGGAGCTGAATTAAAGCAGTGACAGCGGCGAGAGGATAAAGAGCGGCCCGAGAGCGGACCTGAATTAAAGCAGCGGCAGCGGCGAGAGGATAAAGAGCGGCCCAAGAGCGGAGCTGAATTAAAGCAGCGGCGAGAGGATAAAGAGCAGCCCGAGAGCGGAGCTGAATTAAAACAGCGGCAGCGGCAAGAGGATAAAGAGCGGCCCGAGAGCGGAGCTGAATTAAAACAGCGGCAGCGGCAAGAGGATAAAGAGCGGCCCGAGAGCGGAGCTGAATTAAAGCAGTGACACGGCGAGAGGATAAAGAGCGGCCCGAGAGTGGACCTGAATTAAAGCAGTGACAGCGGCGAGAAGATAAAGAGCGGCCCGAGAGCGGAGCTGAATTAAAGCAGTGGCGAGAGGATAAAGAGCGGCCCGAGAGCGGAGCTGAATTAAAGCAGTGACAGCGGCGAGAGGATAAAGAGCGGCCCGAGAGCGGAGCTGAATTAAAGCAGTGGCGAGAGGATAAAGAGCGGCCCGAGAGCGGAGCTGAATTAAAGCAGTGACAGCGGCAAGAGGATAAAGAGCGGCCCGAGAGCGGACCTGAATTAAAGCAGTGGCGAGAGGATAAAGAGCGGCCCGAGAGTGGACCTGAATTAAAGCAGTGACAGCGGCGAGAGGATAAAGAGCGGCCCGAGAGTGGAGCTGAATTAAAGCAGCGACAGCGGCGAGAGGATAAAGAGCGGCCCGAGAGCGGAGCTGAATTAAAGCAGCGACAGCGGTGAGAGGATAAAGAGCGGCCCGAGAGTGGACTGAATTATAGCAGTGACAGCGGCAAGAGGCGAAAGAGCGGCCCGACAGCGGACCTGAATTAAAGCAGTGACAGCGGCGAGAGGATAAAGAGCCGCCCAAGAGCGGAGCTGAATTAAAGCAGCGACAGCGGCGAGAGGATAAAGAGCGGCACGAGAGTGGAGCTGAATTAAAGCAACGACAGCGGCGAGAGGATAAAGAGCGGCCCGAGAGTGGAGCTGAATTAAAGCAGTGACAGCGGGGAGAGGATAAAGAGCAGCCCGAGAGCGGAGCTGAATTAAAGCAGCGGCGAGAGGGTAAAGAGCGGCCCGAGAGCGGAGCTGAATTAAAGCAATGACAGCGGCGAGAGGATAAAGAGCGGCCCGAGAGCGGAGCTGAATTAAAGCAGTGACAGCGGCGAGAGGATAAAGAGCGGCCCGAGAGCGGAGCTGAATTAAAGCAGTGGCGAGAGGATAAAGAGCGGCCCGAGAGCGGAGCTGAATTAAAGCAGTGACAGCGGCGAGAGGATAAAGAGCGGCCCGAGAGCGGACCTGAATTAAAGCAGTGGCGAGAGGATAAAGAGCGGCCCGAGAGTGGACCTGAATTAAAGCAGTGACAGCGGCGAGAGGATAAAGAGCGGCCCGAGAGTGGAGCTGAATTAAAGCAGCGACAGCGGCGAGAGGATAAAGAGCGGCCCGAGAGCGGAGCTGAATTAAAGCAGCGACAGCGGTGAGAGGATAAAGAGCGGCCCGAGAGTGGACTGAATTATAGCAGTGACAGCGGCGAGAGGCGAAAGAGCGGCCCGACAGCGGACCTGAATTAAAGCAGTGACAGCGGCGAGAGGATAAAGAGCGGCACGAGAGTGGAGCTGAATTAAAGCAGCGACAGCGGCGAGAGGATAAAGAGCGGCCCGAGAGTGGAGCTGAATTAAAGCAGTGACAGCGGCAAGAGGATAAAGAGCAGCCCGAGAGCGGAGCTGAATTAAAGCAGCGGCGAGAGGGTAAAGAGCGGCCCGAGAGCGGAGCTGAATTAAAGCAATGACAGCGGCGAGAGGATAAAGAGCGGCCCGAGAGCGGAGCTGAATTAAAGCAGTGGCGAGAGGATAAAGAGCGGCCCGAGAGCGGAGCTGAATTAAAGCAGTGACAGCGGCGAGAGGATAAAGAGCGGCCCGAGAGCGGAGCTGAATTAAAGCAGTGGCGAGAGGATAAAGAGCGGCCCGAGAGCGGAGCTGAATTAAAGCAGTGACAGCGGCGAGAGGATAAAGAGCGGCCCGAGAGTGGACCTGAATTAAAGCAGTGGCGAGAGGATAAAGAGCGGCCCGAGAGTGGACCTGAATTATAGCAGTGACAGCGGTGAGAGGATAAAGAGCCGCCCAAGAGCGAAGCTGAATTAAAGCAGTGACAGCGGCGAGAGGATAAAGAGCGGCCCGAGAGTGGTGCTGAATTAAAGCAGCGACAGCAGCGAGAGGATAAAGAGCGGCCCGAGAGCGGAGCTGAATTAAAACAGTGGCGAGAGGATAAAGAACGGCCCGAGAGCGGAGCTGAATTAAACCAGCGGCAGTGGCGAGAGTATAAAGAGCGGCCAGAGAGCGGACCTGAATTAAAACAGCGGCGAGAGGATAAAGAGCGGCCCGAGAGCGGAGCTGAATTAAAGCAGTGACAGCGGCGAGAGGATAAAGAGCGGCCCGAGAGTGGAGCTGAATTAAAGCAGCGACAGCGGCGAGAGGATAAAGAGCGGCCCGAGAGCGGAGCTGAATTAAAGCAGCGACAGCGGCGAGAGGATAAAGAGCGGCCCGAGAGCGGACCTGAATTAAAGCAGTGACAGCGACGAGAGGATAAAGAGCGGCCCGAGAGCGGACCTGAATTAAAGCAGCGACAGCGGCGAGAGGATAAAGAGCGGCCCGAGTGTGGAGCTGAATTAAAGCAGTGGCAGCGGCGAAAGAATAAAGGGCGGCCCGAGAGCGGACCTGAATTAAAGCAGCGACAGCGGCGAGAGGATAAAGAGCGGCCCGAGAGTGGACTGAATTATAGCAGTGACAGCGGCGAGAGGCGAAAGAGCGGCCCGACAGCGGACCTGAATTAAAGCAGTGACAGCGGCGAGAGGATAAAGAGCCGCCCAAGAGCGGAGCTGAATTAAAGCAGCGACAGCGGCGAGAGGATAAAGAGCGGCACGAGAGTGGAGCTGAATTAAAGCAGCGACAGCGGCGAGAGGATAAAGAGCGGCCCGAGAGTGGAGCTGAATTAAAGCAGTGACAGCGGCGAGAGGATAAAGAGCGGCCCGAGAGCGGAGCTGAATTAAAGCAGTGACAGCGGCGAGAGGATAAAGAGCGGCCCGAGAGCGGACCTGAATTAAAGCAGTGACAGCGACGAGAGGATAAAGAGCGGCCCGAGAGCGGACCTGAATTAAAGCAGCGACAGCGGCGAGAGGATAAAGAGCGGCCCGAGTGTGGAGCTGAATTAAAGCAGTGGCAGCGGCGAAAGAATAAAGGGCGGCCCGAGAGCGGACCTGAATTAAAGCAGCGACAGCGGCGAGAGGATAAAGAGCAGCCCGAGAGCGGAGCTGAATTAAAGCAGTGGCGAGAGGATAAAGAGCGGCCCGAGAGTGGACCTGAATTATAGCAGTGACAGCGGTGAGAGGATAAAGAGCCGCCCAAGAGCGAAGCTGAATTAAAGCAGTGACAGCGGCGAGAGGATAAAGAGCGGCCCGAGAGTGGTGCTGAATTAAAGCAGCGACAGCAGCGAGAGGATAAAGAGCGGCCCGAGAGCGGAGCTGAATTAAAACAGTGGCGAGAGGATAAAGAACGGCCCGAGAGCGGAGCTGAATTAAACCAGCGGCAGCGGCGAGAGTATAAAGAGCGGCCAGAGAGCGGACCTGAATTAAAACAGCGGCGAGAGGATAAAGAGAGGCCCGAGAGTGGTGCTGAATTAAAGCAGCGACAGCGGCGAGAGGATAAAGAGCGGCCCGAGAGCGGAGCTGAATTAAAGCAGCGACAGCGGTGAGAGGATAAAGAGCGGCCCGAGAGTGGACTGAATTATAGCAGTGACAGCAAGAGAGGCGAAAGAGCGGCCCGACAGCGGACCTGAATTAAAGCAGTGACAGCGGCGAGAGGATAAAGAGCCGCCCAAGAGCGGAGCTGAATTAAAGCAGCGACAGCGGCGAGAGGATAAAGAGCGGCACGAGAGTGGAGCTGAATTAAAGCAGCGACAGCGGCGAGAGGATAAAGAGCGGCCCGAGAGTGGAGCTGAATTAAAGCAGTGACAGCGGCGAGAGGATAAAGAGCAGCCCGAGAGCGGAGCTGAATTAAAGCAGTGACAGCGGCGAGAGGATAAAGAGCGGCCCGAGAGCGGAGCTGAATTAAAGCAGTGACAGCGGCGAGAGGATAAAGAGCGGCCCGAGAGCGGACCTGAATTAAAGCAGTGACAGCGACGAGAGGATAAAGAGTGGCCCGAGAGCGGACCTGAATTAAAGCAGCGACAGCGGCGAGAGGATAAAGAGCGGCCCGAGTGTGGAGCTGAATTAAAGCAGTGGCAGCGGCGAAAGAATAAAGGGCGGCCCGAGAGCGGACCTGAATTAAAGCAGCGACAGCGGCGAGAGGATAAAGAGCAGCCCGAGAGCGGAGCTGAATTAAAGCAGCGGCAGCGGTGAAAGGATAAAGAGCGGCCCGAGGGCGGACCTGAATTAAAGCAGTGACAGCGGCGAGAGGATAAAGAGCGGCCCGAGAGCGGAGCTGAATTAAAACAGCGGCAGCAGCGAGAGGATAAAGAGCGGCCCGAGAGCGGAACTGAATTAAAACAGTGGCGAGAGGATAAAGAGCGGCCCGAGAGCGGAGCTGAATTAAAACAGCGGCAGCGGCGAGAGGATAAATAGCGGCCCGAGAGCGGAGCTGAATTAAAGCAGCAGCGAGAGGGTAAAGAGCGGCCCGAGAGCGGAGCTGAATTAAAGCAGTGACAGCGGCGAGAGGATAAAGAGCGGCCCGAGAGCGGAGCTGAATTAAAGCAGTGGCGAGAGGATAAAGCGCGGCCTGATAGCGGAGCTGAATTAAAGCAGTGGCGAGAGGATAAAGAGCGGCCCGAGAGTGGAGCTGAATTAAACCAGTGACAGCGGCGAGAGGATAAAGAGCGGCCCGAGAGCGGACCTGAATTAAAGCAGCGGCAGCGGCGAGAGGATAAAGAGCGGCCCGAGAGCGGACCTGAATTAAAGCAGCGGCAGCGGCGAGAGGATAAAGAGCGGCCCAAGAGCGGAGCTGAATTAAAGCAGCGCGAGAGGATAAAGAGCAGCCCGAGAGCGGAGCTGAATTAAAGCAGCGGCAGCGGCGAGAGGATAAAGAGCGGCCCGAGAGCGGAGTGAATAAAGCAGTGACAGCTGCGAGAGGATAAAGAGCGGCTCGAGAGTGGACCTGAATTAAAGCAGTGACAGCGGCGAGAAGACAAAGAGTGGCCCGAGAGCGGAGCTGAATTAAAGCAGTGACAGCGGCGAGAGGATAAAGAGCGGCCCGAGAGCGGACCTGAATTAAAGCAGTGACAGCGGCGAGAGGATAAAGAGCGGCCCGAGAGCGGACCTGAACTAAAGCAGCGACAGCGGCGAGAGGATAAAGAGCGGCCCGAGAGTGGAGCTGAATTAAAGCAGTGGCAGCGGCGAAAGGATAAAGGGCGGCCCGAGAGCGGACCTAAATTAAAGCAGCGACAGCGGCGAGAGGATAAAGAGCAGCCCGAGAGCGGAGCTGAATTAAAGCAGTGACAGCGGTGAGAGGATAAAGAGCGGCCCGAGAGCGAACCTGAATTAAAGCAGTGACAGCAGCGAGAGGATAAAGAGCGGCCCGAGAGCGGAGCTGAATTAAAACAGCGGCAGCGGCGAGAGGATAAAGAGCGGCCCGAGAGCGGAGCTGAATTAAAGCAGTGGCGAGAGGATAAAGTGCGGCCCGAGAGTGGAGCTGAATTAAACCAGTGACAGCGGCGAGAGGATAAAGAGCAGCCCGAAAGCGGAGCTGAATTAAAGCAGTGACAGCGGCGAGAGGATAAAGAGCGGCCCGAGAGGGGACCTGAATTAAAGCAGCGGCAGCGGCGAGAGGATAAAGAGCGGCCCAAGAGCGGAGCTGAATTAAAGCAGCGGCGAGAGGATAAAGAGCAGCCCGAGAGCGGAGCTGAATTAAAGCAGTGGCGAGAGGATAAAGAGCGGCCCGAGAGCGGAGCTGAATTAAAGCAGTGACAGCGGCGAGAGGATAAAGAGCGGCCCGAGAGCGGAGCTGAATTAAACCAGTGGCGAGAGGATAAAGAGCGGCCCGAGAGCGGAGCTGAATTAAAGCAGTGACAGCGGCGAGAGGATAAAGAGCGGCCCGAGAGCGGACCTGAATTAAAGCAGTGGCGAGAGGATAAAGAGCGGCCCGAGAGTGGACCTGAATTATAGCAGTGACAGCGGTGAGAGGATAAAGAGCCGCCCAAGAGCGAAGCTGAATTAAAGCAGTGACAGCGGCGAGAGGATAAAGAGCGGCCCGAGAGTGGTGCTGAATTAAAGCAGCGACAGCAGCGAGAGGATAAAGAGCGGCCCGAGAGCGGAGCTGAATTAAAACAGTGGCGAGAGGATAAAGAACGGCCCGAGAGCGGAGCTGAATTAAACCAGCGGCAGTGGCGAGAGTATAAAGAGCGGCCAGAGAGCGGACCTGAATTAAAACAGCGGCGAGAGGATAAAGAGCGGCCCGAGAGCAGAGCTGAATTAAAGCAGTGACAGCGGCGAGAGGATAAAGAGCGGCCCGAGAGCGGACCTGAATTAAAGCAGTGGCGAGAGGATAAAGAGCGGCCCGAGAGCGGACCTGAATTAAAGCAGTGACAGCGGCGAGAGGATAAAGAGCGGCCCGAGAGCGGACCTGAATTAAATCAGCGACAGCGGCGAGAGGATAAAGAGCGGCCCGAGAGCCGAGCTGAATTAAAGCAGCGGCGAGAGGATAAAGAGCGGCCCGAGAGCGGAGCTGAATTAAAGCAGCGGCGAGAGGCTAAAGAGCGGCTTGAGAGTGGACCTGAATTAAAGCAGCGACATCGGCGAGAGGATAAAGAGCGGCCCGAGAGCGGACCTGAATTAAAGCAGTGACAGCGGCGAGAGGATAAAGAATGGCCCGAGAGCGGAGCTGAATTAAAGCAGCGGCAGCGGCGAGAGGATAATGTGCGGCCCGAGAGCGGAGCTGAATTAAAACAGCGGCAGCGGCGAGAGGATAAAAAACGGCCCGAGAGCGGAGCTGAATTAAAGCAGCGACGGCGGCGAGAGGATAAAGAGTCGCCCGAGAGCGGACCTGAATTAAAGCAACGGCAGCGGCGAGAGGATAAAGAGCGGCCCGAGAGCGGACCTGAATTAAAGCAGCGGCAGCGGCGAGAGGATAAAGAGCAGCCCGAGAGCGGAGCTGAATTAAAGCAGTGACAGCGGTGAGAGGATAAAGAGCGGCCCGAGAGCGAACCTGAATTAAAGCAGTGACAGCAGCGAGAGGATAAAGAGCGGCCCGAGAGCGGAGCTGAATTAAAACAGCGGCAGCGGCGAGAGGATAAAGAGCGGCCCGAGAGCGGAGGTGAATTAAAGCAGCGGCGAGAGGGTAAAGAGCGGCCCGAGAGCGGAGCTGAATTAAAGCAGTGACAGCGGCGAGAGGATAAAGAGCGGCCCGAGAGCGGAGCTGAATTAAAGCAGTGGCGAGAGGATAAAGTGCGGCCCGAGAGTGGAGCTGAATTAAACCAGTGACAGCGGCGAGAGGATAAAGAGCAGCCCGAAAGCGGAGCTGAATTAAAGCAGTGACAGCGGCGAGAGGATAAAGAGTGGCCCGAGAGGGGACCTGAATTAAAGCAGCGGCAGCGGCGAGAGGATAAAGAGCGGCCCAAGAGCGGAGCTAAATTAAAGCAGCGGCGAGAGGATAAAGAGCAGCCCGAGAGCGGAGCTGAATTAAAGCAGTGGCGAGAGGATAAAGAGCGGCCCGAGAGCGGAGCTGAATTAAAGCAGTGACAGCGGCGAGAGGATAAAGAGCGGCCCGAGAGCGGAGCTGAATTAAAGCAGTGGCGAGAGGATAAAGAGCGGCCCGAGAGCGGAGCTGAATTAAAGCAGTGACAGCGGCGAGAGGATAAAGAGCGGCCCGAGAGCGGACCTGAATTAAAGCAGTGGCGAGAGGATAAAGAGCGGCCCGAGAGTGGACCTGAATTATAGCAGTGACAGCGGTGAGAGGATAAAGAGCCGCCCAAGAGCGAAGCTGAATTAAAGCAGTGACAGCGGCGAGAGGATAAAGAGCGGCCCGAGAGTGGTGCTGAATTAAAGCAGCGACAGCAGCGAGAGGATAAAGAGCGGCCCGAGAGCGGAGCTGAATTAAAACAGTGGCGAGAGGATAAAGAACGGCCCGAGAGCGGAGCTGAATTAAACCAGCGGCAGTGGCGAGAGTATAAAGAGCGGCCAGAGAGCGGACCTGAATTAAAACAGCGGCGAGAGGATAAAGAGCGGCCCGAGAGCGGAGCTGAATTAAAGCAGTGACAGCGGCGAGAGGATAAAGAGCGGCCCGAGAGCGGACCTGAATTAAAGCAGTGGCGAGAGGATAAAGAGCGGCCCGAGAGCGGACCTGAATTAAAGCAGTGACAGCGGCGAGAGGATAAAGAGCGGCCCGAGAGCGGACCTGAATTAAATCAGCGACAGCGGCGAGAGGATAAAGAGCGGCCCGAGAGCGGAGCTGAATTAAAGCAGCGGCGAGAGGATAAAGAGCGGCCCGAGAGCGGAGCTGAATTAAAGCAGCGGCGAGAGGCTAAAGAGCGGCTTGAGAGTGGACCTGAATTAAAGCAGCGACATCGGCGAGAGGATAAAGAATGGCCCGAGAGCGGAGCTGAATTAAAGCAGCGGCAGCGGCGAGAGGATAATGTGCGGCCCGAGAGCGGAGCTGAATTAAAACAGCGGCAGCGGCGAGAGGATAAAAAACGGCCCGAGAGCGGACCTGAATTAAAGCAGCGACAGCGGCGAGAGGATAAAGAGTCGCCCGAGAGCGGACATGAATTAAAGCAACGGCAGCAGCGAGAGGATAAAGAGCGGCCCGAGAGCGGACCTGAATTAAAGCAGCGGCAGCGGCGAGAGGATAAAGAGCGGCCCGAGAGCGGACCTGAATTAAAGCAGCGGCAGCGGCGAGAGGATAAAGAGAGGCCCGAGAGTGGAGCTGAATTAAAGCAGTGACAGCGGCGAGAGGGTAAAGAGCGGCCCGAGAGCGGAGCTGAATTAACGCAGCGGCAGCGGCGAGAGGATAAAGAGCGGCCCGAGAGCGGAGCTGAATTAAACCATCGGCAGCGGCGAGAGGATAAACAGCGGCCCGAGAGCGGACCTGAATTAAAGCAGTGACAGCGGCGAGAGGATAAAGAGCGGCCCGAGAGTGCACCTGAATTAAAACAGCGGCAGCGGCGAGAGGATAAAGAGCGGCCCGAGAGCGGACCGGAATTATAACAGTGACAGTGGCGAGAGGATAAAGAGCGGCCCAAGAGCGGAGCTGAATTAAAGCAGCGGCAGCGGTGAGAGGATAAAGAGCGGCCCGAGAGCGGAGCTGAATTAAAGCAGTGACAGCGGCGAGAGGATAAAGAGCGGCCCGAGAGCAGACCTGAATTAAAGCAGTGGCGAGAGGATAAAGAGCGGCCCGAGAGTGGACCTGAATTATAGCAGTGACAGCGGTGAGAGGATAAAAAGCCGCCCAAGAGCGAAGCTGAATTAAAGCAGTGACAGCGGCGAGAGGATAAAGAGCGGCCCGAGAGTGGTGCTGAATTAAAGCAGCGACAGCAGCGAGAGGATAAAGAGCGGCCCGAGAGTGGAGCTGAATTAAAACAGTGGCGAGAGGATAAAGAACGGCCCGAGAGCGGAGCTGAATTAAACCAGCGGCAGCGGCGAGAGTATAAAGAGCGGCCAGAGAGCGGACCTGAATTAAAACAGCGGCGAGAGGATAAAGAGCGGCCCGAGAGTGGAGCTGAATTAAAGCAGCGACAGCGGCGAGAGGATAAAGAGCGGCCCGAGAGCGGAGCTGAATTAAAGCAGCGACAGCGGTGAGAGGATAAAGAGCGGCCCGAGAGTGGACTGAATTATAGCAGTGACAGCGGCGAGAGGCGAAAGAGCGGCCCGACAGCGGACCTGAATTAAAGCAGTGACAGCGGCGAGAGGATAAAGAGCCGCCCAAGAGCGGAGCTGAAGTAAAGCAGCGACAGCGGCGAGAGGATAAAGAGCGGCCCGAGAGCGGACCTGAATTAAAGCAGTGACAGCGGCGAGAGGATAAAGAGCCGCCCAAGAGCGGAGCTGAATTAAAGCAGCGACAGCGGCGAGAGGATAAAGAGCGGCACGAGAGTGGAGCTGAATTAAAGCAGTGGCGAGAGGATAAAGAGCGGCCCGAGAGCGGACCTGAATTAAAGCAGTGACAGCGGCGAGAGGATAAAGAGCGGCCCGAGAGCGGACCTGAATTAAATCAGCGACAGCGGCGAGAGGATAAAGAGCGGCCCGAGAGCGGAGCTGAATTAAAGCAGCGGCGAGAGGATAAAGAGCGGCCCGAGAGCGGAGCTGAATTAAAGCAGCGGCGAGAGGCTAAAGAGCGGCTTGAGAGTGGACCTGAATTAAAGCAGCGACATCGGCGAGAGGATAAAGAGCGGCCCGAGAGCGGACGTGAATTAAAGCAGTGACAGCGGCGAGAGGATAAAGAATGGCCCGAGAGCGGAGCTGAATTAAAGCAGCGGCAGCGGCGAGAGGATAATGTGCGGCCCGAGAGCGGAGCTGAATTAAAACAGCGGCAGCGGCGAGAGGATAAAAAACGGCCCGAGAGCGGACCTGAATTAAAGCAGCGACAGCGGCGAGAGGATAAAGAGTCGCCCGAGAGCGGACCTGAATTAAAGCAACGGCAGCGGCGAGAGGATAAAGAGCGGCCCGAGAGCGGACCTGAATTAAAGCAGCGGCAGCGGCGAGAGGATAAAGAGCGGCCCGAGAGCGGACCTGAATTAAAGCAGCGGCAGCGGCGAGAGGATAAAGAGAGGCCCGAGAGTGGAGCTGAATTAAAGCAGTGACAGCGGCGAGAGGGTAAAGAGCGGCCCGAGAGCGGAGCTGAATTAACGCAGCGGCAGCGGCGAGAGGATAAAGAGCGGCCCGAGAGCGGAGCTGAATTAAACCATCGGCAGCGGCGAGAGGATAAACAGCGGCCCGAGAGCGGACCTGAATTAAAGCAGTGACAGCGGCGAGAGGATAAAGAGCGGCCCGAGAGTGCACCTGAATTAAAACAGCGGCAGCGGCGAGAGGATAAAGAGCGGCCCGAGAGCGGACCGGAATTATAACAGTGACAGTGGCGAGAGGATAAAGAGCGGCCCAAGAGCGGAGCTGAATTAAAGCAGCGGCAGCGGTGAGAGGATAAAGAGCGGCCCGAGAGCGGAGCTGAATTAAAGCAGTGACAGCGGCGAGAGGATAAAGAGCGGCCCGAGAGCAGACCTGAATTAAAGCAGTGGCGAGAGGATAAAGAGCGGCCCGAGAGTGGACCTGAATTATAGCAGTGACAGCGGTGAGAGGATAAAGAGCCGCCCAAGAGCGAAGCTGAATGAAAGCAGTGACAGCGGCGAGAGGATAAAGAGCGGCCCGAGAGTGGTGCTGAATTAAAGCAGCGACAGCAGCGAGAGGATAAAGAGCGGCCCGAGAGTGGAGCTGAATTAAAACAGTGGCGAGAGGATAAAGAACGGCCCGAGAGCGGAGCTGAATTAAACCAGCGGCAGCGGCGAGAGTATAAAGAGCGGCCAGAGAGCGGACCTGAATTAAAACAGCGGCGAGAGGATAAAGAGCGGCCCGAGAGCGGAGCTGAATTAAAGCAGTGACAGCGGCGAGAGGATAAAGAGCGGCCCGAGAGTGGAGCTGAATTAAAGCAGCGACAGCGGCGAGAGGATAAAGAGCGGCCCGAGAGCGGAGCTGAATTAAAGCAGCGACAGCGGTGAGAGGATAAAGAGCGGCCCGAGAGTGGACTGAATTATAGCAGTGACAGCGGCGAGAGGCGAAAGAGCGGCCCGACAGCGGACCTGAATTAAAGCAGTGACAGCGGCGAGAGGATAAAGAGCCGCCCAAGAGCGGAGCTGAAGTAAAGCAGCGACAGCGGCGAGAGGATAAAGAGCGGCCCGAGAGCGGAGCTGAATTAAAGCAGTGACAGCAGCGAGAGGATAAAGAGCAGCCCGGGAGCGGACCTGAATTAAAGCAGCGACAGCGGCGAGAGGATAAAGAGCGGCCCGAGTGTGGAGCTGAATTAAAGCAGTGGCAGCGGCGAAAGAATAAAGGGCGGCCCGAGAGCGGACCTGAATTAAAGCAGCGACAGCGGCGAGAGGATAAAGAGCAGCCCGAGAGCGGAGCTGAATTAAGGCAGCGGCAGCGGTGAAAGGATAAAGAGCGGCCCGAGAGCGGACCTGAATTAAAGCAGCGACAGCAGCGAGAGGATAAAGAGCGGCCCGAGAGCGGAGCTGAATTAAAACAGTGGCGAGAGGATAAAGAGCGGCCCGAGAGCGGAGCTGAATTAAAACAGCGGCAGCGGCGAGAGGATAAATAGCGGCCCGAGAGCGGAGGTGAATTAAAGCAGCAGCGAGAGGGTAAAGAGCGGCCCGAGAGCGGAGCTGAATTAAAGCAGTGACAGCGGCGAGAGGATAAAGAGCGGCCCGAGAGCGGACCTGAATTAAAGCAGTGGCGAGAGGATAAAGAGCGGCCCGAGAGTGGACCTGAATTATAGCAGTGACAGCGGTGAGAGGATAAAGAGCCGCCCAAGAGCGAAGCTGAATTAAAGCAGTGACAGCGGCGAGAGGATAAAGAGCGGCCCGAGAGTGGTGCTGAATTAAAGCAGCGACAGCAGCGAGAGGATAAAGAGCGGCCCGAGAGCGGAGCTGAATTAAAACAGTGGCGAGAGGATAAAGAACGGCCCGAGAGCGGAGCTGAATTAAACCAGTGGCAGCGGCGAGAGTATAAAGAGCGGCCAGAGAGCGGACCTGAATTAAAACAGCGTCGAGAGGATAAAGAGCGGCCCGAGAGCGGAGCTGAATTAAAGCAGTGACAGCGGCGAGAGGATAAAGAGCGGCCCGAGAGCGGAGCTGAATTAAAGCAGCGACAGCGGTGAGAGGATAAAGAGCGGCCCGAGAGTGGACTGAATTATAGCAGTGACAGCGGCGAGAGGCGAAAGAGCGGCCCGACAGCGGACCTGAATTAAAGCAGTGACAGCGGCGAGAGGATAAAGAGCCGCCCAAGAGCGGAGCTGAATTAAAGCAGCGACAGCGGCGAGAGGATAAAGAGCGGCACGAGAGTGGAGCTGAATTAAAGCAGCGACAGCGGCGAGAGGATAAAGAGCGGCCCGAGAGTGGAGCTGAATTAAAGCAGTGACAGCGGCGAGAGGATAAAGAGCAGCCCGAGAGCGGAGCTGAATTAAAGCAGTGACAGCGGCGAGAGGATAAAGAGCGGCCCGAGAGCGGAGCTGAATTAAAGCAGTGACAGCGGCGAGAGGATAAAGAGCGGCCCGAGAGCGGACCTGAATTAAAGCAGTGACAGCGACGAGAGGATAAAGAGCGGCCCGAGAGCGGACCTGAATTAAAGCGGACCTGAATTAAAGCAGCGACAGCGGCGAGAGGATAAAGAGCGGCCCGAGTGTGGAGCTCAATTAAAGCAGTGGCAGCGGCGAAAGAATAAAGGGCGGCCCGAGAGCGGACCTGAATTAAAGCAGCGACAGCGGCGAGAGGATAAAGAGCAGCCCGAGAGCGGAGCTGAATTAAAGCAGCGGCAGCGGCGAGAGGATAAAGAGCGGCCCGAGAGCGGAGCTGAATTAAAACAGCGGCAGCAGCGAGAGGATAAAGAGCGGCCCGAGAGCGGAGCTGAATTAAAACAGTGGCGAGAGGATAAAGAGCGGCCCGAGAGCGGAGCTGAATTAAAACAGCGGCAGCGGCGAGAGGATAAATAGCGGCCCGAGAGCGGAGGTGAATTAAAGCAGCAGCGAGAGGGTAAAGAGCGGCCCGAGAGCGGAGCTGAATTAAAGCAGTGACAGCGGCGAGAGGATAAAGATTGGCCCGAGAGCGGAGCTGAATTAAAGCAGTGGCGAGAGGATAAAGCGCGGCCCGATAGCGGAGCTGAATTAAAGCAGTGGCGAGAGGATAAAGAGCGGCCCGAGAGTGGAGCTGAATTAAACCAGTGACAGCGGCGAGAGGATAAAGAGCGGCCCGAGAGCGGACCTGAATTAAAGCAGCGGCAGCGGCGAGAGGATAAAGAGCGGCCCGAGAGCGGACCTGAATTAAAGCAGCGGCAGCGGCGAGAGGATAAAGAGCGGCCCAAGAGCGGAGCTGAAATAAAGCAGCGGCGAGAGGATAAAGAGCAGCCCGAGAGCGGAGCTGAATTAAAGCAGCGGCAGCGGCGAGAGGATAAAGAGCGGCCCGAGAGCGGAGTGAATAAAGCAGTGACAGCGGCGAGAGGATAAAGAGCGGCCCGAGAGTGGACCTGAATTAAAGCAGTGACAGCGGCGAGGAGACAAAGAGCGGCCCGAGAGCGGAGCTGAATTAAAGCAGTGACAGCGGCGAGAGGATAAAGAGCGGCCCGAGAGCGGACCTGAATTAAAGCAGTGACAGCGGCGAGAGGATAAAGAGCGGCCCGAGAGCGGACCTGAATTAAAGCAGCGACAGCGGCGAGAGGATAAAGAGCGGCCCGAGAGTGGAGCTGAATTAAAGCAGTGGCAGCGGCGAAAGGATAAAGGGCGGCCCGAGAGCGGACCTAAATTAAAGCAGCGACAGCGGCGAGAGGATAAAGAGCAGCCCGAGAGCGGAGCTGAATTAAAGCAGTGACAGCGGTGAGAGGATAAAGAGCGGCCCGAGACCGAACCTGAATTAAAGCAGTGACAGCAGCGAGAGGATAAAGAGCGGCCCGAGAGCAGAGCTGAATTAAAACAGCGGCAGCGGCGAGAGGATAAAGAGCGGCCCGAGAGCGGAGGTGAATTAAAGCAGCGGCGAGAGGGTAAAGAGCGGCTCGAGAGCGGAGCTGAATTAAAGCAGTGACAGCGGCGAGAGGATAAAGAGCGGCCCGAGAGCGGAGCTGAATTAAAGCAGTGGCGAGAGGATAAAGTGCGGCCCGAGAGTGGAGCTGAATTAAACCAGTGACAGCGGCGAGAGGATAAAGAGCAGCCCGAAAGCGGAGCTGAATTAAAGCAGTGACAGCGGCGAGAGGATAAAGAGCGGCCCGAGAGCGGACCTGAATTAAAGCAGCGGCAGCGGCGAGAGGATAAAGAGCGGCCCAAGAGCGGAGCTGAATTAAAGCAGCGGCGAGAGGATAAAGAGCAGCCCGAGAGCGGAGCTGAATTAAAACAGCGGCAGCGGCAAGAGGATAAAGAGCGGCCCGAGAGCGGAGCTGAATTAAAGCAGTGACACGGCGAGAGGATAAAGAGCGGCCCGAGAGCGGAGCTGAATTAAAGCAGTGACAGCGGCGAGAGGATAAAGAGCGGCCCGAGAGCGGAGCTGAATTAAAGCAGTGGCGAGAGGATAAAGAGCGGCCCGAGAGCGGAGCTGAATTAAAGCAGTGACAGCGGCGAGAGGATAAAGAGCGGCCCGAGAGCGGACCTGAATTAAAGCAGTGGCGAGAGGATAAAGAGCGGCCCGAGAGTGGACCTGAATTATAGCAGTGACAGCGGTGAGAGGATAAAGAGCCGCCCAAGAGCGAAGCTGAATTAAAGCAGTGACAGCGGCGAGAGGATAAAGAGCGGCCCGAGAGTGGTGCTGAATTAAAGCAGCGACAGCAGCGAGAGGATAAAGAGCGGCCCGAGAGCGGAGCTGAATTAAACCATCGGCAGCGGCGAGAGGATAAACAGCGGCCCGAGAGCGGACCTGAATTAAAGCAGTGACAGCGGCGAGAGGATAAAGAGCGGCCCGAGAGTGCACCTGAATTAAAACAGCGGCAGCGGCGAGAGGATAAAGAGCGGCCTGAGAGCGGACCGGAATGATAACAGTGACAGTGGCGAGAGGATAAAGAGCGGGCCAAGAGCGGAGCTGAATTAAAGCAGCGGCAGCGGCGAGAGGATAAAGAGCGGCCCGAGAGCGGAGCTGAATTAAAGCAGTGACAGCGGCGAGAGGATAAAGAGCGGCCCGAGAGCAGACCTGAATTAAAGCAGTGGCGAGAGGATAAAGAGCGGCCCGAGAGTGGACCTGAATTATAGCAGTGACAGCGGTGAGAGGATAAAGAGCCGCCCAAGAGCGAAGCTGAATTAAAGCAGTGACAGCGGCGAGAGGATAAAGAGCGGCCCGAGAGTGGTGCTGAATTAAAGCAGCGACAGCAGCGAGAGGATAAAGAGCGGCCCGAGAGTGGAGCTGAATTAAAACAGTGGCGAGAGGATAAAGAACGGCCCGAGAGCGGAGCTGAATTAAACCAGCGGCAGCGGCGAGAGTATAAAGAGCGGCCAGAGAGCGGACCTGAATTAAAACAGCGGCGAGCGGATAAAGAGCGGCCCGAGAGCGGAGCTGAATTAAAGCAGTGACAGCGGCGAGAGGATAAAGAGCGGCCCGAGAGTGGAGCTGAATTAAAGCAGCGACAGCGGCGAGAGGATAAAGAGCGGCCCGAGAGCGGAGCTGAATTAAAGCAGCGACAGCGGTGAGAGGATAAAGAGCGGCCCGAGAGTGGACTGAATTATAGCAGTGACAGCGGCGAGAGGCGAAAGAGCGGCCCGACAGCGGACCTGAATTAAAGCAGTGACAGCGGCGAGAGGATAAAGAGCCGCCCAAGAGCGGAGCTGAAGTAAAGCAGCGACAGCGGCGAGAGGATAAAGAGCGGCCCGAGAGCTGAGCTGAATTAAAGCAGTGACAGCGGCGAGAGGATAAAGAGCAGCCCGAGAGCGGACCTGAATTAAAGCAGCGACAGCGGCGAGAGGATAAAGAGCGGCCCGAGTGTGGAGCTGAATTAAAGCAGTGGCAGCGGCGAAAGAATAAAGGGCGGCCCGAGAGCGGACCTGAATTAAAGCAGCGACAGCGGCGAGAGGATAAAGAGCAGCCCGAGAGCGGAGCTGAATTAAAGCAGCGGCAGCGGTGAAAGGATAAAGAGCGGCCCGAGGGCGGACCTGAATTAAAGCAGTGACAGCGGCGAGAGGATAAAGAGCGGCCCGAGAGCGGAGCTGAATTAAAACAGCGGCAGCAGCGAGAGGATAAAGAGCGGCCCGAGAGCGGAGCTGAATTAAAACAGTGGCGAGAGGATAAAGAGCGGCCCGAGAGCGGAGCTGAATTAAAACAGCAGCAGCGGCGAGAGGATAAATAGCGGCCCGAGAGCGGAGGTGAATTAAAGCAGCAGCGAGAGGGTAAAGAGCGGCCCGAGAGCGGAGCTGAATTAAAGCAGTGACAGCGGCGAGAGGATAAAGAGCGGCCCGAGAGCGGACCTGAATTAAAGCAGTGGCGAGAGGATAAAGAGCGGCCCGAGAGTGGACCTGAATTATAGCAGTGACAGCGGTGAGAGGATAAAGAGCCGCCCAAGAGCGAAGCTGAATTAAAGCAGTGACAGCGGCGAGAGGATAAAGAGCGGCCCGAGAGTGGTGCTGAATTAAAGCAGCGACAGCAGCGAGAGGATAAAGAGCGGCCCGAGAGCGGAGCTAAATTAAAACAGTGGCGAGAGGATAAAGAACGGCCCGAGAGCGGAGCTGAATTAAACCAGCGGCAGCGGCGAGAGTATAAAGAGCGGCCAGAGAGCGGACCTGAATTAAAACAGCGGCGAGAGGATAAAGAGCGGCCCGAGAGCGGAGCTGAATTAAAGCAGTGACAGCGGCGAGAGGATAAAGAGCGGCCCGAGAGTGGAGCTGAATTAAAGCAGCGACAGCGGCGAGAGGATAAAGAGCGGCCCGAGAGCGGAGCTGAATTAAAGCAGCGACAGCGGTGAGAGGATAAAGAGCGGCCCGAGAGTGGACTGAATTATAGCAGTGACAGCGGCGAGAGGCGAAAGAGCGGCCCGACAGCGGACCTGAATTAAAGCAGTGACAGCGGCGAGAGGATAAAGAGCCGCCCAAGAGCGGAGCTGAATTAAAGCAGCGACAGCGGCGAGAGGATAAAGAGCGGCACGAGAGTGGAGCTGAATTAAAGCAGCGACAGCGGCGAGAGGATAAAGAGCGGCCCGAGAGTGGAGCTGAATTAAAGCAGTGACAGCGGCGAGAGGATAAAGAGCAGCCCGAGAGCGGAGCTGAATTAAAGCAGTGACAGCGGCGAGAGGATAAAGAGCGGCCCGAGAGCGGAGCTGAATTAAAGCAGTGACAGCGGCGAGAGGATAAAGAGCGGCCCGAGAGCGGACCTGAATTAAAGCAGTGACAGCGACGAGAGGATAAAGAGCGGCCCGAGAGCAGACCTGAATTAAAGCAGCGACAGCGGCGAGAGGATAAAGAGCGGCCCGAGTGTGGAGCTGAATTAAAGCAGTGGCAGCGGCGAAAGAATAAAGGGCGGCCCGAGAGCGGACCTGAATTAAAGCAGCGACAGCGGCGAGAGGATAAAGAGCAGCCCGAGAGCGGAGCTGAATTAAAGCAGCGGCAGCGGCGAGAGGATAAAGAGCGGCCCGAGAGCGGAGCTGAATTAAAACAGCGGCAGCAGCGAGAGGATAAAGAGCGGCCCGAGAGCGGAGCTGAATTAAAACAGTGGCGAGAGGATAAAGAGCGGCCCGAGAGCGGAGCTGAATTAAAACAGCGGCAGCGGCGAGAGGATAAATAGCGGCCCGAGAGCGGAGGTGAATTAAAGCAGCAGCGAGAGGATAAAGAGCGGCCCGAGAGCGGAGCTGAATTAAAGCAGTGGCGAGAGGATAAAGCGCGGCCCGATAGCGGAGCTGAATTAAAGCAGTGGCGAGAGGATAAAGAGCGGCCCGAGAGTGGAGCTGAATTAAACCAGTGACAGCGGCGAGAGGATAAAGAGCGGCCCGAGAGCGGACCTGAATTAAAGCAGCGGCAGCGGCGAGAGGATAAAGAGCGGCCCGAGAGCGGACCTGAATTAAAGCAGCGGCAGCGGCGAGAGGATAAAGAGCGGCCCAAGAGCGGAGCTGAAATAAAGCAGCGGCGAGAGGATAAAGAGCAGCCCGAGAGCGGAGCTGAATTAAAGCAGCGGCAGCGGCGAGAGGATAAAGAGCGGCCCGAGAGCGGAGTGAATAAAGCAGTGACAGCGGCGAGAGGATAAAGAGCGGCCCGAGAGTGGACCTGAATTAAAGCAGTGACAGCGGCGAGAAGACAAAGAGCGGCCCGAGAGCGGAGCTGAATTAAAGCAGTGACAGCGGCGAGAGGATAAAGAGCGGCCCGAGAGCGGACCTGAATTAAAGCAGTGACAGCGGCGAGAGGATAAAGAGCGGCCCGAGAGCGGACCTGAATTAAAGCAGCGACAGCGGCGAGAGGATAAAGAGCGGCCCGAGAGTGGAGCTGAATTAAAGCAGTGGCAGCGGCGAAAGGATAAAGGGCGGCCCGAGAGCGGACCTAAATTAAAGCAGCGACAGCGGCGAGAGGATAAAGAGCAGCCCGAGAGCGGAGCTGAATTAAAGCAGTGACAGCGGTGAGAGGATAAAGAGCGGCCCGAGAGCGAACCTGAATTAAAGCAGTGACAGCAGCGAGAGGATAAAGAGCGGCCCGAGAGCGGAGCTGAATTAAAACAGCGGCAGCGGCGAGAGGATAAAGAGTGGCCCGAGAGCGGAGGTGAATTAAAGCAGCGGCGAGAGGGTAAAGAGCGGCCCGAGAGCGGAGCTGAATTAAAGCAGTGACAGCGGCGAGAGGATAAAGAGCGGCCCGAGAGCGGAGCTGAATTAAAGCAGTGGCGAGAGGATAAAGTGCGGCCCGAGAGTGGAGCTGAATTAAACCAGTGACAGCGGCGAGAGGATAAAGAGCAGCCCGAAAGCGGAGCTGAATTAAAGCAGTGACAGCGGCGAGAGGATAAAGAGCGGCCCGAGAGCGGACCTGAATTAAAGCAGCGGCAGCGGCGAGAGGATAAAGAGCGGCCCAAGAGCGGAGCTGAATTAAAGCAGCGGCGAGAGGATAAAGAGCAGCCCGAGAGCGGAGCTGAATTAAAACAGCGGCAGCGGCAAGAGGATAAAGAGCGGCCCGAGAGCGGAGCTGAATTAAAACAGCGGCAGCGGCAAGAGGATAAAGAGCGGCCCGAGAGCGGAGCTGAATTAAAGCAGTGACACGGCGAGAGGATAAAGAGCGGCCCGAGAGTGGACCTGAATTAAAGCAGTGACAGCGGCGAGAAGATAAAGAGCGGCCCGAGAGCGGAGCTGAATTAAAGCAGTGGCGAGAGGATAAAGAGCGGCCCGAGAGCGGAGCTGAATTAAAGCAGTGACAGCGGCGAGAGGATAAAGAGCCTGCCCGATAGCGGAGCTGAATTAAAGCAGTGGCGAGAGGATAAAGAGCGGCACGAGAGCGGAGCTGAATTAAAGCAGTGACAGCGGCGAGAGGATAAAGAGCGGCCCGAGAGCGGACCTGAATTAAAGCAGTGGCGAGAGGATAAAGAGCGGCCCGAGAGTGGACCTGAATTATAGCAGTGACAGCGGTGAGAGGATAAAGAGCCGCCCAAGAGCGAAGCTGAATTAAAGCAGTGACAGCGGCGAGAGGATAAAGAGCGGCCCGAGAGTGGTGCTGAATTAAAGCAGCGACAGCAGCGAGAGGATAAAGAGCGGCCCGAGAGCGGAGCTGAATTAAAACAGTGGCGAGAGGATAAAGAACGGCCCGAGAGCGGAGCTGAATTAAACCAGCGGCAGCGGCGAGAGTATAAAGACCGGCCAGAGAGCGGACCTGAATTAAAACAGAGGCGAGAGGATAAAGAGCGGCCCGAGAGCGGAGCTGAATTAAAGCAGTGACAGCGGCGAGAGGATAAAGAGCGGCCTGAGAGCAGAGCTGAATTAAAGCAGTGACAGCGGCGAGAGGATAAAGAGCGGCCCGAGAGCGGAGCTGAATTAAAGCAGTGGCGAGAGGATAAAGCGCGGCCCGATAGCGGAGCTGAATTAAAGCAGTGGCGAGAGGATAAAGAGCGGCCCGAGAGTGGAGCTGAATTAAACCAGTGACAGCGGCGAGAGGATAAAGAGCAGCCCGAGAGCGGAGCTGAATTAAAGCAGCGACAGCGGCGAGAGGATAAAGAGCGGCCCGAGAGCGGACCTGAATTAAAGCAGCGGCAGCGGCGAGAGGATAAAGAGCGGCCCGAGAGCGGACCTGAATTAAAGCAGCGGCAGCGGCGAGAGGATAAAGAGCGGCCCAAGAGCGGAGCTGAATTAAAGCAGCGGCGAGAGGATAAAGAGCAGCCCGAGAGCGGAGCTGAATTAAAACAGCGGCAGCGGCAAGAGGATAAAGAGCGGCCCGAGAGCGGAGTGAATAAAGCAGTGACAGCGGCGAGAGGATAAAGAGCGGCCCGAGAGTGGACCTGAATTAAAGCAGTGACAGCGGCGAGAAGACAAAGAGCGGCCCGAGAGCGGAGCTGAATTAAAGCAGTGGCGAGAGGATAAAGAGCGGCCCGAGAGCGGAGATGAATTAAAGCCGCGGCAGCGGCGAGAGGATAAAGAGTGGCCCGAGAGCGGAGCTGAATTAAAGCAGTGACAGCGGCGAGGGGATAAAGAGCAGCCCGAGAGCGGAGCTGAATTAAAGCAGCGACAGCGGCGAGAGGATAAAGAGCGGCCCGAGAGCGCACCTGAATTAAAGCAGCGACAGCAGTGTGAGGATAAAGAGCGGCCCGAGAGTGGAGCTGAATTAAAGCAGCGACAGCGGCGAGAGGATAAAGAGCGGCCCGAGAGCGGAGCTGAATTAAAACAGCGGCAGCGGCAAGAAGATAAAGAGCGGCCCGAGAGAGGACCTGAATTAAAGCAGCGACAGCGGCGAGAGGATAAAGAGCGGCCCGAGAGCGGAGCTGAATTAAAGCAGTGACAGCGGTGAGAGGATAAAGAGCGGCCCGAGAGCGAACCTGAATTAAAGCAGTGACAGCAGCGAGAGGATAAAGAGCGGCCCAAGAGCGGAGCTGAATTAAAACAGTGGCAAGAGGATAAAGAGCGGCCCGAGAGTGGAGCTGAATTAAACCAGTGACAGCGGCGAGAGGATAAAGAGCGGCCCGAAATCGGAGCTGAATTAAAGCAGCGGCGAGAGGATAAAGAGCGGCCCGAGAGCGTACCTGAATTAAAGCAGTGACAGCGGCGAGAGGATAAAGAGCGGCCCGAGAGCGGACCTGAATTAATGCAGCGGCAGCGGCGAGAGGATAAAGAGCGGCCCGAGAGCGGACCTGAATTAAAGCAGCAGCAGCGGCGAGAGGATAAAGAGCGGCCTGAGAGCGGACCGGAATTAAAACAGTGACAGTGGCGAGAGGATAAAGAGCGGCCAAAGAGCGGAGCTGAATTAAAGCAGTGCCAGCGGCGAGAGGATAAAGAGTGGCCCGAGAGCGGACCTGAATTAAAGCAGTGACAGCGGCGAGAGGATAAAGAGCGGCCCGAGAGCGGAGCTGAATTAAAGCAGTGACAGCGGCGAGAGGATAAAGAGCGGCCCAAGAGCGGATCTGAATTAAAGGAGTGGCGAGAGGATAAAGAGCGGCCCGAGAGCGCACCTGAATTAAAACAGCGGCAGCGGCGAGAGGATAAAGAGCGGCCTGAGAGCGGACCGGAATTATAACAGTGACAGTGGCGAGAGGATAAAGAGCGGCCCAAGAGCGGAGCTGAATTAAAGCAGAGGCAGCGGCGAGAGGATAAAGAGCGGCCCGAGAGCGGAGCTGAATTTAAGCAGTGACAGCGGCGAGAGGATAAAGAGCGGCCCGAGAGCGGACCTGAATTAAAGCAGTGGCGAGAGGATAAAGAGCGGCCCGAGAGCGGACCTGAATTAAAGCAGCGACAGCGGCGAGAGGATAAAGAGCGGCCCGAGAGCGGACCTGAATTAAATCAGCGACAGCGGCGAGAGGATAAAGAGCGGCCCGAGAGCGGAGCTGAATTAAAGCAGCGGCGAGAGGATAAAGAGCGGCCCGAGAGCGGAGCTGAATTAAAGCAGCGGCGAGAGGATAAAGAGCGGCTTGAGAGTGGACCTGAATTAAAGCAGCGGCAGCAGCGAGAGGATAAAGAGCGGCTCGAGAGCGGAGCTGAATTAAAGCAGCGACAGCGGCGAGAGGATAAAGAACGGCCCGAGAGCGGACCTGAATTAAAGCAGCGGCGAGAGGATAAAGAGCGACCCGAGAGCGGAGCTAAATTAAAGCAGTGACAGCGGCGAGAGGATAAAGAGCGGCCCGAGAGCGGCCCTGAATTAAAGCAGTGACAGCGGCGAGAGGATAAAGTGCGGCCCGAGAGCGTAGCTGAATTAAAGCAGTGACAGCGGCGAGAGGATAAAGAGCGGCCCGAGAGTGGACCTGAATTAAAGCAGTGACAGCGGCGAGAGGATAAAGAGCGGCCCGAGAGCGGAGCTGAATTAAAACAGTGGCAAGAGGATAAAGCGCGGCCCGAGAGTGGAGCTGAATTAAACCAGTGACAGCGGCGAGAGGATAAAGAGTGGTCCGAAAGCGGAGCTGAATTAAAGCAGCGGCGAGAGGATAAAGAGCGGCCCGAGAGCGGACCTGAATTAAAGCAGCGGCAGCGGCGAGAGGATAAAGTGCGTCCCGAGAGCGGAGCTGAATTAAAGCAGCGACAGCGGCGAGAGGATAAAGAGCGGCCCGAGAGCGGACCTGAATTAAAGCAGCGGCAGCGGCGAGAGGATAATGAGCGGCCCGAGAGCGGACCTGAATTAAAGCAGCAGCAGCGGCGAGAGGATAAAGAGCGGCCTGAGAGCGGACCGGAATTAAAACAGTGACAGTGGCGAGAGGATAAAGAGCGGCCCAAGAGCGGAGCTGAATTAAAGCAGTGACAGCGGCGAGAGGATAAAGAGCGGCCCGAGAGCGGACCTGAATTAAAGCAGTGACAGCGGCGAGAGGATAAAGAGCGGCCCGAGAGCGGAGCTGAATTAAAACAGTGGCAAGAGGATAAAGAGCGGCCCGAGAGTGGAGCTGAATTAAACCAGTGACAGCGGCGAGAGGATAAAGAGTGGTCCGAAAGCGGAGCTGAATTAAAGCAGCGGCGAGAGGATAAAGAGCGGCCCGAGAGCGGACCTGAATTAAAGCAGCGGCAGCGGCGAGAGGATAAAGAGCGGCCCGAGAGCGGACCTGAATTAAAGCAGCGGCAGCGGCGAGAGGATAAAGTGCGTCCCGAGAGCGGAGCTGAATTAAAGCAGCGACAGCGGCGAGAGGATAAAGAGCGGCCCGAGAGCGGAGCTGAATTAAAGCAGTGACAGCGGCGAGAGGATAAAGAGCGGCCCGAGAGCGGACCTGAATTAAAGCAGCGGCAGCGGCGAGAGGATAATGAGCGGCCCGAGAGCGGACCTGAATTAAAGCAGCAGCAGCGGCGAGAGGATAAAGAGCGGCCTGAGAGCGGACCGGAATTAAAACAGTGACAGTGGCGAGAGGATAAAGAGCGGCCCAAGAGCGGAGCTGAATTAAAGCAGTGACAGCGGCGAGAGGATAAAGAGCGGCCCGAGAGCGGACCTGAATTAAAGCAGTGACAGCGGCGAGAGGATAAAGAGCGGCCCGAGAGCGGAGCTGAATTAAAGCAGCGGTGAGAGGATAAAGAGCGGCCCGAGAGCGGAGCTGAATTAACGCAGCGGCAGCGGCGAGAGGATAAAGAACGGCCCGAGAGCAGCCCTGAATTAAAGCAGTGACAGTGGCGAGAGGAGAAAGAATGGCCCGAGAGCGGAGCTGAATTAAAGCAGTGACAGCGGTGAGAGGATAAAGAGCGGCCCAAGAGCGGAGCTGAATTAAAGCAGCGGCAGCGGTGAGAGGATAAAGAGCGGCCCGAGAGCGGAGCTGAATTAAAGCAGTGACAGCGGCGAGAGGATAAAGAGCGGCCCGAGAGCAGACCTGAATTAAAGCAGTGGCGAGAGGATAAAGAGCGGCCCGAGAGCGGACCTGAATTAAAGCAGTGACAGCGGCGAGAGGATAAAGAGCGGCCCGATAGCGGACCTGAATTAAATCAGCGACAGCGGCGAGAGGATAAAGAGCGGCCCGAGAGCGGAGCTGAATTAAAGCAGCGGCGAGAGGATAAAGAGCGGCCCGAGAGAGGACCTGAATTAAAGCAGCGACAGCGGCGAGAGGATAAAGAGCGGCCCGAGAGCGGAGTTGAATTAAAGCAGCGACAGCGGCGAGAGGATAAAGAGCGGCCCGAGAGCAGAGCTGAATTAAAGCAGCGGCAGCAGCGAGAGGATAAAGAGCGGCCCGAGAGCGGAGCTGAATTAAAGCAGCGACAGTGGCGAGAGGATAAAGAACGGCCCGAGAGCGGAGCTGAATTAAAACAGTGGCGAGAGGATAAAGAGCGGCCCGAGAGCGGAGCTGAATTAAAACAGCGGCAGCGGCGAGAGGATAAATAGCGGCCCGAGAGCGGAGGTGAATTAAAGCAGCAGCGAGAGGATAAAGAGCGGCCCGAGAGCGGAGCTGAATTAAAGCAGTGGCGAGAGGATAAAGCGCGGCCCGATAGCGGAGCTGAATTAAAGCAGTGGCGAGAGGATAAAGAGCGGCCCGAGAGTGGAGCTGAATTAAACCAGTGACAGCGGCGAGAGGATAAAGAGCGGCCCGAGAGCGGACCTGAATTAAAGCAGCGGCAGCGGCGAGAGGATAAAGAGCGGCCCGAGAGCGGACCTGAATTAAAGCAGCGGCAGCGGCGAGAGGATAAAGAGCGGCCCAAGAGCGGAGCTGAAATAAAGCAGCGGCGAGAGGATAAAGAGCAGCCCGAGAGCGGAGCTGAATTAAAGCAGCGGCAGCGGCGAGAGGATAAAGAGCGGCCCGAGAGCGGAGTGAATAAAGCAGTGACAGCGGCGAGAGGATAAAGAGCGGCCCGAGAGTGGACCTGAATTAAAGCAGTGACAGCGGCGAGAAGACAAAGAGCGGCCCGAGAGCGGAGCTGAATTAAAGCAGTGACAGCGGCGAGAGGATAAAGAGCGGCCCGAGAGCGGACCTGAATTAAAGCAGTGACAGCGGCGAGAGGATAAAGAGCGGCCCGAGAGCGGACCTGAATTAAAGCAGCGACAGCGGCGAGAGGATAAAGAGCGGCCCGAGAGTGGAGCTGAATTAAAGCAGTGGCAGCGGCGAAAGGATAAAGGGCGGCCCGAGAGCGGACCTAAATTAAAGCAGCGACAGCGGCGAGAGGATAAAGAGCAGCCCGAGAGCGGAGCTGAATTAAAGCAGTGACAGCGGTGAGAGGATAAAGAGCGGCCCGAGAGCGAACCTGAATTAAAGCAGTGACAGCAGCGAGAGGATAAAGAGCGGCCCGAGAGCGGAGCTGAATTAAAACAGCGGCAGCGGCGAGAGGATAAAGAGTGGCCCGAGAGCGGAGGTGAATTAAAGCAGCGGCGAGAGGGTAAAGAGCGGCCAGAGAGCGGAGCTGAATTAAAGCAGTGACAGCGGCGAGAGGATAAAGAGCGGCCCGAGAGCGGAGCTGAATTAAAGCAGTGGCGAGAGGATAAAGTGCGGCCCGAGAGCGGAGCTGAATTAAACCAGTGACAGCGGCGAGAGGATAAAGAGCAGCCCGAAAGCGGAGCTGAATTAAAGCAGTGACAGCGGCGAGAGGATAAAGAGCGGCCCGAGAGCGGACCTGAATTAAAGCAGCGGCAGCGGCGAGAGGATAAAGAGCGGCCCAAGAGCGGAGCTGAATTAAAGCAGCGGCGAGAGGATAAAGAGCAGCCCGAGAGCGGAGCTGAATTAAAACAGCGGCAGCGGCAAGAGGATAAAGAGCGGCCCGAGAGCGGAGCTGAATTAAAACAGCGGCAGCGGCAAGAGGATAAAGAGCGGCCCGAGAGCGGAGCTGAATTAAAGCAGTGACACGGCGAGAGGATAAAGAGCGGCCCGAGAGTGGACCTGAATTAAAGCAGTGACAGCGGCGAGAAGATAAAGAGCGGCCCGAGAGCGGAGCTGAATTAAAGCAGTGGCGAGAGGATAAAGAGCGGCCCGAGAGCGGAGCTGAATTAAAGCAGTGACAGCGGCGAGAGGATAAAGAGCCTGCCCGATAGCGGAGCTGAATTAAAGCAGTGGCGAGAGGATAAAGAGCGGCCCGAGAGCGGAGCTGAATTAAAGCAGTGACAGCGGCGAGAGGATAAAGAGCGGCCCGAGAGCGGACCTGAATTAAAGCAGTGGCGAGAGGATAAAGAGCAGCCCGAGAGTGGACCTGAATTATAGCAGTGACAGCGGTGAGAGGATAAAGAGCCGCCCAAGAGCGAAGCTGAATTAAAGCAGTGACAGCGGCGAGAGGATAAAGAGCGGCCCGAGAGTGGTGCTGAATTAAAGCAGCGACAGCAGCGAGAGGATAAAGAGCGGCCCGAGAGCGGAGCTGAATTAAAACAGTGGCGAGAGGATAAAGAACGGCCCGAGAGCGGAGCTGAATTAAACCAGCGGCAGCGGCGAGAGTATAAAGACCGGCCAGAGAGCGGACCTGAATTAAAACAGAGGCGAGAGGATAAAGAGCGGCCCGAGAGCGGAGCTGAATTAAAGCAGTGACAGCGGCGAGAGGATAAAGAGCGGCCTGAGAGCAGAGCTGAATTAAAGCAGTGACAGCGGCGAGAGGATAAAGAGCGGCCCGAGAGCGGAGCTGAATTAAAGCAGTGGCGAGAGGATAAAGCGCGGCCCGATAGCGGAGCTGAATTAAAGCAGTGGCGAGAGGATAAAGAGCGGCCCGAGAGTGGAGCTGAATTAAACCAGTGACAGCGGCGAGAGGATAAAGAGCAGCCCGAGAGCGGAGCTGAATTAAAGCAGCGACAGCGGCGAGAGGATAAAGAGCGGCCCGAGAGCGGACCTGAATTAAAGCAGCGGCAGCGGCGAGAGGATAAAGAGCGGCCCGAGAGCGGACCTGAATTAAAGCAGCGGCAGCGGCGAGAGGATAAAGAGCGGCCCAAGAGCGGAGCTGAATTAAAGCAGCGGCGAGAGGATAAAGAGCAGCCCGAGAGCGGAGCTGAATTAAAACAGCGGCAGCGGCAAGAGGATAAAGAGCGGCCCGAGAGCGGAGTGAATAAAGCAGTGACAGCGGCGAGAGGATAAAGAGCGGCCCGAGAGTGGACCTGAATTAAAGCAGTGACAGCGGCGAGAAGACAAAGAGCGGCCCGAGAGCGGAGCTGAATTAAAGCAGTGGCGAGAGGATAAAGAGCGGCCCGAGAGCGGAGATGAATTAAAGCCGCGGCAGCGGCGAGAGGATAAAGAGTGGCCCGAGAGCGGAGCTGAATTAAAGCAGTGACAGCGGCGAGGGGATAAAGAGCAGCCCGAGAGCGGAGCTGAATTAAAGCAGCGACAGCGGCGAGAGGATAAAGAGCGGCCCGAGAGCGCACCTGAATTAAAGCAGCGACAGCAGTGTGAGGATAAAGAGCGGCCCGAGAGTGGAGCTGAATTAAAGCAGCGACAGCGGCGAGAGGATAAAGAGCGGCCCGAGAGCGGAGCTGAATTAAAACAGCGGCAGCGGCAAGAAGATAAAGAGCGGCCCGAGAGAGGACCTGAATTAAAGCAGCGACAGCGGCGAGAGGATAAAGAGCGGCCCGAGAGCGGAGCTGAATTAAAGCAGTGACAGCGGTGAGAGGATAAAGAGCGGCCCGAGAGCGAACCTGAATTAAAGCAGTGACAGCAGCGAGAGGATAAAGAGCGGCCCAAGAGCGGAGCTGAATTAAAACAGTGGCAAGAGGATAAAGAGCGGCCCGAGAGTGGAGCTGAATTAAACCAGTGACAGCGGCGAGAGGATAAAGAGCGGCCCGAAATCGGAGCTGAATTAAAGCAGCGGCGAGAGGATAAAGAGCGGCCCGAGAGCGTACCTGAATTAAAGCAGTGACAGCGGCGAGAGGATAAAGAGCGGCCCGAGAGCGGACCTGAATTAATGCAGCGGCAGCGGCGAGAGGATAAAGAGCGGCCCGAGAGCGGACCTGAATTAAAGCAGCAGCAGCGGCGAGAGGATAAAGAGCGGCCTGAGAGCGGACCGGAATTAAAACAGTGACAGTGGCGAGAGGATAAAGAGCGGCCAAAGAGCGGAGCTGAATTAAAGCAGTGCCAGCGGCGAGAGGATAAAGAGTGGCCCGAGAGCGGACCTGAATTAAAGCAGTGACAGCGGCGAGAGGATAAAGAGCGGCCCGAGAGCGGAGCTGAATTAAAGCAGTGACAGCGGCGAGAGGATAAAGAGCGGCCCGAGAGCGGATCTGAATTAAAGGAGTGGCGAGAGGATAAAGAGCGGCTCGAGAGCGCACCTGAATTAAAACAGCGGCAGCGGCGAGAGGATAAAGAGCGGCCTGAGAGCGGACCGGAATTATAACAGTGACAGTGGCGAGAGGATAAAGAGCGGCCCAAGAGCGGAGCTGAATTAAAGCAGAGGCAGCGGCGAGAGGATAAAGAGCGGCCCGAGAGCGGAGCTGAATTTAAGCAGTGACAGCGGCGAGAGGATAAAGAGCGGCCCGAGAGCGGACCTGAATTAAAGCAGTGGCGAGAGGATAAAGAGCGGCCCGAGAGCGGACCTGAATTAAAGCAGCGACAGCGGCGAGAGGATAAAGAGCGGCCCGAGAGCGGACCTGAATTAAATCAGCGACAGCGGCGAGAGGATAAAGAGCGGCCCGAGAGCGGAGCTGAATTAAAGCAGCGGCGAGAGGATAAAGAGCGGCCCGAGAGCGGAGCTGAATTAAAGCAGCGGCGAGAGGATAAAGAGCGGCTTGAGAGTGGACCTGAATTAAAGCAGCGGCAGCAGCGAGAGGATAAAGAGCGGCTCGAGAGCGGAGCTGAATTAAAGCAGCGACAGCGGCGAGAGGATAAAGAACGGCCCGAGAGCGGACCTGAATTAAAGCAGCGGCGAGAGGATAAAGAGCGACCCGAGAGCGGAGCTAAATTAAAGCAGTGACAGCGGCGAGAGGATAAAGAGCGGCCCGAGAGCGGCCCTGAATTAAAGCAGTGACAGCGGCGAGAGGATAAAGTGCGGCCCGAGAGCGTAGCTGAATTAAAGCAGTGACAGCGGCGAGAGGATAAAGAGCGGCCCGAGAGTGGACCTGAATTAAAGCAGTGACAGCGGCGAGAGGATAAAGAGCGGCCCGAGAGCGGAGCTGAATTAAAACAGTGGCAAGAGGATAAAGCGCGGCCCGAGAGTGGAGCTGAATTAAACCAGTGACAGCGGCGAGAGGATAAAGAGTGGTCCGAAAGCGGAGCTGAATTAAAGCAGCGGCGAGAGGATAAAGAGCGGCCCGAGAGCGGACCTGAATTAAAGCAGCGGCAGCGGCGAGAGGATAAAGTGCGTCCCGAGAGCGGAGCTGAATTAAAGCAGCGACAGCGGCGAGAGGATAAAGAGCGGCCCGAGAGCGGACCTGAATTAAAGCAGCGGCAGCGGCGAGAGGATAATGAGCGGCCCGAGAGCGGACCTGAATTAAAGCAGCAGCAGCGGCGAGAGGATAAAGAGCGGCCTGAGAGCGGACCGGAATTAAAACAGTGACAGTGGCGAGAGGATAAAGAGCGGCCCAAGAGCGGAGCTGAATTAAAGCAGTGACAGCGGCGAGAAGATAAAGAGCGGCCCGAGAGCGGACCTGAATTAAAGCAGTGACAGCGGCGAGAGGATAAAGAGCGGCCCGAGAGCGGAGCTGAATTAAAACAGTGGCAAAAGGTTAAAGAGCGGCCCGAGAGTGGAGCTGAATTAAACCAGTGACAGCGGCGAGAGGATAAAGAGTGGTCCGAAAGCGGAGCTGAATTAAAGCAGCGGCGAGAGGATAAAGAGCGGCCCGAGAGCGGACCTGAATTAAAGCAGCGGCAGCGGCGAGAGGATAAAGAGCGGCCCGAGAGCGGACCTGAATTAAAGCAGCGGCAGCGGCGAGAGGATAAAGTGCGTCCCGAGAGCGGAGCTGAATTAAAGCAGCGACAGCGGCGAGAGGATAAAGAGCGGCCCGAGAGCGGAGCTGAATTAAAGCAGTGACAGCGGCGAGAGGATAAAGAGCGGCCCGAGAGCGGACCTGAATTAAAGCAGCGGCAGCGGCGAGAGGATAATGAGCGGCCCGAGAGCGGACCTGAATTAAAGCAGCAGCAGCGGCGAGAGGATAAAGAGCGGCCTGAGAGCGGACCGGAATTAAAACAGTGACAGTGGCGAGAGGATAAAGAGCGGCCCAAGAGCGGAGCTGAATTAAAGCAGTGACAGCGGCGAGAGGATAAAGAGCGGCCCGAGAGCGGACCTGAATTAAAGCAGTGACAGCGGCGAGAGGATAAAGAGCGGCCCGAGAGCGGAGCTGAATTAAAGCAGCGGTGAGAGGATAAAGAGCGGCCCGAGAGCGGAGCTGAATTAACGCAGCGGCAGCGGCGAGAGGATAAAGAACGGCCCGAGAGCAGCCCTGAATTAAAGCAGTGACAGTGGCGAGAGGAGAAAGAATGGCCCGAGAGCGGAGCTGAATTAAAGCAGTGACAGCGGTGAGAGGATAAAGAGCGGCCCAAGAGCGGAGCTGAATTAAAGCAGCGGCAGCGGTGAGAGGATAAAGAGCGGCCCGAGAGCGGAGCTGAATTAAAGCAGTGACAGCGGCGAGAGGATAAAGAGCGGCCCGAGAGCAGACCTGAATTAAAGCAGTGGCGAGAGGATAAAGAGCGGCCCGAGAGCGGACCTGAATTAAAGCAGTGACAGCGGCGAGAGGATAAAGAGCGGCCCGATAGCGGACCTGAATTAAATCAGCGACAGCGGCGAGAGGATAAAGAGCGGCCCGAGAGCGGAGCTGAATTAAAGCAGCGGCGAGAGGATAAAGAGCGGCCCGAGAGAGGACCTGAATTAAAGCAGCGACAGCGGCGAGAGGATAAAGAGCGGCCCGAGAGCGGAGTTGAATTAAAGCAGCGACAGCGGCGAGAGGATAAAGAGCGGCCCGAGAGCAGAGCTGAATTAAAGCAGCGGCAGCAGCGAGAGGATAAAGAGCGGCCCGAGAGCGGAGCTGAATTAAAGCAGCGACAGTGGCGAGAGGATAAAGAACGGCCCGAGAGCGGACCTGAATTAAAGCAGCGGCGAGAGGATAAAGAGCGGCCCGAGAGCGGCCCTGAATTAAAGCAGTGACAGCGGCGAGAGGATAAAGAATGGCCCGAGAGCGGAGCTGAATTAAAGCAGCGGCAGCGGCGAGAGGATAAAGTGCGGCCCGAGAGCGGAGCTGAATTAAAACAGCGGCAGCGGCGAGAGGATAAAGAGCGGCCCGAGAGCGGACCTGAATTAAAGCAGCGACAGCGGCGAGAGGATAAAGAGTGGCCCGAGAGCGGACCTGAATTAAAGCAACGGCAGCGGCGAGAGGATAAAGAGCGGCCCGAGAGCGGAGCTGAATTAAAGCAGTGACAGCGGCGAGAGGATAAAGAGCGGCCCGAGACCGGCCCTGAATTAAAGCAGTGACAGCGGCGAGAGGATAAAGAGCGGCCCGTGAGCGGAGCTGAATTAAAGCAGCGGCAGCGGCGAGAGGATAAAGAGCGGCCCGAGAGCGGAGCTGAATTGAAGCAGTGACAGCGGCGAGAGGATAACGAGCGGCCCGAGAGCGGAGCTGAATTAAAGCAGCGGCAGCGGCGAGAGGATAAAGAGCGGCCCAAGAGCGGAGCTGAATTAAAGCAGTGACAGCGGCGAGAGGATAAAGAGCGGCCCGAGAGCGGACCTGAATTAAAGCAGCGACAGCGGCGAGAGGATAAAGAGCGGCCCGAGAGCGGAGCTGAATTAAAGCAGCGGTGAGAGGATAAAGAGCGGCCCGAGAGTGGAGCTGAATTAAAGCAGCGACAGCGGCGAGAGGATAAAGAGCGGCCCGAGAGTGGCCCTGAATTAAAGCAGCGACAGCGGCGAGAGGATAAAGAGTCGCCCGAGAGCGGACCTGAATTAAAGCAACGGCAGCGGCGAGAGGATAAAGAGCGGCCCGAGAGCGGAGCTGAATTTAAGCAGTGACAGCGGCGAGAGGATAAAGAGCGGCCCGAGAGTGGACCTGAATTAAAGCAGTGACAGCGGCGAGAGGATAAAGAGCGGCCCGAGAGCGGACCTGAATTAAAGCAGTGGCGAGAGGATAAAGAGCGGCCCGAGAGCGGACCTGAATTAAAGCAGTGACAGCGGCGAGAGGATAAAGAGCGGCCCGAGAGCGGACCTGAATTAAATCAGCGACAGCGGCGAGAGGATAAAGAGCGGCCCGAGAGCGGAGCTGAATTAAAGCAGTGACAGCGGCGAGAGGATAAAGAGCGGCCCGAGAGCGGAGCTGAATTAAAGCAGCGGTGAGAGGATAAAGAGCGGCCCGAGAATGGAGCTGAATTAAAGCAGTGACAGCGGCGAGAGGGTAAAGAGCGGCCCGAGAGCGGAGCTGAATTAACGCAGCGGCAGCGGCGAGAGGATAAAGAGCGGCCCGAGAGCGGAGCTGAATTAAACCATCGGCAGCGGCGAGAGGATAAACAGCGGCCCGAGAGCGGACCTGAATTAAAGCAGTGACAGTGGCGAGAGGATAAAGAGCGGCCCAAGAGCGGAGCTGAATTAAAGCAGCAGCAGCGGCGAGAGGATAAAGAGCGGCCCGAGAGCGGAGCTGAATTCAAGCAGTGACAGCGGCGAGAGGATAAAGAGCGGCCCGAGCAGCGGACCTGAATTAAAGCAGTGGCGAGAGGATAAAGAGCGGCCCGAGAGCGGACCTGAATTAAAGCAGTGACAGCGGCGAGAGGATAAAGAGCGGCCCGAGAGCGGACCTGAATTAAATCAGCGACAGCGGCGAGAGGATAAAGAGCGGCCCGAGAGCGGAGCTGAATTAAAGCAGCGGCGAGAGGATAAAGAGCGGCCCGAGAGCGGAGCTGAATTAAAGCAGCGGCGAGAGGATAAAGAGCGGCCCGAGAGTGGAGCTGAATTAAAGCAGCGACATCGGCGAGAGGATAAAGAGCGGCCCGAGAGCGGACCTGAATTAAAACAGCGGCAGCGGCGAGAGGTTAAAGAGCGGCCCGAGAGCGGAGTTGAATTAAAGCAGCGACAGTGGCGAGAGGATAAAGAGCGGCCCGAGAGCAGAGCTGAATTAAAGCAGCGGCAGCAGCGAGAGATTAAAGAGCGGCCCGAGAGCGGAGCTGAATTAAAGCAGCGACAGCGGCGAGAGGATAAAGAATGGCCCGAGAGCGGACCTGAATTAAAGCAGTGACAGCGGCGAGAGGATAAAGAGCGGCCCGAGAGCGGAGGTGAATTAAAGCAGCGGCGAGAGGGTAAAGAGCGGCCCGAGAGCGGAGCTGAATTAAAGCAGTGACAGCGGCGAGAGGATAAAGAGCGGCCCGAGAGCGGAGCTGAATTAAAGCAGTGGCGAGAGGATAAAGTGCGGCCCGAGAGTGGAGCTGAATTAAACCAGTGACAGCGGCGAGAGGATAAAGAGCAGCCCGAAAGCGGAGCTGAATTAAAGCAGTGACAGCGGCGAGAGGATAAAGAGCGGCCCGAGAGCGGACCTGAATTAAAGCAGCGGCAGCGGTGAGAGGATAAAGAGCGGCCCAAGAGCGGAGCTGAATTAAAGCAGCGGCGAGAGGATAAAGAGCAGCCCGAGAGCGGAGCTGAATTAAAACAGCAGCAGCGGCAAGAGGATAAAGAGCGGCCCGAGAGCGGAGCTGAATTAAAACAGCGGCAGCGGCAAGAGGATAAAGAGCGGCCCGAGAGCGGAGCTGAATTAAAGCAGTGACACGGCGAGAGGATAAAGAGCGGCCCGAGAGCGGAGCTGAATTAAAGCAGTGACACGGCGAGAGGATAAAGAGCGGCCCGAGAGCGGACCTGAATTAAAGCAGTGGCGAGAGGATAAAGAGCGGCCCGAGAGTGGACCTGAATTATAGCAGTGACAGCGGTGAGAGGATAAAGAGCCGCCCAAGAGCGAAGCTGAATTAAAGCAGTGACAGCGGCGAGAGGATAAAGAGCGGCCCGAGAGTGGTGCTGAATTAAAGCAGCGACAGCAGCGAGAGGATAAAGAGCGGCCCGAGAGCGGAGCTGAATTAAAACAGTGGCGAGAGGATAAAGAACGGCCCGAGAGCGGAGCTGAATTAAACCAGCGGCAGCGGCGAGAGTATAAAGACCGGCCAGAGAGCGGACCTGAATTAAAACAGAGGCGAGAGGATAAAGAGCGGCCCGAGAGCGGAGCTGAATTAAAGCAGTGACAGCGGCGAGAGGATAAAGAGCGGCCTGAGAGCAGAGCTGAATTAAAGCAGTGACAGCGGCGAGAGGATAAAGAGCGGCCCGAGAGCGGAGCTGAATTAAAGCAGTGGCGAGAGGATAAAGCGCGGCCCGATAGCGGAGCTGAATTAAAGCAGTGGCGAGAGGATAAAGAGCGGCCCGAGAGTGGAGCTGAATTAAACCAGTGACAGCGGCGAGAGGATAAAGAGCAGCCCGAGAGCGGAGCTGAATTAAAGCAGCGACAGCGGCGAGAGGATAAAGAGCGGCCCGAGAGCGGACCTGAATTAAAGCAGCGGCAGCGGCGAGAGGATAAAGAGCGGCCCGAGAGCGGACCTGAATTAAAGCAGCGGCAGCGGCGAGAGGATAAAGAGCGGCCCAAGAGCGGAGCTGAATTAAAGCAGCGGCGAGAGGATAAAGAGCAGCCCGAGAGCGGAGCTGAATTAAAACAGCGGCAGCGGCAAGAGGATAAAGAGCGGCCCGAGAGCGGAGTGAATAAAGCAGTGACAGCGGCGAGAGGATAAAGAGCGGCCCGAGAGTGGACCTGAATTAAAGCAGTGACAGCGGCGAGAAGACAAAGAGCGGCCCGAGAGCGGAGCTGAATTAAAGCAATGGCGAGAGGATAAAGAGCGGCCCGAGAGCGGAGATGAATTAAAGCAGCGGCAGCGGCGAGAGGATAAAGAGTGGCCCGAGAGCGGAGCTGAATTAAAGCAGTGACAGCGGCGAGGGGATAAAGAGCGGCCCGAGAGCGGAGCTGAATTAAAGCAGCGACAGCGGCGAGAGGATAAAGAGCGGCCCGAGAGCGCACCTGAATTAAAGCAGCGACAGCAGTGTGAGGATAAAGAGCGGCCCGAGAGTGGAGCTGAATTAAAGCAGCGACAGCGGCGAGAGGATAAAGAGCGGCCCGAGAGCGGAGCTGAATTAAAACAGCGGCAGCGGCAAGAAGATAAAGAGCGGCCCGAGAGAGGACCTGAATTAAAGCAGCGACAGCGGCGAGAGGATAAAGAGCGGCCCGAGAGCGGAGCTGAATTAAAGCAGTGACAGCGGTGAGAGGATAAAGAGCGGCCCGAGAGCGAACCTGAATTAAAGCAGTGACAGCAGCGAGAGGATAAAGAGCGGCCCAAGAGCGGAGCTGAATTAAAACAGTGGCAAGAGGATAAAGAGCGGCCCGAGAGTGGAGCTGAATTAAACCAGTGACAGCGGCGAGAGGATAAAGAGCGGCCCGAAATCGGAGCTGAATTAAAGCAGCGGCGAGAGGATAAAGAGCGGCCCGAGAGCGTACCTGAATTAAAGCAGTGACAGCGGCGAGAGGATAAAGAGCGGCCCGAGAGCGGACCTGAATTAATGCAGCGGCAGCGGCGAGAGGATAAAGAGCGGCCCGAGAGCGGACCTGAATTAAAGCAGCAGCAGCGGCGAGAGGATAAAGAGCGGCCTGAGAGCGGACCGGAATTAAAACAGTGACAGTGGCGAGAGGATAAAGAGCGGCCAAAGAGCGGAGCTGAATTAAAGCAGTGCCAGCGGCGAGAGGATAAAGAGTGGCCCGAGAGCGGACCTGAATTAAAGCAGTGACAGCGGCGAGAGGATAAAGAGCGGCCCGAGAGCGGAGCTGAATTAAAGCAGTGACAGCGGCGAGAGGATAAAGAGCGGCCCGAGAGCGGATCTGAATTAAAGGAGTGGCGAGAGGATAAAGAGCGGCCCGAGAGCGCACCTGAATTAAAACAGCGGCAGCGGCGAGAGGATAAAGAGCGGCCTGAGAGCGGACCGGAATTATAACACTGACAGTGGCGAGAGGATAAAGAGCGGCCCAAGAGCGGAGCTGAATTAAAGCAGAGGCAGCGGCGAGAGGATAAAGAGCGGCCCGAGAGCGGAGCTGAATTAAAGCAGTGACAGCGGCGAGAGGATAAAGAGCGGCCCGAGAGCGGACCTGAATTAAAGCAGTGGCGAGAGGATAAAGAGCGGCCCGAGAGCGGACCTGAATTAAAGCAGCGACAGCGGCGAGAGGATAAAGAGCGGCCCGAGAGCGGACCTGAATTAAATCAGCGACAGCGGCGAGAGGATAAAGAGCGGCCCGAGAGCGGAGCTGAATTAAAGCAGCGGCGAGAGGATAAAGAGCGGCCCGAGAGCGGAGCTGAATTAAAGCAGCGGCGAGAGGATAAAGAGCGGCTTGAGAGTGGACCTGAATTAAAGCAGCGGCAGCAGCGAGAGGATAAAGAGCGGCTCGAGAGCGGAGCTGAATTAAAGCAGCGACAGCGGCGAGAGGATAAAGAACGGCCCGAGAGCGGACCTGAATTAAAGCAGCGGCGAGAGGATAAAGAGCGACCCGAGAGCGGAGCTAAATTAAAGCAGTGACAGCGGCGAGAGGATAAAGAGCGGCCCGAGAGCGGCCCTGAATTAAAGCAGTGACAGCGGCAAGAGGATAAAGTGCGGCCCGAGAGCGTAGCTGAATTAAAGCAGTGACAGCGGCGAGAGGATAAAGAACGGCCCGAGAGTGGACCTGAATTAAAGCAGTGACAGCGGCGAGAGGATAAAGAGCGGCCCGAGAGCGGAGCTGAATTAAAACAGTGGCAAGAGGATAAAGCGCGGCCCGAGAGTGGAGCTGAATTAAACCAGTGACAGCGGCGAGAGGATAAAGAGTGGTCCGAAAGCGGAGCTGAATTAAAGCAGCGGCGAGAGGATAAAGAGCGGCCCGAGAGCGGACCTGAATTAAAGCAGCGGCAGCGGCGAGAGGATAAAGAGCGGCCCGAGAGCGGACCTGAATTAAAGCAGCGGCAGCGGCGAGAGGATAAAGTGCGTCCCGAGAGCGGAGCTGAATTAAAGCAGCGACAGCGGCGAGAGGATAAAGAGCGGCCCGAGAGCGGAGCTGAATTAAAGCAGTGACAGCGGCGAGAGGATAAAGAGCGGCCCGAGAGCGGACCTGAATTAAAGCAGCGGCAGCGGCGAGAGGATAATGAGCGGCCCGACAGCGGACCTGAATTAAAGCAGCAGCAGCGGCGAGAGGATAAAGAGCGGCCTGAGAGCGGACCGGAATTAAAACAGTGACAGTGGCGAGAGGATAAAGAGCGGCCCAAGAGCGGAGCTGAATTAAAGCAGTGACAGCGGCGAGAGGATAAAGAGCGGCCCGAGAGCGGACCTGAATTAAAGCAGTGACAGCGGCGAGAGGATAAAGAGCGGCCCGAGAGCGGAGCTGAATTAAAACAGTGGCAAGAGGATAAAGAGCGGCCCGAGAGTGGAGCTGAATTAAACCAGTGACAGCGGCGAGAGGATAAAGAGTGGTCCGAAAGCGGAGCTGAATTAAAGCAGCGGCGAGAGGATAAAGAGCGGCCCGAGAGCGGACCTGAATTAAAGCAGCAGGCAGCGGCGAGAGGATAAAGAGCGGCCCGAGAGCGGACCTGAATTAAAGCAGCGGCAGCGGCGAGAGGATAAAGTGCGTCCCGAGAGCGGAGCTGAATTAAAGCAGCGACAGCGGCGAGAGGATAAAGAGCGGCCCGAGAGCGGAGCTGAATTAAAGCAGTGACAGCGGCGAGAGGATAAAGAGCGGCCCGAGAGCGGACCTGAATTAAAGCAGCGGCAGCGGCGAGAGGATAATGAGCGGCCCGAGAGCGGACCTGAATTAAAGCAGCAGCAGCGGCGAGAGGATAAAGAGCGGCCTGAGAGCGGACCGGAATTAAAACAGTGACAGTGGCGAGAGGATAAAGAGCGGCCCAAGAGCGGAGCTGAATTAAAGCAGTGACAGCGGCGAGAGGATAAAGAGCGGCCCGAGAGCGGACCTGAATTAAAGCAGTGACAGCGGCGAGAGGATAAAGAGCGGCCCGAGAGCGGAGCTGAATTAAAGCAGCGGTGAGAGGATAAAGAGCGGCCCGAGAGCGGAGCTGAATTAACGCAGCGGCAGCGGCGAGAGGATAAAGAACGGCCCGAGAGCAGCCCTGAATTAAAGCAGTGACAGTGGCGAGAGGAGAAAGAATGGCCCGAGAGCGGAGCTGAATTAAAGCAGTGACAGCGGTGAGAGGATAAAGAGCGGCCCAAGAGCGGAGCTGAATTAAAGCAGCGGCAGCGGCGAGAGGATAAAGAGCGGCCCGAGAGCGGAGCTGAATTAAAGCAGTGACAGCGGCGAGAGGATAAAGAGCGGCCCGAGAGCAGACCTGAATTAAAGCAGTGGCGAGAGGATAAAGAGCGGCCCGAGAGCGGACCTGAATTAAAGCAGTGACAGCGGCGAGAGGATAAAGAGCGGCCCGATAGCGGACCTGAATTAAATCAGCGACAGCGGCGAGAGGATAAAGAGCGGCCCGAGAGCGGAGCTGAATTAAAGCAGCGGCGAGAGGATAAAGAGCGGCCCGAGAGAGGACCTGAATTAAAGCAGCGACAGCGGCGAGAGGATAAAGAGCGGCCCGAGAGCGGAGTTGAATTAAAGCAGCGACAGCGGCGAGAGGATAAAGAGCGGCCCGAGAGCGGAGCTGAATTAAAGCAGCGGCAGCAGCGAGAGGATAAAGAGCGGCCCGAGAGCGGAGCTGAATTAAAGCAGCGACAGTGGCGAGAGGATAAAGAACGGCCCGAGAGCGGACCTGAATTAAAGCAGCGGCGAGAGGATAAAGAGCGGCCCGAGAGCGGCCCTGAATTAAAGCAGTGACAGCGGCGAGAGGATAAAGAATGGCCCGAGAGCGGAGCTGAATTAAAGCAGCGGCAGCGGCGAGAGGATAAAGTGCGGCCCGAGAGCGGAGCTGAATTAAAACAGCGGCAGCGGCGAGAGGATAAAGAGCGGCCCGAGAGCGGACCTGAATTAAAGCAGCGACAGCGGCGAGAGGATAAAGAGTGGCCCGAGAGCGGACCTGAATTAAAGCAACGGCAGCGGCGAGAGGATAAAGAGCGGCCCGAGAGCGGAGCTGAATTAAAGCAGTGACAGCGGCGAGAGGATAAAGAGCGGCCCGAGAGCGGCCCTGAATTAAAGCAGTGACAGCGGCGAGAGGATAAAGAGCGGCCCGTGAGCGGAGCTGAATTAAAGCAGCGGCAGCGGCGAGAGGATAAAGAGCGGCCCGAGAGCGGAGCTGAATTGAAGCAGTGACAGCGGCGAGAGGATAACGAGCGGCCCGAGAGCGGAGCTGAATTAAAGCAGCGGCAGCGGCGAGAGGATAAAGAGCGGCCCAAGAGCGGAGCTGAATTAAAGCAGTGACAGCGGCGAGAGGATAAAGAGCGGCCCGAGAGCGGACCTGAATTAAAGCAGCGACAGCGGCGAGAGGATAAAGAGCGGCCCGAGAGCGGAGCTGAATTAAAGCAGCGGTGAGAGGATAAAGAGCGACCCGAGAGTGGAGCTGAATTAAAGCAGCGACAGCGGCGAGAGGATAAAGAGCGGCCCGAGAGTGGCCCTGAATTAAAGCAGCGACAGCGGCGAGAGGATAAAGAGTCGCCCGAGAGCGGACCTGAATTAAAGCAACGGCAGCGGCGAGAGGATAAAGAGCGGCCCGAGAGCGGAGCTGAATTTAAGCAGTGACAGCGGCGAGAGGATAAAGAGCGGCCCGAGAGTGGACCTGAATTAAAGCAGTGACAGCGGCGAGAGGATAAAGAGCGGCCCGAGAGCGGACCTGAATTAAAGCAGTGGCGAGAGGATAAAGAGCGGCCCGAGAGCGGACCTGAATTAAAGCAGTGACAGCGGCGAGAGGATAAAGAGCGGCCCGAGAGCGGACCTGAATTAAATCAGCGACAGCGGCTAGAGGATAAAGAGCGGCCCGAGAGCGGAGCTGAATTAAAGCAGTGACAGCGGCGAGAGGATAAAGAGCGGCCCGAGAGCGGAGCTGAATTAAAGCAGCGGTGAGAGGATAAAGAGCGGCCCGAGAATGGAGCTGAATTAAAGCAGTGACAGCGGCGAGAGGGTAAAGAGCGGCCCGAGAGCGGAGCTGAATTAACGCAGCGGCAGCGGCGAGAGGATAAAGAGCGGCCCGAGAGCGGAGCTGAATTAAACCATCGGCAGCGGCGAGAGGATAAACAGCGGCCCGAGAGCGGACCTGAATTAAAGCAGTGACAGTGGCGAGAGGATAAAGAGCGGCCCAAGAGCGGAGCTGAATTAAAGCAGCGGCAGCGGCGAGAGGATAAAGAGCGGCCCGAGAGCGGAGCTGAATTCAAGCAGTGACAGCGGCGAGAGGATAAAGAGCGGCCCGAGAGCGGACCTGAATTAAAGCAGTGGCGAGAGGATAAAGAGCGGCCCGAGAGCGGACCTGAATTAAAGCAGTGACAGCGGCGAGAGGATAAAGAGCGGCCCGAGAGCGGACCTGAATTAAATCAGCGACAGCGGCGAGAGGATAAAGAGCGGCCCGAGAGCGGAGCTGAATTAAAGCAGCGGCGAGAGGATAAAGAGCGGCCCGAGAGCGGAGCTGAATTAAAGCAGCGGCGAGAGGATAAAGAGCGGCCCGAGAGTGGAGCTGAATTAAAGCAGCGACATCGGCGAGAGGATAAAGAGCGGCCCGAGAGCGGACCTGAATTAAAACAGCGGCAGCGGCGAGAGGTTAAAGAGCGGCCCGAGAGCGGAGTTGAATTAAAGCAGCGACAGTGGCGAGAGGATAAAGAGCGGCCCGAGAGCAGAGCTGAATTAAAGCAGCGGCAGCAGCGAGAGATTAAAGAGCGGCCCGAGAGCGGAGCTGAATTAAAGCAGCGACAGCGGCGAGAGGATAAAGAATGGCCCGAGAGCGGACCTGAATTAAAGCAGCGGCGAGAGGATAAAGAGCGGCCCGAGAGCGGAGCTGAATTAAAGCAGTGACAGCGGCGAGAGGATAAAGAGCGGCCCGAGAGCGGCCCTGAATTAAAGCAGTGACAGCGGCGAGAGGATAAAGAGCGGCCCGAGAGCGGAGCTGAATTAAAGCAGTGACAGCGGCGAGAGGATAAAGAGCGGCCCGAGAGTGGACCTGAATTAAAGCAGTGACAGCGGCGAGAGGATAAAGAGCGGCCCGAGAGCGGAGCTGAATTAAAACAGTGGCAAGAGGATAAAGAGCGGCCCGAGAGTGGAGCTGAATTAAACCAGTGACAGCGGCGAGAGGATAAAGAGTGGCCCGAAAGCGGAGCTGAATTAAAGCAGCGGCGAGAGGATAAAGAGCGGCCCGAGAGCGGACCTGAATTAAAGCAGCGGCAGCAGCGAGAGGATAAAGAGCGGCCCGAGAGCGGACCTGAATTAAAGCAGCGGCAGCGGCGAGAGGATAAAGTGCGTCCCGACAGCGGAGCTGAATTAAAGCAGCGACAGCGGCGAGAGGATAAAGAGCGGCCCGAGAGCGGAGCTGAATTAAAGCAGTGACAGCGCCGAGAGGATAAAGAGCGGCCCGAGAGCGGACCTGAATTAAAGCAGCGGCAGCGGCGAGAGGATAAAGAGCGGCCCGAGAGCGGACCTGAATTAAAGCAGCAGCAGCGGCGAGAGGATAAAGAGCGGCCTGAGAGCGGACCGGAATTAAAACAGAGACAGTGGCGAGAGGATAAAGAGCGGCCCAAGAGCGGAGCTGAATTAAAGCAGTGACAGCGGCGAGAGGATAAAGAGCGGCCCGAGAGCAGACCTGAATTAAAGCAGTGACAGCGGCGAGAGGATAAAGAGCGGCCCGAGAGCGGAGCTGAATTAAAGCAGTGACAGCGGCGAGAGGATGAAGAGCGGCCCGAGAGCGGAGCTGAATTAAAGCAGCGGTGAGAGGATAAAGAGCGGCCCGAGAGCGGAGCTGAATTAAAGCAGCGACAGCGGCGAGAGGATAAAGAGCGGCCCGAGAGTGGAGCTGAATTAAAGCAGTGACAGCGGCGAGAGGGTAAAGAGCGGCCCGAGAGCGGAGCTGAATTAACGCAGCGGCAGCGGCGAGAGGATAAAGAGCGGCCCGAGAGCGGAGCTGAATTAAACCATCGGCAGCGGCGAGAGGATAAACAGCGGCCCGAGAGCGGACCTGAATTAAAGCAGTGACAGCGGCGAGAGGATAAAGAGCGGCCCGAGAGTGCACCTGAATTAAAACAGCGGCAGCGGCGAGAGGTTGAAGAGCGGCCCGAGAGCGGAGTTGAATTAAAGCAGTGACAGCGGCGAGAGGATAAAGAGCGGCCCGAGAGCGGAGCTGAATTAAAGCAGTGACAGCGGAGAGAGGATAAAGAGCGGCCCGAGAGCGGACCTGAATTAAAGCAGCGGCGAGAGGATAAAGAGCGGCCCGAGAGCGGAGCTGAATTAAAGCAGCGGCGAGAGGATAAAGAGCGGCCCGAGAGTGGAGCTGAATTAAAGCAGCATCATCGGCGAGAGGATAAAGAGCGGCCCGAGAGCGGACCTGAATTAAAACAGCGGCAGCGGCGAGAGGTTGAAGACCGGCCCGAGAGCGGAGTTGAATTAAAGCAGCGACAGCGGCGAGAGGATAAAGAGCGGCCCGAGAGCGGAACTGAATTAAAGCAGCGGCAGCAGCGAGAGGATAAAGAGCGGCCCGAGAGCGGAGCTGAATTAAAGCAGCGACAGCGGCGAGAGGATAAAGAACGGCCCGAGAGCGGACCTGAATTAAAGCAGCGGCGAGAGGATAAAGAGCGGCCCGAGAGCGGAGCTGAATTAAAGCAGTGACAGCGGCGAGAGGATAAAGAGCGGCCCGAGAGCAGCCCTGAATTAAAGCAGTGACAGTGGCGAGAGGATAAAGAATGGCCCGAGAGCGGAGCTGAATTAAAGCAGCGGCAGCAGCGAGAGGATAAAGTGCGGCCCGAGAGCGGAGCTGAATTAAAACAGCGGCAGCGGCGAGAGGACAAAGAGCGGCCCGAGAGCGGAGCTGAATTAAAGCAGCGACAGCGGCGAGAGGATAAAGAGCGGCCCGAGAGCGGCCCTGAATTAAAGCAGTGACAGCGGTGAGAGGATAAAGAGCGGCCCAAGAGCGGAGCTGAATTAAAGCAGCGGCAGCGGCGAGAGGATAAAGAGCGGCCCGAGAGCGGGGCTGAAATAAAGCAGTGACAGCGGCGAGAGGATAAAGAGCGGCCCGAGAGCAGACCTGAATTAAAGCAGTGGCGAGAGGATAAAGAGCGGCCCGAGAGCGGACCTGAATTAAAGCAGTGACAGCGGCGAGAGGATAAAGAGCGGCCCGAGAGCGGAGCTGAATTAAAGCAGTGACAGCGGCGAGAGGATAAAGAGCGGCCCGAGAGTGGACCTGAATTAAAGCAGTGACAGCGGCGAGAGGATAAAGAGCGGCCCGAGAGCGGAGCTGAATTAAAACAGTGGCAAGAGGATAAAGAGCGGCCCGAGAGTGGAGCTGAATTAAACCAGTGACAGCGGCGAGAGGATAAAGAGTGGCCCGAAAGCGGAGCTGAATTAAAGCAGCGGCGAGAGGATAAAGAGCGGCCCGAGAGCGGACCTGAATTAAAGCAGCGGCAGCAGCGAGAGGATAAAGAGCGGCCCGAGAGCGGACCTGAATTAAAGCAGCGGCAGCGGCGAGAGGATAAAGTGCGTCCCGACAGCGGAGCTGAATTAAAGCAGCGACAGCGGCGAGAGGATAAAGAGCGGCCCGAGAGCGGAGCTGAATTAAAGCAGTGACAGCGCCGAGAGGATAAAGAGCGGCCCGATAGCGGACCTGAATTAAAGCAGCGGCAGCGGCGAGAGGATAAAGAGCGGCCCGAGAGCGGACCTGAATTAAAGCAGCAGCAGCGGCGAGAGGATAAAGAGCGGCCTGAGAGCGGACCGGAATTAAAACAGAGACAGTGGCGAGAGGATAAAGAGCGGCCCAAGAGCGGAGCTGAATTAAAGCAGTGACAGCGGCGAGAGGATAAAGAGCGGCCTGAGAGCAGACCTGAATTAAAGCAGTGACAGCGGCGAGAGGATAAAGAGCGGCCCGAGAGCGGAGCTGAATTAAAGCAGTGACAGCGGCGAGAGGATGAAGAGCGGCCCGAGAGCGGAGCTGAATTAAAGCAGCGGTGAGAGGATAAAGAGCGGCCCGAGAGCGGAGCTGAATTAAGCAGCGACGCGGCGAGAGGATAAAGAGCGGCCGAGAGTGGAGCTGAATTAAAGCAGTGACAGCGGCGAGAGGGTAAAGAGCGGCCCGAGAGCGGAGCTGAATTAACGCAGCGGCAGCGGCGAGAGGATAAAGAGCGGCCCGAGAGCGGAGCTGAATTAAACCATCGGCAGCGGCGAGAGGATAAACAGCGGCCCGAGAGCGGACCTGAATTAAAGCAGTGACAGCGGCGAGAGGATAAAGAGCGGCCCGAGAGTGCACCTGAATTAAAACAGCGGCAGCGGCGAGAGGTTGAAGAGCGGCCCGAGAGCGGAGTTGAATTAAAGCAGCGACAGCGGCGAGAGGATAAAGAGCGGCCCGAGAGCGGAGCTGAATTAAAGCAGTGACAGCGGCGAGAGGATAAAGAGCGGCCCGAGAGCGGACCTGAATTAAAGCAGCGGCGAGAGGATAAAGAGCGGCCCGAGAGCGGAGCTGAATTAAAGCAGCGGCGAGAGGATAAAGAGCGGCCCGAGAGTGGAGCTGAATTAAAGCAGCATCATCGGCGAGAGGATAAAGAGCGGCCCGAGAGCGGACCTGAATTAAAACAGCGGCAGCGGCGAGAGGTTGAAGACCGGCCCGAGAGCGGAGTTGAATTAAAGCAGAGACAGCGGCGAGAGGATAAAGAGCGGCCCGAGAGCGGAACTGAATTAAAGCAGCGGCAGCAGCGAGAGGATAAAGAGCGACCCGAGAGCGGAGCTGAATTAAAGCAGCGACAGCGGCGAGAGGATAAAGAACGGCCCGAGAGCGGACCTGAATTAAAGCAGCGGCGAGAGGATAAAGAGCGGCCCGAGAGCGGAGCTGAATTAAAGCAGTGACAGCGGCGAGAGGATAAAGAGCGGCCCGAGAGCAGCCCTGAATTAAAGCAGTGACAGTGGCGAGAGGATAAAGAATGGCCCGAGAGCGGAGCTGAATTAAAGCAGCGGCAGCAGCGAGAGGATAAAGTGCGGCCCGAGAGCGGAGCTGAATTAAAACAGCGGCAGCGGCGAGAGGACAAAGAGCGGCCCGAGAGCGGAGCTGAATTAAAGCAGCGACAGCGGCGAGAGGATAAAGAGCGGCCCGAGAGCGGCCCTGAATTAAAGCAGTGACAGCGGTGAGAGGATAAAGAGCGGCCCAAGAGCGGAGCTGAATTAAAGCAGCGGCAGCGGCGAGAGGATAATGAGCGGCCCGAGAGCGGAGCTGAATTAAAGCAGTGACAGCGGCGAGAGGATAAAGAGCGGCCCGAGAGCAGACCTGAATTAAAGCAGTGGCGAGAGGATAAAGAGCGGCCCGAGAGCGGACCTGAATTAAAGCAGTGACAGCGGCGAGAGGATAAAGAGCGGCCCGATAGCGGACCTGAATTAAATCAGCGACAGCGGCGAGAGGATAAAGAGCGGCCCGAGAGCGGAGCTGAATTAAAGCAGCGGCGAGAGGATAAAGAGCGGCCCGAGAGAGGACCTGAATTAAAGCAGCGACAGCGGCGAGAGGATAAAGAGCGGCCCGAGAGCGGAGTTGAATTAAAGCAGCGACAGCGGCGAGAGGATAAAGAGCGGCCCGAGAGCGGAGCTGAATTAAAGCAGCGGCAGCAGCGAGAGGATAAAGAGCGGCCCGAGAGCGGAGCTGAATTAAAGCAGCGACAGTGGCGAGAGGATAAAGAACGGCCCGAGAGCGGACCTGAATTAAAGCAGCGGCGAGAGGATAAAGAGCGGCCCGAGAGCGGCCCTGAATTAAAGCAGTGACAGCGGCGAGAGGATAAAGAATGGCCCGAGAGCGGAGCTGAATTAAAGCAGCGGCAGCGGCGAGAGGATAAAGTGCGGCCCGAGAGCGGAGCTGAATTAAAACAGCGGCAGCGGCGAGAGGATAAAGAGCGGCCCGAGAGCGGACCTGAATTAAAGCAGCGACAGCGGCGAGAGGATAAAGAGTGGCCCGAGAGCGGACCTGAATTAAAGCAACGGCAGCGGCGAGAGGATAAAGAGCGGCCCGAGAGCGGAGCTGAATTAAAGCAGTGACAGCGGCGAGAGGATAAAGAGCGGCCCGAGAGCGGCCCTGAATTAAAGCAGTGACAGCGGCGAGAGGATAAAGAGCGGCCCGTGAGCGAAGCTGAATTAAAGCAGCGGCAGCGGCGAGAGGATAAAGAGCGGCCCGAGAGCGGAGCTGAATTGAAGCAGTGACAGCGGCGAGAGGATAACGAGCGGCCCGAGAGCGGAGCTGAATTAAAGCAGCGGCAGCGGCGAGAGGATAAAGAGCGGCCCGAGAGCGGAGCTGAATTAAAGCAGTGACAGCGGCGAGAGGATAAAGAGCGGCCCGAGAGTGGACCTGAATTAAAGCAGTGACAGCGGCGAGAGGATAAAGAGCGGCCCGAGAGCGGAGCTGAATTAAAACAGCGGCAGCGCGAGTCACCGATTCATAAAAACCAATGAGTGACGTCACAGGAGAGCAGGTAGGTAATTGGTTTGTGTGGATTACAGCACTTTTTTGCTCTCTAATTTCGGTAATGGGGTTAAATTAAGAGCTGAGAAACTGGAACATGCTAGTGCTTATTAAATTAATAACTAAACTAAATAAACTAACATACAATAAACCTAAAACATGGTTTGAATAAAATATTTAACTAATTTATTATTAAATTAAGCAAGGTTAGAGATGGCAGGGCAGGTGGTGTTTTGTGACTGCAGCATGTGGGAGTTTATGGAGAGCATCGCGATCCCGAGCAACCAAATCTGCAATAAGTGTTTGCAACTCGAGGAAATTCGGCTCAGCATTGTTGAGCTGGAGTACGAGCTGCAGACATTGCGATGCATCAGGGAGGGGGAGAGTTACCTGGACACTTTGTACCAGGAGTCAGTCACACCCTTTAGGTTAGGTAGTACTTTAGATTTCGTCAGTGGTCAGGGACAGGAGGGTGTGACTGCGAGTCAGGATGGTATGGGGACACAGGATGTAGTGATGGAGGAGCCTCAGCCCTGGATCTTGTCCAACAGGTATGAGGTACTTTCTACCTTTATGGATGAGGAAAAGGAAAGCAGGGAGGATGGGCAAACTGACCACTGTACTGTGGTACAGGGGGGCACCCAAGTGGGGGGAGAAAGAAGGAATGTGGTAGTAGTAGGGGACATCACAGTCAGGTGGATAGATACTGTTATCTGCAGCTGCGAAAGAGAGTCCCGAAGGTTGTGTTCCCTGCACGGTGCCAGGGTTAAGTATATATCCTCGCGGCTGGAGAAGAACTTGGAGTGGGAGGGGGAGAATCCAGTTGCCGTGGTCCATGTAGGAACCAACGACATAAGTCGAACTAAGAATGAGTTTCTTCTGAGAGAGTTTGAGAATCTAGGGTCTAAATTAATCAGCAGAACCACAAGGGTAATAAGCTCTGGATTATTACGCGCAAATTGGCATAGGGTCAAGCAGGTCAGAGAGTTAAATGCGTGGCTCAAAGAGTGGGAAAATGGGTTTCAATTCATGGGGCACTGGCACCAGTAATGGGTAAAGAGGGAGCTGTTCCTTCGGGACGGGCTCCACTTCAATCGGGCTGGGAGCAGCGTCCTGGCGAATCGAATAACTAGGGCTGATGATTGTGCTTTAAACTAAAAAAGGGGGGAGGGGTCAGGTGAGGGGAAATTTACAAATCTAAAGAGAAAGGTCAAGGCAATAGAGCAGTGCAGCGAATTGGGTAAAAATAAGCAGAGTGTGACATGAAGGGACAGAAAGTTTAATGGTAGCAAAGCAGCAGAGAATAAGGTCAAATAAGGGAATACTAGTAAAAAAAAATTAAAGGCTCTTTATCTGAATGCACGAAGCATTCGTAACAAGATAGACGAAATAGTGGCACAAATAGAGATAAATGGGTTTGATCTAATAGCCATTGCAGAGATATGGTTGCAAGGTGGCCAAGGTTGGGAACTAAATGTTCCAGGTTTTTGATGTTTCAAAAGGAAAATGATTTGGAGTACCCCTGATAATAAATGATGACACAAGGACAGTAGCGCTAAAGGATATCGGCTCGGAAGATCAGCAAGTAGAATCAGTATGGGTGGGCATAAGGAATAACAAGGGGCAGAAAACACTGGTAGGAGTAGTATATAGGCCCCCTAACAGTAGCTATAACATTGGTCAGAATATTAATCAAGAAATAGTAGGACCTTCCAACAAAGGTAATGCAATAATCTTGGGGGACTTTAATCTTCATATAGACTGGACAAATCAAATTGGCAACGGTAGTCTGGAAGAGGAGTTAATGGAATGCATTCAGCACAGTTTCCCAGAACAATATATCATGCAACCAACCAGGGAACAGGCTAGTTTACATCCTGCATTGCATAATGAGACAGGGTTAATTAGCAATCACATACTAAAGGATCCTTTGGGGTAGAGTGGTCATAATATGATAGAATTTCAAATAAATTTTGAGTGTGACTTACCTAAGTCCGAAACTAGATTCTTAAACTTAAATAAACCCAATTACATAGATATGAGGGGCAAGTTGGCTAAGGTAGATTGGGAAAATAGATTACAAGGTATGGCGGTAGATAAGCAGTGAGTAGCATTTAAAGAAATATTGCATAATTCTCAAGAAATATACATTCTATTGAGAAACAAAATCTTCACGGGAAAACTGATCCAACTGTGGTTAACTAAAGAAGTTAAGGATAGCATTAGATTGAAAGAAGAAGCTTATAATGTTGCAAAGAATAACAGTAAGCCTGAGGATTGGAAGACTTGCAGAAACCAGCAAATGTTGACCAAAAAATTGATAAAAATGGAAAAAATAGAGTATGAGAGAAAACTAGCAAGAAATATCAACGCAGATTGTAAGAGTTTCTTCAAGTATGTAAAAAGGAAAAGATTAGCAAAAGGAAACTTTGGTCCCTTAAAGGCTGAGATAGGAGAATTTATTATGAGGAATAAGGAAATGGCAGATATGTTAAACAAATACTTTTTAGCTGACTTCACAGTAGAAGACACAAAAAACATACCAAAAGTGGTGGGGAACCAAGGGTCTAATGAGGGTGAGGAACTTAACGTAATTAATATAAGTAGAGAAAAAGTACTAGAGAAACAAATGGAACCAAAAGCTGACAAATCCCCTGGACCTGACGGCCTACATGCTAGGTTTATAAAAGAGGTGGCTGAAGAGATAGTGGATGCATTGGTTTGATCTTCCAATATTCCAAAGATTCTGGAATAGTCCCAGTGAATTAGAAGGTCCCAAATGTAAAACCGCTATTCAAGAAAGGAGGGAGAAAAAACCAGGGAACGACAGGCCAGTTAGCCTGAGATCAGTCGTTGGGAAAATGCTGGAATCCATTGTTAAGGAAGTGGTATCAAGTCACTTAGAAAATCATAACATGATTAGGCAGAGTCAACATGGTTTTATGAAAGGGAAATCGTGTTTGACAAATTTATTCGAGTTTTTGAGGATGTAACTAGCAGCATCGATAAAGGGGAACCAGTGGATATAGTATATCTGGATTTCCAAAAGTCATTCGATAAGATGCCACATAAAAGGTTATTACACAAGATTAGGGCTCATGGGGTTGGGGTAATATAGTAGCATGGGTAGAGGATTGGTTAACCGACAGAAAACAGAGAGAAGAGATAAGCGGATCATTTTCAGGTTGGCAGGCTGTAACTAGTGGGGTGCCGCAAGGATCAGTGTTGGGGCCTCAGCTTTTTACAGTCTATATTAATGACCTAGATGAAGAGACCGAGTGCAATGAATCCAAGTTTGCGGATGATACAAAGCTAGGTGGGAATGTAAGCTGTGAGGAGAACACAAAGCGTCTGAAAAGGGATATAGATAGACTAAGTGAGTGGGCAGTAAGGTGGCAGATGAAGTATATTGTAGGGAATGTGACGTTTTTCACTTTGGTAGGAAAAATAGAGAATCAGAATAATTTTAAATGGTGAGAAACTTTCAAATATTGGTGCTCAGAGAGATTTATGTGTCCTCATGCAAGAAACACATAAAGCTATCATGCAGGTACAGCAAGCAATATGGAAGGTAAATGATATGTTGGCCTTATTGCAAGGGGGTTGGAGTATAAGAGTTAGGAAATGTCTTGCTACAATTGTATACGGTCTTGATGAGACTACACCTGGAGTACTGTGCACAGTTTTGGTCTCCTTATCCAAGGAAGGATATACTTGCCTTGGAGGCGGTGCAATGAAGGTTCACTAGATTGATTCCTGGGATGAGAGGGCTGTTCTATGATGAGAGATTGTGTAGAATGGGCCTATACTCTCTGCAGTTTAGAAGAATGAGAGGTGATCTCATTGAGACATACAAGATTTGGAAGGAGATTGACAGGTTGATGCTGAGAGATTGTTTCCCCTGTCTGGATTGTCTAGAAATGGGGGGTGGTGTCCCAGGATAAGGCGTAGGCCATTTAAGATTGAGATGAGGAGGAATTTGTTCACTCAGAGGGTTGTGAATCTTTGGAATTCTCAGCCCCAGAGTGCAGTTAATGCTAAGTCTTTGACTATATTCAAGGCTGAGAGAGATAGGTGTTTGGACTCTTGGGGATTCAAGGGATATGGAGATCGGGCGGGAAATTGGTGTTGAGGCCGTTGATCAGCCATGAATTATTGAATGGCAGAGAAGGCTCGGGGGTCCGTATGGCCTACTCGTGCTCTTATTTCTTATGTTCTTATGAAAGTAAAGTGTCACGTGTGATAAAAATAAGTGCGAGTTGATTGTGTGCAGCAATAGATGTTTTTCGTTTGGGCAAATAAGAATGTAAATAGCAGAGATAACCGCCGAAAATGCTGGAAACACTCAGTAGGTCAGGCAGCTTCGAGAAGAGGGAAACAGAGTCAACGTTTCGGGTCGAGGACACTTCGTCAGAACTGGAAAAGGTTAAAGAGAGACATTTTCCTTTTACATTTCTGACGAACTGTCCTCGACCCGAAACGTAGACTCTGTTTCTCTCTCCTCGATACTGGCCAATCATCACAGCCCAGGATATCGCTGCAGGAGTTACTCAGGGCAGTGTCCTCGGCACAACCATCTTCAGCTGCTTCATCAATGAACTTCCCTCCAACATAAGGAGTGCCGTCTTTGTCCTGGATGGTGTTGAGCTTCTTGTGTGTTGCTGGAGCTGCACTCATCCAGGCAAGTGGAGAGTATTCCATCACACTCCTTACTTGTGCCTTGTAGATGGAGGAAAGGGTTTGGGAAGTCAAGACGTGAGACCATCGCCGCATGGATGCACAGTTTGAGCTGCTAAATCTATCATATTTAGAACGGTGGTAGTGCCACACAACACGATGGAGTGAGCCCTGTGTGAAGATGGGACTTCGTCTCCACAACGACTGTGCGGTGATCACTACTACCAGTACTTTAATGGGCAGATGCATCTGCGACAGTGAGATTGCTGAGGACGAGGTGAAGTAGGTTTTTCCCTCGTGTTGGTTCTCTCACCACCTGTCACAGGCCTAGACTGGCAGTTATGTCCTTCAGGACTCGACCAGCACGTTCAGATGTGGTGCTACCTAGAGTCTCTTGTTGGTGGACATTGAACATCCCCACCCAGAGTACATTCTGTGCCCTTGCTACTCTCAGAGCGTCTTCGAAGTTGTGTTCAACAAGGAGGAGTACTGTTTCATCAGCTGAGGGAGGGCGGTATATGGCAACCACCAGGATGGTTCCTTGCCTATGCTTGGCCTGCAGCCATGAGACTTCATGTGGTTCGGATTCAATGTTGAGGATTCCCAGGGCCACGCCTCCCCGACTGTACCGCCACGCCTGCTGGGTCTGTCTTGCCGGTGCGATAAGACATACCCAGAAATGGTGATGGAGGAGTTTGGGAGAAAGGTATGATTATGTCAGGCTATTGCTGTTGACTAGACAGCTGTCCCAATTTTGCCACAAGTCCCCCGACGTTCGTGAGAATGACTTTGCAGGGTGTGGTTTAGCCATGGCCGAGGCGCATGCTGGGTGGCCCGTCCGGTGTCATTCTCATTATTGTGCTTTGTAGCAGTTTGTTACAACTGAGTGGCTTCCTTGGCTATTTCAGAGGGTAGTTTAGAGTCAACAACATTGCTGTGGGTCTGCAGTTACATATATGCCAGGCCAGGTAAGGACAGCAGATTTCCTTGCCTAAAGGAGATTACTGAACCAGATGGGTTTTTACGGTATTCCGATAGTTTCATGGTCATCATTGATACAAGCTTTAAATTGCAGATTTATTTAATTAAATGATATATAAATTCCCCAGCTGCCGTGGTGGGATTAGGGAGACAAGAAAACCACGGCGTTGATGAGAGACGCCTCGACTCTCCCGCTCTCCTCCCTCGGCCGATGCTTCTCCCGCTTACGGCAACAACCACAAGGGTCGAGCTGGCGGCCGCGTCTCCAGTCTGCGGTCCGCAGGAGCTCGCTGCGCTCCGACTGGCTGGCCGAGTCTTGGTCGCGTTGCGACAGCGGTCACGCTTCAAAGAAAGAGTCGCTGGTCGGTCGCAATTGGCTTTGCGACGTTCCGAGCATTGGAAGGGATGCTGGAGAAAGGCGAGATCCATCTGTCCCTCGATCCTGTACTGGTGCCTCCCCCCTCCATTCCCCCATCGCCTGACAGATGGGCAGGAAGGGAAGCACTCTGGTAGACAACCAGTGCCAATCAACACCACTCCGCCCTTGCCTCAGCTCAATTGCTGCTGAAACCCTCATCCATGCCTTGGTCCATTCCTAGACTTGACTGTACCAAAGCTCTCTTATTCGGACTCCCACCTTCCGCCCTCCATAAACTGAAGCTCATTCGAAACTCTGCTGGCCATGTCCTAACTCGCACCAATTCGTGTTCACCCTTCACCTCCTGTGCTCGCTGAAAAACACTGGTCCCCGGTCCGGCAGCACATGGATTTTAAAACTATCAACAGCTCATCAACACGAGGATGTGAATTGTAGGGCTGGTGGAGGTTACAGTGATAGGATGGGGTGAGGGCCTGTCGGGATTTGAACACGAGGATGAGAATTGTAGGGGCTAGAGGAGGTTACAGTGATAGGATGGGTTGAGGCCACGGAGGGATTTGAATACGAGATTAGAATTTTAAAATCGATGCGTTGCCGGACCGGGAGCCAATGCAGTGACGCACTAACAGACACTTCCGGTTCACTGCCTTGCAGACAGGAAGAGAAGACATTGATGTCCGCAGAGGAACAGTCAGGGTCAGAGCAGGAATCGAGATCGCAGACTCTGCCTATCATGTCATAGGGACGAATGGGAACGGCTGGAACAAGGCACACACAGAGAGAACTTAGAACAGAGCATGGATGGTCTCAAAGACCGCATACCTCCCTTGCCTGAATGCGCAATGGCCAACTTCTCCATCTTCCAAAATCAATCTGCACAATCATCCTCCAACTGCTCTCTACTTACCCAAATACAGCTTCTAGAGATGTAGCTCAACCCTTCTAATTAAAAATAATCATTATGTTATTTAGTGATACAATTTTAATGTTGATGCAGGAACAGGAAGACATACACAAATCTTTGAAGGTGGCAGGACAAGTTGAGATGGTTGTTCATAAAACACCCGGGATCCAAGGCTTTATAAACAGAGGCACAGAGTATAAAATCAAGGAAGTTATGCTGAACATTTATACATCACTGTTTCGACCCCAGCTGGAGTATTGTGTCCAGTTCTGGGTACCACACTTTAGCAAGGCTATCAAGCCCTTGGAGACGATGCAGAGGAGACTTACTAGAATGTGTACCAGGGATGGGGCCTAAGCAGGCAGTGCGTTCCAGATCACAACAACTCGCTATTCTGTGAAGCTATTTTCAACACAGCTAAGCTCATAAGATATATCTCGTGTGCGTTGCCTATAGGTTAAAGCAAGCGATAATGAATAAAAACCTGTGAATGGGGGATATCTGAAATAAGAACGGAAAATGCTGGGAATGCCCAGCTGGTCAGTCAGCAGCTGTGGAGAGAGTAGACAAATCAATGTGACTGCACGGGTCCATCTAACCCAACTGAAGAATTGAAGCTTATTCTGACCCTCTCCTGGCGAGGCTACATTTGGAATACTGTGCGCACTTTTGTCCACTCTACCACCCAGAGAGCATTAATGAGTTGGATACGAGTTCAGAGAAGAGCAACAGGGATGATTCTAGGACTTTGGGGATTTTTAGTTATGAGGAAAAGCTCACAGAACAGAACTGAACTTGCTTTCACTGATTACCAAGGAGTGATATGATTCAAGTCTCTTAAAGTTCTGCGACACTGAGATTGTGCAGATTTGAGCAGACTATTTGACTTGGAACTGTGAATGGAGAATCAGCGGGCATGGGCTTAAAACAAACAAGTCTCACGTGGCACTACATATTTAAAATTACAGGGTTAAATTTCTAGAAGCTTCTGCCTGTCTGTTTACCCTCTCCTTGACCCCCAGGGACAAGGTCATTTGAATAATAGGGGTGAGCACCCGTCCTACTGAGCGCCCGCCCTACAGCGCCAGCAAGATTGCAGAACGCCATCTTACGTCGATGGTGATGTCGCTCTCCAAACAGCGATTATCTGAGAGTGATTGCTGTTTAGATACAGTATTGTATCAGATACTCTTAGGTCAAATACGCCTGTTTCACGCAGACATACATACCACCAGCCGTATGATGGGCAAGACTGGCGGGATTTCCAGGTGAGCCTCGCAACCCAGCAGTCCTGCTTCCAAAAGTGGATTTCTCCCTGATGCCAGAAAGGGGTGGAAAGCCCCCAAAGAATGATAACTGCCCAAAAGACTTTAGGAAAAGCATTTAGTGTTCTTGTCTGTAGATGTCTGATTGGATATGTTCCAAGTCAGTGATACATGCCAACGCTTCAGACGGCTCGCTTGGTGGCATGTTGAATCATTCAAGGGTTTCTCGTTAGAGGATGGTGCCTATTTATGATGAGATGTTCTACCTATTCCTCAAAATCAATAAGGTTCTTCAAACAGCGAGGTCAAGCATTCAATAGTTTTATTAAGCATATCATACATGTAGTAGCATGTAAGCATATAAAATATAGTACTTAAAATCACAACTGATGGTTGGGGACTCAAACGCATTTCAATTTTGAGCTCCGTATTCAGGTTGATCAAATCCTCATTACAGTCTACCACTTTTTATACCTTTCTGAGCTAAGTTCCTTATCAAAATGTTCCTATATGACAAACTACGCAGACCTGATCACGTCTTGTTCATATGTATAGCTTTACAACGTTAAACTGTATAGTAGTGACTAATGGGTAATACTGTTTTGACTTAATTTATTTTAAACCAAAAAGGTTAGTGATGTCACCCTTTTTCCAATGGGGTGAGGCCACAAGTCTGGCATACACAAAAAGACCCTATAAATCCTGTCCGTGATGTTATTGTACAAATGCTAAATGTGCTTGGACCAAATTCCTCATATTAATGGAGGCATCAACTCATTTCAAATAAACAATGGCCCAGAATTTATGGTCAGCGGCGAAGCAAAGGTGTTTGCCCCTGACCCCGAAGAAAGCTGCCCTCTGTGGTGAGAAGTTTGCCTTTTTCGACGTTCATTTGATTTCAGTGCTCTGTAGTGGGAATTCCCTAGTGCAATGCTGCTGTGACGTCAACAAGCTGTCTAAGCAGCCAATCACATTGTAGAATTCTCACAGACACCAGGAACCAGGAAATGAGAAGCCTCTTTTATCCGGACTTTAAAAAAAAAATGTTACAGAGAGCAAAACAAAGATTGGGACTCTCACATGGGGATAAGATAGAACCTGAAATATCATGAACAAACTTTAAAAAAAAATGTTTTTAATTTATTATAGAAATTGTAATTTTATCATAATGGAGGAATTTGACACTCCACAAATATAAAAATTAGTTTTTCAGAGCCATAACATTTGTTTAGCAGTCAATACGCTGTTGAAACCCCAGTTACACCTATTCCAACAAGGCTTAACATTTAATGGGGTGTTTAACAGTGATATTACCGCAGAAAAGCCCAAGCTTTCATCAGTTTCACTGATTACACTGGCAGCCAGAGTCGGAGCAGTGAATGACTGACCGCAACTTCAGGATTTCCGCGTTTAGATGCGCTTGCACTACATCCTGAAGTTGCGGTCTGTTTCAGAGGGGTAATAACGGTGAACGCTGTTAGTTTGCCATTATTACCCACTGCAAATTCCGGGCCATTGACTTTGCTGATAATTTCTATCCTACAGTGCAGGTGGCAGTTGATTGGAACCAGTGTCTTTAGTCCATTGGCAGAAATCATTAATAATGCAATAAAAACACAACTGAACAAGGGATTTGGTTAGAATATAGGTCACACACTTTTACACCAAATTGCACTACTTTAAAACTGGTGTTTATTTTAGCATGAATACATCAGCACTTGAAAATAGCTCACACAAGTCACAGAAGCTAGAAATGACAGCCCATCTCATTATCTGTGACTTTGCTGTCATTACATTGCATCTACTGAAGTAGTAAAAGCATCTGAACAGATTCAACTCAGAAAACACAGTTAGAGTGGAATCACACAAATATATTCACAACGTTCTGCTTGGCTGTGAGAGAGGGAACCTCCAACTTCCAGCGAGCTTCTTAATGACTGAAGTTGACAAAACAACTGCAAAGCTAAAACGTCTATTCGGTTGTTAGAATAAGTGTTCAGAACAACTGTTTCACCTCAGACAGGGGTAGATTAATGCATGGGCCCAGGGCCCCCTGTCAATATGGGGCTCCCGGTAAAACATGTCTGTGTTTTAATGCATCAGGGCCCTCAAGAATTGTTAATCTGGCTCTGACCCCAGATCAAATTCCACTGCTACAAAACAGGTTACATTTCTATAGTGCTCCTCATGTAAAAGGGGATCACAAAGCACTTTAGAAGAGGGAGAGGTCATACCAAGCATGAAAAAAAGGAACTTAAGAGGGAGACTCATGGCATGGTCAAAGACGTATGTTTTTAGAAGGTTCGAAAGCAGGGAGGAAAATCGCCAAGCAAAGTGGCTTTGAGAGAGAATTCCAGAGGGCAGGATGTAATGACTGAAAGATTACCCAATGGGGGAACAGAGGGAGTGGGGAAGGAACAACAGTTGCCTGGTTGCCATGTTTATCTACATAACAGCAGTGACTACACTTCAAAAAGTAGCTTATTGGCAGTGATGTGCTTTGGAATGTCCTGAGGATGCATAAAAGGCTTTAAAAAAAATTCATTCTTGGGATGGGGGTGCCACTGGCAAATCCAGTATTTATTGCCCTGAGAAGATGGTGGGCCCTCTTGAAACGTTGCAGTTTGTGTGGTGAAGGTGCTTACTATTTTGCAGCAGTTCAATATAACCTAGTGGCTTGCTAGGCCACTTCAAGGGGCTGTTGGCGTGGGGCTGGAGTGACATATAGGTCAGACCAGGTAAAGCTTCCTTCCCTAAAGGATATAGTGAACCAGTTGGGTTTTTGCAACAATCCGATAGCTGTATGGTCTCTTATATTGATACCAGCTTTTTATTTCCAGCTTTTTTTTTTAAACTGAATTCAAATTCTCAAACTGTTATGGTGGGATTATTAGTCCAAACCTCTGGATCACTAGTCCAGTAACGTAACCACTGCACTGCTTTATGCTCATGTGAATGCTAGCCTTTCTTCAAACATTAATCCAGAGTCAGAGGAGCAAAGGCTGTGACTAGAACATATGGCTTGAGTAGGTCACTCAGATGGGGATGGGGGCGCTGGAGTGATTCAAAGGATAAGGATCTCAAAATTGATTCACTGGGGCATCTTGAAGTCGAGATAGGTGCTATATTGATGCAAGTCCTTTCCTTTAGAAGCCTTTCATGTGGAGCTTTATCAAAAGCTTTCTGCAACTCTAAATAAAGTATATAATCAAAATTCAGCTATCTAATTTATCTGTGATATCCTCCAGGAAGCTTGGGAGGAAAATGGTGTTGGGACTTTGTACAGGAGACTCAAGCCACAATATTAGATTAGCTGAAGTTTGTGGAAGGTGAAGACAAGGAACCCAGTGAAGAGGGAATTATGTTATAGAGCAAACGCAGAATGACTAAGGCAAGGTAGTGTTTTCATTATGGAAACATCACTACTCTGATTGCCCATAACATGCCTACAAGATCACCAGGTACATAGTTCTCCAAGCCAAAATAAATCATTAAATTCTTTCATGGTGCATGATCACTGATATTACTTGCAGAGGATAGAGATTTCATTATGCCAAATTCAAAAGTAGTTCAGGTAGGATCTAGTGTAGGGGAACCAGGGCTGAAAAAAGATCCTTAGGCACAAGGAATGATTTTGTTTTTTTTCTGAATTTGCCTAAATTAATTTGTCACTTCACAAAAACTGCTCCTTGAACCTCAGTACTTGAATTATTAATGGGCCGTATTTTCCGATTGGAGGCTTCCCGCGTGCGGAGGCATCCGATCTGGAAAAAAACTACGCACTTACCTGAGGGCTCCCGAGGTGCATATAGTTCCGATGCTGGGACTCTCCAACTCCAAGTGCGCAAGGCCTACATATCCCAGAGGCACATGCGGTTCGCAAGCGTCCCTGGGATCACGTGGGCCAGGGGGAGCCAATCAAAGAAGGGAATCTCCCTTCATACATTTGACAGATAGACCTGTCAAATATATGAATGGTGATCACCCCCAAAACACTTTAAAACATTAAATTAAAAAAAATTTTAATCACATTTTTAAAATTAGTTGAAATTACAATAAATTAAATATTTTAAACAAAAATTTAATTTTTTGAAAAAAATAATTAAAGATTTTTATGGGGCTAAAAATAAACTTATGTTTTTACTTCTTTCAAATCTTACGCCTGCTTTTACCAGGCGTAAGATTTCTAAGGGTTTTCTGCGGGCGGAGGTTCTCCAGAAAGCGGAACTATCCGCCCGCAGAGGCCCTTCTCCAGGGCAGGCGTCCGATCTGTCAAGAGCATTCTTGACAGATCAGAAATGCCGGTTTTCAGCGCTTGTGCTGTGCATGCCTGAAACCGGCATTTCCGATGTCCCTATGGGTGTGTACACCGTGCGTACACACCCGTAGCGATCGGAATATCCGGCCCATTATGTTATGCCTCCTTCAGTGTGGATGAGGGGCTCATTGGTATGGAGTGATCATAAAGGCCACAAGAAATGCAAAGCACAAAAACACAAGATGGAAGGAAAGCACAATGTAAGCTGATGACCTGCTTTGACAATCCTGGAACGTAATTCACCAGGACTGTTTGGTAAATGGGACCCACCAACACTAATGAGAACTAACAGCTCATGATTATAAAATAAGTTGCCATGAATGGTTGCTGCTGTAAGTGTTGTACAGTGTGTCACTTTTAACAGCTCCACTACAAAACACCAACATAGCAATCATGAAAGTACAAAGCTCAGAGGATGGATGTGGAAAATTAATCTGTGATAATATAAAAGTATATTCATTTCGTTAAATGACTTTGGATTGCCCATGAAGCTCTTCCTTTTCACAATAACCCTTTTTAGAAGATTTACTTCATGCACAGTAAATGCCTACAGACAAAATAAGATATCAATGTATTGTAATGTAGCTGCCACCTGCTACTCACCTACATTCCACAAATAACCACATGGATCATCCAAATCCAAATAGAGTCAAAGATAAAGTGAAAGAATTTTTTTTAAAAGCCTCAGTTTGAATGCAGGGATTCATTTAGAATTCATCTTTGACCCTGGACTGATTCAGTTATTTAAGTCTGAACAACAAACTAATCCACTTCATCGATAAATATCCAACTTGAAATTTAAAAAGAAACATGCAACCTTCCTGGCTTCTTTGAGGGATACTATTGTTTATTTGGAGTTGTAGAAAGCTTTTGATAAAGTTTCACATGAAAGTTTTCTAAACGAAAGGTAATAACTTGCATTTATACAGCACCTTTCACAGCCTGATGACATTCCAGAACACTTTGGCCTAGAAATTCGTCTCGGGCGGTATCGGATCGGCCGCCCATTATATGCAGTGCCTGATATTCAGTTCCACAATGGCGCTGTGTACAACGGGCTAGCTGATCCGATACCGCTTGTTATGCCACAGCCCGAGAGGAATTTCTAACCCTTTACACTTAATGAAGTATTTTTGAAGTGCAGTCACTGTTGTAATGTAATTACAATGTGTTACTATTTAATTAAGATTAAAAACCAGGATCGAACCCAAGGCTGAATAAGAATTTTTTTTTTCATTGAAACCAAAGGTGACAAAACTGGGAATGATTGATGCTCTCCCGTAGGGGCAAGTGTTTTGGTCACTAATTTACATAAATGACTTTGATACTAAAAGTAAATGTGGCCTTGCGAAATTCACTGATGACACTAAATAAGCTTAATAGTAGACATAAAGGCTGCAGGAAAAGATTTAGATTTGTTTAATTGGGCAGGCAAATGGTGAATTAGTGAAGAGTAAAATCTAAAGCAGATATTAAGAAAAGCTTATTTCAGCTGGAATAATCTGCCTGACTGAGTATTGCTAAACAAACAAACCTGTACCAATGACCTCTGATGATGAGACAGCATTACTCTCAGACACAAAACACAGAATGGATCAATACACAACATTCCTCCCTTTCTATATAATATACATTTTATCAACACAGTAATCTAGAATTATCAATATCAACTCACAACAAATAAAACTTCAGACTGCCTAAATGGCAATATTCTCAGCATAGTTACACTTAAATCAATATCAATATCAAAACAATGTCTATGAGGCAAAATGGTTTGTGGTATCCACTGAACTGAGGATTTTACATCCCTACGGTTTGGTATTATGGAGGTCTCCTAGAGATGGAGTCCAACTCCAGGCTGAATCCAGCTCACTTTATCTGGCCCATGGACCTCTGCCGAACTAATCACTTGTATAGAGCTAAGGAAAATGTAATTAATACAAAGAGCTCAACTCGGTGAAAACCCTTCAGTGAAAAGGGTTAATCTGTCAGTAGGGCCTCGGGAATTTAAAACAAACTGCACTGCTGGCACAGGTTCCGCTTCAGGAGTCCACCGTACTGCAGCTGGGCAAATAAAATGAATGAGCAAACCAATTCAGCCTATAGGCTGGGGCCTGGACTCCCCACCCACACACCGAGTCACAGTCCTATTGCTCTTACCCACCTGCCTGTGTCTCTGGCCAATTCCTGATGCTGCTGCCGCTAGCTCAGCCCATTCTAATGCTGCTCTGTCTCTCTCCGCCTACAATTGCAGAGAGGTGGAAAGGCAGGTACGAAAGGAAATGCCCCATAAATTCAGGAGCAATGTTGAGAAGGCTATCCTCCAGATCATTGTCTAAAACAGCACTGCGGGACAAGTTGGAAATCTTTGTCCATCTAAGGATCAGAACTCTCCCTCTTAAGCTCTTCCTTCTCACTTTCCTTACTCACGCACTGATACCAAGGCATACATTCAAGCACAGTACCATGTGACTTATATTTCAAGAATGGGACGATGAGAGCATTGTGATCTATGTTTGTCTTCTCTTTCTGTAGGTGTGTCCATCAACCTGTGCCACTTCCTAGTGTGCCAGACATGGTCAATACCTCACAGCATCATTGACTCTTATCTGCGTAAACATCAGCTTAGGTACATCCATTAGAAGAGGGTTCGCCAGCTGATGCACAGAGCACTGCTGTGAATGAGTAGGTGGCAGAGGAAGACTAAGAACCTGCTGTCCAAAGGACCAGCTCTCATCCATCCTCACCTGTTGGGCCCAGGATCCAGAACTCATGGATTCTGCTATTAAATAACAAACTTCTTGAGCATAGAAGTCTGCTCCAATTATTGGAGAAGGCCAGCCAAACTGCAGTAGCTCATGGTACTGCTTGCATCTGCATAGTGCTGGTGGATGTATTTGCAGAACTATAGAATGCCACAAAGCATGTGGCAACTCCACTGACATCTGCAAAGGAGCCCCCAATGAGGCCATAATGCCAGTCTTTGTATCTCTCATGAATGCTCAGACTGCTGCTGCTGTAGAGGTTCCAGGATGGAAGGGGCTCTCTCTGACTCTCAGCTGCCAGACACTTGGGGATTGCTTCAAGAGAATCCTTATTCGCGGCTTTGCTGATCTCATTCGTGCCATTAGGTTGGCTACCACACTAATCAATAGACATCTGCAACACATCGGTGTCCTCAAGCCGCCCCACTCCATTGCCTGCACGTGACAACAAGCATGTAGGACCAGACAGTCTCTGTAACTGCCTACATGGCGGAGCCAAGAGCCGGACCACCCTGTGATCAAAGAAGGAAACAGTCACCTGACTCCCAAGATGCTGCCATCACTACGTAAAGGTTAGGATGCTCTAAAGTTCAATTATGTCCAGGTCACTTTGGTAGATTATAGAATTGTGTCTCTTGTACCCTTTCATTCTGACTACCACACAATTCTATGAAGCCAGAGACAAAATACTAACTTAGGCCTAGAAATTCGATTAGCCCGGAAACAGCCAGTGCCGAGGTTAACGGCCACCCGGAAAAAGAGCGCAGGCAGCACCGGAAATTGGTGCTGCCTGCTCATTATCATTATTGTGGCATTCAGCCCAGCGCCAAACGGCTGAACGCCCAGCAGGGACTGTGAGCTCGGTCGGGATTTGAGGCCAGGAGCGGGAGGGAGGTCATGGCCACAATCAAGGTCAGGGTCAGGATCAGGAGGGAGCTGAGGGCCACAATCGGGAGGGAGGTCAAGGCTCAGGGACAGGATCGGGGCGGGGGTCGGGGTTTGGGGCCAGGATCGGGGTGGGGGTCGGGATTTGAGGCCAGGATCGGGGTGGGGGGAGGTCATGGCCACAATCGGGGGTAGGTCAAGGCTCAGGGCCAGGATCGGGGGGGAGGTCATGGCCACAATCGGGGGTAAGTCAAGGCTCAGGGCCAGGATCGGGGGGGAGGTCAAGGCTCAGGGCCAGGATCGGGGGGGAGGTCATGGCCACAATCGGGGGTAGGTCAAGGCTCAGGGCCAGGAACAGGAGGGAGCTGAGGGCCACAATCGGGGGGAGGTCAAGGCTCAGGGCCAGGATCGGGGGGGAGGTCATGGCCACAATCGGGGGGAGGTCAAGGCTCAGGGCCAGGATCGGGGGGGTGGTCATGGCCACAATCGGGGGAAGGTCAAGGCTCAGGGCCAGGATCAGGAGGGAGCTGAGGGCCACAATCGGGGGGAGGTCAAGGCTCAGGGCCAGGATCGGGGGGGAGGTCATGGCCACAATCGCGGGTAGGTCAAGGCTCGGGGCTAGGATCAGGAGGGAGCTGAGGGCCACAATCGGGGGGAGGTCAAGGCTCAGGGCCAGGATGGGGGGGAGGTCATGGCCACAATCGGGGGTAGGTCAAGGCTCAGGGCCAGGATCGGGGGGGAGGTCATGGCCACAATAGGGGGTAGGTCAAGGCTCAGGGCCAGGATCGGGGGGGGAGGTCATGGCCACAATCGGGGTTAGGTCAAGGCTCAGGGCCAGGATCAGGAGGGAGCTGAGGGCCACAGTCGGGGGTAGGTCAAGGCTCAGGGCCACAATCGGGGGTAGGTCAAGGCTCAGGGCCAGGATCGGGGGGGAGGTCATGGCCACAATCGGGGGTAAGTCAAGGCTCAGGGCCAGGATCGGGGGGGAGGTCAAGGCTCAGGGCCAGGATCGGGGGGGAGGTCATGGCCACAATCGGGGGTAGGTCAAGGCTCAGGGCCAGGATCAGGAGGGAGCTGAGGGCCACAATCGGGGGGAGGTCAAGGCTCAGGGCCAGGATCGGGGGGGAGGTCATGGCCACAATCGGGGGGAGGTCAAGGCCACAATCGGGGGGAGGTCAAGGCTCAGGGCCAGGATCGGGGGGGTGGTCATGGCCACAATCGGGGGAAGGTCAAGGCTCAGGGCCAGGATCAGGAGGGAGCTGAGGGCCACAATCGGGGGGAGGTCAAGGCTCAGGGCCAGGATCGGGGGGGAGGTCATGGCCACAATCGGGGGTAGGTCAAGGCTCGGGGCTAGGATCAGGAGGGAGCTGATGGCCACAATCGGGGGGAGGTCAAGGCTCACGGCCAGGATCGGGAGGGAGGTCATGGCCACAATCGGGGGTAGGTCAAGGCTCAGGGCCAGGATCGGGGGGGGAGGTCAAGGCTCAGGGTCAGGATCGCGGGGGAGGTCATGGCCACAATCGGGGGTAGGTCAAGGCTCAGGATCAGGAGGGAGCTGAGGGCCACAATCGGGGGTAGGTCAAGGCTCAGGGCCAGGATCGGGGGGGAGGTCATGGCCACAATCGGGGGTAGGTCAAGGCTCAGGATCAGGAGGGAGCTGAGGGCCACAATCGGAGGGAGGTCAAGGCTCAGGGCCAGGATCTGGGGGGGAGGTCATGGCCACAATCGGGGGTAGGTCAAGGCTCGGGGCCAGGATCAGGAAGGAGCTGAGGGCCACAATCGGGGGGAGGTCAATGCTCAGGGCCAGGATCGGGAGGGAGGTCATGGCCACAATCGGGGGTAGGTCAAGGCTCAGGGCCAGGATCGGGGGGGAGGTCATGGCCACAATCGGGGGGAGGTCAAGGATCAGGGCCAGGATCGGGGGGGAGGTCATGGCTACAATCGGGGGGAGGTCAAGGCTCAGGGCCAGGATCGGGGGGGAGGTCATGGCCACAATCGGGGGTAGGTCAAGGCTCAGGGCCAGGATCGGGGGGGAGGTCATGACCACAATCGGGGGTAGGTCAAGGCTCAGGGCCAGGATCAGGAGGGAGCTGAGGGTCACAATCGGGGGGAGGTGAAGGCTCAGGGCCAGGATCGGGGGGGAGGTCGTGGCCACAATCGGGGTCAGGGTCAGGATCAGGAGGGAGCTGAGGGCCACAATCGGGGGTAGGTCAAGGCTCAGGGCCAGGATCGGGGGTAGGTCAAGGCTCAGGGCCAGGATCGGGGGTAGGTCAAGGCTCAGGGCCAGGATCGGGGGTAGGTCAAGGCTCAGGGCCAGGATCGGGGCGGGGGTCGGGGTTTGGGGTCAGGATCAGGAGGGAGCTGAGGGCCACAATCGGGGGTAGGTCAAGGCTCACGGCCAGGATCGGGGGTAGGTCAAGGCTCAGGGCCAGGAGCGGGGGGTAGGTCAAGGCTCAGGGCCAGTATCGGGGTGGGGGGGGAGGTCATGGCCACAATCGGGGTCAGGGTCAGGATCAGGAGGGAGCTCAGGGCCACAATCGGGGGTAGGTCAAGGCTCAGGGCCAGGATCGGGGGTAGGTCAAGGCTCAGGGCCAGGATCGGGGCGGGGGTCGGGGTTTGAGGCCAGGATCGGGGGTAGGTCAAGGCTCAGGGCCAGGATCGGGGGTAGGTCAAGGCTCAGGGCCAGGATCGGGGTGGGGGGAGGTCATGGCCACAATCGGGGTCAGGGTCAGGGTCAAGATCAGGAGGGAGCTGAGGGCCACAATCGGGGGTAGGTCAAGGCTCAGGGCCAGGATCGGGGGTAGGTCAATGCTCAGGGCCAGGATCGGGTAAGGTCAAGGCTCAGGGCCACAATCGTGGGTAGGTCAAGGCTCAGGGCCAGGATCGGGAGTAGGTCAAGGCTCAGGGCCAGGATCGGGGGGGAGGTCATGGCCACAACCGGGGGTAAGTCAAGGCTCAGGGACAGGATCGGGGGGGAGGTCATGGCCACAATCGGAGGGAGGTCAAGTCTCAGGGCCAGGATCGGGGGCGAGGTCATGGCCACAATCGGGGGGAGGTCAAGGCTCAGGGCCAGGATCGGGGGGGGAGGTCATGGCCACAATCGGGAGTGGATCAAGGCTCAGGGCCAGGATCAGGAGGGAGCTGAGGGACACAATCGGGGGGGAGGTCAAGGCTCAGGGTACAGGATCGGGGGGGAGGTCATGGCCACAATCGGGGGGAGGTCAAGGCTCAGGGCCACAATCGGGGGTAGGTCAAGGATCAGGGCCAGGATCGGGGTGGGGGGGGAGGTCATGGCCACAATCGGGGGGCGGTCAAGGCTCAGGGCCAGTATCGGGGGGGAGGTCATGGCCACAATCGGGGGGAGGTCAAGGCTCAGGGCCAGGATCGGGGGGGAGGTCATGGCCACAATCGGGGGTAGGTCAAGGCTCAGGGCCAGGATCAGGAGGGAGCTGACGGCCACAATCGGGGGGAGGTCAAGGCTCAGGGCCAGGATCGGGGGGGAGGTCAGGGCCACAATCGGGGGTAGGTCAAGGCTCAGGGCCAGGATCAGGAGGGAGCTGAGGGCCACAATCGCGGGGAGGTCAAGGCTCAGGGCCAGGATCGGGGTGGGGGGAGGTCGTGGCCACAATCGGGGTCAGGATCAGGAGGGAGCTCAGGGCCACAATCGGGGGTAGGTCAAGGCTCAGGACCAGGATCAGGGGTAGGTCAAGGTTCAGGGCCAGGATCGGGGGTAGGTCAAGGCTCAGGGCCAGGATCGGGGGTAGGTCAAGGCTCAGGGCCACAATCGGGGGTAGGTCAAGGCTCAGGGCCAGGATCGGGGGTGGTCAAGTCTCAGGGCCAGGATCGGGGCGGGGGTCGGGTTTGGGGCCAGGATCGGGGGGAGGTCAAGGCTCAGGGCCAGGATCGGGGGTAGGTCAAGTCTCAGGGCCAGAATCGGGGCGGGGGTCGGGGTTTGGGGCCAGGATCGGCGGGAGGTCAAGGCTCAGGGCCAGGATCGGGGCGGGGGTTGGGGGTCCGGCCAGGATCGGGGGTAGGTCAAGGCTCTGGGGCCAGGATCGGGGTGGGGGTCGGGGTTTGGGGCCAGGATCGGGGGGAGGTCAAGGCTCAGGGCCAGGATCGGGAGGAGGTCAAGGCTCAGGGCCAGGATCGGGGGGGGGGAGGTCGGGGTTTGGGGTCAGATTCGGGTGGAGGTCAAGGCTCAGGGCCAGGATCGGGGGGAGGTCAAGGCTCAGGGCCAGGATCGGGGGGGAGGTCATGGCCACAATCGGGGGGAGGTCAAGGATCAGGGCCAGGATCGGGGGGGAGGTCATGGCCACAATCGGGGGGAGGTCAAGGCTCAGGGCCAGTATCGGGGGGGTGGTCATGGCCACAATCGTGGGGAGGTCAAGGCTCAGGGCCAGGATCGGGGTGGGGGGAGGTCGTGGCCACAATCGGGGGTAGGTCAAGGCTCAGGGCCAGGATCGGGGGGGAGGTCATGGCCACAATCGGGGGTAGGTCAAGGCTCAGGGCCAGGATCAGGAGGGAGCTGAGGGCCACAATCGGGGGGAGGTCAAGGCTCAGGGCCAGGATCGGGGGGGAGATCATGGCCACAATCGGGGGTAGGTCAAGGCTCGGGCCCAGGATCAGGAGGGAGCTGAGGGCCACAATCGGGGGGAGGTCAAGGCTCAGGGCCAGGATCGGGGGGGAGGTCATGGCCACAATCGGGGGTAGGTCAAGGCTCAGGGCCAGGATCAGGAGGGAGCTGAGGGCCACAATCGGGGGGAGGTCAAGGCTCAGGGCCAGGATCGGGGGGGAGGTCATGGCTACAATCGGGGGGAGGTCAAGGATCAGGGCCAGGATCGGGGGGGGGGGGGGGGCGGGGGAGGTCATGGCCACAATCGGGGGGAGGTCAAGGCTCAGGGCCAGGACCGGGGGGGAGGTCATGGCCACAATCGGGGGGAGGTCAAGGCTCAGGGCCAGGATCGGGGGGGGAGGTCATGGCCACAATCGGGGGTAGGTCAAGGCTCAGGGCCAGGATCAGGAGGGAGCTGAGGTCCACAATCGGGGGGAGGTCAAGGCTCAGTGCCACAATCGGGCGTAGGTCAAGACTCAGGGCCAGGATCAGGAGGGAGCTGAGGGCCACAATCGCGGGGAGGTAAAGGCTCAGGGCCAGGATCGGGGGTAGGTCAAGGCTCAGGGCCAGGATCGGGGTGGGGGGAGGTCGTGGCCACAATCGGGGTCAGGATCAGGAGGGAGCTCAGGGCCACAATCGGGGGTAGGTCAAGGCTCAGGGCCAGGATCAGGGGTAGTTCAAGGTTCAGGGCCAGGATCGGGGGGAGGTCAAGGCTCAGGGCCAGGATCGGGGGTAGGACAAGGCTCAGGGCCAGGATCGGGGGGGAGGTCATGGCCACAACCGGGGGTAAGTCAAGGCTCAGGGACAGGATCGGGGGGGAGGTCATGGCCACAATCGGAGGGAGGTCAAGTCTCAGGGCCAGGATCGGGGGCGAGGTCATGGCCACAATCGGGGGGAGGTCAAGGCTCAGGGCCAGGATCGGGGGGGGAGGTCATGGCCACAATCGGGAGTGGATCAAGGCTCAGGGCCAGGATCAGGAGGGAGCTGAGGGACACAATCGGGGGGGAGGTCAAGGCTCAGGGTACAGGATCGGGGGGGAGGTCATGGCCACAATCGGGGGGAGGTCAAGGCTCAGGGCCACAATCGGGGGGAGGTCAAGGATCAGGGCCAGGATCGGGGTGGGGGGGGAGGTCATGGCCACAATCGGGGGGCGGTCAAGGCTCAGGGCCAGTATCGGGGGGGAGGTCATGGCCACAATCGGGGGGAGGTCAAGGCTCAGGGCCAGGATCGGGGGGGAGGTCATGGCCACAATCGGGGGTAGGTCAAGGCTCAGGGCCAGGATCAGGAGGGAGCTGACGGCCACAATCGGGGGGAGGTCAAGGCTCAGGGCCAGGATCGGGGGGGAGGTCAGGGCCACAATCGGGGGTAGGTCAAGGCTCAGGGCCAGGATCAGGAGGGAGCTGAGGGCCACAATCGCGGGGAGGTCAAGGCTCAGGGCCAGGATCGGGGTGGGGGGAGGTCGTGGCCACAATCGGGGTCAGGATCAGGAGGGAGCTCAGGGCCACAATCGGGGGTAGGTCAAGGCTCAGGACCAGGATCAGGGGTAGGTCAAGGTTCAGGGCCAGGATCGGGGGTAGGTCAAGGCTCAGGGCCAGGATCGGGGGTAGGTCAAGGCTCAGGGCCACAATCGGGGGTAGGTCAAGGCTCAGGGCCAGGATCGGGGGTGGTCAAGTCTCAGGGCCAGGATCGGGGCGGGGGTCGGGTTTGGGGCCAGGATCGGGGGGAGGTCAAGGCTCAGGGCCAGGATCGGGGGTAGGTCAAGTCTCAGGGCCAGAATCGGGGCGGGGGTCGGGGTTTGGGGCCAGGATCGGCGGGAGGTCAAGGCTCAGGGCCAGGATCGGGGCGGGGTTGGGGGTCCGGCCAGGATCGGGGGTAGGTCAAGGCTCTGGGGCCAGGATCGGGGTGGGGGTCGGGGTTTGGGGCCAGGATCGGGGGGAGGTCAAGGCTCAGGGCCAGGATCGGGAGGAGGTCAAGGCTCAGGGCCAGGATCGGGGGGGGGGAGGTCGGGGTTTGGGGTCAGATTCGGGTGGAGGTCAAGGCTCAGGGCCAGGATCGGGGGGAGGTCAAGGCTCAGGGCCAGGATCGGGGGGGAGGTCATGGCCACAATCGGGGGGAGGTCAAGGATCAGGGCCAGGATCGGGGGGGAGGTCATGGCCACAATCGGGGGGAGGTCAAGGCTCAGGGCCAGTATCGGGGGGGTGGTCATGGCCACAATCGTGGGGAGGTCAAGGCTCAGGGCCAGGATCGGGGTGGGGGGAGGTCGTGGCCACAATCGGGGGTAGGTCAAGGCTCAGGGCCAGGATCGGGGGGGAGGTCATGGCCACAATCGGGGGTAGGTCAAGGCTCAGGGCCAGGATCAGGAGGGAGCTGAGGGCCACAATCGGGGGGAGGTCAAGGCTCAGGGCCAGGATCGGGGGGGAGATCATGGCCACAATCGGGGGTAGGTCAAGGCTCGGGCCCAGGATCAGGAGGGAGCTGAGGGCCACAATCGGGGGGAGGTCAAGGCTCAGGGCCAGGATCGGGGGGGAGGTCATGGCCACAATCGGGGGTAGGTCAAGGCTCAGGGCCAGGATCAGGAGGGAGCTGAGGGCCACAATCGGGGGGAGGTCAAGGCTCAGGGCCAGGATCGGGGGGGAGGTCATGGCTACAATCGGGGGGAGGTCAAGGATCAGGGCCAGGATCGGGGGGGGGGGCGGGGAGGTCATGGCCACAATCGGGGGGAGGTCAAGGCTCAGGGCCAGGACCGGGGGGGAGGTCATGGCCACAATCGGGGGGAGGTCAAGGCTCAGGGCCAGGATCGGGGGGGAGGTCATGGCCACAATCGGGGGTAGGTCAAGGCTCAGGGCCAGGATCAGGAGGGAGCTGAGGTCCACAATCGGGGGGAGGTCAAGGCTCAGTGCCACAATCGGGCGTAGGTCAAGACTCAGGGCCAGGATCAGGAGGGAGCTGAGGGCCACAATCGCGGGGAGGTAAAGGCTCAGGGCCAGGATCGGGGGTAGGTCAAGGCTCAGGGCCAGGATCGGGGTGGGGGGAGGTCGTGGCCACAATCGGGGTCAGGATCAGGAGGGAGCTCAGGGCCACAATCGGGGGTAGGTCAAGGCTCAGGGCCAGGATCAGGGGTAGTTCAAGGTTCAGGGCCAGGATCGGGGGGAGGTCAAGGCTCAGGGCCAGGATCGGGGGTAGGACAAGGCTCAGGGCCAGGATCGGGGCGGTGGTCGGCGTTTGAGGCCAGGATCAGGGGTAGGTCAAGGCTCGGGGCCAGGATCGGGGCGGGGGTCGGGGTTTTTGGCCAGGATCGGGGGTAGGTCAAGGCTCAGGGCCACAATCGGGGGGAGGTCAAGGCTCAGGGCCAGGATCGGGGGTGGTCAAGGCTCAGGGCCAGGATCGGGGCGGGAGTCGGGGTTTGGGGCCAGGATCGGGGGGAGGTCAAGGCTCAGGGCCAGGATCGGGGGTAGGTCAAGGCTCAGGGCCAGGATCGGGGCGGGGGTCGGGGTTTGGGGCCAGGATCGGGGGTAGGTCAAGTCTCAGGGCCAGGATCGGGGCGGGGGTCGGGGTTTGGGGCCAGGATCGGCGGGAGGTCAAGGCTCAGGGCCAGGATCGGGGCGGGGGTCGGGGTTTGGGGCCAGGATCGGGGGTAGGTCAAGGCTCTGGGGCCAGGATCGGGGTGGGGGTCGGGGTTTGGGGCCAGGATCGGGGCGGGGGTCGGGGTTTGAGGCCAGGATCGGGGGGAGGTCAAGGCTCAGGGACAGGATCGGGGGGAGGTCAAGGCTCAGGGCCAGGATCGGGGGGAGGTCAAGGCTCAGGGCCAGGATCCGGGGGGGGAGGTCGGGGTTTGGGGCCAGGATCGGGGGGAGGTCAAGGCTCAGGGCCAGGATCCGGGGGGGGAGGTCGGGGTTTAGGGCCAGGATCGGGGGGAGGTCAAGGCTCAGGGCCAGGATCGGGGGGAGGTCAAGGCTCAGGGCCAGGATCGGGGGGGAGGTCATGGCCACAATCGGGGGGAGGTCAAGGATCAGGGCCAGGATCGAGGGGGAGGTCATGGCCACAATCGGGAGGAGGTCAAGGCTCAGGGCCAGTATCGGGGGGGAGGTCATGGCCACAATCGGGGGGAGGTCAAGGCTCAGGGCCAGGATCGGGGGGGAGGTCATGGCCACAATCGGGGTGAGGTCAAGGCTCAGGGCCAGGATCAGAAGGGAGCTGAGGGCCACAAGCGGGGGGAGGTCAAGGCTCAGGGCCAGGATCAGGAGGGAGCTGAGGGCCACAAGCGGGGGGAGGTCAAGGCTCAGGGCCAGGATCAGGAGGGAGCTGAGGGCCACAATCGGGGGTAGGTCAACGCTCAGGGCCAGGATCAGGAGGGAGCTGAGGGCGACAATCGCGAGGAGTTCAAGGCTCAGGGCCAGGATCGGCGTGGGGGGAGGTCGTGGCCACAATCGGGGGTAGGTCAAGGCTCAGGGCCAGGATCGGGGGGGAGGTCATGGCCACAATCGGGGGGAGGTCAAGGCTCTGGGCCAGGATCGGAGGGGAGGTCAGGGCCACAATCGGGCATAGGTCAAGGCTCAGGGCCAGGATCAGGAGGGAGCTGAGGGCCACAATCGCGGGGAGGTCAAGGCTCAGGGCCAGGATCGGGGGGGAGGTCATGGCCACAATCGGGGGGAGGTCAAGGATCAGGGCCAGGATCGGGGGGGAGGTCATGGCTACAATCGGGGGGAGGTCAAGGCTCAGGGCCAGGATCGGGGGGGAGGTCATGGCCACAATCGGGGGTAGGTCAAGGCTCAGGGCCAGGATCGGGGGGGAGGTCATGGCCACAATCGTGGGTAGGTCAAGGCTCAGGGCCAGGATCAGGAGGGAGCTGAGGGTCACAATCAGGGGGAGGTGAAGGCTCAGGGCCAGGATCGGGGGGGAGGTCGTGGCCACAATCGGGGTCAGGGTCAGGATCAGGAGGGAGCTGAGGGCCACAATCGAGGGTAGGTCAAGGCTCAGGGCCAGGATCGGGGGTAGGTCAAGGCTCAGGGCCAGGATCGGGGGTAGGTCAAGGCTCAGGGCCAGGATCGGGGGTAGGTCAAGGCTCAGGGCCAGGATCGGGGCGGGGGTCGGGGTTTGGGGTCAGGATCAGGAGGGAGCTGAGGGCCACAATCGGGGGTAGGTCAAGGCTCACGGCCAGGATCGGGGGTAGGTCAAGGCTCAGGGCCAGGATCGGGGGTAGGTCAAGGCTCAGGGCCAGTATCGGGGTGGGGGGGGAGGTCATGGCCACAATCGGGGTCAGGGTCAGGATCAGGAGGGAGCTCAGGGCCACAATCGGGGGTAGGTCAAGGCTCAGGGCCAGGATCGGGGGTAGGTCAAGGCTCAGGGCCAGGATCGGGGCGGGGGTCGGGGTTTGAGGCCAGGATCGGGGGTAGGTCAAGGCTCAGGGCCAGGATCGGGGGTAGGTCCAAGTCTCAGGGCCACGATCGGGGGTAGGTCAAGGCTAAGGGCCAGGATCGGGGGTAGGTCAAGGCTCAGGGCCAGGATCGGGGTGGGGGGAGGTCATGGCCACAATCAGGGTCAGGGTCAAGATCAGGAGGGAGCTGAGGGCCACAATCGGGGGTAGGTCAAGGCTCAGGGCCAGGATCGGGGGTAGGTCAAGGCTCAGGGCCAGGATCGGGTAAGGTCAAGGCTCAGGGCCACAATCGTGGGTAGGTCAAGGCTCAGGGCCAGGATCGGGAGTAGGTCAAGGCTCAGGGCCAGGATCGGGGGGGAGGTCATGGCCACAACAGGGGGTAAGTCAAGGCTCAGGGACAGGATCGGGGGGGAGGTCATGGCCACAATCGGAGGGAGGTCAAGTCTCAGGGCCAGGATCGGGGGCGAGGTCATGGCCACAATCGGGGGGAGGTCAAGGCTCAGGGCCAGGATCGGGGGGGGAGGTCATGGCCACAATCGGGGGTGGGTCAAGGCTCAGGGCCAGGATCAGGAGGGAGCTGAGGGACACAATCGGGGGGGAGGTCAAGGCTCAGGGTACAGGATCGGGGGGGAGGTCATGGCCACAATCGGGGGGAGGTCAAGGCTCAGGGCCACAATCGGGGGGAGGTCAAGGATCAGGGCCAGGATCGGGGTGGGGGGGGGAGGTCATGGCCACAATCGGGGGGCGGTCAAGGCTCAGGGCCAGTATCGGGGGGGAGGTTATGGCCACAATCGGGGGGAGGTCAAGGCTCAGGGCCAGGATCGGTGGGGAGGTCATGGCCACAATCGGGGGTAGGTCAAGGCTCAGGGCCAGGATCAGGAGGGAGCTGACGGCCACAATCGGGGGGAGGTCAAGGCTCAGGGCCAGGATCGGGGGGGAGGTCAGGGCCACAATCGGGGGTAGGTCAAGGCTCAGGGCCAGGATCAGGAGGGAGCTGAGGGCCACAATCGCGGGGAGGTCAAGGCTCAGGGCCAGGATCGGGGTGGGGGGAGGTCGTGGCCACAATCGGGGTCAGGATCAGGAGGGAGCTCAGGGCCACAATCGGGGGTAGGTCAAGGCTCAGGACCAGGATCAGGGGTAGGTCAAGGTTCAGGGCCAGGATCGGGGGTAGGTCAAGGCTCAGGGCCAGGATCGGGGGTAGGTCAAGGCTCAGGGCCACAATCGGGGGTAGGTCAAGGCTCAAGGCCAGGATCGGGGGTGGTCAAGTCTCAGGGCCAGGATCGGGGCGGGGGTCGGGGTTTGGGGCCAGGATCGGGGAGAGGTCAAGGCTCAGGGCCAGGATCGGGGGTAGGTCAAGTCTCAGGGCCAGAATCGGGGCGGGGGTCGGGGTTTGGGGCCAGGATCGGTGGGAGGTCAAGGCTCAGGGCCAGGATCGGGGCGGGGGTTGGGGGTCCGGCCAGGATCGGGGGTAGGTCAAGGCTCTGGGGCCAGGATCGGGGGGAGGTCAAGGCTCAGGGCCAGGATCGGGGGGAGGTCAAGGCTCAGGGCCAGGATCGGGGGGGGGGAGGTCGGGGTTTGGGGCCAGATTCGGGTGGAGGTCAAGGCTCAGGGCCAGGATCGGGGGGAGGTCAAGGCTCAGGGCCAGGATCGGGGGGGAGGTCATGGCCACAATCGGGGGGAGGTCAAGGATCAGGGCCAGGATCGGGGGGGAGGTCATGGCCACAATCGGGGGGAGGTCAAGGCTCAGGGCCAGTATCGGGGGGGTGGTCATGGCCACAATCGCGGGGAGGTCAAGGCTCAGGGCCAGGATCGGGGTGGGGGGAGGTCGTGGCCACAATCGGGGGTAGGTCAAGGCTCAGGGCCAGGATCGGGGGGGAGGTCATGGCCACAATCGGGGGTAGGTCAAGGCTCAGGGCCAGGATCAGGAGGGAGCTGAGGGCCACAATCGGGGGGAGGTCAAGGCTCAGGGCCAGGATCGGGGGGGAGATCATGGCCACAATCGGGGGTAGGTCAAGGCTCGGGCCCAGGATCAGGAGGGAGCTGAGGGCCACAATCGGGGGGAGGTCAAGGCTCAGGGCCAGGATCGGGGGGGAGGTCATGGCCACAATCGGGGGTAGGTCAAGGCTCAGGGCCAGGATCAGGAGGGAGCTGAGGGCCACAATCGGGGGGAGGTCAAGGCTCAGGGCCAGGATCGGGGGGGAGGTCATGGCTACAATCGGGGGGAGGTCAAGGATCAGGGCCAGGATCGGCGGGGGGGGGGCGGGGGAGGTCATGGCCACAATCGGGGGGAGGTCAAGGCTCAGGGCCAGGACCGGGGGGGAGGTCATAGCCACAATCGGGGGGAGGTCAAGGCTCAGGGCCAGGATCGGGGGGGAGGTCATGGCCACAATCGGGGGTAGGTCAAGGCTCAGGGCCAGGATCAGGAGGGAGCTGAGGTCCACAATCGGGGGGAGGTCAAGGCTCAGGGCCACAATCGGGCGTAGGTCAAGACTCAGGGCCAGGATCAGGAGGGAGCTGAGGGCCACAATCGCGGGGAGGTCAAGGCTCAGGGCCAGGATCGGGGGTAGGTCAAGGCTCAGGGCCAGGATCGGGGTGGGGGGAGGTCGTGGCCACAATCGGGGTCAGGATCAGGAGGGAGCTCAGGGCCACAATCGGGGGTAGGTCAAGGCTCAGGGCCAGGATCAGGGGTAGTTCAAGGTTCAGGGCCAGGATCGGGGGGAGGTCAAGGCTCAGTGCCAGGATCGGGGGTAGGACAAGGCTCAGGGCCAGGATCGGGGCGGTGGTCGGCGTTTGAGGCCAGGATCAGGGGTAGGTCAAGGCTCAGGGCCAGGATCGGGGCGGGGGTCGGGGTTTTTGGCCAGGATCGGGGGTAGGTCGAGGCTCAGGGCCAGGATCGGGGGTAGGTCAAGGCTCAGGGCCACAATCGGGTGGAGGTCAAGGCTCAGGGCCAGGATCGGGGGTGGTCAAGGCTCAGGGCCAGGATCGGGGCGGGAGTCGGGGTTTGGGGCCAGGATCGGGGGGAGGTCAAGGCTCAGGGCCAGGATCGGGGGTAGGTCAAGGCTCAGGGCCAGGATCGGGGCGGGGGTCGGGGTTTGGGGCCAGGATCGGGGGTAGGTCAAGTCTCAGGGCCAGGATCGGGGCGGGGGTCGGGGTTTGGGGCCAGGATCGGCGGGAGGTCAAGGCTCAGGGCCAGGATCGGGGCGGGGGTCGGGGTTTGGGGCCAGGATCGGGGGTAGGTCAAGGCTCTGGGGCCAGGATCGGGGTGGGGGTCGGGGTTTGGGGCCAGGATCGGGGCGGGGGTCGGGGTTTGAGGCCAGGATCGGGGGGAGGTCAAGGCTCAGGGACAGGATCGGGGGGAGGTCAAGGCTCAGGGCCAGGATCGGGGGGAGGTCAAGGCTCAGGGCCAGGATCCGGGGGGGGAGGTCGGGGTTTGGGGCCAGGATCGGGGGGAGGTCAAGGCTCAGGGCCAGGATCCGGGGGGGGAGGTCGGGGTTTGGGGCCAGGATCGGGGGGAGGTCAAGGCTCAGGGCCAGGATCGGGGGGAGGTCAAGGCTCAGGGCCAGGATCGGGGGGGAGGTCATGGCCACAATCGGGGGGAGGTCAAGGATCAGGGCCAGGATCGAGGGGGAGGTCATGGCCACAATCGGGAGGAGGTCAAGGCTCAGGGCCAGTATCGGGGGGGAGGTCATGGCCACAATCGGGGGGAGGTCAAGGCTCAGGGCCAGGATCGGGGGGGAGGTCATGGCCACAATCGGGGTGAGGTCAAGGCTCAGGGCCAGGATCAGAAGGGAGCTGAGGGCCACAAGCGGGGGGAGGTCAAGGCTCAGGGCCAGGATCAGGAGGGAGCTGAGGGCCACAAGCGGGGGGAGGTCAAGGCTCAGGATCAGGAGGGAGCTGAGGGCCACAATCGGGGGTAGGTCAACGCTCAGGGCCAGGATCAGGAGGGAGCTGAGGGCGACAATCGCGGGGAGTTCAAGGCTCAGGGCCAGGATCGGGGTGGGGGGAGGTCGTGGCCACAATCGGGGGTAGGTCAAGGCTCAGGGCCAGGATCGGGGGGGAGGTCATGGCCACAATCGGGGGGAGGTCAAGGCTCTGGGCCAGGATCGGAGGGGAGGTCAGGGCCACAATCGGGCATAGGTCAAGGCTCAGGGCCAGGATCAGGAGGGAGCTGAGGGCCACAATCGCGGGGAGGTCAAGGCTCAGGGCCAGGATCGGGGGGGAGGTCAGGGCCAGGATCGGGGGTAGGTCAAGGCTCAGGGCCAGGATCGGGGTGGGGGGAGGTCGTGGCCACAATCGGGGTCAGGATCAGGAGGGAGCTCAGGGTCACAATCGGGGGTAGGTCAAGGCTCAGGGCCAGGATCAGGGGTAGGTCAAGGTTCAGGGCCAGGATCGGGGGTAGGTCAAGGCTCAGGGCCAGGATCGGGGGTAGGTCAAGGCTCAGGGCCAGGATCGGGGCGGTGGTCGGGGTTTGAGGCCAGGATCGGGGGTAGGTCAAGGCTCAGGGCCAGGATCGGGGCGGGGGTCGGGGTTTTTGGCCAGGATCGGGGTAGGTCAAGGCTCAGGGCCAGGATCGGGGGTAGGTCAAGGCTCAGGGCCACAATCGGGGGTAGGTCAAGGCTCAGAGCCAGGAACGGGGGTGGTCAAGGCTCAGGGCAAGGATCGGGGCGGGGGTCGGGGTTTGGGGCCAGGATCGGGGGGAGGTCAAGGCTCAGGGCCAGGATCGGGGGTAGGTCAAGGCTCAGGGCCAGGATCGGGGCAGTGGTCGGGGTTTGGGCCAGGATCGGGGGGAGGTCAAGGCTCAGGGCCAGGATCGGGGGTAGGTCAAGTCTCAGGGCCAGGATCGGGGCGGGGGTCGTGGTTTGGGGCCAGGATCGGCGGGAGGTCAAGGCTCAGGGCCAGGATCGGGGCGGGGGTCGGGGTTTGGGGCCAGGTTCGGGGGTAGGTCAAGGCTCTGGGGCCAGGATCGGGGTGGGGGTCGGGGTTTGGGGCCAGGATCGGGGCGGGGGTCGGGGTTTGAGGCCAGGATCGGGGGTAGGTCAAGGCTCAGGGACAGGATCGGGGGGAGGTCAAGGCTCAGGGCCAGGATCGGGGGGAGGGCAAGGCTCAGGGCCAGGATCAGGGGGGGGAGGTCGGGGTTTGGGGCCAGGATCGGGGGGAGGTCAAGGCTCAGGGCCAGCATTGGGGGGAGGTCAAGGCTCAGGGCCAGGATCGGGGGGGAGGTCATGGCCACAATCGAGGGGAGGTCAAGGATCAGGGCCAGGATCGAGGGGGAGGTCATGGCCACAATCGGGAGGAGGTCAAGGCTCAGGGCCAGTATCGGGGGGGAGGTCATGGCCACAATCGGGGGGAGGTCAAGGCTCAGGGCCAGGATCGGGGGGGAGGTCATGGCCACAATCGGGGTGAGGTCAAGGCTCAGGGCCAGGATCAGAAGGGAGCTGAGGGCCACAAGCGGGGGGAGGTCAAGGCTCAGGGCCAGGATCAGGAGGGAGCTGAGGGCCACAAGCGGGGGGAGGTCAAGGCTCAGGGCCAGGATCAGGAGGGAGCTGAGGGCCACAATCGGGGGTAGGTCAACGCTCAGGGCCAGGATCAGGAGGGAGCTGAGGGCGACAATCGCGGGGAGTTCAAGGCTCAGGGCCAGGATCGGGGTGGGGGGGAGGTCGTGGCCACAATCGGGGGTAGGTCAAGGCTCAGGGCCAGGATCGGGGGGGAGGTCATGGCCACAATCGGGGGGAGGTCAAGGCTCTGGGCCAGGATCGGAGGGGAGGTCAGGGCCACAATCGGGCATAGGTCAAGGCTCAGGGCCAGGATCAGGAGGGAGCTGAGGGCCACAATCGCGGGGAGGTCAAGGCTCAGGGCCAGGATCGGGGGGGAGGTCAGGGCCAGGATCGGGGGTAGGTCAAGGCTCAGGGCCAGGATCGGGGTGGGGGGAGGTCGTGGCCACAATCGGGGTCAGGATCAGGAGGGAGCTCAGGGCCACAATCGGGGGTAGGTCAAGGCTCAGGGCCAGGATCAGGGGTAGGTCAAGGTTCAGGGCCAGGATCGGGGGTAGGTCAAGGCTCAGGGCCAGGATCGGGGGTAGGTCAAGGCTCAGGGCCAGGATCGGGGCGGTGGTCGGGGTTTGAGGCCAGGATCGGGGGTAGGTCAAGGCTCAGGGCCAGGATCGGGGCGGGGGTCGGGGTTTTTGGCCAGGATCGGGGTAGGTCAAGGCTCAGGGCCAGGATCGGGGGTAGGTCAAGGCTCAGGGCCACAATCGGGGGTAGGTCAAGGCTCAGAGCCAGGAACGGGGGTGGTCAAGGCTCAGGGCAAGGATCGGGGCGGGGGTCGGGGTTTGGGGCCAGGATCGGGGGGAGGTCAAGGCTCAGGGCCAGGATCGGGGGTAGGTCAAGGCTCAGGGCCAGGATCGGGGCAGTGGTCGGGGTTTGGGCCAGGATCGGGGGGAGGTCAAGGCTCAGGGCCAGGATCGGGGGTAGGTCAAGTCTCAGGGCCAGGATCGGGGCGGGGGTCGGGGTTTGGGGCCAGGATCGGCGGGAGGTCAAGGCTCAGGGCCAGGATCGGGGCGGGGGTCGGGGTTTGGGGCCAGGTTCGGGGGTAGGTCAAGGCTCTGGGGCCAGGATCGGGGTGGGGGTCGGGGTTGGGGGCCAGGATCGGGGCGGGGGTCGGGGTTTGAGGCCAGGATCGGGGGTAGGTCAAGGCTCAGGGACAGGATCGGGGGGAGGTCAAGGCTCAGGGCCAGGATCGGGGGAGGGCAAGGCTCAGGGCCAGGATCATGGGGGGGAGGTCGGGGTTTGGGGCCAGGATCGGGGGGAGGTCAAGGCTCAGGGCCAGGATTGGGGGGAGGTCAAGGCTCAGGGCCAGGATCGGGGGGGAGGTCATGGCCACAATCGAGGGGAGGTCAAGGATCAGGGCCAGGATCGAGGGGGAGGTCATGGCCACAATCGGGAGGAGGTCAAGGCTCAGGGCCAGTATCGGGGGGGAGGTCATGGCCACAATCGGGGGGAGGTCAAGGCTCAGGGCCAGGATCGGGGGGGAGGTCATGGCCACAATCGGGGTGAGGTCAAGGCTCAGGGCCAGGATCAGAAGGGAGCTGAGGGCCACAAGCGGGGGGAGGTCAAGGCTCAGGGCCAGGATCAGGAGGGAGCTGAGGGCCACAATCGCGGGGAGGTCAAGGCTCAGGGCCAGGATCGGGGTGGGGGGAGGTCGTGGCCACTATCGGGGGTAGGTCAAGGCTCAGGGCCAGGATCGGGGTGGGGGGTCAAGGCTCAGGGCCAGGATCGGGGTGGGGGGAGGTCATGGCCACAATCGGGGTCAGGGTCAGGATCAGGAGGGAGCTGAGGGCCACAATCGGGGGTAGGTCAAGGCTCAGGGCCAGGATCGGGGGTAGGTCAAGGCTCAGGGCCACAATCGGGGGTAGGTCAAGGCTCAGGGCCAGGATCGGGGGTAGGTCAAGGCTCAGGGCCAGGATCGGGGCGGGGGGTGGGGTTTGGGGTCAGGATCAGGAGGGAGCTGAGGGCCACAATCGGGGGTAGGTCAAGGCTCAGGGCCAGGATCGGGGGAAGGTCAAGGCTCAGGGCCAGGATCGGGTTGGGGGGTCAAGGCACAGGGCCAGGATCGGGGTGGGGGGAGGTCATGGCCACAATCGGGGTCAGGATCAGGAGGGAGTTCAGGGCCACAATCGGGGGTAGGTCAAGGCTCAGGGCCAGGTTCGGGGGTAGGTCAAGGCTCAGGGCCAGGATCGGGGCGGGGGTCGGGGTTTGAGGCCAGGATCGGGGGTAGGTCAAGGCTCAGGGCCAGGATCAGGAGGGAGCTGAGGGCCACAATCGGGGGGGAGGTCAAGGCTCAGGGTACAGGATCGGGGGGGAGGTCATGGCCACAATCGGGGGGAGGTCAAGGTTCAGGGCCAGGATCGGGGGGGAGGTCATGGCCACAAGCGGGGGGAGGTCAAGGATCAGGGCCAGGATCGGGGGGGGGGGAGGTCATGGCCACAATCGGGGGTAGGTCAAGGCTCAGGGCCAGGATCAGGAGGGAGCTGAGGGCCACAATCGGGGGGAAGTCAAGGCTCAGGGTATAGGATCGGGGGGCAGGTCATGGCCACAATCGGGGGGAGGTCAAGGCTCAGGGCCAGGATCGGGGGGGAGGTCATGGCCACAATCGGGGGGAGGTCAAGGATCAGGGCCAGGATCGGGGGAGTGGGGGGGGAGGTCATGGCCACAATCGGGGGGAGGTCAAGGCTCAGGGCCAGGATCGGGGGGGAGGTCATGGCCACTATCGGGGGGAGGTCAAGGCTCAGGGCCAGGATCGGGGGGGAGGTCAGGGCCACAATCGGGCGTAGGTCAAGACTCAGGGCCAGGATCAGGAGGGAGCTGAGGGCCACAATCGCGGGGAGGTCAAGGCTCAGGGCCAGGATCGGGGGTAGGTCAAGGCGCAGGGCCAGGATCGGGGTGGGGGGAGGTCGTGGCCACAATCGGGGTCAGGATCAGGAGGGAGCTCAGGGCCACAATCGGGGGTAGGTCAAGGCTCAGGGCCAGGATCAGGGGTAGGTCAAGGTTCAGGGCCAGGATCGGGGGGAGGTCAAGGCTCAGGGCCAGGATTGGGGGTAGGTCAAGGCTCAGGGCCAGGATCGGGGCGGTGGTCGGGGTTTGAGGCCAGGATCGGGGGTAGGTCAAGGCTCAGGGCCAGGATCGGGGCGGGGGTCGGGGTTTTTGGCCAGGATCGGGGGTAGGTCAAGACTCAGGGCCAGGATTGGGGGTAGGTCAAGGCTCAGGGCCACAATCGGGGGGAGGTCAAGGCTCAGGGCCAGGATCGGGGGTGGTCAAGGCTCAGGGCCAGGATCGGGGCGGGAGTCGGGGTTTGGGGCCAGGATCGGAGGGAGGTCAAGGCTCAGGGCCAGGATCGGGGGTAGGTCAAGGCTCAGGGCCAGGATCGGGGCGGGAGTCGGGGTTTGGGGCCAGGATCGGGGGGAGGTCAAGGCTCAGGGCCAGGATCGGGGGTAGGTCAAGGCTCAGGGCCAGGATCGGGGCGGGGGTCGGGGTTTGGGGCCAGGATCGGCGGGAGGTCAAGGCTCAGGGCCAGGATCGGGGCGGGGGTCGGGGTTTGGAGCCAGGATCGGGGGTAGGTCAAGGCTCTGGGGCCAGGATCGGGGTGGGGGTCGGGGTTTGGGGCCAGGATCGGGGCGGGGGTCGGGGTTTGAGGCCAGGATCGGGGGGAGGTCAAGGCTCAGGGACAGGATCGGGGGGAGGTCAAGGCTCAGGGCCAGGATCGGGGGGAGGTCAAGGCTCAGGGCCAGGATCCGGGGGGGGAGGTCGGGGTTTGGGGCCAGGATCGGGGGGAGGTCAAGGCTCAGGGCCAGGATCCGGGGGGGGAGGTCGGGGTTTGGGGCCTGGATCGGGGGGAGGTCAAGGCTCAGGGCCAGGATCGGGGGGAGGTCAAGGCTCAGGGCCAGGATCGGGGGGGAGGTCATGGCCACAATCGGGGGGAGGTCAAGGATCAGGGCCAGGATCGAGGGGGAGGTCATGGCCACAATCGGGAGGAGGTCAAGGCTCAGGGCCAGTATCGGGGGGGAGGTCATGGCCACAATCGGGGGGAGGTCAAGGCTCAGGGCCAGGATCGGGGGGGAGGTCATGGCCACAATCGGGGTGAGGTCAAGGCTCAGGGCCAGGATCAGAAGGGAGCTGAGGGCCACAAGCGGGGGGAGGTCAAGGCTCAGGGCCAGGATCAGGAGGGAGCTGAGGGCAACAAGCGGGGGGAGGTCAAGGCTCAGGGCCAGGATCAGGAGGGAGCTGAGGGCCACAATCGGGGGTAGGTCAACGCTCAGGGCCAGGATCAGGAGGGAGCTGAGGGCGACAATCGCGGGGAGTTCAAGGCTCAGGGCCAGGATCGGGGTGGGGGGAGGTCGTGGCCACAATCGGGGGTAGGTCAAGGCTCAGGGCCAGGATCGGGGGGGAGGTCATGGCCACAATCGGGGGGAGGTCAAGGCTCTGGGCCAGGATCGGAGGGGAGGTCAGGGCCACAATCGGGCATAGGTCAAGGCTCAGGGCCAGGATCAGGAGGGAGCTGAGGGCCACAATCGCGGGGAGGTCAAGGCTCAGGGCCAGGATCGGGGGGGAGGTCAGGGCCAGGATCGGGGGTAGGTCAAGGCTCAGGGCCAGGATCGGGGTGGGGGGAGGTCGTGGCCACAATCGGGGTCAGGATCAGGAGGGAGCTCAGGGCCACAATCGGGGGTAGGTCAAGGCTCAGGGCCAGGATCAGGGGTAGGTCAAGGTTCAGGGCCAGGATCGGGGGTAGGTCAAGGCTCAGGGCCAGGATCGGGGGTAGGTCAAGGCTCAGGGCCAGGATCGGGGCGGTGGTCGGGGTTTGAGGCCAGGATCGGGGGTAGGTCAAGGCTCAGGGCCAGGATCGGGGCAGGGGTCGGGGTTTTTGGCCAGGATCGGGGTAGGTCAAGGCTCAGGGCCAGGATCGGGGGTAGGTCAAGGCTCAGGGCCACAATCGGGGGTAGGTCAAGGCTCAGGGCCAGGAACGGGGGTGGTCAAGGCTCAGGGCCAGGATCGGGGCGGGGGTCGGGGTTTGGGGCCAGGATCGGGGGGAGGTCAAGGCTCAGGGCCAGGATTGGGGGTAGGTCAAGGCTCAGGGCCAGGATCGGGGCAGTGGTCGGGGTTTGGGCCAGGATCGGGGGGAGGTCAAGGCTCAGGGCCAGGATCGGGGGTAGGTCAAGTCTCAGGGCCAGGATCGGGGCGGGGGTCGGGGTTTGGGGCCAGGATCGGCGGGAGGTCAAGGCTCAGGGCCAGGATCGGGGCGGGGGTCGGGGTTTGGGGCCAGGTTCGGGGGTAGGTCAAGGCTCTGGGGCCAGGATCGGGGTGGGGGTCGGGGTTTGGGGCCAGGATCGGGGCGGGGGTCGGGGTTTGAGGCCAGGATCGGGGGTAGGTCAAGGCTCAGGGACAGGATCGGGGGGAGGTCAAGGCTCAGGGCCAGGATCGGGGGGAGGGCAAGGCTCAGGGCCAGGATCAGTGGGGGGAGGTCGGGGTTTGGGGCCAGGATCGGGGGGAGGTCAAGGCTCAGGGCCAGGATTGCGGGGAGGTCAAGGCTCAGGGCCAGGATCGGGGGGTAGGTCATGGCCACAATCGAGGGGAGGTCAAGGATCAGGGCCAGGATCGAGGGGGAGGTCATGGCCACAATCGGGAGGAGGTCAAGGCTCAGGGCCAGTATCGGGGGGGAGGTCATGGCCACAATCGGGGGGAGGTCAAGGCTCAGGGCCAGGATCGGGGGGGATGTCATGGCCACAATCGGGGTGAGGTCAAGGCTCAGGGCCAGGATCAGAAGGGAGCTGAGGGCCACAAGCGGGGGGAGGTCAAGGCTCAGGGCCTGGATCAGGAGGGAGCTGAGGGCCACAATCGCGGGGAGGTCAAGGCTCAGGGCCAGGATCGGGGTGGGGGGAGGTCGTGGCCACTATCGGGGGTAGGTCAAGGCTCAGGGCCAGGATCGGGGTGGGGGGTCAAGGCTAAGGGCCAGGATCGGGGTGGGGGGAGGTCATGGCCACAATCGGGGTCAGGGTCAGGATCAGGAGGGAGCTGAGGGCCACAATCGGGGGTAGGTCAAGGCTCAGGGCCAGGATCGGGGGTAGGTCAAGGCTCAGGGCCACAATCGGGGGTAGGTCAAGGCTCAGGGCCAGGATCGGGGGTAGGTCAAGGCTCAGGGCCAGGATCGGGGCGGGGGGTGGGGTTTGGGGTCAGGATCAGGAGGGAGCTGAGGGCCACAATCGGGGGTAGGTCAAGGCTCAGGGCCAGGATCGGGGGAAGGTCAAGGCTCAGGGCCAGGATCGGGTTGGGGGGTCAAGGCACAGGGCCAGGATCGGGGTGGGGGGAGGTCATGGCCACAATCGGGGTCAGGATCAGGAGGGAGTTCAGGGCCACAATCGGGGGTAGGTCAAGGCTCAGGGCCAGGTTCGGGGGTAGGTCAAGGCTCAGGGCCAGGATCGGGGCGGGGGTCGGGGTTTGAGGCCAGGATCGGGGGTAGGTCAAGGCTCAGGGCCAGGATCAGGAGGGAGCTGAGGGCCACAATCGGGGGGAGGTCAAGGCTCAGGGTACAGGATCCCGGGGGAGGTCATGGCCACAATCGGGGGGAGGTCAAGGTTCAGGGCCAGGATCGGGGGGGAGGTCATGGCCACAAGCGGGGGGAGGTCAAGGATCAGGGCCAGGATCGGGGGGCGGGGGAGGTCATGGCCACTATCGGGGGGAGGTCAAGGCTCAGGGCCAGTATCGGGGGCGAGGTCATGGCCACAATCGGGGGGAGGTCAAGGCACAGGGCCAGGATTCAGGAGGGAGCTGAGGGCCCCAATCGGGGGGAGGTCAAGGCTCAGGGCCAGGATCGGGGGGGGAGGTCAGGGCCACAATCGGGGGTAGGTCAAGGCTCGGGCCCAGGATCAGGAGGGAGCTGAGGGCCACAATCGGGGGGAGGTCAAGGCTCAGGGCCAGGATCGGGGGGGGAGGTCATGGCCACAATCGGGGGTAGGTCAAGGCTCAGGGCCAGGATCAGGAGGGAGCTGAGGGCCACAATCGGGGGGAAGTCAAGGCTCAGGGTATAGGATCGGGGGGCAGGTCATGGCCACAATCGGGGGGAGGTCAAAGCTCAGGGCCAGGATCGGGGGGGAGGTCATGGCCACAATCGGGGGGAGGTCAAGGATCAGGGCCAGGATCGGGGGAGGGGGGGGGGAGGTCATGGCCACAATCGGGGGGAGGTCAAGGCTCAGGGCCAGGATCGGGGGGGAGGTCATGGCCACAATCGGGGGGAGGTCAAGGCTCAGGGCCAGGATCGGGGGGGAGGTCAGGGCCACAATCGGGCGTAGGTCAAGACTCAGGGCCAGGATCAGGAGGGAGCTGAGGGCCACAATCGCGGGGAGGTCAAGGCTCAGGGCCAGGATCGGGGGTAGGTCAAGGCGCAGGGCCAGGATCGGGGTGGGGGGAGGTCGTGGCCACAATCGGGGTCAGGATCAGAAGGGAGCTCAGGGCCACAATCGGGGGTAGGTCAAGGCTCAGGGCCAGGATCAGGGGTAGGTCAAGGTTCAGGGCCAGGATCGGGGGGAGGTCAAGGCTCAGGGCCAGGATCGGGGGTAGGTCAAGGCTCAGGGCCAGGATCGGGGCGGTGGTCGGGGTTTGAGGCCAGGATCGGGGTTAGGTCAAGGCTCAGGGCCAGGATCGGGGCGGGGGTCGGGGTTTTTGGCCAGGATCGGGGGTAGGTCAAGGCTCAGGGCCAGGATTGGGGGTAGGTCAAGGCTCAGGGCCACAATCGGGGGGAGGTCAAGGCTCAGGGCCAGGAT